>CM069546.1:33125000-34325000 GCA_035773235.1 Eospalax fontanierii | reverse complement strand
GACATTATTCCAAACATTTGCTATATGCTTTTGTTTATTTCCTATCAATTTATCTTCTATACTATTAACATGACATTTCTTTTTATCACTATAAGCATATTTTATTTTAAAAGAAACTATAAAAGCCATTTCTGGCAGAGATGTTTTTAGCTGTCAATGAAACGCAATGGTCCAAAGGTGTGCATCTTAGTCTGCTATGCATCTTGATCTGGTGTATATCTCGGTCTGGTATGCATCTCGGTTTGGTGTGCATCTCGATCTGGTGGTGCAGTTATTGCTGCCACCCACATTCAGTCTGTCTTGAATGTCACATGATATGTTAGAAGAGAGTGAAAGGGAGAACACTGTTCTCAGTACAGGAATCAATGGTGGTATTCATAGACTGCTTAAAAGCTGCTCACAGAACTCTTAACACCTCACTCTTTCTTTGAACAAGGCTGATTTGAGCATCAAAATGACTCAGTCTCAACAACAAATTTCATTTTGTTATTTCTTTATCTTATTTCATTTGACTTTATTATGGTGCTGGGAGTGGAACCTGGAGTTTCACACAGTAAATGATGTTTCACACAATAAGCAAGGGCTCTACTACTAAGCACTATCCCAAGCTCATAGCAAGCAAGTTCAACAGAACTCATCAGGTATTTATAATTTATTGAGCTTTTGTACATCTCATACAACAGTTTCTAAGCAAATCTAGATCCCCTCCCCCAACACTGTTGTCCACACAGGGAGAGCAGGTGAGGTGAAGTTTTGTTCACAGATGTGGGTTGGTACCATTCCTAGTGTCCAAAGACCTGAAAACTATTTGGACAAAAACTAAGCATTATCAGCTAAGAGGAAGAAGTGGGTATTTTTGAGTAAGCCTAAGTCCTACAAAGTATGATAACAATGGGATTAAGAGTAGAACCTGGGCTGGAGAGATGGCTCAGTGGTCAAGAGTACTGGCTGCTCTTGCAAAGGATCCAGGCTTATGTCTCAGCATCCACATGGTAACTAACCACTGTCCTTAACTCCAGTTCCAGAGGACCTGACACCTTCTTCTGACCTCCTCAGGCACTGCACGACACGAGTAATACAATCAGACACATAAAATAAAAATATAAATAAAATAAGAAAAGAGTAAGACTAAAGCTTTTGGGAATTATTGTCCATTGTGATAACCAACTTGAATCAATAAGAAGAAAAATATAATAAAATGTGACTCTATGTCTATTTTTCTCCAGTCATTTGCAATCCACCTGGAAGGACAGCCTTGAAAAATAGAAATGTTTTACATGCTTATACAAGTTACAGAAGGTTCCTATGTGCTTAGCACAGGAGCAAATGTAAGTACTTAAAATCCTGTTATTCACAAAGGAGAAAGCACAAAGAATGAGGCTACTGTATTTACTTCGGGGACTCCCTCCCCCTTCCTTTTCCTTGGATCTTACAATATAGGAGACTTCTGGGTCAGGAATTATTTAAATACTGACCTGCAGGAAATAACAGGCTGAACCCCCAAGACCTCTGAAATACACTCTCAACCCCATAGACCTGCAGCATTTTACCCAGAGGACAAATAGCAAATAAAAACGACACAGAGATAAAATTTCCTGGGTAGACAGATAGTGCAATTGCAGGGGAATTTAATTTCCCCCTGAACCGAAAAATGAAACCCAAGACAATAAGTGACTGTATGAAGACAGCATTGGCTTCTAAGCGTTGACACCGGGAAGCTCATTCCACTCCACATCTGGATTTTTACAGAAAAATGAAAAAGTTTTCCAAACAGCTTTGATTCTTCATCTCATACTGCCAATTGGACGAATGCATTGAGAGAATCAGACTAACGCTGTCAAATAGAAATCCACAAACCCTCATGGTTGGCCCCTATTTGTTTTTTATTTTGTTTTATTGCTTTTGCCAAAGTTAATTATTTTTTTGTAAAGAGATAAAATGTTCCACATGTCACCACTCCTGCCTTGCTTAGATTCTAAATAAAACCTGCTTCTTTGGGAGAAATGATACTAAAACTTAGTACAGTCATTGAAAATTTTACAATGACTGGGAAGCATCTTCCCTAAACTAAATATTCAAACGCCCGAAATAAACCCCTGAAGCAAACACTGCAAACAAATGGAAATCAGCAATATATATATATATATATATATATATATATATATATATATATATATAGTGACTATGCAAAGAGAGAGGGAGCAAAAGATCCTTCTAGAATTAGTTTTACTATCTTTATGTAGAAGAATATCTGGAGTGATTTCACAGAACTCCAAGCAAAGAAGTATGAAAGTATATGTGTGTCTGTGTTTGTGGAAATAGAAATATGCATACCATTGAGTGCCCAGGCCTAACAATAGTGCAATGTGTATGTGTGTATGTGTGTTTGTGAAAATATGCAAATACATATCACCGAATACCCAGGACTAATAATAGTTCCAGGAACTCAAAAAGCCAAAAGGATTATGCAGTTTAAGAAAGGATCATCATTTTCCAAGAAGGCTTATTGGACACTGATGAATCTATTCTGCTTCTCACAATGATGACCACTCTGTAAGGCCACAATGAGCTGTCATCCTCACCTGATAATTTAAACTGAATCACCTTATTTCCACTCTTAGCATCCCTTTCACAGTACCAGCCACTTAGAAACTTCTTTAGTGACAACATAAATGTCAAACTAGAGGCACTGAATTTTATTTTAAAAAATATTTTATTAAGTTTTTGTGCCTTGTATATAATCGATCTTAATCAAATTTAGACCCCTGTCTACCAGACTTCATGCACTCTGTCATATGTATACTAAGTCCTCTCGGGTCAAGCATTTGTACCCAGATGTCACTCAGTACATGTTCATTCACTGGAGTCTATGCAACCCATCAAGAATCTTTCCCTAAAGATCTATCCTCCTTCGCCCAGCAGCAATCAGCAGTTCACAGGAAATGGTTAAGGCCTGCTGCTCAACTCCTTCATTCTATGCTGGGCTTTTGTCTGATCCTGATCTAGTTGGAATGGGTCTTGTGTATCCTTATGTTCATGAACCAGCCCTGGGTCTTATGAACATTTCCCACCCCCTTTTCTGCAGTCATCCCTGAGCTCTGGGTGGGTGACATTTAACACAGGAGTCCTATCCAGGGACATACACTCAGCAGTTTCTTGTTCTCTAAAACTTAGCCAATTGTGACCTTCTATGTGCATTGTACTCTGTTGTATAAAGAAGTTTTGCTGATGAGAGTTGAGGAATGTATTGGTGTTCTCACTATCCCATTTCAATATGTTCCAAGAGTCCTTTATTGTAGACATTCCACTGTACACATGTCCCTTATCCTCTGTGTGTGACCAGTTTCAGAACTCTGTAATGGCCTCTATCTTTTGCAAAAAGAAGCTTATTTGATGAGGGGTGTACAGTATACTTGTCTGTAAACATAAAGGCCTATATTTGGCAAATTGCAAGAAATATCATTTGTCCAGAGATATGGCTTTCTCTAGGATTTATGATCTTTCCAGCTATTGTATATTTGACTGTATAAGTGCCACCCATGAGTTCCCTCCCATTGAGAGGGCCTTAAGTTCAATCAAACTTTCTATAGGCATTACCCACATATGATACTGCAAACAGGAGGAAGAAGGTAGTCAAGCAATATACCAACCACAAGACTAGGATGAACAAAGTCAATAGACAGATAAGGAATTCAGCCTGGAGAGATAGGTCAGTTGGTAAAGTACTTGCCTTGCAAGCATGAGGACTTGAGTTTTATCCCTGGAACCCACATAAAAAGTTGCAGTTGGTAGTGTGCTTATAATCCTAGCTGTGAGGAAACTGGCAAAAGGATCGCTAGGGCATACTGGCAAAGCAAGCTAGTGCCAGGTCAGTGAGATACTCAGCCTCAAAAAACACAGTGTATAGAACCTGGGGAACAGCACCCAATATTGACTGCTAGCCTCTCTATGCACATCCACATGTGTGTACCTGCACAAATACCAACACGCAGGACGCACATACACGTATATACTTATGAAAAAATGTGGAAACTCCGTGAGATTGCTGTGAAACATGATTCCGAAGGTGTAGGGGAATCCTATTGAGCAAATAGACCAAAGGAAGCAGGTCTGACCATCATCATGACTACAGGATTGAAGGCAACCAGACTTTCTGTTCTGCCTGAAATTAACAGTCACCAAGCAGTCTGGCTTCCATGGACATCTGACCCAGTTCATGGACCTGAAGCAAAGGAAATTCCAAAGCCTGTCTTACGTTCCTTTCTTGTCATTTTTCATACATTCTAAGGCATATGCTTTTTATCGTTCAATACCTTGGAAGTTCGGATTGCTTTTAAATTTATTAGCCGGCTATGATTTGTTTTATAACCTTTTTCTTATTAGCTGTAATACATACTGGTGTTCTCTGATATATGCTCATCCTCACTGATATTCCAACTAACCATATCCTTGCTGCACAAGATCTAGCTAATAACTTCCATTTTTCTAACATAGCTTCAGTTTATAATTTTGTGTGTATCTTTGTGTGATGTGTGTGTGTGCATGTATCTATACATCTCTCCAGCACATAATTTCTTTTTAATTATTGGATTAAACATATCAACAATTTTTGCCATATTGCCTGAAATCCATGGAACCCGCTGCTTTGATTTCTTAAAAATAAGACTTGCATGACCAGACTCTGTGTCCCATTCTAGACAGTGCTGTGACAACATGGGCATCTACAATGAGTCCCACATATCAAAAAAAACCATGATAGATCCAAGCATCAAAAGGCTCCACTTAAGATATTTCTCCTCCCTGTTTTTGATTCTAGCCTCTCACAGAGAGCAGGTAGGTATTCTTGGTTGCATAGTTCTGGACCCTTTGATTTAATTAGCCTGGAAAACATGCATTTAAAACTCTTTAGATGAGGTGTTGGTGACCATGGAGCATCATGGGAAATCAAGGTTCCTGTTTCTTGGAACAATAGCTTTGAAGTCATCTGAATCGTGGAAGCCAAAACTTCTGTCTTCTTCCCTTCTAGGATGTATTGGTCACTTGGGGTGACTGAGGTTGGAGCAGTTGCTGTCAATTGAAACTAAAAGAGATTGCTATATCCTCAGACCTAGAGAGTTAAGACTGAGACTTGTGACCGATCCATAGTATCCCACAGTTTGGAAAGCTGGCAGACCCGGCATCTGGTGCTGGGTGCATGGAGACCTAGCCAACAAGACTGCCCTGCGAGCAGAGGGATTCATGGAACCTGCTTCCTTCTTCAATGTTCTGTGAGCATCAGAGTGGCCAGCCCCGTCCTCTGCAACACGCTGCAGGTGCTTGCATAACACAGCTGTCAGCAGTCTGCAGTGTACACTTAAGAGAATCTGTTTGTCACAGACATAAAAATGCCCCCTCTCTGAGTGTGCCTCCCCAGTTTTTACCATTTCCCCATCTGCTTGATGCTTTCAACTCAGCAAGTGGCAATATCATTTGTACCTAGGGTAAAGATGTTCCCCTGTAACTTAAGTCTAAGCTTTTATTAAAAACATTTAACATGTTGGCTACTACAAAAAGCAACATTTATTCCTAGGAGAAAAGAAAGCAAGAAGAATAAGGAGGAAAAATCGTCCTTTCATTGGCTTCATTGAAACATGTGTTAAACTCCTAACATTTATAGAGAACTATAGAACACTTTTGGATTCTATCATGTTAAGAAACCATTTCCTGCCACAGCTGAACAGCCTGGATGTGGGAGGCAAGGTTTCGATACATACAGCAAAGATAGAAACCTAGTTCTGAGTTCTGAACACAGAGCAGAACAGCTTGAGAGTGTTACTTCAATATTTTCCCTGCAAGGTAAACCGCTCAGTTGTACATGGCATCTGCCTCAGGAAAGTCCCACTCATGAAACAAATTAGAAGAAATTATCCTTGCAGATGGGCGCTATGGGAGAGAGACCAGTGAACTCCAACCAAACTTTCCCAATGCCTATGAGCAAATGCAGTCATCGAATCAGTTGGTTTTTTCAGAGGGTTATTTCATTGTACAAGTCTACAAAATATATACTTTAGGGGGCAGGGAAGATGACTCAGGCAGTAAAGTCCTTGTAGGGTAAGCAGGAGTACCTGAGTTCAGATCCTCTGCCCCTATGTAAAATGCCAGTTATGCAGGGATGCTCCTGTGAGCCCACTGCTGACGGAAGGAAGACGCAGAAATGTCTCACGTGGACTAGTCAGTCAGTTTATTCATTTACGGAGTTATAGATTCAGCGAAGATAGTGTGTCTCAAAAACTATGATGGCGGGACTGGAGAGATGGCTCCGTGGTTAAGAGCACGGTTGCTCTTGCAGAGGACCCGGGTTCGATTCCCAGCACCCACATGGCAGCTAACAATTGTCCCTAACTCCACTTCCAAGGATCTGGCACCTTCTTCCGACCTCCAGAGCCATTGCACAGCAGCAGTGCACTTACATACATGCAGACAATACACTTATACACATAAAATAAAAAGTAATAATATATAAAATAAGAGGGAGATACCATTAATCTTTAGCTTCCACATACCGAAGCCCCCACGTACACATGCACCCACATTCATGTACACGCACACACACCTCATTCAGATTTCCATGCAGTCACATGAAGTAAACCAAAAGAGTGACTATGGCAACTAAAAATAATAGCCATGTGGTTGCAGAGTGAGATTTCTGGGCTAAGCATTTCCTATTGCTTGGATCTCATCGCATGTGTCTTTAATATAAACAACCACATCCCCTCCTCTCTCTTAATGGCCTGTTTGATATATACGGTAACCTTTCATATTAATTATGTCATTAGTAATGGTTTCTTGGAGACGTCATCCATGAGTTCAGTACAGCAATGTTGAGAGACACATGGGTCGCCTCTCAGACACCTGCAGATTGGTCTTTGGGAATCAGAATCTCATTTTAAGAAATGACCATGTATTTATTGCTCAAAGAAGAGGAGATGCTGTTTATAGCTTTATGATCTCATTCACTATCTCTGGTAGGGTATGGCAGAGAATTGGAGGGGAGAAGAGAGTGCTTGGTCAAACCTGGCCAGGCATGGTATCTGAAAAGGAATGAAGAACAGAGCTATGTAATCCTCAAGACGGCCAGCTGCACTTTGTACATCATAACTTTCTGGGGGATTTCTCTACTGTCCTGTTTTTACCACATTAGGTTTTGACTATATGAAAGTTTACTGTATATACAGGCAAAGTACTAAACACTAAGTTCTTCTTAGCACTCTAGTAATTGTCTCATCTAGTTGTCATGGGCATCCCTGGATACAGAGAACTGTACTATCAGTACTTGACTCTGCTAGCTGTGAAGGTAGAAAACTGGGGAGGCTGAACAGCAAAGCTTCTGTCATACAGCTTATGGGCCAGGGTAACAGGAATCAGACATAGACCACTGGGATCCCTGTCAGTCTATCCTCCCTGCCACCCCTGCCTACTGCCCACAGCTCCCTGGGGATTGAGATTGCTGAGTTCTGAGTGTGGCTGGACTATGGAGACCAGGAAGGATGGAGCTAGAGACAGACAGAACGAAGCAGCTAGGATCATGAGCAGCTCTCATTTCTCTGCTAAATAATTTAGGTCTTAACCTGCAGGGAATAGGGAGCCACTGAAATATTAAGGAAGAATGACATCACCATCTATCCAGAAACCAAATCCACAGACTTATTTTTGTTATACTGGACTTTTTTATGTTTTAGTTTCCTCCTTTATGTCTAATACATAACCAATTCCTCTTTCTCTAGTGCTACCCTAACAAACCAGTCAAGAGCCTGTTTTTAAACCCTCTCCTGCCCAGCAATTCAACCTATGTGAATCCTCATATAGTTCTTGAGTTTTTTGACACTCGGGCTTCTTTTCTGTATAATGGACTGACAGAAGCACCATACATAGAGTGCCATGCCCTTGCAAGGACCAATTAAATGTTACACATTGAAGACAGTCCCATGAAAGCTAAACAGTTAAATTCTGAGTAGTTAATATTTACATTGTGACTTACTTGGTTTTGTCTGGACATAGGATCTTTGCTGGGGTCAATAAGTTAAAATGAGGTCCTCCAAGCACACACTACTCCCCTATCAATATAAATACACACAGGGATGAGGACGAAAAGAAGAAACAAAGAATAACTGCAAGTTAAAGGTAGCAAGTCCAGAGAAGATCCTCTGTCACAGGGGAAAAAAAAGGGTAGTATCTTCATTATAACTTCTGCCGTCCAGACTTATGAGACCATTTTTCTGTTGTTGTTGTTATTGTTGTTATTGAAGTTCTCAGAACATGGCACTTTATCACCATAGCAATAGGATGACTGCAGTCACATTCTTGACACACAGTTGTCTCAGATGCAAAACATCTCTCTCTGTCTCTGCTCTTCCTCTCTCTCTGTCTGCTACACCCTCACTTTGCATCTATGCATATGTATGGTGAACACATGTGAGCATGCATGGTGTATGGTAGCCAGAGGTTGACACTGGGTTTCTTCCTAGATTATTCTAGGAAGCAGAGTCTCTCGCTGAAGCAGAGTCTCTCACTGAAGCAAGAGCTCAGTAATTCCAGCAGTCTAGCTAGCTAACCAGCTTGTTTCTGGCATTTTTTGTCTCTACTTTCCCAGTACTTGGTTTATAGGTAGGCTGCTATGCTCACTTTACATTTACATGGATGCTGGGGATCCAAACTCTGGGCCTAAGACTTATGTGAATAAATGCTTTATCCACAGAACCGTGTCTCCAACACCCTGTAGGTCACTGAGAGTAGGGGAACTATTCCATGACTAGATAGCTGTGAACCTGGAACTCACAGGAAATGACCTGAGAAGTGAGGATTTCACATGCATACCCTCCTGTAGAAAGGGGTTGAATCAGGAAGAAAATTCATTACATGGACAGAGGAAAAGCATAACGATGGAAAACCAGAAGAGGAGGTGCAGAGAGTTAGAGATATGACCGATTACATCACAGGAACGAATGAATGCAATTCTAATGATTTTTATTTTATTTATTTTATTTTATGTGTATGAGTGTTATGCCTGCATGTATTTAAGTGCATCCATGTCATTCAGTGCCTGAAGAGGACAGAAGGGGTTGTTGGATACTCTGGAACTGGGGTTATGAATGATAGCCACCATGTGGGTACTGGGATTTGAACCCTGGTCTTCTTCAAGAACAGCTAATGCTCTTAGCCACTGAGCCATCTCTCCAGCCCCAGAATTCTAATATTTTTTGAAAGTATCATCAAGTACAGTTATGGAGAAAGACTGGGTGTTTATATTATTTGAAAGGTTTCAAACCTATTTGTAAATTTAATACCAAGAATAGAATGAGGATGTGGGGCAGCAAATGAGTTTCTATTCCTAACCTAAATCAGAGTTAACTGACAACTTGACAGAATCTACGCTGACAGGGGAGATGGGCATCTGGATGTCTATGGAGGATTATCTTGATTTTGTGAATGAAGGTGTGAAGACCCATCCACTGTGGGTGGTGTCATTCCCAGGGCAGGCAATCCTGGACTATATAAAATGGAGAAAGAGAGATGACAGTAGCATGCACTCCTTTGTTGCTCTGTTTCTTAACTTTAGTTACAATGTGTCAGCTGCTTCAAGCTCCTATCTACTTGACTTGATGGTGGGCAGCAATCTGGAACTCTGAGATAAAATAAACCTTTTCTCCCTTAAGTTGATCTTGTCAGAAAATTTTATCAAGGTCATAGGAAAAGCAATGAAGAATGGGAGTGACTGGGGCTACTGTAGTAAGGATTCGGAAGTTGTGCTGACCTGCACAGAAAAAAATGTTCTGATTGGAGAGCTGTGATGTGGCGAAGCAACATTACTGACCCTCTCTGCTGCTACAGTACATTGATAAATTTGTTTCCTAGACAGTCCTGATCAAAACTGATGATGGAAGCTTTAGATAAATCTACCTACAAAGTTAGTGATCGCCCATTCATTACAGGAGCATGCATACCTCAGTTTAAGTTGTAATGCCCCTAATCTAGGACATGAGTAAAGTAGGAAAACTGTTTAAAAAGTAAGAAGACCATTCTGATGATTAAGTGCCACATCATCAAGTAAATACCAACAAACAGAAGAAATGAGAATGGACAACAGATAGGTTAGAGTGTTTGCTGTAAGTAACGACAGCCAGAGTTAGGGTATAGAGGGTTGGGTTGCTCTTTAGGAAATAGCTCGATAGGCTAATAAATAACTTCACTCAAAATTAAAGCAACAAAGTCAATATTTGAAGATTAATAAATATATCGTGTTGATAGAAAAATTATTAAGACTTAGTATTCCAGCAAATATTTTGACAGCAATTCATCTGTTCCTAGAAGGTAGTTTAGCATACATTTTTATTTGGGACTCTAAGCAGTGGTTTAAGTGATTGATATGTGGAATGAGGGAGAAAAGAGTAATGAGGGGGAGGAACAACAGGGGGAGAGAAGCTGAGAAGGACGACAGGGTGGAGAGAGGAAGAGGAAGAAAAGGAAGAGGAGGAGGAGAAGAAAGAGAAAGAGGAGGAAATGAGAAGAAAGAGGCGATGATCAGCTCTCTCGTTTTCTGAATACTTTAGACCACTGAACTGGTGATCAAAGAATTTAGTAATCTTGACTCTGCTTCTTTGTAATTATATAACCTTACTTGAGGCATTTTATTTATCTGAATTTTAATGGTCTCATCTGTAGAACAGGAAAGAAAATCCCCAGCTTCCTAAACCCGATGAGTGCATTGGGAAAACCATCAGAGTGCTGCTGAGATCCCTCTGTTCTTTAAATTCCAAAAAGCTATTGTCAGAAAATTCTAAAGCTTTTCTTATGACTTCTGCTGATGGCCATTGGGCTTGCCATCTCTTGGGATCTAGTTAGCTTTCTTGTTTTGCCATTCACATGTTTTCATGCTTCCCTTGACCTTGTGCTACTGTGGAAGAGCCTCCAAATAAAACTGATGCTGCATGATTCACAGTGACCACAAATGCACAGAAACATTGCTTATGAAATATTGTTGCATATGTTTGTGTAATACTCTGTAGGCATAGTATACAATCTATCAGGATATGATACAGCAACAAATGATCACAAAGTCATAAAGCTGCAGAAGTCAATCATATATGACATGTATCCACACTGCATTTTAGTAGGACAGGAATGGGGTTGTGTATGTCCAGAAAAAGACTCATGGCAACACAAACCACAAGACAATCAGAAAGGACTACCAGAGAGAGGAGGCAGAACATTTGGCCAGGAGCTCAAATGACAGCTATACAATGTATTGTTTCCGGACAGTGGAGGGCTTAGACGGTAGAGGCACAAATATTACTTGTAACTGCTCTTGCAAGTACTTTTTCATCCCCATCAAGTTCAGCAATTCCCTCTTCAGTTGTCTTCTAGCTCAATTCCTCTTTGAAACAAAGCTCTCTTCAAATTTCCCTTCCAAGCATATGAATGACTCAGCTCATTGCAACTCTTATCCCTAACGCAGCAGCACTCTACTCTTTGGTGATCCAAGATCCTATACACGTTTAGCACTATGATTTGCATAAACATGCTTAAGTTCTTATATTGCAACCAACAACCACCCCCCATGATTCTTTCCAAGTGGGTGTTTTATATATTGGAAGAAGAATATTTGATGGATCATGCTCCCAGTTATACAACCAGAGGGTGATTCCATATGCAATTTATATACCTTAAAATTTTATAAAATAATTCTCCCCTCTCTAAGGAACATCTCTGTACCAAAGAGGAGATGGAGAAGTGAGAGACATACCAGAGGAGTGAGAGGGATGAGACATAATGCTAGAATGGTATGAAAAAGAAGCAGGAAATGTATTAGTCCAGCGTCCTACTAAAAAAACACACATATGATAAATATACAAGTACATGTGTATAGTTGAAGGCTATATAACAAAAAAACAATGTCAGGCAAGAGAAACCTCCATTCGAGTTGTTGCTAATACTTAATAAGAGACTCCCAAAATAACACAGGCTATTGATACAGTCCCGGATTGCCTCCTAGAAGTTGAAGGTAAGAGCCTATCGTTGAAGACAAGCCACAATTCAGACCAGGAACTTGGAGCAAACAAGCTGAAACTGACCTGCAAGCATCCCTTCTGAAGACTAGCTCTCATAGCATTAGAGAATATTATACAAAGGGAGGAAAATCAATTTCTCCCTGCAAAAGGAGAAAACCAATTAATGGTTTGACCCAGCTGTAAAGCCTAAGAAACAACAAAGACTGGCCCAGCAAACTATCAATATTGGGGCAGTAGTGGCACTTTCATCTTGGGAGTAATCAATGGCTGTCTAACTGAAATTAAGGCCCACTCAGTGGGAGGAAACTCATGTGTGGTACTGTAAACATAGAGGGGTCATAGATCTTAGAGAAAAACCTGCTTTTGCTATATCCCTAGACCAATGTGATTTCTTAGTATATACTAAATATTCATTGTTACATTTACAGACAAGTGCACCTTTCACCCCTCATCAAAGAAGCTTCTTTTTGCAACAGACAGGGACTATTAAAAAGTTCTGGAACTGGTCAAATGCAGAGAATATGTGTCTACAAGACACTTAATCCCAACTGACACATCTGTATGCATAGGATAAATGCATCTCTCAACTCTCACCAGAGGAGTTTCCTTATGCAGCAGATGGTGATTAATACAAAAACGCACAATTGGCCAATGAGCAGAGAACAAGAGCCCACAGAGTGTTTATTCCTGAATAGGACACCAATTTTAAACCTCTGCCTCCCAAGACTTAGAGATCAATGCAGAACAGGCAGGAAGATTGCAAAAGCCAGATGGGATTGAAGACCACAAGGAAACAAACTCTCCCAGAGAGCTGTTAAGTTACTCATAGAAATGAACTCACAGCAATGGGGACAACATGCTCAAATCCTATGCAAGCTCAAATCAGACAAAATCTCAGCGTAGACATGGGAAACGAGTAAGAAATATCAATCCATCCTAAGGAACTTTTGGCAATAGATGGCTACTGGGAGGAGGACAGTATCTTGCAGACATAGGTCTCTTGGTAGGCCCAGTGAATCCATACTGAAGGACATTTGGAGACACAAATCTATAGACAATAATATATATATGTGTGTGTGTATATATATATATATATATATGTATATATATATATATATATGAGAAAGTACATTAAATTGGACGGACATGGTGGAGGAAAGTGTGGATGGTGATGAGGATCTAAACATTATCTAACTATATTGTATAAAAATTCAAAAAATATGTAAAATTTAAAATTTTCATGATTGTAAAATGGTAATATTCCTCAAAAAAAGAAAAGAAAAAAAAAAGAAGCTTTTAAGGCTTCCTCTGTCACTGGTGGTTTGAATGGGAAAATTCTTTAGAAAATGCAATAGTTTACAAATATGAAGTGGCTATAATTTTGTACAAGCAAAGTTTTCTGCTGCAAATGCCAAGCATTTAGAGTTGAACCCTCTTCCAGTTACAGTAAGATGACATTTGATCATCTCATATCAAGTGGAAGTCAAGCTTCCTTGCTACTCTGGTTTCAACTGTCTCTGTGATTTAATAAGGCAGTCTTGATTGGAGGAAGATGAACTTACATCAGTTATTACAGAATTGCATTTTGGGATTCTGTTAAAAGGAAGCAAAGATCAACTCTGCCAGACAGAAGCACAAATCCAAGTCAAACCACCCATCTTTTTCTAGGACACGTCAACATGTAGAACTGATGAACTATGGAGCATATTAAAAATGTTAACTGCACTTCTGAAATGTAACCACTGCAGAAAGAAGATACTGCCTCCTCATTCATTTGCTTTGGCTTATATCTGTTCGGTATCATTTTTCCTGCAACTGGACCGTCTGTGCTTGTTAAGCATTAGTAAATGGCCAGTGACGAGGCAGACACAAAACACACACATGAATATTTAATAAGAAACAATAACAGAAACACAGTGTACATTTGTTGCTCCACTGGAAAGCTATATTCATTATTCTACAAATTATTCTCCCATAAATATTTCAGAAACTTAAGAAAAGGTTAGAACATTGTACCCAATTCTTGGTGGGCTGAATGCATTTTTTTGCAATTGAACTATGATCAATCCCATTCCACTTTTAGTGCTTAAGACTGAACTCCATCTTCTGGGCGGTATAAGCATATGTAATGTTTCTCATGTTTCATCATATATACATAGAAATAAGAAGTAAGGGGGGAAGCATCAATTAGCACACTAGGATATGGCACTTTCTTGATCAGATAATGACTTTCTTGTTTTAAGCCAAAATTAAGGAAACAAAACATTTTTCCTCTGTGAAACATAGCCTGAGGAAGAAAAAAAAAAACATTAGAAGTCTTTTTATCCTTACATAATGTACCAGGAAGCTGAAGCCTCTTCAGTCAATTGATTTTGATAGAAGTAATTTATTTTTTAGCCAACAAATATTAATACAAATATTAATAAGTGTTTCCCCCATGGAAGATTCAATAGTAAAAATAAGATAGTAAGAAGACTGTAGTGTTTTGATATCACTGAATTTCTTAAGAGTGATTATTGCATTGGATTAAATTTACATAGAACATAGACTTCATTGGGGGAATTAAACGATAGATATATACATATATGCATACATATTATTTGTTATTAGTAGAAAGCAAAGTAAGTCATTTTTGTCCATTTACATGTATCTATTTTTATTTGTTTGTTTATTTGTTTATTTATTATTTGCTGAGGGGTGGGTAGGTGTGGGTGTGCCACAACAGGCTTGTGAAAATCAGAGGAAAACCTTCAGGCATCCTTTCTCTTCTTCTTCCTAAAGGGTCCTGGGGATTGAACTCAGGTCTTCAGGCTTGGCAGTAAGTGCCTTTATCTGCTGAGCTATCTCATCAGTCCTCATTATCCATTTAGGATGGTCACAAGGAAATGAAATGACTCCATGATAGTCCTCAAGTGCTGAAGCCTTGTCTTAAATTCCACACATCAAAGATTTGGTTTCTAACCTGTGGTGTAGCAGAGGCTAGCAGAACCTTTAGGATATGGGACAATGTTAGTACATGAGAAGGATGCTTTTGCTGAGGAATTTAGGACCCTGAATTGTCCCCAACCTGTTTTCTTTCTGACCCCCACCAGGTGGGTAGCCTCCTCTGCTAAGGTCTCCTGTCATAATATATATTGTGTCCACAGGCTCAAAGGACTAGAGCTAAGCAACCATGAGCCAAAACAAATCTTTCCTCCTTTTAAATTGATTATCTCAAATATCTTTATCATTGTGATGTAACAGATCATGAAAATTATTTGTGGAGAATCTGGGATGGGTTTTGTTAATGTCTTATGTCAGTACTAGACAAGGGGAGTTAGTTCACAGGTATCCAGGAACTCTAAGCTCCCCTATATCTACATTACTTTTTTCCAAATGTGGATGGATTGTAAATCTTTGGAAAAAGCAGCAAAATCTTACCAAGGCTATATACCCCTTAACCACAGCATTGCTATCAATAAGGATGTGTCCACTGCTTTGGCTGGGGAGCAGAAATGATGCGTGCTGCAGTTAATGGTGATGTCAAAGGTTCAAACACTCTATTCTTGGAGGTCACATGAGGGGTCCTGCCTATGCATAGTATACCAAAGACCACCTACAAGCAGTGACATTAGAGGTCAAAACTTGGGAGCCTGAAGGCTAAAATGGAACAAGATCATCTTTGTACGAACTTCCTGCTTCTTGGTGAATTGTCCCTCTGGGACAACTGAAAAGTGGTAAGGGGGTCATGCTGGATAGCATCAGTTTTCAACTTGACACACCCAGGTAGAGGGAGCCTGAATTAGGAAATTTCCTCCATTGGGCTGACATGTGGCCATGTCTGTGGGGTACTTTCTTGATTGCTGAGTGATATGGGAGGGCCCAGCCCACTGTGGGTGGTGCCATTCCTGGGCAGATTGTCTGTATTGTATAAGAAGGCAGGCTGAGCATGGGTTAGGGGAGCAAACCAGTAAGTAGCGATCCTCCATGACCTGTGCTTCAGCTCCTGCCTCCAGGTTCCTGCCCTGAGTTCCTAGTTGGGAACACGTAGTGATAAACTGTGACCCAAGAGATGTGAGCCAAATAAATCCTTTCCTCCCCAAGTTGGTATTGGTCAGAGTGTTTTTTCACAGCAGTTAAAGGCAAAGTAGAAGAGGCATCAAGGTCACTGGATGAAGATAGAGCCACTGTCACCATCACTAGTAGTGTTGCAAGGACCATGATGAGGGCTTCTCATCTTCTATGTGCACAGGCGCCAGTGAAATAAATAGTGTTTAAAAGGGACATGCTCAGGGTCATAGAGAACCAGATTAATGATGACATTGCAACCTAAATTTTGAGCCCTTAAATGCTTATGTCAGTATGTAGGAGTGTATATGTGTGCATGTGCACATGAACATGTATATGTATACATGTGGACGGCAGGGAACATCCTTGGGTGTTGTTCCTTAGATGTCATCCAATAGCCACCTTGATTTTTGGAACAGGGCCTCTCACTGACCTGGCACTTTGCGGGTAGGCTACACTGGCTGTCCACTTGTCTCTGTCTTTCCAGTACTAGTATTATAAGCATGCATCAGCATTCCTGGCTTTTTTTCTCATGAGTTTTGAGGATCCCACTGAATTTTCCTGCATATCTCATAAACACTTTACTCACTGAGCTATCTCTATACGCTGAGACTTATATCCTTAAATATCTCTGAATACACATACTTCCAGAAGATTCCTGTTGTCCCATCTTAGATTCCCTTATTCTTCCTGACTGCTTGACATTATGCAAGTTATACAACATCCCAAATGTTCAGTTTTCATATCTAAATAGAACGAAGGTCACAGAATCTCAATGAGTAAGCTAAATCATGCGTGCATGGTTTTCAACTTGAGGCTGGCAGTGACAGATTCGATGAAAATGACCCTCGTGACACCTCAGTACTCAAGGTGTTCCCACTTAAACTTGGTGTCAGATCTCACTGAATTCCAACAAAAACTAGATGCCTAATGTGCACAACACCATAGTTTAAACAGCATTTTCTTTTCTTTTTTAACCAAAAATAATCACAAGAACATAGCTATAACTCACTGTAACTGTCTTGAGGGAGCTTCCAGAGATTGTAAAAGACCTCCATAAAACTGTGGTAATCTGAAAGCTCATTTGAAATAAACAGTCACAGCAAGTACTTCTTCCTCAGTTTCCTTCTGCTTACATAACTAAAATGTGTAAATAAAAGCCCAGTCATGATCTTCATGATTCTTCATTTTCTTTTCTGTTTCAGCATCAGGAACCTCAAGGTGCTAAAAGAGTTGAACTCGGGGACTGAGATTATAAATATATAAATTAAACATCCATCTCATACGTTTCAACGTTTATTCACTGAACTGAAAGAAGAGACAGAAATTTCCCCACGTAGTTTGTGCTGTTTTGATGCTTCAGGAAGAAGACTTGCTAGACATCTTAAACTGAATGTATATAAAATAAAAGTTTCTCAAGGAAGATCTGCTAGATACATATTTCAAAAGTGTAAGCGGCTCTGCATAGCCTCTGAAATGCTGAGAGTATAGAGTACACTCCAGTATATCTAATTATCTTTATGAAATGTCTCAAAATCAATGGCATTATACTCCAAACCAGCTGCAGCCAAGGAAGTCCAACAGAGCAGAGTGTCACAGAGGTTACCAAGAACTACGGCTTTCTTCTTAATAGCACTATTTTTATGGAACATGGCGTCTTTGAATTGTCATTTTTTGTTAACTCTTTTAAGGACCCAAATTGAACTCGACCATATTGGCTGAAAGAAATCTATTCAACTCTACCCCAATTTCTTTCTTCTTTTTAAAACTCCTTTTAGACAAAGAGCTCTGGTTTTGAGAAATACCACAACTTGCCAGTAGCAGAAGCTGTCATCAGTCAACTGAAACTGTTAGCTGCCATAGAAGTATTCAAAGTAGCTGGTTATTAATTGTATGTGCTGTTGGTCTAGGCCGAGGCTTTGTTAGTTCTTCTTGAAGAACTGCTTGAATGTTAACAGAAAGCACCCTTCCAAACAAGAAAATATGAAGAACATGAAGGTAAAGCTACTTCAGCTTTTTTTAAATGGAGTTTTAGAGAGTAATTCCAATTGTGTTTAAAGCTAAGAGGTAAAAGGGGGATAGCCATAGGTAAAGATATTTTTATAAAAGAGGATAGGGGGAGGAAATCATAGAGAAGAACAATTATCCCAAGTGACTCATAGTATAGGAATGACTTATTTATTTACTCAACAGGTAATACATCCCTACTGTGTGCTATACATCCCTACTGTGTACTAGCCATGGTGATAGGTGAAGAATATGAACAAATATCAACCTGTTCTCAGAGTTAGACATTTGGTATGAGGCTAGTGAATCACATTTACAAAGGAAAGATAGGATGGAACATCTCAGGAGTACTGTGGAAGTTTGAAGAGGGATTCTTATCTGAGAAAGCCTTCCAGAATGGAAACCCATTATCTTATGAGACCATGAGATTAACTATTTCAAGTGGTTTTAGACATACCTAGGTGGTAAAAAGGACACATAAACCTGTACACATACCATGCTCACATATACTCATACACACATAGGCCCACACATATATACACATGCCTACACAGTATCATATATTCACAAACATACATGCACAATAACGATCCATACACACATAAATATGTAATCCTGTATATAAATATACATGCACACACCTCCACATACATACAGGACTTATTTTTATATACCCCTCACAAATATATAGATGCATACTTACACATATATACATATCCCCACACATACATACATATATGACATATGCATACGTACATACAAGACTGCTCAAGCAGCAGGAACTGTGAAATAATTCTGTTACAGGGAATTTGTGACAAAGGTGGTAGACTAAGCACGCACTGCTACCTGCAACCTACTAAGAGAAATTTTTACTCTTGATTCTAAAGCCAGTGGAAGTGAGGCTAGGGATTGTGAAGGAGAATGACTCTGATTTGTTTCATATTTCAGGAAAAATCATCCCTTTCGGCTTATGTAGGACAGTTGAGGAGTGTCAATGTGTAGCCAAGAAGTCAGACAGAAGCTGGTCAGAGAAAAGGTAGATCAGACCAAGGGAATAGAAGTTCGATGGAGGAAAAATATCTAACAGACTCGATTACTAGGGACGGAGAATGAGAGTGAGGGGAGGATAAAAATATTCAGATGCACAGAATTAAATTTTGATTGGCTTATTTTAAATATTTTATTACTTTTATTTTTATGTGTGTATATTGCCTGCATGTAGGTAGGTGCATCTGTGTCATGTAATGTCCTCAAGTCAGAAGAGGGCATTAGAGTCCCTGGAACAGGTTGCTATCTGCCATGTGGGTGCTGACAGTTGAACTCAGGTCCTCTGCAAGAGCAGTCAGTGCTCTTACTGAACCATTTCTCCAGCTCTGGTTGGCATATTTTAAAAAACAAATGTCTTCACCACAAAACCATGTAAGCTCAATCCAGACAAAATTCCCACATACACTGGGGTAGTGGGTAAGAAATCCAAACCATAGCTAAGGAATTATTGGCAACTGATAGCTGCTTGTAGGGGGATAGTCAGTTTTTTTTAAGGATGTGACACAGGATAGGTTAAACATGCTCCAGTGGACGGATCCACACAGAAGGGCACTTGGGAACACAAATTTGACTCTGTAGGCCTTAAATATATATAATATATATGATGCATGAAATCAGGTGGGGGTGTCAAGAGAAAGGGCAGGTAAGGAGACAAGGTGTAAATATGATAAAAACACTATGTGAAACTTGCAAAAATTCAATAAAAAATTGAAGAAAAGAATATAGGAGAAAAATAAAGTCCACTGGCATGCCCCCTAGAAAGGCCAGCTTTAAATGTATGAGAAAATTCATTCATTTCTCCAACATTTAATGAGACCTCTTAATTCAGTCTTATATCCAATTCACCCACTTATATCCAGTTCAACAAAAACATGGACTCCCCTGGATAGAGGGAGAACAAGGAAAAGAATCCTGAATTTTCACTCTGTTTATAAATGAGTTTTAATTCATGCCTCTCGAAGTTAGGGCCTTTTATTAGTGACTGTAAATCTCAGAGAGACAAGAAGTCATAAGATTCTGAAATTGCCTTATAAATTAGTTGCTGGTAGTGAAACAGTTGTTTAGTTTGTTGAGGGGCCAGGATGCAGAGGGATTTTGGTGTTGAAATAATTATTGAACATTACTGAACCAAATAATTAAACTGTGCTATAAAATTACGGTTATGATAATATTCCCATCATCATTTGTTTTGTTTCTCCTAATCTAAATTATGATTTTTTTGCTATTGCTCTGCAAAGCTACAGTATAACACTAAAACCTGAAATTAAAACCAGCCTGCAAAAGTTATACAAGGTGATCCAATATGCTCCACAGGCAATTATTCATGGCAAATAATATCACGAAGCTCTTAAATCCTCATTGTAAAGCTGGCTAGACGTGCATCAACTAAAGTCTTAGATATTTATAGGTATCAGAAGGAAGGTATGACTAGCTGAAACCATCAAAATGCAAAGGAGGTATCTTAAAGTCTAAAGGGAACATCTCAGAATATCAGATTTCTGTTTCCTAGCGGTGCTAAATCTCAGTCATGCTGACAAGGGAGAAGGTACTGATCTCATGCAACCAGAGGGAAGGCATCCTGTCTCCTTTTCCACCCAGCCCTAAGTGGCTAACTCTCTTTGCTCTGACTCTAAAATCTTGGACAGAATAATATTTTCAGTTGAAACACTAAACTCACTTTTTAGCACTAAATGAAAATTAGGATGCCCAAAGCTTTTTAGAAAACTCGTCATCAGAGACAGATGTCGCTCAGTTTGTACTATGCTAATGTAGCATGAATGAAGACATCGGTTTGAGCCCCAGAACCGCATAAACTGGGCATAGTGGTAGACACTTGTAATTTTAACAGTTGGGAGGTACAGGTAGTAGGTCAGAAGTTCAAGGTTATCCCTAGCTACATGAAGATTTTGAGGCAAGCTTCTGATACGTGAACCATTGTTTTAAAAAAAAAAAAGTCATCATACTCATCACCATCATCACTATCCACCACTAGGATCACCACCGAAGATTAAAAGGGATTGGTACATTATCAAATATTTTTCAACTTCTATGGTCAATTCAGAGGAAGTTATGCCTTGCTCTCTCAGAATAAAAAAAAAAAGTAGTTTTCCTTTGTGTGCCCTTTGTAGATCTTTACATTAGAAAGCAGTCATCCAAGGAATGAAATGAAATAAATAAAACATGGTTTAAGGCTGGTTTTACTGGTTTAGGGGAAGCCTAACCCATTGTGAATGGATTTCCTTCCACATTCTCCAGTTCCCATGGAGCAGTCTACTCATGACTTCAAAACCCTTCAGAATTAAGTAGTTGGAAACTGGACACAAAGCTCAAGCCATTTAGAATTTTATCCATTTCTAATCACCCAAAAGTCCTACAAAAATTCATATGGTTTTGCAAATTTGACGAGTGCACATTTTACAGTTTTTGAGAAGGATAAAAACCTTAGGAAGCCAGAATAAATATGAAAGACTCTGATATTTTTCATTTCTCCAGTTCCCCAATGTATTGTGCCCAGAAACTCCTTTCTTATACGGTCTAATAAAGCTTCATATCTTGTGTCTATAGTCAGGGGTTCCAAATATTAGAACCATGTCAACTACTCTGTAACAAAAGATGAAAAATGATAGTAGAGTGGGTCAATCATGGAATCTAGAGTTAGAGTCACGTCTGGATCTTTTTCCTTTTGTGTGTGTGCCCACTACTAAATACAGGGTTAAAAAAAGATTTTAAATTTTTCCATTTTTGTATGTGGATGCGTATGTACATGTGCATGTGTATGCAGGTACCTGTGGAGGGAAGACAGGCATTTGGATTCTCAGGAGCTTGAGTTACAGGTAGTTGTGTGTCACCTGCCGTGGGTGCTGGGTCCTCTGAAAGAGCAGCAAGCTTTCCTAACCATTGAACCATCTCTCCATCCCCTAACTGTGGGATTTTTGACCAGTGACAAACTGAGCCCATTTCTTGATCTATAAAATGGCAAGAAATAAACATTATTTGCCTGCTTGACTTCTTAATTTGTATATATTATAAGCGAGCTCTGTGCATAGGGTAGATATTTAGTAAATGAGAACAACAAAAGGTAAAAAGGGAAAGGCATGCAGAATTTGGAAAGCAAAGTTATGACAGGCAGTCAGGAGGCAAAACACACTGGCCAGTATAGGCTAGGTTTTACTGCTGTGATGCATTAGCCCTTGAACTTAGTGTCTAAGAAAAGCACAAAACATGATCATTCAGGCCGCCCCTCTATTACAGGTTGGAGTGGTTGCTTATCGTTTGTTTGCTTAAGTATTTCTCATCCAAGACATGGGGTGGAAGAAGCTGATCCTAAACTCATAATCAAACCCTTTGAAACAAGGGAAACTTACAAACTGCTATCTCAAGGATCCACTTAGGAAAGACTATTGTCAGCTGTATGGAGATTTCATTTGCCAAATGAAGTCATAGAGCCAAATGCAACTTCCAAGGGGTAGAGAGATGAAATAATATCCTCTGTATCAGTGAAAGTATTGCATTCACTTTCCCATGCTCTCACAAGATGCCATAGTTCAGGTGGTTTATAGAATAGTCATTTACTTCTAAGAGCTCCTCAGGTGGGGAGGACAAGTTCAGAATACGTGCAAATTCTGCTGTGAGCCACCCAGCTGACTGGAAGCTGGCTACCTCTGACTAGCTTTTCAAAGGGCAGAGAAGCTCCAGCATCTCTTCTACTTCCTAGAGACTTCCTGTCTTTTTCTTTCATTAGCCCTCCCCTTATGACCTCATCTAAGCCTGATTACCTTCTAAATCCTCCAACCTTATGTTCTCCTTTGTAAGAGACACTGATCAAAACCCACAACCCATTGACACTTAGCACATTTCCAGGTTAAATCATGATTTCCTTATTGGGAATCCCCACTGGAAATGTTCTTGCAGCATAGAGAGCAATGCTCAAAGACAAGCTCATACTAGAAGTGTTTGACTGAGTTTAAGGATGAAGGAACACAGACTCAACCCAAAAGGTACACTGTAAGTTTAAAACAGTGAAAAATTTAGGTATTTTCATGAATCTAGTGATTCTAAGGGATTCAATTATTTTTCTTTTGTTACTTGTCTGGTGACACAAGCAGAGTCTTAAAGTAAATGTTTTATGACAAGAATAATTTTGCATCATACAAACATACATATATATGAATACATTTGTAAATATATGGAGAGACATGTACATATATAAAATGCATATATATATATATATATATATATATATATATATATATATATATATATATAATTTGCAGTGGGAAGATACAGTTGAAAGATAGAAGCAGGTAGGCTTTGAATTTGTTTTTCCCTCTATATCAGACCCCCCCACAGTTTTCCTTGACCATACAATGAGAAACAATGTATCACTTTCTTCCACTGTGACATGGAACTACAAGTCCACCAACCACTCTATCCATAAAAACAGAAAGAGTAGGAAAGTAGTTTATATTTTATAAATATTAAAAAATATTGATAATAGACTTTAGTCATGAAGAGTCATTGGAAATGAGGATAACAAAGACATTTTCAGTATACAGAAAGACACATATTACATGGGGAGAGAGTTTGGGAAAAAGAGGAGGGATAGTCTGTCACCTCCACTCCTACTTTCATCTTTCTCTTTCCTGGTCTGTTCAGCAATGCTACCATTATCTTTGGTACTGTTTCATTCTTCTCTGGCTGTTTTTTCTCCATGCATTCTTTACTTGGTTTAATTATTATTAGGAGGAAACACAACATGTTGGTTTTTTTCTGGCTTTTTTATAATTTGAAGTTTACATTAAAATTTTATTTATTAGTAATTTTGTTCTTCCAAATTTTACACAAGAACCCTATGTACTGTAGTCCCTCTCCAGTCCCCTCCTTTTACCCTCCCATCCCTGCCAATACTCAGCTCCCTTAAATAAATGTCCCCTATTTACTAGATTTGGTTTTCTTAGTGTTTCACAGAGTTTAACTAGGGTCAGTTGTGTGACCCTGAGTTTCAAACTGACCATGAAACCTTGGTCTGTATACAATTGGATGCTAAAACGTCCCCAAATCCCATAACCTGTTAGTCGCCAACAAATCTATAATATGTAGTAGGGTCCTACGAATCCCTTCCCACTCCATAGCTCACTTAGCTCATTTTTGGGAAGGATGAACTGACCCTTCCTAGTATACACAGCTGCTGTGACTTCATGATTGCATGCATATACTGTGCTTAAAAGATGATATTTCCTTTTTAAAAATATTTTTTATTGAATTATATGTTTCATACAGAACATCTCAATCAATCTTAATCATCTTTATATCCCCTCCCTCACTGGAACCTCACATAACCCCCAACTGGAATCCATACATTCTTTCATTCGTATTAATGTCTACTGTGTCAAGTTAGAGTCCCAAAGTTACCTCAGTACAGGTCCATCCATTGAGGTCAGTCAGCATACTCAGAGTCCCTCACTTTAGGAAGACCAGCTCATCTTCACCCAACAGTAATCAGTTGCCAATATTTCTTCAGCAAAGATTGGGGTCTGCTACCCATTTCTCCAGTTACATGCTGGGTATTTATCTGCTTGATGCATCAGTCATAAGTCTGCCAAGATCATTGCTGTACATTCCTATGAGCGAGGTCCCAGGAGCTTGTAGGATTCTATTTCCAAATGATCCCTCTGTTCCTCACTGGCTCTTACAGTCTTTCCAACCTTCTTCCACAATGGTCCCTGAGGCCTGGGTCAGTAAAACTTAATATGAGAGTCCTGTCCAGGACTCCTCATCTCTATGATTTAGCCATTTGTGACTTTTGTGTTGCCAGTCCTTTGTTACATGTGGGTGCTTCATCAATGAGAACTAAAAGATTCATTAGTGTCTTCTTTATCCCTTGTTCTATATTGTCTGAGCCTTGGGTGTAGAGGCTGCATTGTAGATGTGCTGCTTAGGCACAAGCAATTCACAGACTAGTGTTACAAACTAATACAGAGTACCACAGCTGGTATGTCTCTTGTTATGTAATGTGTATACACTAAGTTCCTTTCAAGGCAAGAAATACTCCAGAATAAAACAAACAAAAATCCCTAAGCACATCAATGAAAGAGCGCAATTATTGTGATCCAATAGTGTTTCCAAATAAGATAAACAGAACATACCACATAAATCCAATGGAAATAATTCTAATTAGAGGCAAAATTTGAGGAGTCAAAATAACATTGCTAATAAAAGGTGTTTAAGAATATCATGCTGGTGTCCTATATCATAAAGAAATAGATGGCACATGGGTTCCACATGTTTTAAAAATAGTGGATTACAAAATACTTCCAAGAACAGGACATTATAAACTACATCTCTGATATGTAGTTCAATTCCTGGAACTAGAAACAAATCAATAACATTGTACCTAAAAATGTGAAAAATACTTGTGGCAGGTGCTTATATGACATTAATGAAAAGATGAAGTCCTGTAAAGTAACACAGGGCCACAATCACAGCACTTAGGAAGTAGAGGCAAGAGAATCATAAATTCAATATCCTCCTCATTATGCAGTAAATGAACAGGGTTATAAGAGATCCCATCTCAAAAGACAAAAAAAAGGAAGTAAGGACAAAGGAAATACGGAAGGGGATGGAGAGAGAAGAATGGAAGGAAAAAGCAGAGGAAAAGAATGTCAGCATGTTGCACCCAGCGCCAATAGTGTTCAAAAGTGGAGCTACAGTCATTACTGCCTGGCAAGACATGCCCACTGGTCTAATAGTGGCAGGGATGTCATGGGAGCAACCAACCACGTTCTGATTGAATTTAAGGCCCGCCCACTCCACCATATGAAACCCATATTTGGCACCATTTGGGAGATCAAGAACCTGTGTCTAGAGAGGTCACAGACCCCAGGAGAGAACCTACTACTATTATTCTGTTAATGGACATCTTATGAAACCGACTCCTAATAATTTACTGTTATAACCATAGAATAATATATTTCTCAGTCCTCATCAGAGAAACCTCTTTTTCAATAGATGGTAATTAACAAAGAGACCCACATCTAGCCAGGGTACAGAGAATAAGAGATTGAAACATCCTCATACCTAAATGGATTATCTGTATCACATCTCTCCTGCCATGGCTCAGGGATCATTGAAGAAGAGAAGACATAAAGATTGTAAGAGCCACTGAAAGTAGATGGCTACAAGTCCACTGTGTTTCTGGACACAACAGAGCAGTTGTGCATATGAACTGATAGCTGTTGTGACAGCATTCACAAGACCTATGAAAGTTTAAATGAGACAGAAAAGATTCCAACATGAAGAAGAGAGACAGGCACAAAGTCCCACCTCTACCTGAGGAGCTTATTGGCGACTGAAAGCTGCTGGAAGAGGGAATCAGTGTTAAGGATACGGCTTATGATAAGTTCAACATGCTCTAGTGTACATAGGCAGCACAAACTGGGTGTGATAGATTTCAAAAAAAATCAGACTACAAGATTGGGTGGGTTGGGAGGGGAGTAAATATGCCTCAGATGAATTGTATGTAATTCTTAATTTTTAAAGTTTAGAAGTGATCTTTCTTTTCTATAGTTAGCATTATTTAATTATTATAAATATTTAGAAGGCCACTCCAACACACATGGGCATGCACAGTAAGGAAGAGGGTTAGATTTAACACTCCTGTTTCTGATTTATAAACATAAAGAAAAAAAATTAAAGGAGTTTCTCCTTTATTTTCTAGTCACAAAATGACTAGATGAATACTCACTTATGTAACATCACAAACTGGTCGCCAGCAAAAAGATCTAAGTAACAATTATCTCGATGGCTTGCTTAATACACAACTCAGAGAAAATCAAAATTTTAAAAATTAACTTGCAGAGAGTATAAAGCTATAGAATAATTCTACGTATTCAGGATTCTGCGTGTTAACTGAAAGGTTCAGAATTTTCCATTATGCACAAAATAAAATGCACAAATTGGATCATTGGTTCCCAACTAGTCTTCTTTGACCTGTACACCCTATGAGGACATATATTTTATTTCATAGAAAATTTTGGAAGTAAAGATTAGCTCATTTTTCTTCAGTTTATTCCACATTCACACTCTCCCTAGTCTTTTGGGCATGGTGATTTCATTTTTGAACTATTGGTTCTTTAGGAAAATCTCTCAATCAGTGAAAATAAAACAAGCTGTCTTTCATATTGTTCTCTGTTTATTATTACTTGGGGGATAGGATATTTTCATGTCTTGAAATGATTGGATTGTATAAAAATGAAAAGTGATCTCTAAATTTTTATTTTTGGATGTATCTCAAAGTGGGAGAGCTATTCTTTTGGATTAAAAAACTTCCTAGGAATCTAATGATGCAAAGAAAAATGATGAATTATTTATGGGATGGGACAAGAATAATGAAAATAATTTCCCTGAGATGATGACTCCTTCTCCCCTTGAAATAGAAAACTGGCTTTCTGTTTTGTTTGTTGTATGTATGCCAGTTTTATTTCCCTGTCCTCCATCCTGTAAAGGAGACTCAGCTTTTGCTTCACAGGTTCAGTGCATATTTTGCAGGGTACAATCTGGAAAGAAGGAAGGAGGATTTTTAGAAGGACTGGAAGAACTCATCAAGAGAGGGAAGGAAAAAGAACCCTGGGTAAAGAAAGTAAGTAGGAATAAGCAGGTGAGTTTTAAATCTCTATGTAGACCAGGCTGTCCTCCATCTCACAGAGATCCACCTGCCTCTGCCTCCTGAATACTGGGACTAAAGATATCCACTACAGCCCATGGCTTAAAGATATATTTAACTGGCATTATTTCTTTTTGTTTACAGGACTGGAATTTATACAGCGTAGCTCATTATATCCTTAGGGTTTTATTTGGGGTTTGGTAATCAGAAAGAACTTGAATTTCTGATCCCCCTGCCTCTAGTGTTTGAGTGCTGAGTTTACAGATATGCTCCACCACATGGAGTTTATGCAGTGCTGGGGATCAATCCCAGGACTTGATGGGTGTTAGGAACCAGGCTACATCCCCTGGAATTAGGAGAACTTCTGAAAAAAAGCAGACCCTTGGTATTTTGATCTGATTCTCTCTGCATCCTTCTTTGTCTTCATGGGACCTAGAAGAAAAGCCAGGTATCCAAGGATAGTGTTTTTATTAACATCTATCTACACAGCCAGGAAGCAATGTCAACAAAACACACAATCCTTGCTGTGTGTTCTAACTGTGGGAGTAGCCTCATGAAGTACGAGAAAGCAGAGGCCATAAGCTCTGTTTATGACTCTTTACACTTCCCACTTTCAGTAACGCACTTTGAAATTAGCTATAGACTCCTTTTGGGTTAATGAGTCCTTACTCTCAGCTTCCCACACATCACCTGCCATCTCCACTTCATGTTAACTAGTCGTCCTTGATCACATTATCCAGTGCGCATTGAGAAGGTTCTCTGTCTGTAGTCGTAATAGTCTTGTCCTTATGCTGAGAGTGCTATACTCTGATACTTCATTCTAAGAACAGATCAATGTAAACGCTTTCTCTTTTTCACCTGGGCTCTGGACATTCTCCTAGTCTCCCTTCACTCACTTTCCCACAAACAGTTTCAACAAGCTTTTCCACCACAGAGTCATGTTCGAAACAAGTTAAAAAGACTACACAAACCCTTTCAACATCCATCGCAGTCTTAATATAAACTACATTATATCCAGACATATTATATTCCTTCTATGTCAGTTTAGTTGAGGACACTTAATATTGAAAGATGTTGGAATTTTGTCACAAGCGTTTTCTCCATCTATTGAAACGATGGCATGATTTACATTCTTATGGAGCCCATTTATATGATGTATGACCCTTTAAGATTTGTGTGTGTTGAACCGTGCCTGCGTCTCTGAACTAAAAACCTACTTGACACCTGATTGTGAAGAATTATCAACACTATCTGCAATTATTTCACATCTCCCTTTACAAAATTCTGCCCGTAATCAATGACTCCCATTCTCCAAATGTATCTTGTACTTTCTTCAAATTGTCTGCTCTGCCTGGAATATAAGCCAACTCTTCTGTCTGGAAATAGCTTCGTTTTTCCAGGTCTGGATCAAATGTCACCCTTTTCTGCAGGTTCTGCAGGTAGAGCTGGCTGTTCCATCTTTTATATTTCTGATATTGCCAACTATCCTGTTATGGCTTCTCTCCATATCACTAAACAAAAAGCTTTCTTAAAATATAATTTTGTTTTTAAAATTTGAAAGTTTCGTACGTGGGGCTTGTATTTACATCAATTCTAGTCCTCCTTCTCTCTGCCCCTCTCCATCACTCTTATAAATCTGTGACCTCTTCTTTAATTATTATTGTTATACCTATCTATACACACACACATATACCACCTACCAAATCCATTTGGTATTGCTTGTATGTACATTGTTTAGGGCTGACTACTGGGACTGGACAGTTTATCAGAGAACTCTTCCCTGGCCAGTTCTGATTCTTCTCTCAGGAGCCAATGATTGCCTGTAGTTCTTCCTATTCATGGGATCTTGTGAAATTTCCCTCACCCACACTGGCATGGAAACTGGTGGTGACATTGTGCAGATCTCCTGTAGCTAACCATTTTGTTGAGGTTTAATGGGCACAGCTTCCTTGTTATGTCTGCGAGACACTATCCAGCAGCAGGTGTCCTGATACTCTGGCTTTTGCTTCTTTCTGACCCTCTTCAATGATGTTCCTGAAATTTAGGTATATGAAAGTTTTCTATTTGTCTTTTTTTTTCCATTTCATCAACTTACTCTTTGAGCTCTTTGCCTCAAAAATGTGCTTCCATGAACCAGCATAATCAGCATCACCTGGGACCTGGTTAAAGACTCTGGTTCTGCAGTGGGTAGCTGTCAATGCAGAGGCACATAACTGGTCAAAGTGCTGAGATGAAAAATATTCATTGCTCCACCCTAAACATAACACCTGTATTAGCCTCTCTTCCCCACCCCATGGCTCAGAGAACATCACTGAAGAGGAGTAAGAGAGAATGTAGGAGTTCGAGGATGGAGAGGAGTGCTATGAAATGCAATGTTTAGACATGACATGGATATTGCACTGATGAACTCATGGCAGCTGTTGTTACCTGTAAGAAGATCTCTGCATACAAGACCAAGTCAGCCAGAATTTCAGTAGAGCTTCTAGGGCCCATCTCTAACTGAGTAGCTAGTGGCTGTTGTTAGCTGTTAGGACAAGGAGACTCGCGCTTTTCTGAGACTGTGACAACTGGTAGACTTCCGTGCTCCAGGGGTTGATCTCACATCAGTGCACATATGGACAGCATTAACTGGACTTAGTGAGTTATCAAAAAATTAACAAAGAAGAAGATATGAAGTTGAGGAGGATGTGCTGTGTGGGAAACAGGGGGAAATGAAAATGAAACATGACATATAGATATTACCCTGTTTCATTGTAAAAATATGTATGACATTTTCAGAAGTAAAGAAAAATTATTAATAAAAATATTAAAATTAAAAGAAACAAAACCTGTTCTAGACTGACCCAACAACCACTTCTGCAAGGGCCTGAAAACAGGCAAAATTTCCTGGGATTTTAAAAAATTACCTATAATATTTTTATTAATTATTTGATAATTTTATATCTGTATATAATATGTTTTGATCATATTCAGACTACTCTCTTCCTCACAACTCCTCCAAGATCCATCCTCAACTGACCCAGCTCCTAGCAAGTTTATAGCAAACCAGCCACTAAATTAATATACTTATACCCTGTAGTTCGGCCCAATTCTCAGACCTCATCTAAGAAGCCTCTTTGTATAGTGGTTGAAGCTTAATGCAGAAACTCACAACTGGTCAAAGTGCAGGAAAAAATTATCTGTAGTGTGTTCTGCTAAAACAGGATATCTATAGCATACCCTTATCACTCTAGGCTCAGAGACTAATAGAGAAGCAAGGCAGAAAGATTGTAAGAACCTGAGGTCCAAGAGGATGGAGGCAAAACGGTGAATCCTGGACATTCCAGGCTTGATATACTTATGAACTGACAGCAGCTGTGGCTGACTACACTAACCCTGTACAACAGGTCAACATTCCAGCATCAAGCGAGAAGCCCCACTCCCAATGGAACTTCAATTTTCTTTAAGGTTTGGCCCCCAGTATTCTGAATATATTCTACTGGATGGCCCCATATCCATAAGTGTATTAGCAGCACAAATTGAACTCTGTGAATTAATTTTTTAAGAGACCAGAAAATTCATAGACCCATCAGGTATGGGACCATTATGGGCTTAACTTAATGTCTGTAAGCACAACACATCATGAACCTTTGATCATCCTCATAAATACAGAAAGTCATTTTTGTCTTACTGTCAAGCATAATGTCCAATTGTTCTTGGCAGCTCTCATGGAAATGACTTTTGCTCTGCTCCCACAAACTCCCAGACAATATTGACTTGGGCTTATTGAGTTTTCCCACTGCACACAACAATCTGAAACCCAGCTCGTCGAGTCAAGTCTCCCCACTGCACAGCCTAGCCAGTTCCTTTTACACACTACTTGTCATGCCAAGGAGAACACTTGTTAATGTCAATGACATTTCTGAACAGAGAGGAGAAAATACATGATAGTCAAAAATAAATAGAGAAATATATTTGAAAGTATAGGGAGAGAGAGAGAAAGAGAAGAAATGTGGCCAAATAGCTATCGATGGAGTTCTCAAATAGTAGTACATCTGAAAGAAATTACAGAGTTCCAAAACAAATTTGACCTTATCACACACACAGAGAAACAGAGGAGGATTCATGCCAATCCTGTGATGCTGCAACAGAAGGACCCCACAGAGGAGTTGCTCCCTGGAACAATGCAGAAGTTAGTTTGGAATGATTCTGATGCTCACATTGAATCTGCTCAGTTAAAAGAACATTTAGAATGGAAGCAATTATCCCAGTAATTGAGTGGGAGAGAAAATCATTCCTTTTGGAAGAGACAGCCAGGCCTTGCAATTAGCAGTTTACATTGATCAAAACCATCGGGAAGCCACTGGAGGCATCTAGGTTTTGCCTTGTAGACTGGGGGTCCACCCTCTCCTTACTCATCTGCCCTAAAACACTGTACTCAAAAAGGACATTGGTTTTTGCAAAGATCTTCTGAAGTCTTCAAAATGATTAGATTCTGGTCATCTGAAAGTGAGCATTCGGGTGCTCAAAAGATTTAACACCACCTTAAATACACACACACAGACACGCACAGACATACATGTATACATGCACAGACACAGTCCCAAGATGTCTACAGCATCTTGGATATTTATTTTTCTTACGCAATTATTGGTTGTATATATAAGAAAATAAGAAGATGCTACCGTCAGTGCCAAATGTCCACCCTTCAGCTTTCAGCATAAAATATAACAAACATAACTGAATCTTTCTCAGCTGCTTCCTCTGACTGCAAGCTATCCCTTACTTCCCAACAGAGATGGGCATACTGTTGGTCCTAGCATTTATCACTTTCAGACATATCTCTTATTTTACCATATGTGGATATGGTCAAGGGAACAACACCTAATTATCTGTATGCAATATTTTTCCATGGTCAAAAATCAGTACATCTGAGGTCACCCTGTAATCTGAAAATTACTTGGAACTATTGTTATTCAGCATTATGGCTTTGAGATTTATCTATGTTGACATGCAGGGAACTGATTCATTTATTTTAAATATACAATGGCATTCCAGATGTGGCTCTGTTCCAATTGATCTTGTATTTCTCTACTGGTGGGGTATTAATTTTTATTTTTTATTTGGTTGAGTTTTCTTCTAATCTCTCTCTCTCTCTCTCTCTCTCTCTCTCTCATTCAGCATGTTATTATTTTATTATTGTGGGTACAGATCCACATGTGTGCCTGTGCATATAGACTCTGTGCATACAACCTCAAGAGTCACTGTTAAGGCATTATCTCCCCTTTTTTGACACAGGATTTCTCATGGTCTGGAGCTCCCCAAGTAGGTTAGGCTAGATGGCAGTGAGTCATAGAGATCCGCCTGTCTTAGTATCCCCAGTGCCATCAATCAACAAGTATGTGCCATCAAGCCAAGTTTTTCCAAGTTTTCTGCTTAAATGGTAAAATAAGTCTTCTTGTTTGAGTCTCCAGCATATACAAACTCAGGAATGAAATACATAGGGTGAAGGTCTACTCATCTTCCATTATCTAAGATGCTAAATGGCTTCCCCTAGCAATCATATTGATATACATTTCTAACAGGACCAAGTTAGAGCACTCAGAGTCTCTGGCCTCACACTCTTGCTCAGCATAACATTGTATAGTTTCAAAAATGTGGGTTTGGGGAGATGACTAATTGTGTAAAGTTCTTGCTGTCCAAACTTGAGGACCTGAGTTGGGAACCCCAGAACCCACATAAATTTAGATGTGGTACTGCTCATCTGCAATTTGAGTGCTGAAAGCAGTGAAAGGAGGATCTCTGGAATCTCCTGATGTGTTAGCGTGTTGTGTACAGCAGAAAAACAACAGAGACCCTTCTTCCACATCCGCTCCACAGCACATGTGCAGCCATATTCACACTAATATGTACATACATATACACATGAACATTAAAAAACAGATAAGTAAATAAAATGTGAAGACTTTATAAGAAGACACACTTTCCAGAAACAAATATTCAGCATCCTCAACAAAGAATGTGGGATTCTATTTCAAGTAAGTGTTCAGTCCTCAAACACACTTATCAGTATCCATAGTTGTTGGGGTCCCTCTGCTTGGTGCCAGCCCGAGGGGGACACAGGATCTCCAGTGTCAGGGGGTGATAGGTGTAGAGTCATCACACAGACCGCGGCATCTGGGTGGACGCATGCAGAGGGCGAGCCACAGCAAACTCATTTATTCAAGGAAGTGCAGGGGGTTTTATGAGTTTGGTTAGCCAACCTCCTATGGGGTGGTTCACAACTGCAGCCAATAGTATTCTGTCTCCGGATGGATCACCTAGGTGCAGGTTCCCTCCAGACACAGGGTGGAAGTTGGTGTCATGCCTGGCTGGAGAAAGTGCCACACCCACAGGAACCACTCCTTTAATCCTCACAGCAGGTGACCTGGCTAAGGCCCACCTTGCATTATGCCCTACACATAGCATCACCAAGTAACCAAGACTGTGCCTGGACAACAGATAAAGTTCAATATTCGTTGACTCAAGTATTTTCTCTACTGCAAATGCCTTAGAAAATAGACTAGGAAAATATCTGGCAGGAAAACAGTGAATAGCCAGTGTATAACTGTTCTTTGGAAAACAAAAGCATGCATATGCAATTCTGAATAGTCTTCACTTACCTTGGCAATATAGCTTGTTCCTGAATGTACCCTTGTGGCTTAAACGCCTACACTGTACAGTCAATGAACAAAAACCGATTCCTGTCCTCAAATTCTCCTCACTGCTGTCTTAATTCATTAATTTGCTTAATCATCCCCATCAATACCACTTCTTCCCACTGCCTTCCTCTAACTGAAAGGAAAAGCAAGCTTTGAATACCCACAAGTAGAAACTATAGGGAAACAAGAATTCAGGGCTAGCCTAGAACACCTATGTCAGTACCTTTTGGGGGACCACAATAGCTTCAGATTACCACATTGCCATTGCCAAAGATCAGGGATAGATGGTGCTTTTTTTTTGTTGTTGTTGATGTTATAGCCAACTATAAACTTTGAATTAGATAGTTACAACACTGAGTGACCCTTAAGTAATAATCCCATGGAGGTTAAATATCAACACAGAGAGACTTCCTCAAGGTCCTCTGAAACTCCCTACAAATGATAACTCAGCTCAGCTCAGATTTTGACAGACAACATGAATAAGATACAGAAATCTGGCATTAGAGGGTATTCCTGTATAAGCCTGAGCAGCAGGCTGGGCATAGAAGTACACATCTCTAATCCTAGCACTCAGGAGGAGGAGATAAGAGGATCTTAAATTGAAGGTCAGCCTCAGCTACATAGTAATATAATAATTTCAGATAAAAAGCAATGCTATCAGTTGTCCATCACCATCAAGTTTTCAAGTTTCCTGGTGAATAGACAGACAACAAGTGAAAGGAATTGTTATCTTAGACCCCATATGAATGCCAAATATGGGAGAAGATATCAAAACATGTTTCTTCATGTGTTTGAGGAGGAGGCAAGCAAAGACCTTCTTTTTATTGCAAAAAATCATAGCAAATATAATCAACGGGTATGCTGAGAACAACTAATACTCAAGAGGTTTAATTCTTCTAAAGAATCAATACCACTTTCTCATTAGATGGAAGAATCAGGTTGTATCTCTACCTTGCTTTTAGAACTACTCACACTAATGGTATTAAGGGAACATAATCCATTTCCCGCCTACATTCTCATTCTTGGTCTCTATGCAGAAACAGGTGCACTATCCAGCTAACTTACCCCACAAGAAAGTAGATTTACCTGCTTTTGATTGACAAGGAAAAGAATAAAACTTCTTACATTTGGAACCCCAGGCATCCCATGGTATCATGTGATACCATAGCTATGGCTGAGCTTCAGATGTCATTGCCAGTCTGAATTTTGCACTTGAATTGAAGAATCTATCTTCCTTGAACCAGTGCTAAATGCCCCACTTCTTACTTCTGGGTCAGCTGAGCCATTCCACTCAGAAGAGAAGGAAGGTGTGGTGGCCTCATGAGACACTGTCCCACTTCAAGATCAAGGTGAACACCCAAGTGGGGACATGGACGTACACTCCATCCAGTGCCCCAATGTCCCCTCATCAAGAGGGGACAGAAACTTCCCAAACTACTGCTGTTCTTTCTTTCCTATTTAAAAATTTTTGACTTTTTTTAAAGCTGAATTTTTGCAAACTTCATACAATATATTTTGATTATACTTAGATTCCTTCCCCTATCAGTATACCCTTCTATTTTCATGGAGTGTGTGTGTGTGTGTGTGTGTGTGTGTGTGTGTGTGTGTGTATAAAGCATAGGTTCCTTTTATAAGAGAATACATGTGGTATGTGTCTTTTTTAGATATAATGTACTTCATACTTCATTTAAATGTCAATCTTCAATTATACCTATTCTCCTTCGAGCTTAATAAACTCTCCACACTACAAGTTTTTCTCCAGTCAATCATCCATGGTCATCAAGGCTACTTCCTGTTATTCTGGCTAAACTATCAACACAAGCAGAAGCAGGAAAAGCATGCTCTATGATTATCACTTCCAGGAGAGTGTTCTCACTGTGCTCTGAAACTGGGTTGTATACCTAGACAGAAACTCCAAAGCTACTGCAGACTTACCATTGCAGAAGGGGAGAACTTCCACAAAGCAATGCCGTAAAGAACATGGCACAAGAGCCAGCTCTAGCTTCTATTGCTTGGCATGAAAATCCTAATAAAGATAGGATATTTAAACCACTTTCTCAGAGAATAGTTTAGGAGCAAGCTATTTGATATGCTCACTATTAAATCATATTTAACATAATGACTAAAATATTTCAGTTTTTAGCTTGTCATACTGAAGTCAATAAAGGGCTCATGCAATGATATAATGGATAAAAGCGTTTGCTCTGGAAGCCTAAGGACCTGACTTCAGTCCCCGGAATCCATGTACAAGGAATGAATTGATCCTACAAGCTGTCAGAAGACATCCACATTCATGCCATGGCAGCATGCACCCACATAAACATACCTCTCTCTCTCTCTCTCTCTCTCTCTCTCTCACACACACACACACACACATACACACACGCACTTCATTAAATCAAGGAAGTACTTTCAGTTGGCTCATTCTCAAAGGAACTTGTGTAAAAGAGGAGAGAAGCTTCGTTTTCATGAATCAACTCACATCTCCCTCTTAACTCCTTTCTGACCTAAGAAAACCCAGCATTGTCTTGAAGCTTAAAATTAAAATAAAACAAATGCATAGGATTCTATGGGATAGGCTCATTAGCTCTGGATTTGACAGGTTGCTAAATGGTAACTCAGAATGACACACAAGGAACACAGGATAATTAATTACCAAAACAGCCACTGCATGGGCTGAGGCCAGGGCGAGAAAGTGCTGATAACACAAGATTCGCGTTCCAGTGCTCCCCCTGCCTCTCCCAATTTACAGGAGAATGGGAAATCATGAAAAAGTGACACACTCCGTTAGCCACCATCACAGAGACCAAGTCTCCGTGTAGCCTTAGGGGTATCTTGCACAGTTTAACAGTGAAAATAAAAGGTAATATTCTTGCCAAAGAGCTAGAGGGGGATTAAATTTGGGAGGCTTGAAGCAGCCTTGAATTGTAGTCAATAAAAAAGGGACCAAATAGTAATTTTGTAATTTAACTGTGCTAGTTATGCCCAATGAGTCAGACACTTGTGAAATAAACCATGTAAATAGAAAAATGGCTTAACTCTTTCTACCGTTACACATGGCAATACTTCCTCCTTGCTTCCTGGGATTCAGTTTCTTGGCTCAATAGAAGTAATGTGATTTATATACTACCAATACATTTTCAACAATAGGTCTCTGGTGAAGGTGTTGATTTGCCCTTTGGTATTCTTCCTAAGAAGTTCCCTGTATATCCAGGGATCAGCGAGATTATCATTACAGTGTAACATGTTTTATATCAGAACACAGGGGTAGTGCCACACGTCTGCAAGGATTATAAAGCCTTTTAAAAACCATGTAATTCTTTTTAATTTTATAGTTTAAATTCTGTTTGTTCTGTGCTATATATGTGTATGTGTTAACATGTATGCATATGTAGCATCTTTGTGTGGAAGACAGAGGTCAACACTGGCTGTCTTCATCTATTGTTCTTCTTACTTTTGAAATAGGGTCTCTTCCTGAACCAGGGGCTTACCAGTTTGTCCAGACTGGCTGGCCATCGAGTCCCCAAGATTGGTCTGTCTCTATACCCCATAGTATTAGGGTTAAAGATGCAGGCTAACACACCTAGGTTTTACATGAGCACTGGGAATCATCAGGTCATTATGCTTTATTGTCCAGTTCCCTACCAACTGAGTCATCTCTCTCTAGTCCCCAAATCATAAAATTCTTGACCACAATAAATTCAGTCTCCAGAGACATATATCAGGATTTTGAAACACTATCATACAAACAAAATATAAACAATACTCGGACAGTAGAAAGGCTGAGATAATAGGCATACAAAGATCTCTTCGAGTCCTGACTCCAAAGGAAGACCATTATCTTACTTCCTGCCTTCCTATCCTTCACTTATCTCTTATAAATGGCATTTCACAGTTGAATTAGTGTTGTTCAAATAGACATTTCAGATGTCTGTCCCTGAATGGGTTCAGAATCAAAATGCTTAAAATACAAATACATGTCTCCTTAGAGCTAAGAAGGGTAAGGTTTGATACATGGGTCCTTCTAATGATCTCATGGCTCAATCTGATTGAAATGATCCCTTTCCTTATTAATGTGATGTCTAACCATGCCCAGTCTCCTGAGGCATTCAATAATCTATTTCTGCACAAGAGGATAATGTTCTTATCATACCCCTACCCTGGTCCACAAAGGGTACTATCCTACCTGTGAGACTAGAACATCCTTCCCTTGACACAGGATGAAGACCATTCACAGGGGAACATTTGTTATTTGGGGGAACACTCATCCCCTTTCTATCTTAAGCATAAAAGACAAGGGCTGGAGTGACCCCGATGCCTTCTTGGTGGAGGACAGGATTTATCACCAAGTCCAAACCTGAAGACTGACCCCAAGAGACACAGTCTGCTAACCAACAGAGGTACTTGAAGTTCACAGGTAGATTCCAAACCTCCTTCACAGTCACACTCAAAAGGAAAGAGTTACAGAAAAATATAAGCATGAGGAACTGGCATAATCAGTTAGACATTTCTGGGAACTCTTGCTAGTGAGTATTTGCGGGGAGAGAGAGAAAGAGGAAGGAAGGGAGGAAGGAAGGAAGGAAGGAAGGAAGGAAGGAAGGAAGGAAGGAAGGAAGGAAGGAAGGAAGGAAGGGAGAGTAGAGGAAGAAAGGATAAATTGATTCATCAAAATGCTTTAAAGGGAGGCTATCAAGCAGGTAACGATAAGCAAGTTTAAGAAGGGCAATAATCTAGGTGTCCATTACAGATGGGCCACTTCAGGTTTTATATTATATTTTTTTATTCACTTTTACATGTATGAACCTGTAAGTGCACTCTGTTGTGCCAATACCCTCAGAGGCCAGAAGAGGGGATTCTCTAGAACTAGATTTTTGGACAGCTGTCAGCCACCATGCGGGTGCTGGGAACTGGATCCAGGTCCTCTGTAGGAGCATCCAATGCTCTTAACTGCCGAGTCACCTCTCCAGTCCACAGCTCAGAGTTTTACAAAGATGCCTTCTCCCAGTGTCTGTTTTCTGTGGTTGCCTGCCGATATAACCTTGCTTCATGTGCCTCGGCCACCTCAGTATGGCCTGGAATTTTTAGCCTGTCTCCCTCTCATACACATGATCACTGCACAGTCATCCTGGCATCTGACTATGTGTTATATACTGGGGAGCACCCCACTCAATGAGACAGGCTTCCCTTGTGTTTGCTGGGGGAATTTACAGCATAATGTGTGAAGCTGTGGCTTTGCCCACACAACAACAACAACCTTTCTTTCTCTTCTTTTAGAAGCTGCCTCTACCCTTCAGCACTGTAGCTTGATGCTGAAATGGAGCTCACTGTTTGAATACCATATAGGAACACAGATGCTGGCCAGTGGTCCCCATTTCAGGAATCCGAGTCCCTTCTGCTGTGTGTAAAGCAGATCCAATAGAAGAAAATCACTTCAGGAAATGGGGAGATAAGCCATGAGGCACAGGGGTGTCAAAAACCATGCAAAATATGTATTCCGAGACAGCAAAGATGGGCCGAAGTCCTAACTTCATTGACTTTTCCTTATCTGTCCACCTTAGAAGCAGAGACTTACCCTGGCCACCCAGAGCCCCTTGGGTTTACATTATACATTCCTTACATAGGCTTTTTACTAATTAGCCATTTCCTGCATACTGACTCTGTCATTTGTCCCCTAAGATTTCTGCTTAATGCAATCGGATGGGCCCTCCATCTCCGCCTGCCCGGCCTAACTAGAAAGTGTGTCAATGGTGTCTGGCCCTCTTCAGGTGAATGAACCCAGGGAAAATGAGTACGACAAAACTCCAGAAACCACCATCCAAACAAGCCAAAGTCCAACCCTCCTATTTTTAACTCACTTTTACAATTCACAGCAATGAAGTTTTGTTCAAGGAAGCATGGTCACTTTCGGCTTTAAAAAAATGATTTCTGGAAGGAACAAAGACTGTACTGCCTGAGGTCTTCCCTTCCTTCTCCCTTCCTTTCTTTCTGGCCTGCAGACTAATAGCTCATTACAGAGATGACTGTCGGAAAAAATAAAAGTTACCTAGACATGGAGGCCACTGCCCAGGAAGAGCTAATTATCAGCATAAATCATGGGGATCCTGGTCCAAGCTGCATTAACCATTCTCTACACTCATCATTTGTAATCACACTGTAACATCAGTCATGGGCTGCAAAGAAATTACCCCGTGGTGTCTTCTTCATATGAGGTCAGGGTACAACTCCTCTCTTGCACAGGAAGACACCATTATTCCAATGGTTTTGTCTACTGCTAAACAAATTCAACCAGGGCAATTAATGGCCACAGGCCAAATGAGCCCCCACACAGAACATGAGCATTTGCCGCCAGCCATGCAAATTAATTCCATCACACAGGTACATAGAGAGCAAGGAAGCAGCAACCAGATTGGTAATACCCATCATGCATTCACACCCTAAATCCTGAAAGCATATACCACTGTCAGATCAAAGATCAGGTTAGGACTGTCCATAGGCCCCAGACCTGTCGGCTGCACCCATCCTCCATGACTAAATATCTTTTAAAAGTTGCTTATAAATTTATTATTTCTGTGTGTGCTGTGTGTATGTGTTGTGTGTATATGTACATCCCACAGCAAGCATGTGGTGGTCATAGAGCAACTTGGTTTTTGTCCTTCTACTATGTGGTATTCAGGGATTGAATTCAGGCTTGACATCAAGCACATTTATCTGCTGAGCAATCTTGCAAGCCCTTAAATGCCTTTAAGAGATAGATCCCAATGAACAATGGGCTCGTATCATCAATTATCCAATCTGAATTGAAATTCCATTATATGTAGGTGACAACTGCAGGTATCACTGAATCATCACTACCATCCATATCATCACCATGGTAATAGCATCAGTCCTAATAATGTAATAACTGCAGCCAACATGTATATGACATTGACTATTAACTTAATATCCATGACTGTTAAAGCTCATGAAGACTTAAGATTTAAATGGTGGTATTATTTTCCTTCTGAGAACAGAGGAAACTGAGTCAAAGAGTTGTCAAGTATTTTTTCTAAATTTCCACAACCATTAAGTTAAAGATGGATAGACTTGTCTCAGGGATAACAACAACATCGGCCTTCTCTTGGTTGTCTGGCAAGAAGCCAATTGGGACCAGTCATTCCAGTTTTACCGGTGGGATACTCAGTAAATAGAGTCACCTCCTCATGAAGTCTCCTGATATCATTGGGATTGTCCCCAGCATCATAATTCTGAAAAGCAAGTTCTACTGAACATCTCCTACACAGCCAGTTCCAGCACATATCTGCCCTGCAAGCTAGACCCCAGCATAGACCTCTTCTGTACAGCTCATTACCAACATATCCCTCACTCAGCGTGATTCCCAGCATAAACTGTAAGTGGACATTCAGGTCCCAGAATGTACTGCACCTGCAGGACTTCAGCCTGCGCTTCTCTGGGACAGCTGGTTTGTAGCAGGTAGATCACCTGAACAGCTAATTTTCCAGCCTTAGGAAATATGTCCCTACTGAAATGCTGTTCTCACACTTTTCGTGGAAGGCTGAATAATAGCCTCCCAAGGATATCAGGTCCTCATCCTTGGAACGTGGAAATGTTATAAAGAAATATTCCTCATAGATGTCACTAAATTAAGGTCATAAGAATGGGAAATTATTCTGGCTTATGCAGGAAGTCCCACAGACAAGCATAACTGTCCTTCTAAGATGTGAATACACACATAGAACAGAAAATTGTGGAATCCTGGGGCAGACACTGCCACTACACGTGACCCACCAGCCGAGGACTGTTAGCGAGCCAGTGGACAGAGCATGCAGGCCTGTCCAACACCTTGTCCTTAGCCCAATGACAATGACTTCTGACTTTTGTCTGTAAAGACTGCAAGAGGACAGATTTAAATTGCTGGAACTCACCATGACTGTGATACTTAGTTATAGGAGCCATATGAAACTAAAACATGACCAACAATGAAGGGGAGGCAGGGGTCTGAAGGCTCAGTTTGCAAAATGATTTGCTATACAAGCATGAGGTTCTGGGTTTAGATCCCCAGCATCCATGTAAAAATTGTTCCATGGTAATACATGACTGTAATTATAGCACCAGGGAGGCAGAAAAAGTAGATTCCTGGAATTTACAAGCTGGCCAGTCTTGAGGAATTAGTGAGCTCCAGAAACAGTGAGAGATCCCATCTCAAATATACAAAGTAGCACTGACAATCTTCTTCCTCTGCTGTCACAATGATCTCTGAGTCTTGGGAGGCAGAGGTTTGAAGTAGATGTCCTATTCAGACATAAGCACTCTATGGTCGCTTATTCTCTGCACATCGGTCAATTGTGAATTTCTGTGTTAATCACAGAGAAACATCTCTGGTGAGAGGTAAGACACGGACACGCATCCATCCCCACTGTAGAGGCTGCATGGAGGATATGTCATTTAGGGTTAAGTGTCTCTCAGACAATTATTCTCAGCATTTGATCAGTTTTGGAACTTTGTAATAGTCTCCTTCTGTTTGCAAAAAGAAGCTTCTTTGGTGAGGGGTGAAAGGCACACTTGTTTACAAATGTGGATGATCACAAGGATATAGTCTTCCAGACAGCTCGCTATTCACTCAAATGAACTCACAGCAATGGTGACAATATGCAGAAGTCCTGTACAAGTTCATAACAGACAAAATCCCAGCAAAGACATGGGGAAGACAGTAAGATATCCCAACCCAAATCTAAGGAACTTTTAGCAACTGATAGCTGCTGGGAGAGAGAAAGACAACATCTTACAAGAATGGGACTCTTGGTGAGCCAGTGGATGGACCCACACTGAGGAGTATTTGGGGAAACAAATTTCACTCTATATGTCATACACACACACACACACACACACACACACACATACACTCATATGTGTGTATGTATATATATATATGAGAATATTTTAATTGGGCAGGGGGCAAAGGGGGAGGTGTGGAGAAGAGGGGGGATCTAAGCACCTTCAAACTATATTCTATGAAAATCACAAAATTCAACAAGGAAAGAAAAAAATGTAAAGTTGAAGGTGACAGGAAAAAAACCAAAGTCAAAATCAAACTGGTCTCTACATACACACACCCTACACCTGTGCACACACATGCATACAAACACACACAACACACACACAACATACACACACAAAGAGAAGCAAAGGGAATTGTGGGCAGTCCCTCCCCTGAGGCACAGGGACACAACATAGGCACCTGTGTCTGATTGAAAACTATGTCTTCGCAGAATGCTCAGAGAAAGGGGGTTACAGTGGAAATGAGGTTAGGGCAAAACTCTGTCCTTCAGGCTGTGAGTTCCAGTCTTCACCACATCATGATGTAGATGCCATTGACTTTGCTTGACTGAAATTAGATCGGCTCAACCCTAGCACTTTGCTATTTCTGGTACAGCAGGAGGCTTGTTGATGTGAGGTGTGCAAAGATTATAAATAAATGATCTCTGAAGTGAGCATGTCTAAAGTCTGCAGAGAGAGGTGGTATCTAAACAGAAGGATTTATGTCACTAATGTATATTTTAAAACCTAAATCTCTATGTGATTGCAGAGTAGGATGTTTAGCTAAGCTCTTTCATTTTGACATAACTACAGATTCCTTCATAGTGATTAGGAAGTAACACAGAGAGAGCTAATGGACCGCTAAGTTCTTTGCCCTGATTGGTGACATCTTACAAATCTATAGGTTAAACCATAGGCCTGACCGGGGATATAGTTAAGTCGGTAAGAGTGCTTGTTGCACAAGCATGAAGGCCTGAGTTCATATCTCTAGAACCCACATAAAAAGCTATGCACGGGGCTGGAGAGTTGGCTCAGTGGTTAAGAGCACTTGCTCTTGCAGGGGATCTGGGCTCGATTCCTAGCACCCACATAGCAGCTAACAACCATCGGTAACTTCAGTGCTAGGGGATTCAACACCGTCTTCTGACTTCCATGGACATTTTAAAACATGGGTGCACTTACATGCAGGTAATATACTCATACACATAAAATAAAAATAAACATCATCATCATCATGACCCAGGCATGACCACACATGCTGTAACCTCAGCACTGGGGGCAGAGTGTAGAGAGAGAAGAGTCTCTAACGCTTGTTGCTTTAACTCCAGGTTCAGTTAGAAAGCCTGTGGGAATAAAGTGAAGAAGGATAGACCAGAATACCTGACATCCCTCTCTGTCTTCCACATGTGCCTGCACACCCACACACACACACCCACACACCCACACACAGACACACACACACAAAATAATAAAATAAAATCTCAGGTACATTGGTGACCATGACTCACTCAGTCACCTCACAAAACACAACCCTGGGATCCTTTATCAAAAACTCACCTGACCTGCATTTTGTGTTCTTCATTCCTGACTCATGCAATCATCTCAAGTCTACTACTGTCATAACTTTGTCACTTCCAGAATGTCACAAAAATGGAATCAAATCAAATATAACCTCTGGCAATTGATTTTGGTTTCTGAGCAAAATTCCCTGGAGTTTCATCCAAGTTATGTATATCAACCCTTCATTCTTTTTTACTGTTTAGCAATCCTCTGCAGAATGGATGTACCACAGTTTGCTTGACCATGTGGCTACTGAAAAATATCTGTGTCACTTCAGGCTTTGACCATGGCAAGTGAAATGGCAATGAACGTTTGTGTGCAGGTATTTATGAGAAATGTCCTTCTCCTGAAACAAGCACCAAAGAGAGCAGCGACTCGGTCGAGCAGTAACCGTACATTCAGGCTCGGGAGTATACGAGTGGTCGTGCTGCTTTCTACATTCCCATCATGACATCTGCCAGCACCTGGTGCCGTCGCTTTCCTTCACCTTAGTAAGAACGGATTCTCAACTCCCTGTGGTTCTATGTAACAGAAGTCATGATGAGGAACAGCAGAAATAAGGGAAAGAAAAACATGGTAGACGACTCTCACAGGGAACACAGTGGGCTGAGAAGCCTAGAGACAGCTGCGGTACGTTGTCTGGGAGGATGCTGATCTGGCCTTCCTTGCACCTCTGCCTTTCTAATCTCCTCTCTCATACTCATTAGATAGACTAGTTCCATTTCAGAGTCTCAGCACAGCCAGGTCTCCCATTCCTTAGGAAACTGTTGTATGCATTTTCCTTCACCCCTGCTTCCTAGGCTGGCTCCTGGTTACTCATTGTCTCTCAGTTTCAGGACCATTGTCTCCAAGAAGAGTTCTCTCCTACCTATACTTCCCTTTTTGGAATATCTCATTTTCTTCTCTAAACATTCTGCATTCTGTATTTGGAAATACATATTTATGTACTTTTCAAAATTTTCAGCGTAAGCTTTAAGTCCAAGAACAAGACTTTGTGTCATTTGATGATGTTCCCAAGTTCTGAGCAGTCTTCATTATCTAGCAAGGCCTTGGAACAGCTGCTGAATCAATGACCAAAGGATGAGTGGAAGAACCACTAGGCTGAAGGGATCTATATAAATTACAAAGAGCAAAAAGATCTACTTAAAAGATCTACTCCATCAAATAATTTTAGAAGATATATTTGTATGGGGGTGGAGTAGAAAATGGATTTGTGTTTCTGATTATTGGTTTGTTTAGTTTGATTTGGAGAGTTCTCAGGTATCCCAGGATGGCCTCAAATTTACTATATAGTTAAGAATGACCTTGAACTTCTGATCCTTCCATGTCTATCTCCTGAGCGCTGAAATTTTAAGAGGCACCATCACACTTAAGCTGACGTGGTACTGGGATTCAAACACAGGGCTTCCTTGTGCTAGCCAAGCTCTCTGAGCCACATCCCCAGCCCAAAGTTTTATATTTGTTTGAATAAAAATATATATCACTTATCATTCTCATTCCTCTACAAAAATATAATATCATATGAAAAATTCAAAGATAAATGTCCAAGTTTCTGATCTAAATCATGTTTCTGTCCTATTGTGGAAATATGTGTATGTGTATAGAGTTACAGTGCCTGGTAGAGAAAATGAGGAGGAAGGGCAGGAAGACGAAGGAACTATTGGCAGGGAAGTATGGAGAGACTGTTGGTGGGAGGAAATCACGATGGCTTCTTGGAAGAGATGGCATTAAACTAGGTTTGAAGGATGCAGGTTTGATGGAGACGTGTATACCCAGTAGGGAGCCCATTCCATTCTACATAAAACAAGAGATTATAACTTTAACTTCCTCTTCTTCTCAAAACCTATTCTTGCTAAAAATGAACATAATTCCTGGAAATGGGCGGAGTAGTGCAGAAGCTAACAGTTAGATACCATGGGAAGGGCTTCATCAGTACTGGAGTCCTGCATGCATCTCTAAAGCACGGACACAGGATCCCTCTGCCCTCAACAATTGTCAGGAACATTATCGATCTCTGTGACACACAAGTTCAGTACGGCTGAGAATCAGAAAAGTGGTATTAGGTCTCATGAACTACTGTGGGAAGCTACTTAATGTCTCCCTGAATGTTTAGGTGCAGGCATCTTAAGCCTGACTAAGTACACAGTTTGAAAGTACAGCTAAGTTACCAGTGAATGAGGCCAAAGGCAAGGTGAAGTGACCTAGAGCATGTAACTCTCTAGTCTTTCAATCACTATCCTATAGATTTCTGTCTGTCTTTTGCATACAGGAATGTAATGGATGAGTTCTGGTCATTGACCCTGACATGATTACTGGAATTGTTCTTTCCTGAGTCTAAAACTTTCTAGTCAGTGCTGGATCCTGAGTGTCTTCTACTTCATTATTCCCTAGACCTATTCCATGACACATCTTTACTTTTCTTCCCACATCCATCTGCCAACACATCCATCTAGTTACCCAACCAGGTATTTTCCCATCTCTCCATCCAAGCATAGACTGACCTCCATCTATCCTGCCTACACACCTATGCATCCACACACTAACCTACATTCATCTATCCTTCTAACCACCAATCTTTCCTTTTAGATATCCACCCACTTCAATCCATATATTATCTTTTAACTAATTAATTATTTTTTAATTTTATGTGTATGAATATTATGGCTGCATGTATGTAAGTGCACCTGTGTAATTTAGTGCCCACAGAGGACAAAAGTTCATCAGTTCCTCTGGAACTGGGGTTATAGATGGCTCTTAAGTACCATGCAGGTACTGGGAATCAAACCCAGGTCTTCAGCAAGAACAGCCAATGCTTATAACCATTTAGCCATCTCTCCCATATATCATCTTTTTAATCTCGATACTTATCCATCCACCCACTCAACCCTCCACATCAACCAAGAGTGTTTAAAATGGCAAAGACTGCCTTTAGCCTCTCATGGTTTGATAATCTTGTGTCTGCTGGCTGTGTGTGGCCAATAGACATTGTTTGCCATGCAAAGTGATTTTGTAAAATTTTGTTTTGGCAACTCATATATAAAGACTGGAATTAGTATACCTAAAACTACCTAAAGTTGCAGACACGAGACTCCTTAGAAGGTCTGGCCACATGTGCCAAATTTGCAAAATCACAATTGAACTACACCTGTGAGCTGACTTTCATGGGCTCTATACTTGACCAATGGCAATCTCTCCCTATGACATTCAACAGGAAGGCTCAGATTATCTGCTTCTTGAGTTGCAGGTGTCTTGGCAGGAATAATCCCATCTCTATAATATCCATAGTAAAATTATACTGTGAGATTTTAGTTAATTACAAAGCAGTTTAAGACTGTTTAAAAACAAAGAATGAAGACATTGACCACTTGCAGTGCTAGCTCAGAGTCAGTAAGGTAATGCCACATAAGATGAAGCCCTGTATTCAACCTCTAGCACCCATAAAAAGATGGGCATGATGTCATAGGTTAGTGATTCTAGTACTGAGATGGCAGGGGAGGTAGAGACAGGATCGCTGTGTCTCACTAGCCAGACAGTCTGGCCTGGCTTTGGATTATCATGCCCCAGTGGGAATCCCAGGAAATGACAATGACCTTGTCTCAAAAAATAAGGTGAACAACTCCTGAAGAACAATGTCTGAAGTTGACTTCTGGCTTACACACAACACACACTCACACAGACACACATGAGGGGAGAGAGACACACACACACAGAGAGAGAGAGAGAGAGAGAGAGAGAGAGAGAGAGAGAGAGAGAGAGAGAGATTGAAAGAGAGAGCTCTCAGAAATGTTGGACATCTCTCTCTCTTCTCCTGAGGTAATTTAGGGGTGACCACTCCTTGTATGATTTTCTTCTATGCTTTACTAGAACTTACGAGTGTGCTGTCCAGGTTCACAAAAGCTTATTAAAGCAGCTGCTTACAAATGAATAAATAAAAAACAAAGAAGTGAAGTGGCCATCTCTTCTCTAAGACAAATGACCTAATTTTGTTAGCAGATAGTGTTATGAGGTCAGTCTTGTTCTCCGGGATGCCAGCGAGCATTACCATTCAGGAAATTTTATTGGTCATTTGACATCTGCAGTTACTCAAGTGCTTCCAAAATACATGTTTCACAGGGACAAAGGTCTCCTTGCATTCCCACATCAGGGCTTCACCTTCTATCACAGTGGCTCTCCCAATAGCTCTTCTGGCTCTTCCTCCTGTGTTGTGTATTTTCTTTCCTGTTTGACATCTTCCTATTTTTCTCTCCAATTTATGACCCAGCTGACTTCTTCTCAGGAAATGCATTGAAGTCTCCTAGTTCCCACTAGGAAATGCTGGGTGGAGGGAGCTCATCTTGTGCTTGTGGGGTCACTCTTTTTGAAAAAGAATGAGTTAAAACCTATGCAGTTTGCACACCTTCTGGTAAACAGGGAATGAAGGAGCATAAGACCTTGTCACCTAGTAGAAGTTAAGACGCTGCAGAGACTCCAAGAGAATCCACAGGCCATTTCTTCTCTTCATTCTTCAATTCAATAAATACTTATGGCTTGCTTGTCCTGTTTTGGGCACTGTAATGAGCAGTGAGCCTAATACACAGGTGAAAATCAGGGACTTCAACATCAGCATGATGGTGGATCTTCATTTTTTAACAAAACATTCTGTGCATGTTGTGTATTGTATGTGTGATGTGTGTATGGTACATGGTACGTGACTTGTGCATTATATATGTGGTGTTTGATGTGTATTGTTTGTGCTATAGGTATGTGTTCTATTGCGTGTGTGTCTGGTGCATGGTGTAGGTATTGTATATGGTGTGTATAGTGTATTGTGTATGTCTGTGTACTGTATTGTCTGTTGCATGTGTTATGTCTATACGGTATATCATTTGCGACTTGTGTGGTGTTGTGTGTGTAGGGTATCTGTGTGAGCCGCATGCACTCGATTCGTGGGTGTGCGAATGAGTGGGCTATTGTGTACACATTCAGAGCCCAGAGCAGGACTGCAGGTATCTTTCTTATCAATTGCCACTTTATTGCCTTGATTCGGGGTCTGCCACTAAATCATAAGCGCACCGTTTTGGCCAAGCTGATTGGCCAGCAAGCTTAGGGTTCATCTGTCTCTGCCCCACAATGCTGGAGTTACAGAGACTCTCAGTCACGTCTGGCTTTTTATATAGGGTGCAAGGGATTCAAACTCAGGTCTTCATGCTTATGTGACAAGAATTATTACCCACTGAGCCATCTTTGCAACTCCAAGATGGTTAATCTTAAATTGATTGTGTGATTGTATATTGAATCAAATAAGAGATGCATCTCTGAGTGGGTCTGTAAGGGCATTTCCAGGATGGATTAACTGAAAAGGGAAGACCGTCCTCCAGACTAAGTGGGACCTTTAGGTAGCCAAGACATACAGAGGTCATAGGAAGAAGATGCTATGCTCGCTTATCTGTCTTCACTTCTTGCTGGTAAGTGTGTCGATCTTGCTGTCAAAGCTGCTGCTGCTTCTACCCTTTGCTAACATCAGATACCAGCATCTTTGGTCTTCCAAACTAGAGTGAAGACAAGTGTTCCTCTAGGATTCCTCTCAGGCCTCAGTACCAGATTGGGACTTATGAGTTATAAGACTTGTAGACTTAGCAGCTATTGGGCTCTCAGCTACTCCAGTGTGAGTGGGGCCAGAGGAGGAGGTACATGGGCCAAGGTAGAGAAGTGAAGATTCTTGTTAGGTCTTTGAAACTGTCTCAACCAAAATAAAAAAAATAACAAAACAGAAAACAAAACACTGACAGGTTGTGAGCAATAAGGTCCTGGAAAATAAAGCAAACAATTTGGGAGAATTCCTCCATGTGGTCCCATGAATGAAAAATGTGTTTCATAGGCTCAAGTATTTGAACGCTTGGTCAGTTGGTGGGTCTGTGTGGGGGAGAGTCATGAAATCTTTAGGAGGTGTTTGGCCTTGCTGGAGGAAACATGTCACTGTGGACTGGGGGTGGGTTTTGAAAGTTTATAGCCTCCTTCCACCCCAGTTTGTTTCCCTCTGCCTCCTGTGCCTGCTTGAGGATGTGAGCGCTCAGCCTTCCGTTCCAGCCTCCTCCTGCCATTCTTTCCCCTGTATTATGGATTCTTCCTTTGGAACAGTAAACACAAATAAACCCTTTCTTTTTTAAGTTTCCTTGGTCATGCTGTTTTATAGCAGAAACAGAAAAGTAACTATACACTCCAGAAGCCATGGGAAAATGAATTGTAGGGGTAGAGACAGAAGACAGAGAAAGCAGCTATCCAAGGAAGACATCATGGTGGCTGCTGGGGAGGGACGGAGAAAACGGCACAGGGACTGCAGTGGGTAGGCAGAAAACAGTACCCTGTGTGTTAATGATGCATTCTAGACACCATGACTCAAGGAAGCCTGTGACTTGCAGGAGAAGAATGAGAACTTTGGTGATGCTTCCCCCTTATTCATAGATATTCAAAGAAAAGCCTACGAGTGGTAGAAGAATTGAGGGAATAAGTTACCCTGGGGTGCTTTAACCTGGGGTCTAGCTACTGTTTCTGTTGCATATGGGGCATGGATCCCTATCATCAGGAACGCTTTCCTGAACACTAACAGAATTGCTGTTCTGGAAAGGTACACAATGCACAAAGCTTTATGACCTCAAACTAAATGTAGTCTACTCAGCAGTTATGGAATACTTTCCTCTTCCTGGGATATGTATTTTCTTTTCTTTTTCTAAGTGTGTGTGTGTGTGTGTGTGCACGCGCGTGCGCACACACACGTGCGTGTGCATGAACCTGAGCGTCTAGATTTGTATGTGCATTCCTGTGGAAGTCAGAGAATAACCTCAGGTGTCTAATTTAGGAGTGCTGTTAATCTTGTTTGAAACAGTGTTACTCACTGGTTTGGAGTTCACCAATTGGGCTAGACTGGTTGGCCAGCAAGGCCAAAGTATCCTCTAGTCTCCGCCTCTCAGTGCTAGGAATTTGCACAGGGCTGGTAGGGATCCAACTCAGATGTTCATGCTTGAAAAGCAGTCACTTTTACCATCTGAGCCATTCCCCTATTCCTTGGCATATATTTTCTTAATTACTAACTTTCTCCAGAAGACCAGCCAGTCCCAATTTGGGCACCATGCTTCCTTGGATAACTTGGTATTTCTGCCGATCTTAGCAAAAGGCTTGAAAGAAGAGAAAGATATGTTCATTCACTGTTTAGCACAAGAAATATTTACCATAAAATTTCAGTTAGAAAATCCTGTGTATACACTGTGTTACCAAGACATTTAAGAAATAATAAAGGGGTCGGGGAGCTGGAAAGATGGATCGATGGTGAAGTGTAAGCACTGCTCTTGCAGAGGACCTGAGTTCAAATGACAGCACCCGTGTCACAACTCCTGGAACTCCAGATCCAGAGGATCTGATGCTCTCTTCTGGTCTCTAATGGAATCTGTAGTCATGTGCACACACACCCTCCCAAAACACATATATCTACACATACAAATAATTAAAAATAATATTTGTGAAAAAAATAAAGAAGTGAAATAACAGTGAAAGACAACCTAAATACCTACCAGGAGCAGACTGGCTCAAAGAAGCAGGAACCAGGCACACCGTGAATACACAAGGGCACACAGCATAGGAACACTCACATACACCAGTACAGAAAGACAGCATGACATCGCACAGGTTGAAAAGGGCAAAACAGAAAAATGTGATCTCACTTTTTCTCCTAAAATAATTACTTCTCCAAGAATACACACTCCTATACACATATAAAGACATACCCATAAACACATAAATAAATGTGCACACATTAAAAATGCACATATGACCATACATAAATATATCTACACACATACACACACACTCATAAATACATTTGTAAATATGTTAGAACAGGTTCTATGTATTCATTCTAAGCACTATCAAGTGGCTGAATGACATGAGGAGGAAACTATTTTCTCATCTCTGTAGGAAGTTTCAATCTTCGCAAAGATGGGCATATGTTGCTTCTCAGATAACAAAATAATAATTAAGACAGATATGTCCTCTGGATTATTAAAATAAAGAGATAAGGCTATGGAAATTGTGCAGGCGGTAGATCATTTCTTTGCAAGTATGAAGATTGAGTTAGATCCCCAGAACCCACATTTTTAAAAGCCTGGCTTGGTAGTATATGTGTTTATAATCTCAGTGTAGGACAAGGAAAAACAGGAGGTGCTCTCTGGCTAGTCAGCCTAGTTTATTTGGTGAGATGTCAGGCAAGGATGATACTAAGGCTATCTTCTGACCTTTATACATACATACACATAAATAGGCATGCACATGATCATGCACACGCACGCGCGCGCGCACACACACACACACACACACACACACACACACACACAATTCTACTGGTACTCAGGATATTCTGTCTTAAGTATGTCCTGGCCGAGATGCTTTGGATAGCCTATGCTCACCTGTCAGCATTTCATATTAAAGTCTGCTCAACTGCTATTCAAAGGAAAGTGGGAAGGCTCAGTTTGGAGAGCTACGCTACAGCTGTCTCCCAGGTAGATGAAGGTGCCAAGCCTTCTTCTTCCTGGAGAACACATCTGTCCCAATGTTCCCTCTATTGTGGCCCCCAAGAACCAGGGTGTTCCTTACTAGTCAAGAATCAGCAAGAAGCAATAGCATCTGTGAGAATTTTGAGAGTAAAATTAGCTGTGGAACTGTGGGTGGACAGCTGGAAGGAGACAAAGCCTGTCTAAGTCAGACTTGCCTTGTTAGCCGGAGGCTAGACGGTTCAGAAAATCATCAGGAACTTCAGAATTACTGACTCCACAGTTCCTCTCAGACTCCATGGGAGCTTTACCTTCATGCAAACAAAATTTCTTTAAAAATATAGAAAGCAGGAAGTCAACAAAAATCCCCTTGCCTGTGCTATTTGGCCCCTCCCACACAAGCTCAGACACTTCAGGACTCTCCGTGTCTGATGCGTTTGACGTAAATATGTGTTTGCTGTGCTGACTAATCCACAAGTACACAAACAAAATCAAATGCCATACTCAAATCTCACAAGGAATTCTCACCAGAACAACAGCATTATGGCAGAGATGTTGTAATTATACATAACAATAAACTCTGTCACAGTCCTTTTGGGCTATTCTAACAAAATGCCATGCACAGAGGTCTTGTTAAAAAGAGATTTCATTCTCTCAGTTCTGGAGGCTGGGGAGTTCAAATTCAAGGTGTCAGTCCACTTTCTCAGAGAGCTTAGACAATCTTCTAACTTTATTTCATAAGATTAAAAGGTTAAAATTTTTTATAAGCTCCCTATGAAGGGGATCCCATGATCCTGTTTATGAAGGTTCTGCCCAACCCAGTCACCTCTGTGATGGTTTGCAAGAGAATGTTCCCCATATGCTCCAGGTGTTTGAACATTTTGTCCCTAGTTGGTTGGGCTGTTTGGGGAGGTTTTAGGAACTGCAGCCTTGCTGGAAGAAGTATATCACCAGGTCTGTTTGAGAGCTAGCCTAGCTAGATTTTCAGTTTCTCTCTGCTTTCTCTGCCTGCTTGAAGATGTGAGCACTCGGGGTTCTGCTCTGGCCACCTCCTGCCACCATGACTCCTCACCATGGTGAACTCTGATTCCTCTGGAACCATAAGCCAAATGAATCTTCTTTCCATCGTTGCCTTCATCGTTGGGGTTTTACCACAGCAACAGAAAGGTAATTAATATAGCCTCCCACGGATTTTACCTCCTAACACAATTACCCAGAGACTCAGAATTTCCACATTCAAATTTACTAGAAAACAGAATATGTAGACAATAAACATTATCATATTGGTTACTTAAAGAAGACCTTAATCATAGTTAGTATTTAATAAAGAAATGGAGGAAAGAATATAGGAACCCATAAATTCACGAACCAATTAGTGAGAAGACGGATAGATGGGTAGGTGAATGAACAGAAAAATGGATGGTTAGATGGACAGATTGGTAGGTGCATGGATAGATAGATGGTCGACAGAGAGGACACCATAGCACCTCACATGCTAACTTTATCCTTTTTTATATGACTGTCTTTCAGTGTACTCCATATTACTCAAGTTTGACAAAGTTTTCACTGAAATAAGGACAAACTTACATTCTTTCTATCATTTCCAGTGATTTTTGATGTTTTTCAGCCTCTTAACTTGCAAAATGGCAATCAAACATTTTCAAGAAAAACAGATTCACCAAAGAGCAAACAAGTAATTTCAATAATATTGATAAATGTTATAATTTTAAATTGTTTAGTAAGCTTTTGGCTTTTGTTTTAGTTTATTTCCCAGTATCTGATATAGACATTTTTTGTTGTTGTTTATATCAAACTTTACAGCATTTTAAATGGAAAGAAGAAATTTTATCACATTCACAAGCAAACTTATAGTAATAGTTTTTGAAGTCCGTGGAATCTCAAGGCTGAGGTGGAAGAAAAGACTCAGAAGACCCAGTAAGAAAAGTGTCATGACCTGGGTCGTGTGCACAAGGCTTAGGATAACAGTACAGCTTCCAAATCCAAATGTTTCAACTGTTTAATTTCCTCTTCGACACTCTGTGTATTACAAGAAAAATCGTGTGCCTTCTAACATCCCAGCGAACAGTAGCTTAATTAAAAAGAGGAGAATTTTCGAAAACACAAGCAATGTGTCTCACAGCTAATTGAAATAGCCACAAAGGCCCCCAGAAGACAAGTTCAATATCGTGGAAATACCAGCAGGGTTGGCATTTCAGTGTTCTCAGACACCTTCCTTGTCTGTCTGATTAAAATTTCACTTGGCCTTTCTGTCCATAATCAAAGAAACCTATTTGTGCCCAGAGCTGCTCAGCTGACAGCAGACGCATGTTAAATTTCAGGGCCTTTATTGAGTCTGTCGATGTTTGGGCAACCGTTCTGCAAGGAACACCGCCTCAGCCTATCTGAGGAAAGGCTGTCAATGGTGTTAATGACAGTAAGGGTGGCAATCATTTTCAGACTGAGGCAGGGATGTTAAAAATGATGGATAGACACCCTACTCCTGTTTTCTTTAAAAAAAAAAAAAACAGAAAATAAACATGGTAAAGATGTGAAGATATACCTTTTTTGAGGTATCTGTATCTTTAGGTCTCTAATTAAGAGTATTTGAGGTTTCAGAGAACGTGTTTTTTTTTTTTCTACTATTACTGCTGAAGTTAATGATAACAGAGGTGAGATCCTGCTCTGATTTCAAGTATTAATGGACATTTTAAGATAACCAATGTTCACTGAGCTCAAACAATGCCCGGGCTCAGCAATCAGCACGCTGTTTAATTGAACTGACTGTCCTGAGTAGTTTCAATTGTCAACTTGACACAGCCTAGAATTACATGAGGCAGGCATCTCCATGAGGAATTTCTTAGCTCAGATTGGATGGTGGTACTGCCTATGAGGAACTGTTTCGATTGCTAATCAACGGGAGGACCAGCCCACTGTGAGTGGCACCCATAGGCAAGTTACCCTGAACTCTCTAAGAAAGCTAACTGGGTTTAAGCTGGTGTGCAAGCCAAGCAGCAAGCTGTCCTTCCCCTTCCTTGAAACTGAAGAGAGTTCCCTGGCTGAAGATAATGCTGTGTGGGATAGCAAGCAGGCCTGCTTGCCCTTGCGTGATTGAGTTCTTGCCCTGACTTCTCTCAATGATAGGCTGTGACCCGTAAGCTCAAATAAACTCTTTCCTCCCCTAAGTTGCATTGGATCACAGTGTTTGTCACAGCAACAGATGTTACTAGAATAGTGGCTTTTTATGCTTAATTTTCAACAAGGCAGGTAGAGTACAGAGAGGTTGAGAACCTGGCCAAGACTGTGAGAATAATTCCCACCAAAGGCGCAGTGCCAGATTGAGTCTGAGTCCAGAGCTGTAAGAAGGAAACAGTGTTACCATCTTGCCCTAATTAATTAGTATTGTAGAAGACACCAGCAGTTTCCCTCCATCTCTATCTGTCCTGCTGTTCCTGGCAACTCAAAAGACTCCTGCCTTATATTGAGCTTAGTCCTAGACAGAGGCCATAGGAAGAAACCACTTTCATATCAGAAAGCCCAAAGGCCTCCATGAGACTCAACTTTCACTGGAGATTCAGCCCAGATATCTTAGCTAGAAAATAAAGGCTGCCTCTCTCCTGGGTCTTCTTGTGGAGGGGAACTGAACCCATTGTGGAAGAAGTGGAAAGAATGTAGAAACTGGAGGGCAGGAAGGAGGGCCACAGTCTTCTGGTTATGACCTGGCCTTTACTCATCATGACCTCACTGCAGTTGTGGTATCTTGCACAAGATGGAGCCACTAATGTTTCTTCATAGACAGGGAATAGGGGGCTGGGAGGGTGGCTCAGGAGGCACACCCCTCCCTGGGGGACTATGGGCAGTTAATAGCTGCTCGGGGAGAGGGTGCCATTTTTTTCAGTGGGGTAACCACTCATCAGCCCTGCAAAATAATCTCCTATCTGTGCTCACGCAGGCAATTCTAATTAAGCTCCTCTGTGGGTCACACATCTACAAAAGGACATGAAAGTAGGGAGGTGGTCATTGGGAAGAAGGATTTTTGATCAACAAGAGGGGTGATGAAAAGGGGTGATGTGGGCAATAGGTAAAATTCATTATAAACTTGTATGAAACTGTCGAAGAATAATAAAATGAAAAGTAACTGAAATAGCATCTTGTACATCATCCACTGTCACCTAACCTCACTTTATAAGTCACTTGAACTCAGGAAACCTTAAGAAGCATCTGCAAACTAAGGAATTCTGATCTCAAGTCCTCTGTGGCTGAGGCTAATCAATATATTTCACTGAAAACCCTTCTTTGTATTGTCCTGGTCTTGTTCTACAAAGTGATCTCATCTGTACGAATGGTAAGAGTCACCAATCCACTTACCTAGCCATGTTCCTATCCTCCTATCATTATGGCTTGTATCAGGGTCACAGATGAGCGTGTGAGGACAGTAAAATCCCTGTATCCTATATGCTGCCAGTCCAATGACAGTGCCCTACAGCAGCAGCTGCCAGCAGAATGAAATCACACACGATGTACACTTAACTTTTAAAAAATTGGTGTGGCTGGGGAGACAGCTCACTTGGAAAAGTGTCTGCTGTGCAGATTTGAGGACCTGAGTTCAATTCCTACAAACCATATGGTCACAGCAAGCATGGTCATATCCACTTGTAATTCCAGCTCTAGAAAACCAAAGAGAAGTTTCCCAGGGAGTAATCAGCCTAGCCCAATCAGGAAGCTGTAAGCCAAACAATAAAAGATCCTGTGTATTAGTACTTTTTATGTTGGCATGAACATCCAGGCTAGCTGGGGCTATAGAGAGACCCTATCTAATAAAACAAACAAACAAAAACAAAACAAAACAAAAAAACAGGTTAGAGTTTATCATGGTGGGAAGTTACAGCAGAAAAAGCTTATGGTAACTGCTTACATTGCATCTACAACCAAGAAACAGAACGTAATGTATGCTTGTCCTTAGTTAACTTTCTCCATTTCTAAAATATGCAAAATTATTTTTTATTGCCTGCATGTGCGTAAGTGTACCCATGTCATGCAATGCCCACGGAGGTCAGAAGTGGGCATCCTATCCCCTGGAACTGGAGTTAGGACAGTTGTTAACTGCCATATGTGCCCTGGGAATCAAATTTGGGTCCTCTGCAAAAAGCAGCCAATGCTTTTAATTGTTGAGCCTACACTCCAGCCCCAACTTTCCCTTTTTTAAACAGACCAGGATCCTAGTCCAAGAAATTGTGTCACTCGCCATGAGTGGGTCTTCCCACTTCAGTGAATGTAATCAAAATAATGCCCACAAACAAGCCCAAAGGTGACTCTCAGGTGACTTTAGATTTTATCAAAATGGCAACTGAGATTAATCATTACATCAAATCTCAAAAAATAAGGCAGAAGTCGCCTGAGGAATGATGTTCGACCCACATAAAATAAAATATAATATTTAGTGTCTAAGAATTCTGTGATGAACTATTATTTCATTTCAAAAAAGAAAAGAAACCCAGAGAATGGCACTGAGAAAGCAAAGGGAACAATGCAGTTTACATGGGATAAATTAGACACAAGCCAAACAGTCCACCAGGTACAGGGAGTGGGTGAGCAAGCTTGGATAAGCCACAAGGCTTAGATCCCTTAAATCAAGTCTTAAAAGATGACCTGATTTCTCCAGGCACCAGATTCCTATATTAAGGCACTGTTTTGATACCAACCTAAGGCTAGTTCATCTAGAAGGCAGATTTGAAATGATGCAGAAACCAAGTCACCTTCTCAAAGGATTCAGCAGCATCCCCAAGCAAAAGAAGGGCTTGTGGGACGTTGTCAAAACAAGACTAAGACCCTGTGGGGTTTCCAGTCCCCTCTGCTACCACCTTTTCCCAGGTCCCCAACTTGAAAGCCCACTTTCTTTCTGTAGATTCCTGCAGCTACAGAGCACCAAACCCTTAACTGTCCTGTTGTTTGTAAAACAGATTCTAAGGAGCCCCAACGGGAAGTTAACACTGCAACAACTTCTGTTTTTCCAGAAATAATGAGAGTAAAAAAGGGCTAACATGCTCAGTAATGTGTGAAGGAGTTCAGTCATTAGATAGCATCAGTGAAGGAAAACGAATCTGGGGGCATCTCCCATTTCTGGAGAGGGGGCCTGTGGCACAGCCAACCTATCTGTTCACAGGGTTTGCTTTTTGGTTTTATTTAAAATTGGTATAAAAAGTAGCAGGCTTCCTTATGGCATTGTCATACATACTGAGCTTTGGTTAATTCTCCACCTTCCTCCCTCTGTTTCTTCTCTCATCTCTCTGTTCCCTTTTCTTCATCTCCCCATGCAACCATAGTATGATCTTCCTTTTAAGTTCATGTCCCAGTGTTCAGTTGCCCTTCCCAGTGCTTCTCTTAAATCTTTATATTTCTCCCTCAAATGGGCCTCTTTCTATTTTGTTGGCTTTTGTCCACATTTACTCCCTCCTAGATCCACATATTTAACAATTAGAAGTTAATATCTATATACAAGAGATGTGAAACATTTGCCTTTCTGAGCCTGGGTTGCACAGCTTACAGAATGGCAAAACCCTCTGCCCGGCTATACCTCAGACTAGGGTTTAACATCTAGAATATACAACATACTACAAGAATTAAATTAAAAAATCCTGACAACCAATAAATGGACCAATGAACCAAATAGATAGTTCTTAAAAGAATTACAGTCAATAAAACTTGAAAAAAGTGTTCAACATCCTAAGCCACCATAGGAATTCAAGTTAAAACTACTTTAAGATTCTCACCTTACGTAGAATGACCACCATCAAGAATACTATATTACTTTTTCCTTCAGATAATCTGCTTGTCTAGCTCCTTTTGGAGTAAGTGGTAGCCAGGGGATTGCTTTCAGGTCAATGTGATGGGAATCAATGGGCTTCTCTGCCTCTTATGAGGTGACTCACAAGATTCTCTCTTCTTTTGCATCATTGTGGCATCAAAAGAAGGAGGTTGGATCCATGTATCATACTGTGGGGCAGAGTTGTCCACTCATCAGACATCCGTGAAAAATCACAGATGAGAATCTACTCATGAAGCCACTAAGAGCTGAGAGTCTGCTGCCACTGGAGCTTAGATTGTTTTGATTGACACAAAACCAATCTTCCTGCTCCAATTACATAGAATAGGATATTAAAGAGCTCTGTACACACACATGTCTAGGCTATCTTTGAACTTTCAATGCTGGAAAGGGGCAAAATGAAATGCCTGAGACTACCTGTCTTGGTGGAACTTGGTCCATCATAGAACCATGGTTAACCATTCAAAGTGGTGAGCTTTTACTTCTGGATGGACACAGCATCCAGAAGTGGGACTCCAAAAGCCAGGCTGACCACTGTCCTGTGAAAGTGCCTTTTGTTAACAGTCACATTCTAGGGGAAGAAGGTGTCTGCTATAGACAAGAATATCACAAAGTTTACTAATAAGGGACAATTTTCTGTCTCCCCTGGCCTGACAATTCCAAACAAACAAAAATAACTTCCAAGTTTAGCAAGGGTCCTTTTAAGAAGACATACAATAAAAAGATAAATAAATAAACAAACAAATAAAATGGCTGGAGATGTGGCTTAGTTGGCTGAGCACTTCCGTCGCCTGCACAAAGCCCTGGGTTCCGTTGTTCCATTTCCATCCCTGAATAAACTTGGGGGAGGGGCAACGCACTCCTGCAATACCAGCACTCTGGAGGAGGCAGAGGCAGGAGGACCTGGGGTTTAAGGTCATGCTTGGGGACACAGGGAGTCTCAGCCCAGCCTGGACTACATGAAACCATGTCTCAACAAACAAACAAACAAACTGCTTTCTAGTGCTCCACGCTGTTCCGGAACTCATCCACTCTGCAGAGGTCCTGAGAGCTCTTCCCTATGCAGGCAGTATTGTGGGCACCCCTTTACTTTTCCAAACAGATCTTCTTATAGGAATGCAAGGGATCCTATCAAAGTATTTGCTAGGCCCTAACTCTCCGTCTTCTAGTCGCTTCCCAAGGTCATATATGTTGCCCAAACTCTCAGTTCCATGATGTGTTTTGCTAGTACATTTTGCATCACCTTTCTCCTCATCCAATGAGATTCTAGACATACCCATCCTGACACTGAAGGTGACAAGTTCACCTCCTTCAGGTCCTCTCCTATATACTTCCTATATATCCATAATGTTCAGGGTCATTTTGAGAGGTCTTCCCTGAACTTCAACCCACTCTAAGTCTTTTCCTCACAGTATTTCATAGCTGTTATTTTTTGTCTCCTACTGCCCATCATCAAATATTTAATAAGTATATCCTAAATTCAAGGCATTGGTGGAATGTCCATTTCTAGGTGATGGACATACATATCCCTTTTAGAGGGAGAGACGGGAACCATACATATAAATAAACATGTTATGGATAGAATTATTAGTGTAATGAAGGGGAGATAAGTAAGGTTGCTTATGGGATTAGCTGGGTAGGGTGCATGGGGAGCTGACTGGCCAGGTGTGCTGGACACAGCTTTAATACCAGCATTCAGGAGGCAAAAGCAGACAGATCTCTGAGACTGAGGCCAGCCTGGTCTGCATAATGAGTTCTAGATCAGCTGGTCCTACAGGAATACCCTGTCTCAAAAAAAGAAAAACAAAACACAAAGATGCTGTCTGAGGAAGGTGGTTAGTGAAGTAAATCCTAAAAGATACTGAGAAAAATACAGCTCAGTCATCATAGTGCTGGGACCTGAAAAATCTTGACATGGTGGCTCCTGCTTGTCATCCCTGCTCCGGTGATGACGAGTGGATCCTCAGAGCTTATGGGCCAGACAGACTAACCAAATCAGTGCTCCCCAGGGCAGTGAGAGACCCTATCTCAAATCAAGGGATGGCACTTGAGGGATGACAACCATGTAAGATTGTACGGCCCTACACACACAGACAGACACTTACACACTCACACACACATAAAATCATTGTCTTGAAGGAGGCATACAAGAGAATGCTCAGATAGTCCACCAAGAGGACTGATGTGAGTGCGAATGCCTTGCTGGGAAATTCGACAGAAAAGAGGTGCTCGCCGTTGTGGCTATGTAGACAGCTCGCAGAAAGCAGTGGTGGGGGGATGCGAGCGGACCTCAGCAGCAGATAGGTGTGACTCTTCTGTCTCCCAGCATCACTGAGGTATCATCTTGCTCATCGGCTGAGAATCAGCATCTAGCAGGGAGCAGGACTCTGAATACGGGAATGAACACAGCAGCAGGCTGCTCATTCAGAGGGGAATCTCAGCCACTCAGAGCACAAAGCTAGGGAGGCGTGGAGCTCCCGGCTGTGGAAAAGGGCACCGGCAGGCAGAAACTTATTCTTCTGCGGTTGGTAAAGTAATGACTTCTGTGTGTACCCACGGCAGCAAGAAGGCAGGAAGAAGCCCGGAGGTAAATGACTCAGGGACTTTCGCCTTGCCTGCCTTGGCAATTGCTGTGAATACCCCAACCTTTGAGACTTCGGGACATTTATACAAGCAAGAGCGGTACAATTAGGCACATCTCAAGTTGATACCCACCGGGCCTTACATTTCATTTCTGTCAATGGCTGCTGGGTTTTGGCCCCATTTTCATTGCAAATGTGAGTAATGCCGACCCCTTAGTCACTATTAAGCAGTGATCTGGGGAAATCATGCACTTCGAATAATCCATTCCCCTAATGTAGAACCCTCTGAAACCACATAATGAATAGTACTGTCGCCAGCTCTCCAGTAATGACATATGACATATGTCTGCAATTGCTCTTTTCGAGATAAATCCCACAGCGTCGTTCTCTTCTGAAATCCCCGCTTATTTATTCACTGGGGCACCTCAAACAAAAATACAGTAAGTAGACTCATTCCTGGAAATGAATCAAGGAACAAAGTTGAATCCCTGGCCTTGAAACATCAGGAAAAAAAATTTAAAAGTTTTATCTTCCCATAATAAATAGCATTGAACTTTTGTCTACAACTGGTTGATTAATATGCAATTATATTCTTAAGTGCAGGCTGTCAATTAATTCCAAAGTGCCTTAGTTAATTAGTGATACCATTCAATATATTCCCATTAGCAACCTCCTCCTAGTTCTATAACAGCAATTTTATCCTCCGTCCTCTGTGGGAACTTTGGGTTCTGTTTTAAAAGGAAGACTTCGCTGGTCCTGTTTCCTGTACTGCATAAAGGCTCTGCCCTGAGGACTCACAGCTGGCGGGTGATTATAAAACATCCCCCATGTACTGGGTCTTGTTCTCTCTGCCGCTGGCCATTCTTCTCAGAGATGGAGGAAGGGGAAGCATCAGTGCCCAAAGAACCTTCTCTTCAGAAATGCAAGAGGACAAGGGATAAAGGTATGAATCACAGAACTGACTACATGGTATCACCCTTGCTTTTTTGTTTGTTTTTGTTTGCGGGGGTGGGGGGGGAGTTCATCTTTTTTGAGACAGGATCTCTCTGTAGCCCTAGCTGGCCTGGAACTCACTATGTAGACCAGGCTGGCCTTGAACACACAGAGATCCACCTGCCTCTACCTCCCCAGTGCTGGTATTAAAGGCATGTGCCACCACAACTGGCTTTTCATCTTTGCATTTTTTAAAAGTGTTATTTATGTGGGTGTTTGTGTGTGTGTGCGTGTGTGCGTGTGTGTATGTGTGTGTGTGTTGCCCGCATGCATGTAAAAGTACCCATGTCATGCAATGCCTGTGGAGGTCAGAAGAGGGTGTTAACCCCTCTGGAACTGCCGTTTGAACAGTTGTTAGTCACTATATGGGTGCTGGGAATCAACCCAGGTCCTCTGCAAGAGCAGCCAGTATTCTCGCTGCTAAGGCCCTCATCTTTGCAGAAGCCATCATGGAGGTGGCAAGATGGCTCAGTTTGTAAAGGTGCTTCCTACCAAGATTGAGGACCTGAGCTTTATCCCTGTGACCAAGTGGATGACAGAAGAGAACTGACTCATCCAAGTTGTTCTCTGACTCTCCGTGTGCTCTGGCAAGACTTGTATGCACACACAGAAAATAAAATAAAATGTTTTTTGAAGACCTCAATGCTCTTCCATGTGAGGGCATTTCTACAACTGTGACATATAGTGGAAAATAATTCTCTCATACAAATATGTGGGATGCTTACCCACGTCTGAATCACGTGACTAGAAGAGAAAGCGCTTGAATCTGAAAGAGGGTTATGTAGGAGGCTGCATCAATAATCTAGAAGAATCATTTTGCTGGAGGGTTTGTATAGGTGTCCTGAGTGCTTACATGTGTTTCAGAGCATTTTTAGTTTCTGCTTGGATAACAAAGGCAGGTCCTTTGTCACCTGCCCATATCCTAGGAGAAGTGAAAGATCAAAATAGGAACTTCATATATGTTTCTAGCTTGAACTTCCAATGCTGAGTGAACTCAGAAAAATCATTAAAATTTGACCATATCAAGCCAAGATTTAGGTTAAGACAAGCCTTTCATAGTTTCTACCTAGTATTAATATGCTAATGTGATTATGGTGAGTAAAATGTATGCAAATAAAACACGCCTAACAGGAGGGGAGTGAATGAATCTTTGCAGCTCTTAGATTGAGTTTCAGATTTGTTTTTAAGTGAACATGGGGTGACCTGAGAAAGGCTTATGTGGTAAATCCAAAAGTTATACAGCATGTGTATTAGAACTCCTTAGATCCTGCAATTAAATAAAGTATTGATATATGCCTGAGACAGTCCCTGAAAATTTCAATAGGGTGCTTGTTGTGGTTTGAAAGTTAATCATTCCTCACAGGCTCCTACGTTTGAACATTTTTCTCTAGATGGTGGTAGAGTGTGAGAAGATCATAGAATCCCTAGAAGAAGGAACCTTGCTGGAGGACGTGGGTCACTGGAGGAGGGCCTAGTCCCATTTCTGTTTCCTCAGCTTCCTGACTGCAGAGACAGTATGGCAGGCTACCTCCCATTTCTGCCTCTATGCCTTCTCCACCACAACAGACTGACTGCATACCATGTTGAACTGCCACCTGTCCAGGCAGTCCTATATCCACTAAGATGGGCTTTATGAGTGAAATGGGAGCTGTGGATTCATAGTAATGGCAGGTTTTCCTGGGCATCTTATACTCTCCTTCATAACACAAGGCATCATCATGGGAAGAGAGGGAAAGCATTCTCAGCTTTGGCACTGTGGGCATGGGGTATGGGTGAGTCTTTGTCGTGGACACTTGTCTGTACACTGTATGCATAGGGACCTCAACCCTACCCTCCCTACAGAGTGACAAGCAGAATGATTCCAGCCACTGTCACACATCCCCTGGGGGAACAAGATAGTCTCAGCTGAGAAGCCCTGGAACAGAATATGGCTCAGGCTGGCTGATTTCTCTACAATCTCCTCCCAGGGTTTCTGTGACATTTTTCTTCATTGATCTATTATAACTTTGTGTGAGTTATTAAAACCCAGATATAAATGGGAGAAAAGTGAAATTCCTCCATCAATCATAATTCCAGGGACATACAAGAGAGGGAGGGAGGTATCACTTTCAACTCGCCCTGCTGTGTATGTTAGAATGAATGTGTTCTTCCCTTAGATGCTCCTATCTGTGCACACTTGAAGAAAATGCATTGATATCATTCATAATTATGCAAATACTGATTTCATTTCACATATGGTACGTGGTATCTTTCCACACTAATATCCATGCAGTAGTCTTGTTACTCATTATAAAAATTATTTATATTAATTACTTGTTGTGTCTGTGTGCGCACACACACATGTGCCACAACCTATGTGTGGAGGTCAGAATGCAGCTTGCAGGAATCAGTTACTTCCTAACATCATGTGAGTCTCAGGAATGAATCTCATGCTTGGTGCAGTACCTTTACTAACTGAGCCATCTCAACTTATCCATCCTTGATATTGTTAATGAGTAAATAATATTTCACTGTAGCAATAGATCAAAACCTACCCACACATTCTATAGGTAGCCTTTTAGTTTCATTCCATACACTAACATATACACACATATATGTTTATATGTTTATATATATTGGCATGACATTTATGTATGAATGTGTATGAATATATTGACTTTATTACTTACAGATTACTATTCCCTTATATATGTTATTTATGCAGGTGATTTCTAACATCGAACATGTGGACATCTCTCTTTTACATGGTTTAACTTCCTTCACTGCATTTCATCATATCATGGTTGACTTCCATTGTCAACTTGACACACTTGGAAGAAGAGAACCCCAGTTGTAGAATTTACTGGATCAGACTGGTCTAGAGGCTTGTTATTAGACATTTTTTTTGAATGATGTGGGAGGGCCCGGCCTCACCTACTCACCTTCTGAGTAGGTGATCTTGGGTTGTGTGAGAAAGCAGGCTCATGTGAACTCAGAGCAATGGTGACAGTATGCACAAGTCCCATGCAAGCTCAAATCAGACAACATACCAGCATAGACACAGGAACGTGGGTAAGAAACCCCAGTAGAAACCAAGGAAAATTTTGTAACTGATGGCTTCTGGGAGGGGGACACTTGATAGGTTAGCCAGGTCCCAATAGACGGACTCACACTGAAGGTGGACTCTATTGTATACATATGATAGAGTACATTAAATGGAGCAGAGGTATGGATGGGGAGGTGATCCAAAAAACATCAAATTATATTGTGTGAAAATCACAAAAGTTCAGTAATATGTATTGAACAGGCCAGAGGAAGAAGCCAGTAAATTACGTCCCTCAGTGGCCCATTCTTCAATTCCTGCCTCCAGGTTCCTGCCCTGAGTTCCTACCTGACTTCCCTCAAGGATGGACTGCCACTTGGAAGTGTGAGATCCAGCAGACTCCTATCATCCTGTTCGTTTTGGTCATGTTGTTCATCATAGCACTAGAAAGCAAACTAGGACACATCATTTGGTCAACTTCAAGCCTGCCTTCCTGTGTTCAGTCATACGGCACAACTAGTATTAGATTAGTTTCTTGGGATGTCTAAGTCTTCCTTCCATTCATTAGAAAATTACCTAAGAGACCCAAGTAGGAGCTGAGGACAGCAATAGGATTCTACCAGGCAGCCACCTGCCTTCCGCCTTAAGTCAAATTCCTTTCTCACACCACAGGCTCTTTCCTATATATTTCATTGGCTCCTTAGATCTTTATGATAAAGAGACCTTTGCTCATTTCTCAATGGGCTACTCTGTGCTAGTGTGGGGTTAGAAAGCAAGAAGGTAATAGTATGGTGAGCAAAAGGCAGCTGAGGATATATAGCAAAACCGTTAAGAGAGGACATAGCTCACAATGGTTTAGAACTAGAAGGAAAAGTTGCACCTGAAATTCCTGGCTTGGAGGAGAGACAAAGGACTCTAGGAGGGCCAGTGATGGAAATAACAACCAGGACTCATAAAGGCCATTGTTGCAAAAATTTGGCTGGAATCCAAAGACTTCATCAGTTGGATTAAGACAGAATGAAAGGTGGAGGCGATCCAGGAGAGGGACCACTACATAAAAATATACTGGTGGGAGGGAGGATGGCCTCTGAAGATTGGAGGAGACATTGATAGAGTGGAGGACAGGGAGATGGCTAAGCGCATTAGAGGATGGATACACAAACTTTTCAAGCCAAGAAAGATTTGGACTATATTTTGAATGTGTTGGAAAGCCAAGAAGTGAGAAGGCCACATTCAGGTTTTGAAAAGATCACCCTACTGTACTGTGAAATGACGACACTGGGAGGGTCCTCAGCTATATGCCATCCCCAGGGGATCCCCAACAATCAATCAAGATCCTTGGCTGTGCCTATAAACACTTCTCTCCTGGGGATAATTCCCAATCCCGCAAGGTACAGAATACGTTTTTCCATCCCTTCTTTAATAGATTCACTTTCATCGTCTGTGGCTCCTTGATTTTGACCTACTTTGGGAAATATTCTTAGTTCCTGGGAAATCATACTGGGGAGAAATGTCATAGCAAATGGGATCACAGAAAAATAAAGAGCAGAAATAAGCTAGCGTGATGTCTTAGTCAGTAAAATACTCTTCTTGTACACACAAGGACCTGAATTTGATTCTCAGAATCCCTGTTAAAGGAGAAACAAATAAGCAAACAAAATAAAAACAAAAAGCCAAGATTGGTATCACGCATTCACAATCCCAGAGGCTGAGGAGATGGAGACCTGGGCTCACTGGTCAGCCAGCTGTCCCTACTCAGCCAATTCTAGCCCAGCGAGAAACCTGGTCTCAACAATGAAAGAGCTACAGAAATGGCTCAGTGGTTACAAAAATGTACTGCTTTGGCAGAGGAACTAAGTTTGGTTCCTAGCACCCATGCTGAGCAGCATCCAGCTGCCTGTAACACGAGCTCTAGAGATCCAAAGCACACTTCCTCCATAGGCATCTGCATACAAGTCCACACACACACACACAAAACAAAACAAGGGAATTAATTTTTTAATGCAAGAAATAGTGTCCTTTTAAGGAAAATATTGTAGAAATAGCTGATGTTTAGTTGGAAGTAATGAAGAGACATAATATGGTTACATATAGAAATCTTCACATTTTATCTACTAAATTTTGTCCCAAATGCATTCTCTTCAGCTAAAAAAAAAATGGTTAGTTTATAGCATGGCTAATCTATTGCAACGTAATCACATTTTAACCTTATCAAATATCCCCACATATTTCTTCCACAAGCTCCAAAATGAAACATCAGAGATTTATATTTTATTTGGAAAATTCCTTATTCATCAGATGGAAACACATTCAATTGCATTCGAGGAATTCAATTTAAAACTAATTTATCTTACATTAATGTTTAAATTCATGAGATTCCATATAAAGTCATTCTTGTACTGTAATAAATTCAGAGTCGATATGATAATTATTAAAACAGAAACGAGTGCGAGGAAAATAAATCACATGGTGTTAGGGTTAGTTCTCTCACAAATGAGCTCTAAGGATTGTAGCAAAGAGAGGGAGATTAAATAGAAAAGAATAAAGTAAAAGGCAGACAGGATGAGAAGAGAGCTGCAGAGAGGAGGCAGGAAGGACATTCTTGCCACTGTCATTCAAGGGGTGCTGAATACATGGAGGTGCAGCTGATTATATGCCAAGCACAGACGACGATATGCTAGGAACAGCTGACTACATACTATATGCCAGGCATAGCTTGTGTTCTCTTCTTGTTGCTCAGCTTCTCAACACCCAACAGGAATCTCCTGGATGGTAAAAATACAAGTTGAGAATCTCTCATCTCAATGCCTGGGTCCAGAAGTATTTGAGATTTCTTATGTTCTTATGTTTCTTATTTCTTGAATATTGGCATATGTATAATAATATACCTTGGAGATGAAACTCATATCTAAACACAATATTTATATATACATATATATGTCTATATAGAAATGCCTCCCAGAGTCCTTATACACAGAGCCTGAGGATCATTCTCTATTATGGTAATTTCACATCATCTGCGTGGTGTGACCCTTCTTATGAAGTCAGGGATGGAATCTTCCACGCTTTTTGATATTTTTTGAGACAGGGTCTCCCTGTAGCCCCAGCTGTCCTGGAATTCACTATGTACAAGAGACTGGCCTTGAACCCACAAAGATTGCCTACCAAGTACTCTGACTAAGGCATGCTCCACAACCCCTGGCGGAATTTTCTACTTATGTGACATTGACTCTTAAAAGACTGCAGGGACTGGTGTTGCAGTTCAGCATTAGAGCACTTGCCTCATATGCATGAATGTCAATGCCCCCTACCCCACTCCTGGCACTCAATTTTCCTGGATTGGTTACTGATATCTGACCTCTTGCTCTATGCCAGGTCATGTTCTGTAGTCTACTAGATGCTCTGGCTGAGTCAGTCCACAACAGTCATGCTAAGGATGACTACCGAGCTTCTCAAGTGAGAAGAATGAAACGAGGAGACATCAGCAGATACAGCCATGTTGAAAGAAGTCGCAAGGCAGGCAAGGGGGCAAAAGCCCAGGTTATTCTTTAGCATTCTGCCCACCCCAAATGTAAGGAGGTTGTAGTATTCTTGTCGACAGGGAAACTCGGCACTCATAAGATCCAACATCTCACAGAAGATCCAAGATTCAGATGAATTCACACTCCTCAAATCCCCAAAGACTTTCTTTCCAACAGAAAATCCCAAGGGATGGCAGTGCACATGTCTGGGCTGAGGCTCGAAGTCTGAGACCCAGGATCGCACACCCCTCTGATTCCCCAAGCACAGCTCCACCCCATGTCCCTCCCATCTTTACTAGCTGCCTACTCTCCAAGATCCCAAAGTATTTGTTGCTTGCTCTCAACAGTCCTGTTCCTCCCTCCCCTTCTCAGCCCACATTGATTCACCGTTTTGTGCTATGATCTAGGGGAGGCACATGTGTCCTACAATTTTACCCAGGATAACTGCCCACTATCAGAGAAGCAACGCTGCAGTTCTAAAAGAAGAACAAAATCAAAACTGCTTTAGTAACATCGATATTTAGGCCTTCTGAATAAAAAAATAGATAATACAGCTCAATTTGTGTTATAAACTTGTTTATTCTAAGTAGTACCTTGCTCCTTTTTCGACAATTAATTTTTGTTTCTTTGTCCATGTCACTCCACACATGCCCAATAATCTGTGACTTTTCCATTAACTCTTCAATTTTAAGTGTGTGTATTACAATATTTAGAGCTATGGCTCTCAGTTATGGTGATACTGTTCCTAGGAGATGTGTGGCCATGTCTGGAGACATCTCAACTGGAGAAAGGCTATGCTTCTGGTATCTAGTGGGAAAGGGTCTGAATGCAGTTACACATGCTGCAGAACACAGAGCAGTCTGACCCCCAACAACAACTTGCCCACGTGTCAGCTGAGCAGAGGTGAGTTGAGGACCCCCGAGCTACAAGACACACTAAGAGCTATGCATAGTGGTTGCCTTCAGGAAAGGAGGGGATTGGCCAGTTAGTTACTTGTGATCCTCAACTTGGTTGCATTTAGAATCACTGAGGAGTTTCGTGGAGAGCACTTGTGGAGTATGTCTAGGTGTGTGTTTCTAGGGGTGATTAAGAAAAGGGGCGAAGAGCTACCATGAATATAGGAGGCACCATCTATGGGTTGGGGACCCATAGTAAAGGAAACAGAGGTAGGAAGTCAAGCTCGAGCACCCCCTTTTCTCTCTGACTGCAGAGCCCAGAGAAGTGGATCCCAGCTGTCACCACAAACTCCTTCCATAATATTCAGCCCAACTACAGGGCCGAGTGACTAGGGGACAGGTCCTCTAAAACCATGAGCCCCAGTAAATCCTTCTTCCCTTGAGGTTGCTTCTATCCTATGTTTGGTCACAGCAATGATAAAACTGATTAATACAAAAGGGCTCAGGCTAAGAAAAATGTGACTTTTAACTCTTTCACTTCTGAACTGTTAACAGTCCTTTAGATCCACATGTATTATTTTTTTAAGTATTACGCAATTTGAAGTGTTTGGATTTAAATGTTCTTTTCAAAGAAAAGGCTAGAAAAACTATTGTGGACTTTTTAAAGAAAGAAAAAAATATGAATATGAGAAAATAACTTTCAAAAAGCAGGTGATGAACCCAAAAACCCATCTCTTTGATCTAGAATAGACCCATCAATTTCTTGATATTCCAACAGAATAGGTCAGTTTTATCTTATAGAGATTTATGATAATGATTATTTTGAAAGAAGACAAGATGTGCTTGATATAGTGATTTAAAAGATAAAATTCAGGGCAAGTGAGATTGTTCAGCAGGTGAAGGTGTCTGCCACCAAGCCAGACAACCTGAGTTTAATCTCTAACATGGTGACAGGGGAGAACCACTGTCTCCAGCAGATTGTCCTCTGACCTCCACACCTGTGCCCGGGTGTGCTCCACACCAGCACCATGCACGCCTTCACACACGTATGCACCAAAGAAAATGTAATTAACATTTAATAAAATTCAGAATTGGCTACAAATAACTAATTTGAGTTTTTGTTAGTTTTTTTTGTTTTTGTTTGTTTGTTTGTTTGTTTGAAATAGGATCACCTTGCTGCTTCAGCTGGCCTGAAACTATGGAAACCAGGCTGGCCTCAGTCTCACAGACACCATCCTGCCTCTGCCTCCTGAGTTCTGGGATTAAAGGCCTATGACACCATGTCCAGTTCTATATTGTGTTTGAAGCAATGTAATATCCTAAGCTTTTGTCTGGGAGTGAAAGAACTATTTACATTCCCAAACCTTCTCTAAATCACCCACTGCTGTAAAATGCAAAGAGGAGAACAGATTTAAATATTCAGATAAAAGAAAAGTCTTTCTGTTTTCATCCATGCTCCCATGTCTACTCATCCCTCAAAGCCCGCCTGAGATGTCCCATCTTCACTGTGCTGCCTCTTGTGCTGAGCTGGTGGGAGGTGTTGTACTGTGTTCTCAGAGTGTCCTGTCATGTCCTCACATTGCTCCAGGAGTAAGCAGTCGTTCTCCCCTGTCATTTCAGGCATCAGTCCTTTCCTTCCCGCTATTCTCTGAACTTCCTGTTCTTGACCCTCTTAGGGTCAAGTGCAAGCCATTCTTGTTCCTGTTTCCTGTTGATTCTTCACTCACACATGTACCACTGACTTAAGTTAGAAGCAGACCTGCAGATGGAATTCAGGGCCTCTCGTGTGCTACAGAGGGACTTCCCCACTCGTTTACTTTGCCATCCACCCCTGAGTGATTTATTCTTGATAACTATTCTGTATTAGCCTTGCTCGCATTATAGCAGATACTAGGATGGCTCATAGGAGATGCCCACCTCCCAAGACCCAGGCAGATGATGAAACACATATAGATCCTTCTGCTGGGAGCTGCAGTGGAGGGAATGAAGCACTGGATTAATATAATCATGCACATGAGATTACAGTACCCCATACAATGTAGGAACAAAGGGTCTGCATGTTGAGTAGCCAGTGGGGACCATCATTCTTGTCTGTGAATCCCAAGACTTTCAGAACTACCCACAGAAGCAGCAGCATAGCTTATTCACGCTTTTGAGTGTGTGTGTGTGTGAGATGATGTATGGATATGTTTGTGTGTATGAACAAGGAACATGCATGCATATACATGCATGTGGGTGCTGAAGGTGAATATTAGGTGTCTTCCTATATTTCACAGCCATCTTATATTTTGCCATGATGTCACTCAATGAACCAGGAGCTCCCTGACTCGGCAAGATTAGCTGGTCAGCGAGCCACAGGAATCTGCCTGTTCATCTCCATTACAATACAAGCACCTGTCACCTCCTCAGATGTTTACACGGGTGTTGGGGATCCAAACACAGGTCTTCATGTGCGTACAGTAAGCACTGTACCTGATAAGCCACCTCCCCTGGCCTCTAATACCTCATCTTCCTGGGACTCACTCCATCAAGCATTTTACCACAAAGGCTGAAACTGGTTGGAAAATGAAACCAAACTCAACCCATCCTTGTGAGGCTTTGGCCACCCCTCCACCATCTCTCAAGCATTACTCACCAAGGAGCACATAACTGGGGCTCTTAAACTAAACACACGCCGCCATGCGTGCGTGTGAATTAGCATGGGGTTGCCTACCCCACACCTTAGGAGCTGCCTCCTCCACCGTAACTTAGAACGTGATGGGAATAAAACACAAGGAAGGCAGAGTGCCCACTGTGCATGGCAAGACATGCTTTATCTCTAACCACGGAGGGAATTGCATTCCTGTTGCGCGGCCCAGATTGATGCGTGCATTTTATTTATAACCCTATCTCTACAAGTTCCCCAAGTTACAAGTTAGCAAGGAAAGTTTGCAGTGGCTTTTAAAAGGCCTGCTGGCTTCTTCCCTGACAGCCAAATTCGTACAAGTGACAGAAGCGGGCTGGGGGATGGCTAAAAGTCTGCAGGCAGAGAGGAGGCACTTGTCCGTGAAAGAAAAACGTAATGGGAAAGACAGGGCATGGATGCCCGTGAGAACCCGCCATCAGCCATCAGCACTTCACGCTGGCTGCCATTCAGCCCTCTACCTTCCTCCAAGTCCACCACAGCCTGGACTCTGCATGACAAGAGTGCCCTTCTGGGTCCCATTGATTTTGATCTCTTTAACTCTAGCGGCTACAGAAACCAACACCACACAGCTATTTATCTAACAATCCCCCCACCTCCAGGTCTGATAAATATTTCCCAACTCCACATACCCATAATGCCCTATTTGTCCATGGCAACCTATGATTCACAGTAGGAGTAGTCAAACCAGAGAGCAGGGATGAGAAAAAACAGACAGGCATTGCCACACAGAGCTAAATAAAGTCATACCATATGAATTACCTTTCCCCTTCCTGTGCATATGCCCAAAATAATGGAAAGCAGGGACTCAAACAAGTATATATACAATCATGTTCACACATCACTCTTCACAAGAGCTGGAAAATGGAAATAACCCAAACATTCCTCAGTAGATAAATGGGTAAATGCATAGGGCATATCCATACAATGGAATATTACTCAGCTATAAAAAATAATGAAGTAGCACTCACAGTACAATATAAATGAACCTGGAAGATATTATGTTAAGTAAAGAACTCAGGCCCAAAAGACCAATATTTAACAGTGCCATTTGTGTCAAATGCCTAGACAGAGTAGGCAAATACATAGAAAGAGAAAACAAAACATCAGGAGTTGCCAGAGATTGAGGGGAGGAAGAAAAGGAGAGGGCCTACTTAATGATCACAGATATTTATTCTTAGGTGATGAAAATATTTGCAAGTTAAGTGAAGCTGGTCAATATCTGACACTGTAAAATGCATGATGTGACAGGGAACCACTGAAAAATGGCTGATCTCTTGTTATGTGAGATTCTTCTCTGGGAATATTTTTACTACTGTTGTTGCTATCCTTTTAATTTTTATTGAGTTTTATACATTTCATATAATAGTTCCTAATCAAATTTTGACCTCCTCTCCCATCCATCTCCCCAAGCCTCTCACTGGACCTCATTCTACAATGTATGTTAAGTCCTAACCAGTCAAGCATTTGTACCCAGATGTCCTTTAGTGCAAATTAATTTAGTGGAGTCTGGTCAGGCTATCTAGAGACCAAAAGTAAGGCATACTCTCTCTCTCCCAGTAGTAATCAGTCTCCAAGAGTTCTAAGTCTAGGTTTGGCCCACCATTTCTATTGTTCCATCCTGAGCCCTTGTCTAATTTGAGTTGGTGTGAGTCCAATAACAAAAACAATAACAAAAAAATCAAAGACAACCAGAATTATCAAATTCCGAAAAAAATAGGTGAAGAAGGCGAGAGTAATCAGGGACTAAGGTCATGTCCCTGGTTAGGATGTGGTAGACACCAAGTCTGAAACAGACACAAGACTAAGTCAATGAATGCTCTTTTAGTCAGTATAAGAGAAACTTCCAGACAGAGCCCTTCAATCCAGGCAGAAGGACCAGACAGTGAATCCCAGTGCTGCTGCATTCTAACTATGTAGTCATGAATACTTAACAATTCAGAATTGTGTGATACATAATGGAGACAAATAGGAATCTTTATAGGGCTGCTTCAAGAATCAAGTGACAGTAAAGGACAGGGAGAGTGGTGTACACCTGTAATCCCAGCATTTGGGAGGTGGGGGCAGAAGGATCAGGAATTCATTTCCAACCTAAGCTTTGTAAGGAATTCCAGACTAGCCTGGCCTATAGGAAATCCAACATTTAAAAAAAAAATTGACTACGGATGAATTTCTCTTGCAACTCAAGGTATTTAATGCATAATAGATATTTAATAGCTTTAATTATCATTTGATCACTGTGCATAGAGTCCGTGTTTACAACTGTTAAAGATGACAAAGGATGACCAATGTCGTGATTATTTTTAGTTGTCAAGCTGACACAATCTGGAATTCCCTGGATAAAGAGTCTAAGTGTAGGAATGTGCATATAACGTTGGCCTGTGTGTCTGTGTGTGGGGGACTGCCTTGATTGCATTAGTTGAGGTGGAAAGACCTGCTCACTGTGCCTGGCACCATTGCCTGGGTTGAGTCCTGGACTGCATATGTAGAAAGTGAGCTGAGCACAAGGAAGCATGCATGCACTTATCCTCTCTATCATTGACTGTGGAAGTGACTAGTTGCTTCAGTCCCTTGCTTTGCCTTCCCCACCGTGATGGACTGTGGCCTGGAACTGTGAGCCAAATCAGCTCTTTTCTCTTCTAAGTACTTTTAGTCAGGGTGTTTCACCACAGCAACAGCAAGGAAACCTAGCAAAACCTACAAGAACACTATGATCCCAGGGGCTGGAGAGAGGCTTAGCAATTAAGAGCATTGGCTGCTCTTGCAGAGGAGCCGGGTTGAATTCCCACCACACATATGGTGGCTAACAACCATCTGTAACTCCAGTTCTAGGGTAATCCAACACCATCTTTTGACTCTGTGGATTCTGTACAACCTAGGTGCACTTAAACATATGCAATACACTCACGCACATAACATAAAACAATAAATAATTTTAAAAAGTCACTATGGTCTCACACTGCCAACCTTCCCCGTGCCTGCCTTGGCATAAATCTGGCTATATATCTGTGTTTGTTGTGTGCCTCTATCGGGTATACCTCTGTGTTAGCCTCCACAAATGGCTCTAAAACCCTTCTGAATAAAAATACATTGTAGTAGTAAAGTCACCCACTCATGAGGTAAGTCACCATACTATTTGATGGGGAAGAAGGAAAAAAAAAAAACAAAAACAGAAACTCTACCACTATCCCTATGCAAGCACCCCCCGCAACATGAGGGAGGGGGCTCTGTAAGGCCTACTGTGGGAAGGGCTACCTGTAGAAGGTCAGACTACAACTGAAGTCTGATTTCAAATGCTGGAATATTTCTCAGCTATTCATATTTCTTCTGTAAGCTCACTTTGCTGAAATCAATCTTCTGGCCTATTATACCACCCATTTGGGAAGTGGAGGTCAGGCTTTTGAAAATTGTTTTTACAACTTAAACCTCACAGTCATTTTAAATGTCGACTGTGTGTGCTCCCTGTGGGTAGACCTGTTTATTTACCAGATCGGTAATACAAATGTAAACATATTCCTGTTTGTACAAGGGACTTGGTACTCTCTTCATGGTAACACAAACCGAGATGAAGCCGCCTGGAAGCCCGGGGTAGTTATTTCTATAGAAAAGGAGATAGGATTCTAGGATCCAATGCTGGGATCAAGTAGCTGTTATGAATGGAACTTGATCCACAATGGAACTTGTTGGTTGGTTCATGACACTAAAAGTCTACATGTATCCCAGCGTGGATGCAGCTCCTTTAGGCTGCCTATTTGGTGCTATTGGAAGCCTGTTTCCACCTCTCTTTGACTCCAAAAGTTGTATTCATTGGTGCCCGCTCAACCATGGAGCAGTGGCCATCAGAAACTGTAGGCTTTGCATGTACTAGTTCAGCTTCCCCCAAAGAAAGAAAGTCCATCTTTTCCAAGAACTGCTTGTCAATTCCTAAGACTCTGGACTAATTTGGGTATGTGACCATGCCAGAAATCATCAAAGACATGAAGAGAATGAACAGGAAGTACCCAGGAGTACATCCTACAGCCTGGAGATGGTTTAGTCCACCCAAAGACAAAGAGTGCGATTGAAGCCATGTTCTCAAGGGGGAAACTGGGACATTAAAGCATTTCACCGGATGAAAAACGCTAAGAATAGGCATAGTAGAAGTTTGTCATGGGTGCTGAGCGATTCATGTTGCGGTGGATGTAAAATGAGAATGTCACGGGAATTTTAGCAAAGGAAATGTTACTGGGGCATGGAGGATGTAGCTGATGTGCTTATCCAAGATGCACAATGCTCTGGTTCCATCCCCAGCACTATAAAAAGGCTAGTGGTTACACACCTGTAATCTCACCACTTGAGAGGTAGAGGCAGGAGGATCAGGAGTCTAAGCATAGTCTCAGATACATAGCAGGTTTGAGGTCAGTTTGTACTACATGAGACCCTGTCTCCGAAAGGGAAACAAAGGCAGGGATAAGAAGAAGAAAAAGAGGAGGAAGGGGAGGAAGACAGAAAATAAATGTAGCTAGAATTTAGGTTTTTCTGGTTTGGGTTTTGTTTTGTTCTTTTATTTTTTAAAGACAAGGTCTCTCATAGTGTCAGTATAGAATTCACTCTGTAGACCAGACTGACCTAGATCTCACAGAGATCCTGATTTCACAGAGATCTGCTCACCTCTGCCTCTCAAGTGCTGGGACTAAAGGCATGTGCTACCACATCTGACTGGAATTTAAACCTTATAAAGCATCGCATTCCCTAAACTTCCGCCTAATCCTAGACTTCTCGGTGGCATTCAGTAAGACCTATTTCTTGGCCACTCATGCATCTGTTCTGCTGACCTAGACTGTCTTTAGCTCCTGATAGTGGGATGAGCAGAGGCTAGCTCAGCTCCATCTGTCACTTTCTGTATGGAGACTCATCACAGATCATCATTCTCATGGTGAAGCAAGAAGTTCATTGGGATGGGCCAGGCTGTGCTGAACCATGTCTGCTCACATTTCACTGGTCAGCTAAGTCACATGACCAGAATTGCACCCAGAAAACATGGAAAGAGATGCCTGATGTTCAAAAGCAAGAGTTCAAGCAATAGGCAGTGCCGTACCATTACATCTGAGATCATTTAATTCCCAGCTAGAGAGAAGAAAACACACACAAGAAGCATATCAACCATCCCAAGTTCAACTGGCTTGAGGTTTCAGAGCCAGGTCATCTAATTCCAAAGCATGATGCAGAGACACAATGCGATCTTGAGGCGATGGTGCAGGGAGAGAATCTATGACAAGTCTTCCCAGAGGGCCTATCTCCTGTAGTCTGATATGAATCATTCTGGAAAGGTACTTCACTAACGCTGGAGTTATAGTCCATAACAGCATTCATGTTGTCAGAAGTAAACTTAAGAAAAGCCTCCTCCACTAGAGAGATGCATACTGCACATAAATCCCTTACATAAAACTTGCACAAAACTGAAATATCGCCATCAGGAGACCCTGAGGCAAGTAACACCACAAAGAACAACACAAAGGACAGCTAAGTCTCCTCTACGAAGAAGAGGTATTTTTGCTAAGAGTCTTTGAAGACATGAATGATTAAAGCAGTCAGAAATATGTTACCTTGTGTCCACTTACCCTGGAAGATTCCCACAACAAAGTTCAGTGCATCTAGTTACTTGAGCAGCTTGGTGAATTACAGGTCTACTCAAGGAAACAGTTTTAGCAGTATTTGCTGCCAAGTCAAAGCTTTCTTCCTGAGTTCCAGGACAACAGTTCTGAGGCCTGGATCTAAAGTCCATTCACTGATGTATAAAAATAGAGGGTAGGTAGAACTGAGAGAATGGCTCAGTCAGAATGCCAGCACTAGGGATGTGGAGATCAGTGGATGCCTGGGATCTACTGGCCATCAACCAAGACTACTGGGTGAGCTCCAGGCCAAGTGAGAGGCTCTGTCTCTAAAAACAAAATAGGTGTTACTTCAGGAACTAAACCTGAGGTTGCTTCTGGCTTCAATGCATATAGTCACAAATACACATGTACACACATACACACACCACATGCACGCACAAACACTCACACACACACACATGTGCACATACAACACACAGAAATCCTGTGCAGGTAAATAAGGGCCAGTTTTGCAACAATAGGACCCACCCAAGATGGATTTTCATCTCAAAGGCCTTTCAACAGGCAAACAGAAATAGCAAGATTATTTTTTAATATAAAATATTCAAAAAGGAACCTTTTCAATGAATTACCTAACAATCCAGGTTGACAAGATGGCTCACCGTAGAAGAGGACTTGCCATAAAGAATAGAAGTGAGTTCAAATCCTAGGACTCACATGGTAGAAGCAGAGAAGTGACTCCTACAATCTCTCTCTCTCTCTCTCTCTCTCTCTCTCACACACACACACACAATAAATATTTAAAATGGCACACACATGCACACAAGCACAAACACACACTAAAAAAGTAAATGTAAGAAAATTAATTATCTCACAATCTTACTATTGTTATGACTAGATCTTGCACGCTTTATGCACAGATAGAAATATTACAATGAAATCCATTAATATGCAGCTGATATGCCTCAGTGATTTTAATTTATAAACATTATGCACAGTACAATCTCATTTATGTAAAACAATGATATTTGAACACAGGTAAAAAATTCAAAATGCATAACACACATGAAATAACAACAGCAAAAGTCTCAATGAGACGCAAAGGGCCTCAGGAATTTTGCATGTAGAGGCTCAAAGCTGTCCTTGGTATCAGCAGAGAGAAAATATTTTTTTTAATTATACCTTTTGGCACAGACTCAGCATTGACAAATTGGGTGAGAATTTAATTTTTACACCAAAGTCATTATTAACAGCATACTCTGAGATGATTAGAATGGGGATGAATTCTTTCTGCAAAAAACAGAAGTGAGTTTGCTTAGGATCAGAGGAAATGAAGGCATTGGCTACATGTGTGCTCTGGAGGACAGGTACAATTTAAATCTTGTGTATGTGTGCATGAGTGTTCTGTTCATACATGTACAGGTGTACATGTGTACATGTGGAGGACAAAGTACAACCTTAGCTGTTGTACTTCAGTTATCATCCACTTCGTGTTTTTGAGACCAGGTCTCTTATTGATTGAAACTCAAGTCACCCAGGCTGGAGAACCAGCAAGCCCAGGGATCAGTCTCTCTCCTTCCCCGGCATTGGGTTTATAAGTGCACACTACCATGCCAGACATTTGTTTCTTACACGAGTTCTGGATATAGAACATAGGTTCTCATGCTTGAATTGTAAGCACTCTACTGACTGGATGATCTCCTTCAACCTAGTATTTAAAACCTGGCTCTGCTGAAGTCCTCAGTGGGTTGCTGTAGACAAAACTGATCTCCAATAATCAGTTTGATCACTGACTAAGTGAGAATACAGGCAGGAGCCTCAACCCTAGTTGAACAGTTATTGGTATTTGATATGTTCTGATAAAAGAAGTCAGTTTACTTTAAGAGTATCTCCCCTGGTAGCTAGTCCACACTCCAGGGCAGATCCATGCCAAGAGTATCTGTGCAACACAAATTTGACTAGAATTCAAAGGAGAAAAGCACACACACACACACACACACACACACATTTGGCAGGTTAGGGAAATGGGGTGGATCTGGGAGGCATTAGGGGAATATCATCAAATATGAAGTTCTCAAACAATCCATAAATTAGAAAAAAATCTAAAGAGCACATGAGCTAGACCTCCTCTCCAACTTACCTTTCCATTACTCTGCCCCAGAAGAAAATGAAAACGATAATGATGGTGTCAATCATTCGATGAGATGTTCTCCAAATAATGGCTTGTTGTTCCTGTTGTTGTTGTTTTAAATAAGCTCCCCATGTGGGCTATTAAATAAAGTAGGGACAAATGAGAGAAATTATACATCTGGTTTTCACTCCACGACAAGTTGTTATGTTAGTTTGAATCTAATTTCCTTTTGTGCAGATCACTGAACCAAACCTCAGATACAGCCTGTGCCAAGATGAGAGTGTAGAGTCTGGTTATTACATTTCCTGGGTAACTTTGGGAAGGAAATGTGACCAGTCTGAGCCATTCTCTCCCTTTTCCCACTGATCAAGGGCTTTGGGGAGACTAAGAGTTGCTGACAATCAACACTCCTTCCCAATGCATCCTTCCATGCTCTGTGCCAAGGGTACACCCGGCAGGTTTGACTTTCTAGCTAGGAGAGAAGAGGGATATCTTGATGGAGGGTGGGAGCTGGTGGCTTGAGGATGTGATAGGTCAAATCAAACTGGAAGCGATCCAATTGCCTCCCTTAATTCTTCTTGGTTCCTTAAATCAGCTTTGAGCCAGCTGTGGAGAAAGATTTAGACACAGGGAGACTGAGAGGCAGAGCAGGTGGTGTCAGTCTGGAAAGCAGATAAGGAATCAGAGCCCTGATGTGGGAATGCAATCATTGGTCCTATGTTTAAACACCCAGAAAGAAAGAGCTGATATCTTCCAACTGGAGCCATGAAATCACCTAGGAAACCTATCTAAGAGCAGAACTGAGGGTTCAGATGGCAAGAGCAAATGGCACGCAAAACCGCACGTGGTTGTACACAAGAGCGTGGAAAGAAGATGGTCAATTCATAGATATTCACATGATGTAACTTTTATAGAAGCTCGGGGGCGTTGGGATGTAGCTCAGTTGAGAGTACTTGCCTAACATGCATGAGGCCCTGGGTTCTTATCCCCAACACAGAATACGCTGGATGTAAGGGTCTTCACCTTCACAGCCACTTCCAGAAAGAGGGCAAATAGCTCATATTTTAGGACTTTACATCGAAAAGTCGCCGATGGATTGAAAAAGAACTTGGATTTTATGGTAAATTTCTCACAGATTACATTGCAGGGAAGCTAACAAAACAAAGCTTGTATATTGTCACAAACACAAACCAGCATGCATTGTCCCACATGTGCGCACAAGTATTATAGCAGCTGCCTTCACAATGAAGAGGATCCAAGCACTTAGGTTTTCTTTATATGTGTCAACATTGATGGCTTAGTGGCTATGACAATGTGTCAATATTTCTTTCCTAGAGTATAATTTTATAAATATTCTAAAAAGCTATAGCGGGAGGAAAATTTCTAAATTCTTCCATGGTTTCTCTACCACTCTAGTCCCAAAAGAAAACATGTGATGATTTCTAGAACCATCTTAACTCTAACATGAGAGTGAAATGTTCAATGCTTGCCATTATTTCTCAATGCTATGTCTTCCATGATACTCAGTGGGAGAAACCTTACGGTTCTTTTAGTTTCTTATTTTCCACATCAGTTAAGGTCATCAAGACAATCCTCTAAACACATTCCCATGGGCCAATCAAATCTAGAAATCCCTCATTGACACTCTCTTTTCAAATGTTTTTAGATTGTGTTAAACTGACAATTAATAGTGATCACCTCATTTTCCAAAACAGGACATGTGAGAGTCTTCACCCTCACAGTCACTTCCAGAAAGAGCAAATAGTTCATATTATGGGGCTTTACATTAAAAAGTCACTGATGGATAGAAAAAGAACTTGGATTTTATGGTAAATTTCTCACACATTACATCGCAGGGAGGATAACAAAACAAAGTCTGTATATTGTCACAAACATAAACCAGCATGCATTGTCCCACATGTGTGCACAAGTATCATGGCAGCTACCTTCACAATGAGAAGAACCCAAGCACAGAGCAAGCACCACAGGGCAACCTACTTCACTATTTTCCCTAAGTCTTACTAACACCATGATTGTTAATGTTCCACAAGCTAGGAAGTATTCTGCTGACTTTAGCTTCTCGGGAGGACAAACTTCCTAACCATTTCAGCCATTCTTTCTGCAAAACTGAACAAGTAAGAATTTGATAGTATTCAATGAAAGATTTAAAACTGAATAGAACCCAGCTAAAAACACAACCACATGAAGAAAAAAGTTCTTACAGCATCCATGATTATAGTCCCTTAGCACTGGAGTCAGTTCCACCATGGAGTTCATTAATAATTCTGTTCTTTGACTTTTGTTTGCTTTTGCTCAATTTAGGGGTCATCACAAGTTCATTGCCGCCTTGCCTCAGTTCTCGCAGGGTGGGTCTCTATAGCACTCTTCCAGACCCTGGTACCACTTACTTCTTCCCTCACCGTTGTGATCCTTAGATGCTATGCTGAAAAAGCATGTTTTCAGACGAGCATAGATTACAGAAATTGTTTACATCTATTTGGGGTTGGCATTTAGTGATTTATCTTAAAGTTCTATTTTGTCAAGTGATAAACTAAGTTAACTTTTTAGGAGGGATTTACAGGGGGGTTATGGAGACCTGCACAGAATCAAAACTCATAAAAGGGAGTCAAAGCCAAGGAAATAATTATCATGGCTTCCATATGCCTTGAGTCATTCTTCTAGAGAATTAAAAATTCCATGACAGAAAGCTCTGTTGGCATTGCTTAGTTGATGTGCCTCTGTCTATACCAGAAGAAGCAGAGGAAAGGAGTGTCTTGAAAATTGCTGCGTGATCCTCAGGGAACTTGCTGACCTTTATGGTTGTCTGCATTGACAGACACATTCAGATCACACAGTGTGATGGAAAGATGGTTTGTCAAAGAAGAAACAAAAGAGTTATATAAGTATATTCTATATAGCTATACAACAGTCCATGAATGCATAAGTCAACAGCAGTGATAAACAGTCTCTAATTATGTGTGTTTGCTGTGAATTATCATCATTGATTACGAGTTGCTGAAGAGAAAATAGAGATATTTACTTCTTTCTGGGACAGAGTCAGATTTGGTATCATTCTATTAATAAATAGAAAGGAAAGAGAAAGGGAGAGAGGAGGAGAGCAGAGGAAGAGAGAGGAAACAGAGGAGGGATAGAGGGTCGGGAAGTGGAGGGAAAGGAAGAGGAAAGGACAGAAAAGGGAGCAGGAGGAAGAAGAGAAGAAAACTTTCTCTAAGGGAGAAGCAGAAGAACAAACTCTAGTTGTCTGCTCAAATCAGGCTCAAGTCAGAACGAGCCAGTGGGCTCATCTCAGTGGTGTTTATTCATTTGGACAAAAGCAACTCTTTCCAATTTCGCAACTTCCAGAAAGGCACTGGGCTGGTGAATTGCACTTGGTACAACAGCACTCTTCCAGAGACTTGGAATGAGATTTTTGGCAGCTAAAGTGTTTTTTAAAAGCCACTGTTTTCTGTGATTGCCCCCATCTCTTCAACGACTCTGTCGCTGGGAATGACCAATTCAGAGACAAAGTGAAACTCCATTTCTCCAGCTCTACAAATCCCATCTAAATGTCTCAGATTTCAGTGTGCTTTGCAATGTATTCTTGAGGCCTTTTGACAAGGCTGCCATTCTCTACCAAGGCTTATGCCACTTTTCAGTTGATGGATTTATAGATGATACAGTAATGTGTGAGATACATAGAAGCTTACTGAATTTTGCCTGCTGCAATGAAGGATGAAGAAGAGGATGGATTCAGGAGTGGGACAGAACTAGATTCAACCCATCGTTTTGCTACCACTGAGTCTTGTTTTCCTCAGAAAGAAAGTATCTGTTTCTCCATGTACATAAGAATATAGAGTTCTATTTCTATCAAGTTAATTGATTTTTTCCCCTTGTTTGGCATTCTCTAATTCTATTTCCTGTCAAAGATAGTACACCCAGCATTTATTTGGCCAGGAAAGATGATGTTCTATAAAGAATATATTGTCCACTGTATGGCTAAAAAAAGATATACACACAGAATTAAGACATGCATAGAAGGGTGGGAAGAGGATTGTATTACTGGGAGCGGAGGCTGTAGGAAAAATTGGTGATTCCATTCCACCATGTAGAATTGGATACATGTGAATGTTTTTTGTTTAAAATTTAAATGAACACAACAAGCACCACTGTAACCTCAAATGACATGGTTGATTTGGCATTCCCGCTAGGCAGTGTTTATTGAGCATCTGCAACAGTCCTGTTAAGGCTCTCAGAAAACAATGAAGCTTTTTTCTTTTCCATGTGAGAGTTGCTCATAAGAGAAATGGGGGTGTGGTAAGGTCACTGGGGGCACAGTTGACTCACTTTTTAAAATGTGTTCTACTTCCACTACATTTAAGAAAGCAATCCTTTAAGGCCACAAGAGAAGTTAAAAGGCCCTTTCAATAAACCAGTTATGCTCAGGCAGGAATATGGTGATACTAAGGAAGAGGTAGGAAATAAAGGCAAGAGGTGGCTCCAAAGAAATGAGATATCATTACTACAAGGACCAGCTACTGGAAGCCAAAGGTGACTTGAATAAGATTAGGAATTTGTACATGATATACATCTGAGTGCCACATGCCAAGGAAATTCACAATTAATGATCTTCAACTCATGATACCAACCCCAATATTCTTCGAGTATCTCTTAGTTCAATAAGATGAACTTCTATCCAAAGCAGAAAACCAGGCATCACTTTTGACTCATCTTCCCCTCAAAACCTTCATCACAAAACTATTGCTACATTTTCCCATTTTGTTCTCGATATCTCTTGAATCTATTGACTTTTCTCCATCTCTCTCCACAATCTCATAATATAGACGGCATCATACTTCATTCAAATTATGGATACAGACTCCTAACAGGTCTTCCTGATGTACTTTAATCAGTTTCTCACATTGTTATCAGAGGCTCATTAAAGGAGAAACGGAGTGGAAGCGAAGAAGCAGGGAGAGAAGGGCCAAGGAAGGAGAAATTCCTCCCCCCAGGGCTGGGGAGATGGGCCAGTTTGCAGAGTACTTTCTTGAAAACATGACAACCTGAGTTTGAATCCCCAGAACCAACTCAAAAGAGAGACAGGGCGGCATGTGCCTGTTACTCCAGGTTTGGAGTGTGGAGACAGACGGAATCAGAACCTTGCCTGCCATTCAAGTCTAGTGAAACAGAGGGCTTTTGGTCCAGTGAGAGACTACAAGAACGTCAGATACCTAACATCCTTCTCTCAACTCCACATGCTCAGGACACGCATGCCCACGCATTCAGGGCAAGCACCACATGCACACACACAAAAGACACACTGTAGATAATAAAAATAATCGTCATTTTAATAATAAAACTTACCACATGATGAACCACATTTGATATTAGATATAATAAACATTATATTTAAAACACTGATAATGTGATAAATGTTCAGGGAAAATGTCTAGATTCCTTAAGAACTACTTTAGGTTAAAAGATTAATAAGGTGATAGCTATCCAGAGATCATTTCATTTACTCACTGCAACAGGACTGGTGAAATATAGTTCCTGCAATACTTGACATTCATTTGTTTACATTTATATATCATTTTGAAAAGAACAATATGTATTTTGAGACATGACCATCTTTTGGATTCTCCTTATGAGTCACCTTCCCATTATATATGTCAAAGCAGTAGAAATGTTTGTCAGAGAAATTAGTTATGCAAAAGGAGTAAAAGGTAATCAAGTGGGAAAGAAAGAAATTCCTTGGGTCAGCTAATGACACGATCTTTGTGAGTGTGTGAATACATGCACATTCATGAGTGTACTCCTAAAACAATTATTAGAATAAATAAACTCAGTAAAATTGCATGATATAAAAGCAAGTACAAAATCAATAACATTTGTACACACTAATAAGACACCTGAAAAGGAAAGTAAATTAAGAGAACAACCCTAGTCACCAAAGCAACATAAACGAGACATTTATGTGAAAATTTGACTGAGGAGTTGAAAGACTTTTATACTGTAAACTTCAAAACTGATGAAAGAAAAAACAGTTCAAAATACAAATAAAATGATTTTTCCTATTCATGAATCAAAAGAATAATGTGAAAATTCCCTTTCTATCCAAAGCAATCTGCATATTCAAGACAAGTGCTATCCAAATCTCAAATCATAGACATGGAGAAAGAAAATGCAGTGTTCAAGTTCAGGTGGATTCGTAAGGTCTTTAAATAGCAAAAAGCACCCTGAATAAAATGAACAGAACTGAAGACCTCCCACTCCTGACTTCAAAATATATTATAAAATAGGTGTAAACAAAAGAGTCAGGAATAGGTATAAAATGAGAATCAGTGGACAACAGATTAGGACAGAAAGCCCCCAAATAAGCACATACATTAAGTTCATGTTTTATTTGATGCCAAGTGTGCACGACGGGGAAAGCAGCCTCTTCCTACAATCCACAGTACTGAGGAAGCGGCTATCCAACAGGCAGAGCAATAAAGCAGATGCTTACATGACATACAAGAATGTACTAGAAGTTAAATACTTAGATTCAACATCTAAAACTGTAAAACTACTACAAAGAAATGTGAAAAACTCCACCACAATCTGAGTGGAGACAGTTTGGATCTTGGATATGGGGAACAAACACAAAGCTAGACAAATTGCATTATATTAGAGAAAAGGGAATTCTCCAGAGTGAAATCAAGAAACAAAACAGGAAGAGGAAGATGCAGAATGTGGCAAGGGTGTGTGCGTGATCCTCATCCAGGGTGTGTGAGTAATCCTCATTTGAGTGGGGCTAAATACACCAAACTTATATGGAACTTAAACTATTCAACTGCAAGAAATTAATATGTTCAGAATGGGCAAAAAACCTACACAGACACTTGTCAAAAGAAAAGATATAAATTGTTGACAGGCACATCAATAAAAGTCATTATTAGTCATTAACTGGCACCTCACATCTGGTAGAACAGGTCAAAGCAAGTAAGTGTTGGGAAGAAGTCAAAGACATGAGAATTCTGTACAGTGCTGTGGGTAGAAAGCACACAGTCACTAAGGAAACTGAGGTGCAAGCTCCTTGCAGATCTAAAACTGAAGCAGCATATGGTCCCACAGTCCTACTTCTAGGAAAACATCCAAAGACATTGAAATTACCATGTCATAGGCACAACTGCTGTTCTGTATTCAATGGAAGCATTAGCCACAGCTACCAAGATACAGAATGTATTGTTTCCATCAAAGGATGAATGTATAAACAGAATATGGTGTGAAATGTAATCAAATATCATATAGGCTTCCAAAATACTTGATTTCTGCCACTTGGCACAATGTGAGTTAATCTTGAGGAAATTTTGCCAGGAGGAGTAATCCAGGACCAGAAAGACAAATCCACAACTATCTAGTATATGTGGAGTTTAAAACAGATGACTTTCTGGGACCAGAGCTCAGCAGGAGCTCAGCAGGAAAGGCATCTGCCACCAAGCCTGATGACATGAGCTTGATCACTGGAACTTATATGTTGGAAGAAGAGAATCTACTACTTTAAGTTATCCTGTGACCTAAAGCCCCCACTCACACATACCTACACACACAAACACACCCACATGCCCATACACATACATATACCCTTACACACATCCACATGTATACCTGCAAACATATGTGAACACACAGACATGCACAATACATACCACATACAGACAGACACACACATACACATGTACACAACCAAACCCACATCCACACAACCTTATACACATCAACATGTACGCCTACATATATATATATATATATATATATATATATATATATATACACATATATATATGTACACACACCTACACACAGAGACATGCATACAAACACATATAGACACATACCTGGATACATACACACATGTATACACACACATTGTGGTACATACATGTTCAAACATACACAGATATACACAATATGAAGAAATAACTGAAAATGTAAAAGAAAAGTTTTTGAAGTTGACTTCCTAAAAGAAGAGAGTCGATGGTGGTTATCAAAACTGGGTGATCAGGTTTCCAAAATTCTGTAAAAAGTTACTAAAGGACAAACCTTCAACTAGAAAGAATCAGCTCTGAGACCAATTGCAAAGGAAGAAGTCATATTCTGTGTATTTCAAAATATCAGAGAATGTATTTCAAATGTGTCACTATGAAAATCATTGCTGGCGAGGTGACCTGTGGGTGAATTAGCTGGTTCACTGCACTGCATGCATATGACCAAAGCGCAATGTTCTCATTGATGAAATACAACTATGTCTTGTTAACTAAAAGAAATACTTGTAGCTCAGTGTAGTTCTGCATGCCTATAATCCCAGTGTCCAGGAGGTTTAGCCACAAGTTCTGGGTCAATCTTGACTACATATCAAAGTCCATCCCATTCTCCACTACACAGCAAGACTTTGTCTGGAAAGAATCAAAATAAAGGAAGAAATTTAAGTATTTTATGTTTGATGTGAATATGCATATTCATGTGCACAAATGTGTGTGTGTGTGTGTTTGTGTGTGCAAAGGCCAGAACTCAACACTGGAGTCTTCCTCAATCACTCTAAGCCTTATCTTTTGAGATGGCCTCACTCTTTGAACCTGGAGATCACTGATTGACTTAGAATGTCTGACGAGTAAGCCTCAGAGGAAGACAGGACCACACTGCCATACTTGGCTTTTTACATAGGTGCTGGGGATCTGAACTCAGTTCCCCATGCTTGAATGGCAAGCACTTTATCAAATGAGCCATTTCCCCGGCCCGAAAAGGAAATTCTTCCAATGGTACAATAGAAGATTATTTTTTCTGCATGATTTTGAACTATTAAAAGGCTAACAGGAAGCTCTGTAATGACCTGTAGACAGAAATAGTACTTTCTTAAAAATGTAATCCAAACACTAGCTATAGAACCACATTAGCTTAATCAGTTCACTAGTTCATCTCTTATATTACAGCCTGTGCCAATTCCATGGTAGCATTGACTGTGCGAGTTCTAGGATAAGTCATCTGAACATTCTAATTTGCTTATGGTTGGGTCACTTTTGTAAATCACAAGCTTCTCCGAGATGCTGGTTGATGTAATAGAAAGTTGTACTAAGGATATGACAATGTGAATATTCACAGCTTGGAGTGGGGAGATAGCTCAGTGAGCAAGTGCTTGCTACAAACATGAAGACATGAAGATGATGAAGTTCCAGCTTTATCATCCATGCAAAAGTCAGGTGCAGTGTGACAAGCCTATAATCCCAGCTCTAGGGAGGCAGAGACAGGAGTATCCCTAGAACTCACTAGCCAGCTAGCTTAGCCAATGGGTTAGCTCCAGGTTCAGTTAGAGACCCTGTCTCACAAAGTAATGTAAAACATGGCTGAGAAAGACACACCTCCATCTGTATGTGTGTGTGTGCACGTACACACACACACACACACACACACACACACACACACAGTAAAGCCATTATACCAGAGGTAACTACTTTTCAAGTTTGCTTACTGGAATGTTTTGGGTCAGGATGAGGGATGAGGAAGAAAATAAAATGATAGAACTAAAAATGTGAAGACTAAAGGTAAGTGGAAGGAGCCAAACTCTGAAGGCAGGAGAGGGGCAGAGAGAAGTTGTGCCCAATGCAAAGAGAGCTGGGGTGATTGAGGATCTGGACACTTGACAGTTGACAAAGTAGGGAAAATGTGAGACTGAGTAGGATAGTGATCGTTGTACAAGGAGATGTAAAGGGTAGACCAGGCTGATAAAGGGACCTCTAAAGATGGTTTCAGAAATCATTAGGAATCGACATCCCTCTTCAGAAGCTTCTTTGAAATGATACCTAGGTATAATTTGTTTGACTCTTGGTTTCAAAGGATCTATTTGAAGGATTTGTTTTGTATTTTTTTCTTCTTGAAAAAAGGGTTTCATGTGTTCATGAAGGCTGGCCTTGAACTCACTATGTAGTCAAAGCTTGCCTTGAACACCTGATCTACCTGCTTTTATCTCCAGAGTGCTAGAATTATAGACCACTGAGCCCTCCTCAACTTTTATGTTAAAAGATTTTGATAATGAAGTGTTGAAAAGAAAACAAACAAAAGATATTACTCATCTTTTGGTTTTCCAGCCCTCTTGACAAACACTGGGATAGACAGTCACTTCGGGAATGAAATGGATAATGGAGGAGAAAACCACAGTTCCCATGATTTATGTATCAGACACCATAGTGTCAGACATACACATGGCGATGCAGAGGTGAAGCACTGTGGAAACGCATGCCTCTCATTCTACAGATTTCTTTGAGTTCTCTTCACAGTATAAAGTCCCAATCCACATTCAAGGTCAGTGCTCCTACACTTTAGGAAGCTAGCTCTTTAATGAATAGTTCATTCTCATTACTGACATCCTAATGAAAGAATTCATCAAGAGGGGCGATGTTATTCATCTAATCAATCCCCCAACTTCCACAGCAACTACATACAATATTTAGAGTGCAATTTAGAATTCTTTATCTGCACCAGGAAGAATATTGACATATCTGAACTTCTGACCTTGGATATTCCACTGGATGGCACACACTATATTGGCAGCATTCTAGCCAACACAACCTGTCGTTTACACTCATTATGTCAGTGCTATACATGATGTGCAGCATTGTATTGGACTTTTTACTCTCCATGAAGGAAAGAACGTGTGTCAGCTTTGCCTATTACAGTATGGACAGCACCTGACATAAGATGTGGGGGTTGAACAAGGCAGGAATTTCACCTCCCTTTGTGGATCTTATTGCATCAAAGCATACTCTAAGGTCTTGGTAGCTTCAAGTTGTATAAGCAGCTTGCCTTCAGGGACATTCTAGTAAACATCCTAGGTCTACAACAGTCTTATCACAGCTTTCACTGGACAGCTTATAGCTGACTCTGGTTTCATACTATAAAATGAATTCTTCAAGGAAAGTCCCAAAGGGAACCTCTGAACCTTCTAGAACAACTTCATGGTGGATTTGTCCATCTCAAGAATTTTCTTACTTTCAGAAATAATAGATCCTGGGAATGAAACTTAAGCAACATGAGTTTAAGATCTCTATTTCTTTTGTGCTAATGTCTACTTATTCTATGGCAGAGAAATGAGTCAGGGGGGTTATCCTGTGGTTAAAGTCTCATTGGGCTAGGAATCCCATTTCTTTGTCCTTTCAAGAACTTTAACCTCATAAATAATTTAAGAAAATAACATTTCCATATTTGTTTTTCAAATATGATCAGTAAAGATTATAATGTAAACTGGGAGTCAACTACTTCAACCCCCAAAAGTGATAATGTACTTTTTATATTCTTGTATTAAAGGCCAAAAAACTACTGTTACCTCCTTGGTTCCCTAGGAGAACATGTTTCCATATTCCACAGGGGAGTCTCTCAAAGACTGAAGGAGACACTTCTGGAATAGTTTCCTGTTACTAATGTTACTAATACAGTTTCAAAGGAAACTGTGCCAAATCTGAGACCCAGGATCTCCCAAAAATTGTAGTTTGCATCTCTGGGCAGAGGGATGAGAAGCATTTAATAGGCAATGAGAGCTAAGAGAATACTTTTGAATAATTTCTATCTCTTCATGTCTTAAGTAAAATTTCTTATGGCAATTCAAACAATTCAAGGCATGGTCTAACTTAGAACGGCCATAAGTGGGCAGGTACATTAAGAAACTAAACTTTCTGTATCTAAAATGTATTTTTATCTCTCACTGTTATATACACACACACATACACAGAGCAATAGACAGAGAGAAAGACAGAGACAGAGAGACACACAGACATATTTTAATAGAAAATATTGATCAAGTCCCTTTCCCTAACAGCAAACCAATTGAAACATTTTCAGAACAGATTAGAAAGGGGGCAAAACATCCTGTTGAAGAAGACACCTTTTCAGTTCACTATATGGCACAAGGGGAAACTTAAACACCTTTTGCTCAATCCTGAAAAGAGAGCACTTGGCATAATTAGAAAAAATATTCTGCATACTTAAATCTCCATAAATCTCTTAAGTCAACTTTCTTCTTCAACAGCCTGATAACAGTTACTAATCACATACTTGAAACAAGAAGGAAGTGTCTTATCTGATCTAATAAAAGTAAACAACACAGAGCACCCTCCAAAAATAAACTATTAAAAAGCAAGCATTGAGTAACACCCAAGCAATGGAATTTCCAGCAGAGCATCCACAGAGCACTTTCAGTTCCATGCAGGCACTGGAGAGACTCTTTCTTATCTCCCAGTCCCTTTCACAGTACCCTAAAGGGAGCTGTCTTTTGCTTACATATGACCAATGGAACTGCACTGGGTTGGCTCAAGGATTATTATATTTGGTAACCAGTGGGTTCCATGTGGATCTGATTTCCATTTTTAACTTAAATTGGTCAGTCCCCAAGGATAAGGAGATGGTGAAGAAGCAAAGGCAATTATATCTTAACTATGTGAATCTGACCATGAGAGGAGACTTTCAGGGGTTTACCTTCCTCTTGAGGTTGCATATACATTTTCTCTATAATAAAACTACCATCACACTTTCTAGTGTGAGATGCATAAGAAGCATATAGAGTTTCACATTTTCTGCATGTTTATTCTAGACTATTACCATGCAAACTGAGGTCTATGACCTCAGCATCACAGGAGAGTGTATTAGAAATACTTGAGGGCTGGTTGAGGCTGGGGATATAGCTCAGTGGGAGAACTCTTGCTTAGCATGTGTGAGAGCATGTATTTAATTCCCAGGACCATAAACAGAAAAAGTAATTCTTGATATTAGGCCAAGTCCCAGCTTTGTTGAATCCAGTTCTGCCCTGGCAACATGCTTGTTCCCAGAATCCTGAATATTCTAAAATTCAAGAGGCTTTGCTTTTGATGAATCTCCCACCTACTTCTAACAAATATTTATTGGCAGGCCCTACTGTTGTCAGATACCCTTGGAAGATATTCAGGTGTCCCAATGAGAGCAAACAGTTTTCAAGACTTCACCTTGATGAAGTCAAATAACTTCCCAACTCGTGGTGAAACAACCATAAGACAATAAACAAGCCTCACCCCCACACCCCCATTTGACTTCAATTCATACCCAATAAGTTTCTTGAGATTTTTTTTTAAAGTTGCCAAGTGACTTTCATGTCTACTGGTGTCAGGAGCTCCTACTGAAGATAAAGGGAGATGCTGTCATTAATGTGAAGTGGTTTACAGGCCATGTCCAGTGTTCATGTAAAAGGCAAATTTCAGAGGAAAAAGGAAAGATTTGAGAAAAAATAGCAGGTGGGTTTTTTTTTTCTGATTTTGCAGTTCACCAACCCTGCCACATGAAGGCTATATCCTATAGGTACCTACCACTTAGAGTGAGGTCCTTAGGAGTGGTACCCTTTATATTCCCTGAAGAATCTCAGACAATACCCTGAACTTAATGAATGAGAATGTACATTTAAGAAGTTCCTCAAATAACAGTTATGCACACTGGGCATTCAGAAGCTCTAGGCTAGAGAAAGCAAACCACATCCTTAAGTTACTACACTAGGAACCCCTGATTTGTGGATTGTCCAATCCTTTTGATTTTCTTATGACCACAGTGCTTCAAGGATTCTGAAACTGGACCATCCCAGGCAAACAGGGATGGATGTCAAACTACCCTGTACCATCTGAACATCATATGCTATCTCTTGAGCTTGAAATGCACCTTTTCCCCATTCTCTAATCTCCACCCACACAAGAATCCACACAAGAATCCCATCAAAATCAGTTCTTTCCTTTCCTAAGCAAAATCTCTCTTCCCAGCCCCAGAATCTAACAAATTACGGTTTGAAAAGAAACTTAAGATACAAAGTAGAATTCTTTTTATCTTTTCTCTAAACCTCTATACAAGGGGAGAGCCATCAGTTCAAACTGCAGATTGAATTACAGTCCCCAAAGCATACTAGGGAACACAATCTAATCACAGATGCTCAATAAATGACTGTGCTACTAAATCTACTTTTACTCCATTTGTTCTATTTATCATGGGTTATTTTCATTATCTCAGGCATATAAATATTTTAGTTCACATACACAATTTAATTAGTTAAAAGTACAAAATTAAAGCCAAAATAGCTCATTTGTTCTGGGCACAGAAACGCAAAGCACTAGTCAACAAAGAACAGATAGATGTCATTGAGGGGAGACAGCTGTTATCTCAGTTAGGGCTGCTGCACTTGGAATTAGGGGTGTTATCTGGGCTTCCTACTTAAGCATCAGGGGTCTGGAGTTGTTGCTGCTTCAGAATTAAGCAGTGTTTCATCTCCCTGTGATTCTGAATTAAGCAATATAGAGCTCTCTGTCTCTCACAATCTATTATGTAGGACCACCTGGTGAAAGCTCCCACTTCTTTTGGGTCTCAGAATTTTCTTCACCTTTGCCCAAGTTTATCTATTTTCAGACTTCAACTTCTTAAAGCTTATAAAAGGTTAAGGGAATATGTGGTAGGAGCCAGGATCTTTCTATTCACTATGACAAGTACCCTTACTTTTTTTTGGCCCATGATCCAAGACTAGAAACCCTGCTTTGTTTGAGCCTGGTGATGATAAAGAGAGAATACTGAATAGTTTCTAGAGCTATGTAAGAGTATGGTGTGTATTTACAGCATTTCCAACATCCCTAGGAGTTGGGTGCTACTGACAACATAACCACCATTATCATTTCATCATAATCATCTACACTACTATCATCAGGACCACCACCATCATCATCATGACTGTTTTTAACATCATCACTATCATCACCACCATCACCATTATCATCACACCACCATCAGAAGTATAAGCAGCATCACAGTCATCATAACCATCACTGTCACCATCATCACCACCATCACGACCATCATCCTCACTGCTACCATCATTAGCACCATCATCATTATTAGTATCATCATTGGAATGGTTATTTTTTTTGTCAACTTGACATGAACTTGTGAAGAAGGAACCTCAATTGAGGAATTTCCTCTTGCAGACTGGCCTATGCATGTCTCTTTGTGGGATGGTTTTTGATTGTTAATTGACAAAGGAGAGCCTGTCTCATCGTGGGTATTGCCATCCCTAATCAGGGGAGTCTGAGCTACAGAAGATAGACAGCTAAACAAGTCAGGGGAGAGCAAAGCTAGATAAGCAACCTTACTCCATGGTCTTTACTTCAGTTCCTACCCCGAGGCTTCTGCACTGAGTTCTTGCCCGGACATCATTCAGTGATGGATTAAAAGCTATAAGCCAAATAAAACCCATCCCCATTGTTTTTGGTCACTGTTTTACTCAGCACCAAGAAACCACCATAATGATCTTCATCTCCACTATCATCACCCCATCATCATCATCACCATCTCTATCACCTCCATTTCATAGATAAGCAAACAATAACGTAAAAAGTTAAGGACACCTTCTAAGGTCACCCAACTACTATCTGGGCAAAACTATAGAAGAGTGTTTTTAGAGTTCATGGCTATAGAGCACTGTATCATTGACTATCACCAAATAACATTGAGTGCTTAAACCTCATGAAGCTAGGGGCACTAGACCCAGGCACCAACATGTTCAGAAGTATCACTGGACCACTCTAACTGTCTGAGTTCTTCACAAGCCTTCCAGAACAATGTCTATGGTGACAAGTTTGTGGTTGTAGTTACTGCTGCTGTTTTACCTCATCTTTCATGGAAATGTTTTTATTACCCTGCTGTGGTAGCACACACGAAAGAAGTGAATAACACCAAGGAAATTCAAAACCATGATCATATTATTCTTTGTGGGAGGCAGATGATATAGCTGTATTTATTTAATTGTTCCATTTCTTCCTATTAAGTAATAAGTCACCCTGATCCCTTGTTTCTCCCCCATGCTTAACACACACACACACACACACACACGCACGCACACACACACACACTGCTTTGCCCTTGTTTACATCTGTTCTTTTTATATTTTAACCTCAGAGCACACTCTGAGATTTAGCAAGACTTCAAGTTACATAAGTTATATTCTGGTGACAATCAAATACACTCTAATGTTGGTGACTGGGGCAATGTCTCAGTTTGCAAAGTACTTGCCTCACAAGCAAGAGAACCTAAGCTTAACCCTAGAATGATGTCATAATATCAGTCATGGGTTTTGTGTGTGTGTGTGTGTGTGTGTCTGTGTGTGTGTTTCCCTGTGCTGGGTAAGCAAGGACAGGAAGATTCCTGGGGTTCACTGGCAAGCCAATCTAGCCTAACTGCTGGGCTCTAGCTCAGTGAGAAACCCTGTTTCAAAGTAAGTGGTAAAATACCTGAGGATGACCCCTGAGGTTGTCCTATGTCCTACACACACACACACACACACACACACGCATGCACGCACCCACATATACACACATTATTTTTGTAAAAGCATCCAAAGTTGAGAAGACATTTCCTACAGATGCAGATAGTTTGAAGTAACACTTACCAGAAAGTGCTGTGCATTCTGCTGCAGATCTGCAGGGTGGCAACAGGATGAGCAGAGAGCCTCCTACCTTAGGGAACTTGATGGCTTATTCTTTATTTGCTTCACTGGAGCAACTCAGAGAATAGAAACCTTTAAGCAAGCAGTCAAAATCCTGATGTTTAGGTTATACACAGCCTCTGTTGTTTGCCAGCTACGTGATACCCTGTTTCTTCCCTCAGATCAGTCAAGGATTTCTAGCTTAAAATGTAGAAGAAATTGAGAATGGAGACCTAAGGCCATTCACCAAACTACAACACAAATAATAATTGTACAACCTATTATCTCCTCTTTCCCATGCCCTGAAATTACCAATGAAACTATTGATATTTATGGCTAGGAGACAAAGACAACACTGGGAGGTAGACAAAGCCACATTTTTATGGCGAGTTTATGAGTGTAAATGTGCACTTACAGGAGATAGCTCATCAAATAAGAACCAGTGGCCTACTAGGCACATGTTTATACATTTAAGAAGTACAAGAGAACTCAGGTGCCAGGAGGCAAGGTTGCATGAGAATCTCAGCTCCAATCTCTGATACATAAAAAGCCAGGCTTGGTGGTTATGTACCTGATTCCAGGGCTAGAGGAACAGTAAGAGGGGTTCCCCAAGGCTTGCTGGACAGGTAGTGAGACTTTCACAAAGTACTGTGGAGAGCAACTGAATAAAATAACTGGTGGTGAACTTTGACACCCACACACAAACATACAAACACATAAACACATACATATGCACACATACACACTCACACACAAATATACACATACATACACAAACTCATACACATATATACATGCACACACAGATTCATACACACCAAATACACATACACACATATGCACAAATACATAAAAATAACAAGAAATAATTTTGAGAGAGACAGACTTAGGGAGGAAGAGGAGAGGGAGGGTGGGAAAGAGCAGCCCCCATTTGAAGGGGGAATAATACCTAGAGGAATAAAGGTAATGGAAGAGACAAATGAACATAGAGAATAGAATTCTATTTTGTTATCTACAGAAGAAGAAAAAATACATTTTTTTTCCTTTTTCCAAGAGGGAGAAATAACACAGAGGACAAGAGTGAGTATCTACTTGGCACAAAACAATGGCACATCTTATCTCTTCAGCAACTGATCTCAGATTTTCTTATTTAAGGCAGAGGACAACTGTGGTAAAAATGGCAATTTCAGAGTAAGAGTTCCTAGAAAAAAAAATACTTTGAATGAGTGTGTTTCCATTTTCGGATTTCAAGGAGAGGAGAGTGCCCTGAAAACACAAGAATACATAAGGGAGGTAAGTGTGGGACAGCAGAAGAGCAGTGGTGACAGGAGATACAGACAACATCCCTTGCTTTGACAAAGAGGACAGAAAAAGGCACCGGCCATGACCTTTAACCAACACATAAGAACCACAGAGGACAGAATAAGACAATGACCATTGCCTTTCATCAGACAATAGAGATTAAAGATAATCTTTCTACCCAGTCTTCTGCAATGGGGCCTGAGCCCTCGGTGGGTGGAGCTTAACAGAGGAATCCTGTCCAGAGACCCATGTTTAGCAGACTCCTATTCTCTGCACTTTGGTCATTTGTGGCCTTTTGTGTTCGTTGCCTTCTGCTGCATGAGGGAGCTTTGCTGGTGAGAGTTGAGAGATGTGCTAGTACTCTCTCTGTCCCTTGTTCCACCATGTTCTGTGAGCCTTAGGAGTAGAGGTTTCATTACTGATGTGTCACTTAGGGTTGGGCATTTCACAAACAATCTCTGTATGGGACCAGGTGTGGAACTCTGTAATAGTCTTTCTGTAACAAAAGAAACTTCTTGGATGAGTGGTGACCGGCATACTTGTCTGTAAATTATCCATCTAATAAAAATTACATTTGTCTAAGGATAAGACAGACAGGGTTTTCACTCAGATATATGACCACTTAAGCCATGTGTCTTTGGTTATATTTACAGTATCACACAAGTTCCCTCCCATTAAGTGGGCTTTAAGTACAATTAGGTAGCTGTGGATCACCCCCAAGATAAAAGTGCCACTACTGCACCAACATAGTTTGATGTGCTGATTATTGTTGTGATTACTAGGCTTTAAATCTGGGGTTGGACCATTGATTGATGTTCTCCCTTAGCAGCTTGCGTGTTATCCTCCAAAACTATGAGAGCTAGCCTTCAGGGAGGTAGCTTCCAGCTCAGTTCCAGCTCCATTGTTCCAAGTTCTGTGTTCAGTGGATGAACTTGAACTGAGGAATGTCTGGTTATACTAACTTGACGTGATAGGTCTTAATGTAAATGACAGAATGCATGAAATCCAGTGAGGGGTGGGGCTATGGAAGGTGGAAATGGAGAAAGAGGTATAAAGACAATTGATATTTTTGTACGAAATGTACATGTACACACACGCACGCACACACATACACACACACACACATACACACACATAAAATAAAATAGAAAAAAATCCCACCAAAAAAAGTAAAATTAAATGTTCTTACAAAAGAGATGGGGGACTAATGAAAGAAAAGTTCCGATGACTTTTTTGAGATTATTAAAATCTAGGTTGTTATTTGGAAGAATAGTGAGAAATCCTTGGGGAAACATTTTCTAAAATTTTCTAGGAAGAGTGATATTTGATTTTCCAATTGAATATTTTTCTTCAATCTTTAAACACATAATGAAGTTTATTATACTAAGGGAACACAAAAAACAACAAACAAAGGTAGAGATAAAGTGAGAATTCATTAACTGGAGGCTGTTCTTCACCCTATTTTTTTTTTCTTTGCATTTTGCTGTGAACTGTGGAGAAATGGCAGAGAAAACATTTTTGGAATATCATGGATTCCAGTATGCACTCAAGGCCTTGTCATTCAGGGTGACAGGTGAGTGCCACAGATTTAGGTGGAATGTACTTCACTTCACCTCAAAGTCATCAGTATGCTGGGCTTGGAATGAACAATGGGACACCTCTGTCCCTTAGGATGAATCAGTGGCACTCAGCTTACAGAGGAGGAAAGGAGATAAAACATAGCCAGGACTGGAATTTCTTTCTCTCTGTTCCTAAGTGGCATACATCACATCAACCATCAAGAGAAATGGGCAGTATGAAGATTCACTACAGTAGATATGGATTTTAGCCCTCTCTCTATCTAAAATCTAGCAGTTTGGAGGGGGGAGGGGATTGCTCAGTATTTGAGATCTCAGTTTTCTCATCTGTAAAATGAATAGCTAGACTCTGAATCCTTCTTCTCTCCCTATCTTCCAAACAGAGGGGGAAAACCCTTGACACTTACCTTGGAAAGCAATACTGTCACTAAATAAAAGCTGTGTACCATCTGCTACTGAAAGGAAACATTAAACATGTTTCCCTATACCAAGCATCCATCCGTATAAAGAGCCATGAATCCAAGCTGCTACCATGATTTACACTGAACATTTTGGAACACACACTCTGGAGCTGTGAATAGGAGGGGTGTTTCTCCTACCTGCCTCAGGTACCCAGAGAATATTCTGTGATTTATATGTAGGTCACTGAATGTAACCGGTGCTATGCTGAACAGCCTATGCAAATGATCATGCACCAATCACTTAGAATAATTAGGAGCTTATAAAATGACCATATGTAGTCATTATGAATAATTGCATGGAGCTGTTTAGGAAATCCCTCTTCAATGTCCTCCCCTCAACACCTGAAGGAAGCCTGAATGTGTGAGACAGGAGCTAGGTAATTAAACATTCTTTTAAAAAATGCAGTCAGGAAAAGCAATTTCCTGTATGAGAATTCCTTCTGTCTATATCAACCTGGCTGGAATACCTTCCTATTAAACTACAAGAATAGACTAGGGTTCAGTGTGAAGTGCTTTGCAAGGGACTAAATGTCTTCTGGCTTTCCCCCAACAACCCCGGGTCAAGTTGTCCAGGAAGTGATAGGAAGAACCTTGGGGACATTTTCCAATCTAGGAGTAATTTAACAGTTCACCTCATTCCATGCTTCCTAAACTCGTTCAGTCATTTCGAACGTTAGTTGGTGGTGTGTTGACTCATGTTTGGTAGAAATTCCCCAGCACGCTTCATTACCTAACCAATAAAGCCATCTACTAGAGTTATTGAATCATACCGTGCTTGCTGTATTACTAGCCTCTTGTTTTTATTTTGATATGTGATTGTTCCCCTGGACTATTGCTCAAGAGGGACAGACATGTTTCATAACCTTTCAAAAAAAAATCCTTCCCATCAGGTACACAATTCCCCCCTTTCAGGACAGCACCCCTTCATAAGTGAAGAAAACAGACAGAACCACACACCAGCAGCAATCTAAAACATACCGTGGAGGCTATGACTGTGTTATTTTTCATTTTCTATATTCTCACAGGGTAAAAAAATCAACCATTGTCCTTAAGTGGCTTTCCTTCCAATCTTCTCTAGCTGGAGACTTATCTTGATAAGTAAATCCATTTTTTTTTTGTCCTGAAGAGTAAACAATTTTGTACTAAATGGGAAATACAAGCTTTGACAAATTAAGGAGACTTAAAAACAGGGAGGAGAAATTCATGCAAGTGATTGAAGTCACTCTGGGATGCTAGCAACGGTCACTAAGACACTGAGCAAAAGAACACTGCTCTTAGGGCGTCTGGCTTCAGAGTGGATGGGCAGGAGGTCCTAGTTAGCTTTAACTGTCACCTTGACACAGTCTAGAGTCACCAGAGAAGGGAGTCTTAATTGAAAGATTTCCCAAATAAGATTGGCCTATGTGCATGTCTGTGGAGGATTGTCTTGACTGATAATCCATGTAGGAGGGCCCGGCCTTCTGTGGGCGCTTCCTTCCCTTAGGTACCCTCAGTCCTGAACTGCCTGAGAAGTTAGGTATGCACGGGCCCCTCAGTGAGCCAGAGATCAGCATCCTCCATGCCTTTTGCCTTGAATTCTTGCCTGACTTTCATCAGTGACGGGCTGTCACTTGGAAGTGTAAGCCACAAAAACTCTTTCCTGTCCTAAGCTGCTTTTGGTTAGAGAGTTTCATCACAGCAACAGAAATCAAACTAGAATAGGAAGTCCCAGCATCCTACAGAGAGCATATAGAGTCCAATCAGCCTCAATGGAAGAAACTCATATTATGGGACGAAGATTCAACTTTATCAGCTTCAAATTCTGTGTAACAATCACATGTAATCACAGTAGTGGAACACTTGCCTAGAGGAGCAGGGCCCTGGGTTCATTCATCAGCAAGAAATAGAATCTAATGTAAATATACATTCTAATTAGATTTCTTTAAGGTTATGCATAATAGTTTGTTTTAAAAAGCAAAGTTTGGGCCATCAGAATCACAGTATCTGTAAGAGGTTAGGGGATCCATAAAGAACTAATAAACATATCTGACTAGGGCAATTGTACTGTGCAGCTACAACACGGACTGTTGGAAGATCTGGCAGATAACATCCAAGGTTTCGGTTAACAGATGTACTGCTTCATCACGCCTATTTTTATTCCCTTCAAGAGCAGTTTATTTTGAATTCTACTGAGTGTCAGACACGGCAGACACGAACATCCAAAGTCATGAAGGTTTGACATCTAGTTACCATAGACAGCATCTCTACAGGAGGCTCTTTCCAGGCTGACTTAGTGCTAGGTGACTGAGTACCAGATGACACCCACTGCAGATGAGGACACGGCCGTTTTAAATTTTCAAGTGGAAAGGATTTCAGAGAAACAAATGTGAATTTTAAGTAAATCTGAATCTCCAAGAAGGTCTCTAGCAAATAATAAGGCCCACATGGAGCATACAGCCTGGAAGTCAACTGCTCACTAGAGCTAGGAGTCCGGAGTCTGTGTTTCTGGGAAAACTTTGAACTTTACCTTGGCCCTTGCCAGGACATGCACCTCTTTCAACTTTCAAGATAACTCCCTGAAACAGCTACTTTTTGCTACAGAAGTCACTGATAATGAGCCCTTCTCTTTGATCAATGAGCCCCTCTCTTTGATCAACCAGTCAAGACTGAACAATTCCCTCTTCTGCTGTACTCTTTCATATAGGTGGACCCGAGTTAGAAGCTGGATGTAATCTGTGTCTCTGCAAACTCCCTTGTTCCTCCACAATGCATTCATATTAAGTGCATTTAATACAAGGCTGCCTTATGTTTAAAACAAAGCTTCTTATCTTTCCTGAATTATTTTCTAATAAACTCCAGTGACATAGGAATATGGAATGAATCTCATCTCCAGTTTTTGAAAAGTGTGATCAGGTTAACTATATATTAAAAAGATTTCCTCTTTTCTAAACTATAAACATGCAGTCATAACTCATACAAATATACACAATCTTAGAATAGTTTTAAAAGATTTTTTAATGTATGTATATATGTGATGCACATATGTGTGTGGGCACACATGCATGTATGTGTGTATAGATATCTGAAGTTAACATCTCATCTGTTCCTTGGTCCCTAGTCCACTTGGAGAGCAGGTGCCCATGGAACTCACAAGAAGTGTGTCCAGATCCCTTGTCAGTTACAGGTGATTGTGGACAGCTCCATGTAGATTCTTAGAACCAAACACAGGTCTTCTGTAAGAGCCACAAGTGATTTCAAGTGCGTTCTGAATCAACTCTCCATTCCCTCCAACCCCATTCTTGTTTCAATTGCATGGCCCCTAGGCCATTTCACAGCACCCATATTTTGAAATGGGAAGTATATTTCTTTTCTTGTTATTGTTACCAAATATCAGATAAGAATCAACTTAATGGAGACAGAAATGCCACTCTATTTAAAGCACTGAATGGAGCTGGGGGAGATTAAATTCTACAATTCGCAAATGGAGGTAACAGTGCCGAACACAGGTAAGGCTCACTGCTCATTTGTGGTTCGATCTAGGGTAATCGGCTGGCGGGCTGTGGTTACACAGTCACTCTAGGATGCAATCTGTTTCATGGAATCACAAGCCATCTAAAGCCTTAGGACTCCAGTGTCAGAGATGATCAACAGAGACTGCAAGATATCAAAATATCACACATTAACATTACAACCAAATTTGGAAGTAGTGTATGGTATCTGTACATGTATTCTTTTATCCGGAGAAGATTTCAGCGAAGACTCCAAGACACAGTCTAGGAGAATTAAAAGGAGGAAAGGAAAATGAATTTGCAAAGCACAGGGCAATGCTCTTGCTTGAGATTTGACCATCTTGCTGTTTATGGATAACATTCACGCTTGAAAGAATGTTATTAGCTATTACTGGTGAACACCTGCATGTGGTGGGACCAACTTTCCTTGTGCTGTGAAATGCTGTTCTACAGAATGGACAGACCTCCAGGGTAGTGCTGTAGAGAACTCAATCTCCCTAGTCCAGCTTGCATCTTTCCAAGCAAGTCACATATGACCTTAATTCTACATACCTCATCAATGCTTCATCAACATTTCTTAGGGACAGCTGGACTGACACAGCAGATCATTGCATCTAGGAGTGGGATCTTCCTATAAGCTATCTTTCCACACTGTCAAAAAACAAACTTGTTGGCGTCCTTTGAACTGTCCTCTGATCTCCAAATCAGAGGGTTCATACCCAGAAAGGGAATGTCTGTCCATCTCAAATTCAGTTAAGTTCCCGCAAACTTAATAAGCCCATTTTAGAAAAGGAACCACGGACTAGACAGCTTTCTCGCCCCTGGCCTGAATCATGCTGTGCTCACATCAATTTCCTACCCATTTAGTCAGTGCTGACCATGACCCTCAACGTGACCTCATGTCCACTTCCATGGGCTGTGTTTTCTCTAAGCCTCTCATTTCTGAACACTTTAGGAAAGTGCTAGACACACATTCTGTGGTGCATGCTCACACAAAGTTGCCTGTGCGGACTCTAGGGGACATAAATAAGCATGGATCATCTCTAAACTCATCGTATCCAGAATGGCTGGGGACACAATCATCTAGTATGAAGTTCTGGAGATTCCATTTGGCTCACATGGCCCCTTTGCAGGAGCTGTGAGCTCCATCTGAATAGTTCAAGTCTGGAGTCTTCACAGGGACCTACATTATTTTTCTTTGGATCTACTAAAGCACCTACTAAACATTTTCCTATTTTCTGCACTTCTGCATTAGAAAGTTATGTGTTAAGTTCAAGGACAGGAAGAAGATGATGCTGTCTGGATAAACGGAGATTCCCATCATCATGACGGAAAACTGCATCGCCCTGAAAACACAAGACAAAGCCTGGGAGTGGGGCGACCCAGTTGACAGAGTGCTGCCTACCACAGGTGGAGAACACCATAAAACCAGATATGGTGGTGCACACCTGTAATCTCAGCATTTGTGAGGTGGAGTCATGAAGATCAGAAGTTTAAGGTCTTACTTGGCTACATAGTAAGCTGGGAGGAAGGATGAGCTATGTGAGACCCTGTCTCCAAAGAAAATATGAAAAGAGTTACAGCTAATGCTCAGGGAGTCCCTTGACCCAACAATGCTTGATGGTGTTCAATTCTGAGTCTTCTCTGACTGACCCCTTCTTGTTAGGGAACAGACAAGCAGACAGGTCCACCTGATCACCTGGGGAACCCAAACCCCAAAGGCATTGGCCACAGTGATTATGGTCTTTCAAGTCAAACTCTTGAGTCCTGTAGATCATCAAATGCAGGGGATTGATGAGCGGCCACCCACTAGGAAGAAGGGACAATTTGTAAGCTACCTAGAAAATCACAAACATGCACACAAGGTCCCTTAATAGCCAGCCTTTTGCAAGCACTGGGAAATGACCAGTAGCAATTATAAATTCCACTGGACTTCAGGTCAGATTCCAGCTCTGCCTCTTCCTAGCTCTGGGTCCTACAGCTGTATGTCTCAGTGCCATCCCACAGAGGAGAATAGTGACAGCAGGACGAAAGGCCTTTTGGATTCCTGTGATATTAAACTAGACTGCAGCTCTAAGAGGTTCCCACAGAGCACGGCACATTAAGGAGCATCTGGTAAATGTTCTGGTGACTGTTTTGTGATTGAAAAAAAGTATCTTTAAAATGTACATATCTAAAAGGAAGCTTGCCAGGACATGTTGCAGGTTATTTAAATGTAGGAGAAAATATTGTCAAGTTTGCTCTGCTGAAGTTGAAATGAGCAGGTGACACAGTGGCCAGTATAAGTGGCCACTTCTGCCATCAGCCTGGTCTATACTCTTCAGAAGCATCAGTTCATTTTTATGCAGCCTGAAAGTCCTGATACATCCTTCCTTACTCCTGAATCTGATACCAAGGACACCCAGATAATTTGTGGAGCCACAGATGATGGCTTTAGACATGAGGATGGTAGTGGATGGTTCACACACCCACATCCACACACAGGTGTGGAAAACCACTGCTCGGTTCTGTGTCAACTCTACACGTGGTTGGAAGGTAGTGGGGGACTGTCCTGATTGCCTCCTGAGTCATCGCCGTCAAGTATAGACGAGATTTGGTAGATTCTCTCAGTCAGGAATGGGACATAAATGCACATTAATGAGAGTTTGGGAAGAGACAATGATTACCTGTTAAAGTCATTCTTTATTCCTCCAAAGCACTGTATTTTATGCAAAATGTACATATTTACTTCAGAAGTGGGTAAGGGGAAGCTCTCAATGTAGGGAAGTCACAAGTTTACCCAACCAAGAAAAATCCTCTATTCAAGTAGATAATTAATAGAGCCGGTGCTGTATTATTCATGCAACAGAAGGACTGGTGTGCTTGCTCAGCAGAAGAGGCCGTAGCGTCTGTGGTGCCTGGGTTCATTCCGCAGCACTACAAAGAAGGGGGAGGGGAAAGCTTTGGGGTTTGGGATTCAAGTGGGAAACTGAGATGGGTTTTTCTTTCGGGTAGAGACTTAGAAGAGTTACTGACACCGTAGAGAGGCATAACAGAGAATCTAAGGAGAGTTGAGGCCCAAGTGGCAGAGTCTCTTCATAAAGATTTCAGAGGAAGGGGGGAGGTCTATGCCACATGACTGATGAGTAGCCTAGAGGGAGTTTGTCTTTGCCTAGAGCCTGTATGCGGGAACAGCTATGAGGATGGGGAGAGACATGGTGACAGATGTGCAAGATCTGAACAGGGCCTGGTCTGGGATCTAATTGGAGGGAGGGAGAGGGAAAGGGAGGAGTCAGTTGCAGAAGGGGACTTGAGTGCCAGTTACTCTCACTCACTTTAAAATAGACCCCGAGAAGAATTTCTGAACATATTGCTGTTTTCCTTTATTTTAAAAAATATTTTATTATTTTTATTTTATGTGTATGAGTATATTGTCTGCATATGTGTAAGTGTACTCATGTTATGCAGCACTTGTGAAGGTCAGAAGAGGGCATCAGGTCCTCTGGAATTGGAGTTAAGGACAGTTGTTAGTCACCATGTGGGGTGCTGGAAACTGAACACAGGTCCTCTACAAGAATAATCCATGTTCTTAACCGCCGACCCATCTTTCCAGCTCTGTGTTTGTTTTCTTTTTAAAGGTAGTCTCAGAGTGTGAGCTTGTGTGTGTGTGTGCATGTGTGTGTATGTGTGCACAAATATGCACATCATTATCATGTTATTACCACATATGCTCACTCTGAAATAGAAACTTGGTCTTACTGGTTCTATTTCTGATATATCAAATTAATTTCTTGTCTATAGTAGAAAAAGAAAGATGTAGAGATGGAGGGATAGATGATAGGCCAATAGAGGAATAGATAGATAATATATTAATACAAAATCATGGAGGAAAAAAAAAGATTAAAATGTGGATATGTGGGCCAGGAGTATAGTTCATAGTGATAGAATACTTGCTTAGCCTGTGTGAGTCCCTGGGTTTTACCCCCAGCACCCTCTCCAACACACACATACACACACAAATAAATAAATAATACATAAGTCAGTAAGTAAGTAAATAGAGGAATGGGAATATAGGCAAAGATATGCATTCCTCTAAGCACATCAAAGGCTTGCCTTTTCCTTGTTAGGTTATTAATTCAAGTAAAACAAATTTTAAAATGCTGTAGATCACTGGGGAAATGAGCTGTCTACTCATCTTAAGGAATCCAGGTCAATGTTGTAGCAGTGGGCATGGCCAGCTTTGAAATAAAGCTGAAGTCTTTATGGATAGAATGTATGATGTCTGCCTGACAGTCGTCACAGGAAGGAAACAACTCGGGATGGAGATAGAACATAATCATAAGTTGATCATTGCAATATAGGAGGGTCACTGAGGGTTCCTCTTCTTGTTCTTTATTTTCGCATGTGTTTCTTATTCCTATAAAGAAAAATATCAGAATGCATTCTAGAGATAAGAATCAGTATTTTAATTTATTTACAGAATGGTTAGTGGTATTGCATTGTTAGCAGTCATTATACTGCTGGATCTCCAAACTGCAACTCTCATGCAACTCCTGTGTCCATTGGCACTGGGCACTGAAAATCCAAAACATGGTTTGGTCTATCCTACTTCCTTCTCTCCATCTGTTTGTTATTCAACTTAGGGTGAAATGACAAGATCTATCCCACCTGTTATGAGTTCACTCATGGAGTATAAATGTGTATTTATATGAGTTCTGAACTGATATCTACTCTGCCGTGCATGCTCAGATATGACCACCTGTGCTGAAATTGGAATTTTGGAAAGCTCCAAGGGGGCCATTTCAATATGGATGGGAGTTAGCTCTGGGCAATACAGGCACCTCCAAGGAATACTCTGAGTGCAAAGAGCAAAAATGAAACTGGAAAGCTCCGCTGCAAGGTGTGAACTGCACACTTCCCCTTGAGCTTGCTCATCAGCTTCAACTTCCTGCTTAAAAAATTTATCAAACCTGCCAGTTATGGATATCAAGCTCCATCCAAATGCATGAGATTAAAACATCAAGGTATACAGATTTAAGAAATTGTCAGGCCAAGAAACTGGATTGTATTTTTTCTTCCTCCTTCAAAAATTGAGTAATATATGAATTTCCTATTATTCTGTTCTTCCTGAGAACCTTCCAATCTGATAGGAATTGCAAACAGGCCTGTAAGGTCTAAAGTTCCCTCAGGGAAATGAATCACAAAATAGAATATGGAAGCCTTTCTAATAAAAACATTAAAAATGAGTTGTGTTTACAAGAAACTGAAAACTGGTGCCTGGTGTGATTCTTAGTTTTATTCTTTTTCTTTTTCCTCTTCTCTCCTTCCTTCCATGGTTGTTAGGGACACAACAATGCGATGCATTCAAATATCATGTGCTGGGTATAGGAAGAGGGCTGCAGATGCAGTGTGGGTGGAAAGTGATGGTCTGGGTTCAATACTCAGTACCACAGGAAACCATGTGTCTTGGTACATACTTGAAATCCTAGCACATGGGACCTAAAAGCAAGAGGATCAGAACTTTAAGGTCTAATTTATAGGCTACATAGGAAGACCCTGGGAATTGATAAAATAATAATTCATTTTTCAAATTACCAGCCAGATAGTATAGTAGAATTTTCTCTCTTTTTAGCCCATATTTACCCTCAGTCTGGGGTGATAGCATCAGAATTTTTCAGGGAGTCAAAAATAAAGCAAATTATCTGTAGATTGCATAGAGCATCATTGACATTCAGTCTGATAATTTACTGTATTGAGGATAGGGCATGCTTAACATAGAATGCATGATCTCAAATAGCTTTGCAGAGGAGCATTCCATCCACTAGAGAAGAGTCTTGCTTTCTTGCTGGATGTGGTAGCTCCCTGGTGACCCTGCCCACTCAGGGGCTGAGGCAGGCATAGCTAGAATTTAAGGCCATCCTGGGATACACCCTATCAAAAAAAGGGGGGGGAGTTCTTCACTTTAATTACAACTGCATCAAAATCACATAAAGAAGTTTCAACCTTTGTGATAACTCAAGAACAATTCAAAGCCAGGTGTATGCTTCCCATTAAAAATTAATATTTGCTGAAATTAAAATATGCCATATGCCATGTTCATTACACAATGCTGGGAAGGGAAAATAAAATGCAAGCCATTTTTGGTCCCAGGTGGCCCCCTGCTTCAGAGGCAGATTTAACCTCTAATTTGCTAGCAATTCTGCAGAAATTAGCACCCACTATGGTTCAGTCCCTGAAGTGCACAGAGTACTATGACATGCTACCTCAGTAACACAGGGATAGAGGTAGGCATACTGATTTGAGATGAGTAGAGAACAGAATACTCTTTCTATATGGAGAGAACAGGATGCTAAGGTCCACCAGGAAACAGCATCAACATCCTGGGACACAGCCCAGAGTTTCTTTTCTATGGCAGCTTATATACATGTGGGCTTTAGTTCTATCCTGTTTTGTTTGTTTAGATCCAAACAGCTCTAGATGACTTGGAACTCCCTCCATAGACCAGACTGGCCTTGATCGCTCAGAGACCCACCTGCCTCTGTGTACTGGTTTCAATGAGATCTTCCCCCATAGGCTTTTAGTATTTGAACACTTTGCCCCTAGTTGGTGGAGCTTTCTTTGAAGGTCTTTGAAGGTGTGGCCTTGTTGGAGGAAGTAAGTCACTGGAGGCAGAGCCACAGAGTTCTTAGGTCTTTGGGGAATTCCAGTCACACTCTGCTTCCTGTGTCTGCTTCAAGCTGTGAGCACTAAGCTTTCTTCTACTTCAGCCATCTCTGCTGCCATGCCTCCCCACCATGATGGACTCTTGCCCCTTCGGAACCATAAATTCAAATAAAGTCTTCCTTTTATATGTTCCCTTTGGTTATGGTAGTTTATCATGCCAACAGAAAAGCAAAACCCTCTGCCTCCTGAGTGCTGGGACTAGAGGCATGCGTCACCATGCAGCTGTTCCATCCATGTCTTAATGGTACTCTGATTTTTCCTCCACATAGTCTCTGCATCGGTTCCTGCTCTTTTCCAATTTAGTTCCTTGAAGCTATGAACTGAAGTTCCCTGAAAACTCTGTATCTGACATGAAGATTCTGGAGCTTGGTTGGCTAGTTAGAACTTCATTTAATGTTTTCTTTTTTTTTCTTTCTTTCTTTCTTTTTCTTTCTTTCTTTTTTTTTTTTTTTTTGGTGTGTGTGTGTGTGTGTGTGTGTGTGTGTGTGTGTATCAGTGAATTGACTGCATTTGTGTGTAAGTGCAATGCCCCCGGAGGTCAGAAGAGGGCCTTAGATATCCTGAAACTGGAGTCAAGTGGGGTTGTTAGCTGTCAAGTGGGTGATGGGAATCCAACCCAGTTCCTCTGCAAGAGCAGTCAGTGCTCTTACTTGCTGAGTCTTTTCTCCAGCTCCCAGAACTTCTTAACTGCATAGAGATGAAACATTTCAGATCATCAGCCAATATTGTCTTGGGTTATATTTAGTCCTTTTAGAGTCATCTATCCCTCACCTCTATCTGACATGTTGACTATTTAATAATTTTTTGATCTATAATAACTTAGCTTCCACCAACCTAAAAGCTAAGAATGCCACCAGATAGCACCTGAGGCTGGTAGCAGAGATTTCCACTCTCTTCTATAGCCCACCTACCTAAGGCCCCCACCAATAGACTGGCTAAATGCTTTGACTGCTGTCCTCTGTTCTTTACTCTGAATGCTTATATAACTGCTTCAAGAATGGAGCATGCCATTGATGGCTATTTGAACCTGTGTGCCCTGGTCATAGCTCCTCATGTTCATGTTTGGCTAAGAAAAAGCTTCCCTTATTTCCTTTGGAGCAAGTACTTAATATTTAAAAGTACAAGTCTGGGGCTGGAGAGATGGCTTGGTGGTTCAGAACACTAGCACCCACATGGCAGCTAAAAACCATCTCTAACTCCAGTTCCCTGGGATTCAATGCCCTCTTCTGGCTTCCATGGGCATTGCATACACATGGGACACTTACACACAGGCAGACAAAAACCACTCATACACATGAAATAAATAAAAATATATTTGAAATAAGGCACATATTTCAAGAAAATAAAGGACGGTGCCCCTGTAATCCCAGTCCTGGAGAGGCAGACACAGGATGATCTCTGTGCTTATTGGCCAACTAGTTAGTGAATTAGTGAATGCCAGGTTCAGTGAGAGGTCCTGTCTCACAAAATAAGTTGAAGAGCAAGAGAGGAAGATTCTTTATGGCAACCTTTGTCCTTTACATGTCTCCACATGTATGTGAACAACATACACACATACACACACACACACACATATACACACACACACACACACACACACACACCCTAGTAAAGATATCTGTGGCTTTTACCAGATGTGGAACTGTGGAATCACAAGCCTGCCAACACTCTTGCCTACCTTCTGCCATGTCACTCTCAAGAGACTTGGAAAGAGGTCCTCCTGACTGTTGACCAGACAGCCAAGGCCCTGGATGTTTTGCAAATGCCTTTCAACAAGGAAAGATTTCCTCATGGATTTAATTTCAGAGGCTGGGAATAACTCTCATATCTGTTTCTGCACCTTTATCTCCACGATCCTCACCTGTGATTTATTTAGATCTGTGTCCACCATCAAAATAATTATAAGATGGCAAGTGCACTTAAGAAATATATGGCTGAGACTCTGAGTTCACTTCCTCTGTGAAGACTGGGACAAGGAAGAGGAGGGCTCTGCCTGGATTACAGAGATAATTATCCAGCTCTCTATCTCTTTCAGTTTAATTTTAATTCTAGGACATGGGCCGACATAATTGGTTCCATGATATAATTAGTCTCATCTGATTGATTTGATTAGTTTCTAATCCCATCACTTTCTTCTTTTTTCTTTTTGGAATTCGGCAAGATAAGGCATTAAAATCCTCTCTTTACTCATTTCTAATCCCAGCTTGAGAGGCATTAGCAGTTTGGCAGATATCTTTGTATGCTTTTTGTCTACACTTCTAAGTCTTTTACATGGATAATATAAATATACAGTATATACAAACTCCATTTCAAATTATGAGATCAACACGTACGCAGCTGGGCTGTTCAACATGGAACCGCTGCTCAATGGGGCAATTAAAGTTTACATTAATTAAAATTACATAAAACTAAAAATTCAGTTTCTTGGCCACACTAGTCCTATTCCAAACATCCAGGGGCTTGTGTCACTCTGGTCTACTGTTTCAAAGCACAGACCTAAATCATGCTTGTCAGAATAGTTAGCTCTCCTTGACAGCAACCAATACACAGAATGTAGACTGTCTCCATCTGACAGTGATCAGGCTGAAGCACTTTCCTTGTTTTGAATTCTCACCTTTTTTTCAGGCCATTCATATGCAGTATGAGGGTCATGAACAATGCAGGGACCTTTTACTGAGTCACAGCCCCCATGGCTCAAGCGGTCAAGAGTGTGAACCATGCACATTTCACAATGAGTTGTATGTACTGAGGAGACATGGCTATTCCACAGGTTAGATGCATTTACTGCATCAAATACTTGCAATACCCTCAAATTTCAATGGGCTTATTCAGACATAGCATCACCATAAGCAATGGTATTTGTCCTAAAAAGGAACTAGAGCTTTGTTTTCCCCTTTATTCACAATTCTCTGAACATCACTGCACTGATATAAGGCAGTGACTGTCGAGATGCAAAATTTTGGGTGAAGATCTAACAGGCGTCTGGGTTGCACATGCTGAATCTGGCTCTGAAACACAGGAACTAAAGCACTGCGGTTGCACACTGGCACATCTGGAGAGCAAATGACAGTTTCTTATCCTGCAAGGACACAACCAGATTTGCGAGACCAACCAAATGAATGCTTGCCAGGAGCTTCTGGAAGGACCTCTTTCCAGCTCTAGTAGATTCAGCAGATGTGCTCAGGCTCATTCTTCAAAATCATCTCAAAAGTAGACAAAAAGATGTGTGAGTGAGAAAGTGTGAGTGTGTGTGTGTGTGTGTGTGTGTGTGTGTGTTTGTGTGAGAATCCAAGGCACAGAGACACTGGAATCTTTCACTTGCCTTTCCCCAGCACTACTCTGAGTTATAGTAGCTTGATTTGTTGCCTAAAGCCCAATCTTCAGTGATTTAAAGCAGAGAAATAAACCAGGTATCCAAGAGTCAAATGAAAATTGATAGGTAGAAAAAGCGAAGGGTGATTGATTATACCTGGTCTCTGAAGAGTTAATTATGAGCCCAGGTGAAAGTGGGAGGAAGATGGGAGGTCACACACAGACAAGCACATACATACCCTCACACGCACATTTATACACACAAATACATACATGCACATGTATGCTCATACACACATCCATATAACCCCATGATTCTCCATATGCATGTGCATATCCACAGGTACACAATCCATACATGAACACATATGCATAAGAGTATAAATACAAATAGAGGAGTACACCTATACACACATGCAAATATGCCCATATCCACATATCCACACTCCCCCACATATGCAAAAACATATATACCCACACCTGCTTGCAAACAAATGCATCCATACTCCTAGCTACATATACATATTTGTTCATACCCATATACACAAATACACAGGTCCCGTTCTACGTACACACATGATTCTATACATATACAAACACACACATCAACGAGCACAAAAATACACATGAATACATGTAATCACAACCACACACATCAACCACAACCAAAAAACATAGTTTCTGCAGCTATACAAAGAAAGCATCTGCATGTCTAGGTACACATATGTACACAGAGACCCATTTATACACCTGCATGTACATGTACAAACACACACGTGGAGCCTTTTGTAGTCTGTGCTCATGTCCCAGAAGCTGAACACTGCACTGATGCATAAATAAATCATTTGGATAGCTTGCTGTTTGAGCACAATCGATCGCTCTCCTGCAACTGGGGTCAGGCATAGTATATCCATAACCTGGCCTGACCCACAGTTGTATATAAAATATGATATTAAAGAAAGCTTCACACAAACCTGCTTTACTTGGGAGGATCACAGCCCATCAATCATTCATTCCTCTTAGCCCACACCAGCCCCACCCACAGGCTGCAAGCCTAGGAAAGTTATAGGCCCTCAGGGGAAGACTGTCTCTCCGGGAAGCCACAGTCCCTGTCACAGAAATGATGTGGCACCCACCAGTTTTTCAAGAGGGTGCTCATCAGAAATTACCTGGAAGAGCGAGAGCTGAATAACTCTGTCTTAATAACTCTGATGACCTTACATGGATAGAATGTACACTACTCCCAGTGGGAGATGATATACTCATCAAAGAACACTAGAGGTTTGAGAGGGATACGAAGAGAGAGCATGGAAAGGCATTGTCTTCTGAGGTATCAGGAGTCCTCAGACTGGGTGCAAGTGACTCTGGGGATGAGCAATTATTAGTTCTGGGGCAGCAGCATGAGCAAATTGGGATATTTCACAGGTTCCCTAGCATCTATCCCTACACACACATAGTATCATAATCCTAAACTCAAACTGTGACATGGTAAAACATCTCCAGACATGGCCAACTATAGCCTGAACCAGAAAACTGTCATTCAGGTTCACAAATCAAAAGGAAACGTGTGTTGTGTCAAAAGTCTCTGACATGCCCAAGAAGGCAGCACCATAGAGGGACAAAAAAATGAGCACATTTTCTTGAGATGTTATAACAAAGCCCCATAAGCTGGATGATCAAAACAACAGAGATTACACACACTCATTTTCTGCATTTCATCTGTTCTGATATTCTGCAATAGTCTTCATCAGTTGTAAAAGGAAGCATCTTTGATGAGGAGTGAAAGATACATTTGTCTATAAATATGAGAATGCGTATTTAGATAGTAAGAAATTACATTGGTCTAGGGATGCGGCAAAGGTAGGATTTTTTTCTATAGGATCTATGACCTCTCTAGCAATGTATACTTGGCTATGTTTACAGCACCACACATGAGTTTCTTCCCATTGAGTGGCCTTAATTCCAGTTACACAGCTGCTGACTACCCCCAAGATAAAAGTGCCATTACTACACCAATAGTTTGTTGAGCCAGTTGTTGCTTATTAGGCTTCACAGCTGGGTAGAACCACTGATTATTTTTCTTCCTTTGCAGCTTATATAGAATCCTCCGATACCATGAGAGTTACCCTTCAAAGGAGAAGGAGAAGGCATCTAGGTCAGTTCCGGCTCAATTGCCCCAAGTCCTTTTCTGTGTGTGAAGTGGGACCTAACTTCAGCAATAAGGTCTTACCTTCAAGTTCTGGGAGGCAATCAAAGTCTGTGGCTTGTGTTACTTTGGGAGTCTCCTGAACAACTCTGACCAACAACTCAAAGGGATGTTTCTCCTGCCTGGCACTGTGTTTTGTGTTATACAGTCTTCAGCTATACAAGTGTACTCCTATGTTTACTGTATGTGTATTTTTTTCAGTAGGACTTTGGACTAATATATCCCTTCTAGCTTTTCGAACTATTTAAGCATTATGTCTTACAGAAATGAGACTAGGTGGGCCCAGTGGAAGGACAACACTGAAGGATATTTGGGGACTCTAAAGGAATGAAATATGTGCATATATATGTATATTATATATATATATGTATATATAATATATATATATATGTATATATATATAATGAGTTCATACACATCATTAAATTGGGCAGGGAGAACAGTGCGGAGGTACAGAAAGATAAATTTAATACACAAAAACAGCTTAAAATGGAACAAGTAAAAAAAATACCTACATAAATTACACCCTCTAATTCTGGAAGCCACACATCAGAGTGTAACGTATGAGCAGGGTCTGTGTCTTTGGGTGCCTTGTTATCTTCATTGTCAACATGACTGGATTCAGAATCATCTGGGAGAGCACCTCTGAGAATTGTCTGTAAGGTTTAACTGATAAAGTAATACTCACCCTTGATGTGAGTGGAGCCATCCCCTGGCTTGGGGTCCCAGGCTGAATACACAACTAAAATGGAGGGAGCCAGTTGGGCCCCAGTATTCATCACTCTCTGCTGTAGATGCAATGTGACCAGCTGCCTCAAAGCCTAGCCAGCATTCCTTCCTCACCATGATGGACTTTATCACCTCAATCCATGAGCCCACATAAACCTTCCTGTCAGGTATTTTTTCCCAGCAATTAAAAAAGCCACTAATCTGGACCTCTTTCCTTAGCTTGTATAAACCATCTTCTCCCTATGTCCTCATGTGATCTTCATTTATTATACTTGATTTCTATCTCTTCATATCTGGATACCAGTCATGTTACATCAGGGTCAATCCTAATGACTTCATTTAACCATATTAACTCTGTAAAGGCTCCATGATTTTATATAGTCACATTCCAAGGTACTGGAAATGAAGGCTTCAGCATGAGATTAGGAGGAGGACTGAGGCCATAGGAGGTAATCCCAGCCCACTACATGATTTTCCTGTCACTAATCACTTGTTTCTTTTATAGTCCTCAGCTCTATTAGTTATGAAACTGTAATCTTACTATAGAGAAGCTAGTTTCCTATCCTAAGAAGGCAATGCTTCAGGTCTGAGCACATGTGATTGGATATTTCTCTTGTTTTTCAAACACATCTCCCTTCTACACATAGAGAACTCCTAAGTCTCCTTTCTCCTTCCAGTAAGACTCTGCTGCCCATAAGAACAGATGGATTTCTCACCTTACATTCAAAATTAATTCTACAGGACACTTTCTCTTATGAGAGTCCACACAGTCACAAGCAGCTTTTGATTATGTACAAATGAATAGGGTATGACTCCATTCTGCCACAAATTTATTACAAAAATGGACTGATGGGCAGGTTTGGGTCAGAGGCCACAGAGTACTAGACTACATCTTCAAAGTTTACATGTAGCATCTGATGTGCAAAATTTCAATTGCTACTAGGCTTAGCTTAGTTTACATAAGACAAAGACACAGCACATGAAGATGTGGAGATAAGAAACTGCATACCCTTCTACAAAGTAAACAACCCCCAAGAGTTCCTGTGTATCTAACCCATGGCTGTCAAGGTACATATACAAGGATATTTACAATATCGGCTATTAGCAGCTACTTTAAACTGGATTTTCCATTTCTGTTACTTTTTTATTTTCTTTTTTGTTGACCATATTGCCTCCAGCTCTAGTTTCTAATTTCTTTCCTTCTTAAAAGTCCTGTCAACCTTCCCAGGAATAAAGTTGTTCCCTTAAAAATACCCATCTCATAAAGAGCTTTATCCTACGGGCAAGAGAGAGAGGAGCTCATGAAAACCACCTCCAAATAACAGACTTATGAGAAATAAAGCTGAACTTTGATTTCAAATCAGTCCAAACAAATCATCTTCAAAGTTAAGGTGAGTGTCCTTCAAATCCTGTCTACATTATCTTCTTTGGGCACAAACATACTGCCACGCATAACATGCTAGCTCGCCTCTACAGGTAAAATGAGAACCCAGATCTCTCTTTGTTGTGCTTAGGCACAAGTCATCAACCAAAAACAGAGTACTTGAAATTTGCACCATGTTATCAAGGAATTTGAGCAGAGTGGGATAAGGAAGGACCATTAGCATCACAAATTAGAGTCAAGAGCCATCAATGAGGGATGACATAGATGAGTCTTGATGACACGCATATATGCTGTGATAGCTTTGACACCAATAAGGAACAATAGAAAACAGTCTGATAGCTATTCATAGGGACATGTGATGGTTCATGTTGATTTGTCAACTTGACAGGACCTAGAATCAGCGAGGATGCAAGCCTCTGGGTCTGGCTATGAAGAGGATATCTGCATTAGGTTAACTGAGGTGGGAAGACCCAACCTAAATGTGGCCAGCACCATTCCATGGACTGGGATCTCTGTATGCATGAAATGGAGAAATTAAATAAGCAGACTTCATCATTACCCGCTTCCTGATTAGGAGTGTAATGCGACCAGTTGCCTCATATGCTTACAGCCATGACTTTTGATCTGTGCATCAAGACATGTCCTTCCTTCCTTAAGATGCTTTTTCTTAGGTATTTTGTCAAAACAAAGGGGAAAGTAAGTGATATGGGGAGATGAAGCATGTGTGGGTGCCCATACACACAAAAGAGTGATGGGATACTGCTACAACAAATGTCACAATTGAGTTCAGAATAATGGTGCACACCTGTAATCCCAGCACATTCTAGAACTGGGGGTGAAGAGAAGATGGAAAGATTATGAGTTTGGAGCCAGTCTTGTCTATATAGCTAGAACCTGTCTCAAAACAGGTTGTAAATGGATCTTTACAACATGGAAAATATTCTTGATGTACAGTTAAATGAAGAAAAGCTCAAAATAATCTCATATATGTGTATATATTTACATACATCCGCCCCCACATGCATATATGAACACACATGTAGATGCACATAGACACCTACAAAATGAAATTTTATGTGTTAGTATATACAAATGTATTCATCTGTCTTTTCCTTTCATGCGTATCTGCTATCTTTAAATATTTCCATCCATATTTAGAAAGAAGATACCATTTGCAGGCTCTTCCTCTGGGAAGGTATGTTTAAAAACCCTTTGGGTTGGAAGGGGAAATTCACTTTTTAACCCAATTTAGACTTAATAGTCGATTTTATTGGAAGAATTACATTTGTATTTGTAGTGGAATAAAAACTAAAGTGTCCATGTTAGAAGACAAAACATTGAAATTCTTTTGAGTAATATTCTTTATTATTTTTTAAATTATAAATAATAATTATTCAAAGCCAAAGGTGAGGTTCTTATTTTCCTTAACTCTCAATAATCCTGTCAATGACTTCAAGGAAATCTGTTAACAGTTGTATGTGTGTTAAAGTAAAGAATCTTAATTGAATACGACATTTCTGGGGCTGGAGAGAGGACTCAGTGTTTACGAGTACTGGCTGCTCTTGAAGAAGACCCAGTTTTGGTTCCAGCACCCACATGCAACCATTCATAACTCCAGTTCTAGGATGTCTGATGCCCTCTTCTGGCCTCCATGGGCACTTCATGACACAGGTGCATTTACATTCATGTAGGCAATACACTCATATACATAAAATAAAAATTAAAAACAAAGACATTCCAGTCATCAGGAGAGACCATCAGTAGTTTGTTTGTTATAGGGTCTTTTTTCATATCCCAGGTTAGTGTTCAAATCGCCACCTTTCAAGATCATGACAATATTCTTTGCTTTTATTATTTTTGTTCTTTTAAGATAGGGGCTCATGTTTGCCACTTTGGCTTAAAGCTCCCTATGTATTTCAGAATGGCCTTGAACTACTGATCCTCCTGCTTCCACCTCTGGGTGCTGGGATTATAGGTCCATGCCACCACCACCTAGCTTAGGTGTTCTTGAAGTTACTAACAGATTTGTCCTTGAGAAGTCTTGATCCCAAAGTAGGCAGGGACTGGGATGCTTTGAAAGTAGCCAGACCATATCCCATGTTCCCAAGGATCAGCTATTATGGAAGGCAGACGAATACTCAGCCAAAAGCCCTGAGAAGATTAGTGACTTACAATGTCACTCACTCAGTACCTTTGACAGGGGAAAGCTGCTTGTCAGGTGCCACAGTGATGCACCGAGACACTGTCTCATAGGCCACAACTTCAAACCATGGCCAAGCTGAGGTAGGTCTAAACCAATGGCAAGTGAGGGGAAGAGCATTAAACTGAATGCACACTAATTTAGAACTACAGCACCAGCCCAAGACGTAACACAGAGCAGGTTGAGTGTTGGCCTCTTTGTCTAACACTGCCGTTGGCAGAGGTATGACTTGAGAAGCACACATAGTTGCTTCAGGTTAAAGAAAAACCTCTGAAGCATCAATCTTTGGAGTTTAATTCAGCAATAATCACGGAGGCAATGTGCCAGAACAGAAAGAAGGAAAGGAGCTGTAACCCACCTCCCAAAACTCCCAGTAAAAGGAGAGCAAGTCAGAATCGCAAACACACCGCAGTTCACGCACATCTCACCAATGGCCGTTGCTGATGCTGGAATGTAGCAAGTCTGATGAACAATTCAGCAATAACTATTTATTTCCTAAATAAATTTAGACATGGTTTCAAATACATCTTAACTTTACTCTCTCTGATCTTTTTGTATTTCAATAGTATTTCATTCTGAATGTAACCTTAGTCCTTGTTTAATAGTTATTTCTCCTTTCTTCATTCATTCATTCATTCATTCAGTGCTGGGGATGGGACCTAAAGTCTATAGCACTCTAGGCAAACATTTCACCCCTAAGCTGCATCCCAGCCCCAGTTCAAACTTCATTTTGATCAATGATGATAAGTCTAGCTAAGTGACTAAGGAAGAAAACCAGGTATGCCTTTCTGGCATGTTGACTTTGTTTCTACTTTCTGCTCTCCCAGTGAGGTATCCCGGTTTTCTGCCATCATGTGTTAGGTGTTCAACCTGTGCGCTTTGAGGCGTGTGCATTTCTGCAGTGCTCATGGCCAGCTTTCACTTTGCTCAGAATGCTCCTAGGTAGGGCTGCAAATAAAACTGATGAAGCTTAAGTGAGTAAAGGATGGAGGGTCTGGGAAGACAGCTCGCTGAGTACAAGTGCTTTCTGTAGAAACATGACAACCTGAGTTAGAATCCCCAACACCCACATCAAGAGACAGACACGCCCGTGCACATGCCTGCCTTTTGACCACCATGGAAAACACAGAAAGGTCTCTGGGACTTACTGGTTAGCATTCATGATAGACCTTCTCTCAAGGAGTAGGAGAGCGATAGAACAGGACTTACAATGTTCTTCTCTAGCATCTGTGTACACAAAGATGGGCATACACATACGCATGTGCATATACCAAATATACCACAAGCGTGCGCGCGCACGTGCGCGCGCACACACACACACACACAGACCAAAACTAAAAGTAAAGTATTGCTTCAAATAAGTGATAAAACTTAGGGGCAGTTCCAGATTGTAGCAGAGTTCGATGGACAGATACGAAACTAAGTTTTGGGGACCCCATAACATTGGCCATGTTCTCAGAGAGGTGGAGATATGGTCGGCCATTCAGATGGAGTGGGTTCAGGTACCAAAACTTCTAATAAGAGTTCTAAGCATGAGTGTTATCGGATAGACTTAGGTCACATGATCATCTCTTAGCCAACCTCCATGTCTGAGAGAGAGAGAAAAAGAGAGAGAGAGAGAGAGAGAGAGAGAGAGAGAGAGAGAGAGAGAGAGACAGAGAGAAAGAGAGAGGGAGACAGCCAATTCCACAGCTAGGTAGAAAGACAGCTCCCTGCAAGCCTCAGGAAAGGAGAGGATGTACCTTAAGAAATACGCAGTCCTATAGAAAAAGGAAGAGGAAAAGGATGCTGGAGAGACGATGCTTTGGGATAAAACCCTCATTACAATTGATTAATACACAGGAAAGGCATTAACTGAAGCCTTCTATGAAAATGATCATTGATGTGGAGGGAGCTGTGACTTGGGGAGCCGCTAGCATGACGTTCAAGGCAGCCTCTGACTCTGTGTTCTCTACCATCATAGCTACTCGTCATACAGGACTGCTCAAATTGTGATGAAATTAGATGAAGTACAAAACCAAGTTTCTGGGATACTCAGAAATGAAATGTTCTTAACACTTACTTTGCTAAATTCTGAAGACAAAGAACATTTGATTTGTGTTACTGTAGAAGACTCTACCAGATGGGTACTACTCTAGAAATATTTCTTCTCCCATTTTCTTTTAAATTAAAAGTTATTTGACTCCGTTAGGAATGGCCCCCTAGCTACCAAGATTAATCATAGTTACAGTAAAAAAAAAAAAAAAAAAAAAAAAACTGGGGCTGAAAAGATGGCTCACTTAGCAAACTGCTTGTTACACAAGCATGAGAACCTGCGTTTCATCTCCAGCATCCATATTGCCAGGGGATCATATGTCTGTGGGAACCCAGTGCTGGGGAGGCAGAGGAAGGAGGGTCCCTGGGCTCACTATCCAGACAGACTAGCCTAGTTGATGAAGTCCAGGCAATTGGGAGAACTTGTCTCAAGAAATATGATGGAGAAGTGATTGAAGGAGACACTTGCCTCTGCATGCATGCACACATGCATGATTTCTCAGGAATACATGGACACAGACATACACAAACACATGCAGACACACACACACACACATACACACATGACTTGACAAATATTGGATTGAGACAAGTTACTTCTGAAAGTTAATAAAATGAATTAAAAACTGTTTTTTAATTTTCTTTCTTGTCACAAAGTGACAAAGAGCATATATCAAAGAAAACACAATGCAAGAGCAACTAAATCAAATGTTACTTAGGTGAAAAAGGCTCTTGCTTCATTCACTCAGTCCCTATCTAAAAATTTGCAGTAATGAGAGACGCACACAGACAAGCAGGTCTTGATCTATGTTTTACTTTCAGAAACTGACAGAATGAATTCTGCTGTGTGCTATGTTAAGTTATGACATGTGTTATATATGGAACTAAATCCAAGAAGAGCATAAGTTTCATGGGGGCAGAAAATATATCCAATTTTCTATTGTTGCTCCATGAAAAGTGAACACTCAATTTATGTTTGTGGGATGAATAAATACAGAGAAAGGGAAAGTTAGACAAACTAGAGGATGTACTTGCCAAGCTTTCCTGATAGAAACAGCATGAAGAATAGCTACCAGGTGTTGCCTTACATTCGGGAAATACAAGTCTTAATCTGAGGACTTCTCTCTAGGTTGAGCCATTTCCCAAAATATTGGTCATGATAACTTGAATTTCAACACTCTCAAGTGAACTTGAGTGTTGTTAAGTTTTCCTTAACTTGTATTCTTGCTGCTGTCAGAAAAATATGGCCAAAGGGCAAGATTCACAAATGAGATCCACCTAGGGTGTCCAGAGTTTAAGGTAACTGGGAACTCTTGTATTTTCCTCCTAAGACCTCATGGCAGGAAGACAGAAACGATACACTTCTGTTTCCATCTGTATTGTGCACGATTAGTAAATCTGCCCAAGTTCATTTTATTATGTGTTAAAGTATGCCTTTGTTTGTGTCTCTGTGTGTTCATGAATGTGAGTGCAGATATCTGAGGCGGTCAAGAGGATATCAGATTCTTGGAAATGGAGCTACAGGCAGCTATGAGCTGTTCATCATGAGTTCTGGGCACCTTCCTATGTGGCCCAGTATTGCCTACCCAAGGAATGGTGCCTCCTACAGTGTTCTGGGCCCTCCTACATCAATTAACAATCAAGACAATCCCCCACAGAATTTTCAACAGGCCAATCTGACCTGGCAATCTCTCAACTATGGTTTTTCAGATGACTCTAGGCTATGTCAAGTTGGCAATTAAGGCTAACCAGAGCTGTAGTGAGTCTTGGTAAAACTTTACTATGCAAAAAAACTCATGCTGATACATTACTTAATTACTCAGAACTAAAAGTCAGTATTCTCACCAGAAGTCTAGATTCCACATAACAACATAAGCACAATCCAGCACTTCTACATATTAGAGTTTGAATTTGTTTTAATTTGTTCTATGATCTAACTATATCTCAGTCCCATTTGGGTACATTTGAAGAGGAAGCGATGCTTCATGAAATTAAGTTTATTTTCCCAAGTTAGCTAGTAGGAGATGGAGCCAGCTGTGGGTGCCAGGCTCTTTTTGACATTTGTCCTCTTAACATCTGTATAGTTACTTCTTTTATTACCAGTGACAAAAATCTGACTACAACAACTTAAGGAAGGAAGGGTCCACAGTTTGAAGACAGAATTCATCTTGGAGAGGAAGGCATGCAGCAGGCAGCTCTTGTAATAGTTCCTGAATCTGGGCATCCTCACCTTCTCACATAAAACAGGAAACAGACAATTGACTGGAAGTGGGGGCAAGTTCTACATCCCCCAAGTGACTCACTTCCTTCAACAAGGCTGCACCTACTAAAAGTTCCACAACCTTCCAGAACAGTACTTTCAAACTTGGAGTTGCTTGTTCAGATACATGAGCCTGGGGCGGGGCACTACAATATTCAAACCATAACCACAAATGCAGAGTCTGAGAGCTTGAGGGGGAGATGAGATGGGATGAGTTCATCAGTTGTTAAATAGTAAATACTCAAAAGACAAATTATCTTAGATCTGGAAATGAGGAAAGTGCAGATGACTGTGGGAAAGAAGGCATCTATTTGTAATGAGAGTCAGGACTTCTGTGAGCGATTGGCATATGGGTGTTGTATCAGTAGGTAGAAAAAAAAATCACAGAGAGAAGAAAAGCTTTGCTTTTACCAGATATTTTAAAACAAGACAGAGTACATCAAAAGATGGAAAGGCTCAATCTAAGCTGGCTGTAGAATATTTTCATTAACAGTTTGGTTAATGGATACATTACAGTTGTACATGTTTATTGGGATATAGTTTGATGCTATGATATATGTATATTCATAATATATATATATAACAAGGAGCATGCTCATCAATTCATTTATAATTTGTGGCCTGGAGATTGAATATAGGACATTGTATATGCTTAGCAAGTATTGTACCACTGAGTCATATCATACCCATCTCTTTTTTAAATTATATATTTGAAAATAGAGTCTCACTAAGTTATACAGGTTGGCCTTGGATCCACTCTGGCATTCAGATTGCAATCTGTCTGCCTCAGCCTTCTGAGTATCAGGGATAGGCATGGGCCACCATTCACAGTATGTTATGTAATTATTAGAATGTTCAAAATCTTCTCTCTTGACTCCTTTGAAGTTTCCAGACAATATTAGTTGTCCTAACCTTCTCGATTTGGCACTGACTCTGAACCTGTTGACAACCCCTCCCTACCTCCCCTCCGCAGCCTCTGCACACATCTATAGAATATTTTCTTAGGCAAATATAAGTGATCTGTTCAGACAAAAGGCTTTAACCAAATATACAAGTGTCAGTTCTCAGAACCACTTAGTTCTTGAGAGTGATTAAATAGATCACATTTCTCCTCCGACTACCCAAGCTTCAGATTTATTGCTCATTTGCTTCCTTTACTTCTAACCATAAAATCAAAATGACCATTTATGATTTTATCAAAGTCATCATGATGAATATTTTCAAGGCACCATCAACTGGTTCTTCTGATTTTTAATAACAGGCCTCAAATAATCAATAGATGATTTAATTCAAAAATTTGAAGTTGTAAGCTTTAACGCTCTGTTTGGTGTTTTCCTACTAATTGGAAGGATGGCACAGCCAAATCTTAGGCAGAGAGCTTGGAAGGCACATCCACTAAGGTCTAGTCTTGTCTAGTAAAGGACATGCTTCAGTCAGATCCATGGGCCACACACTGGAGGAGTTGCCTCCTGGTCTGTGAATCTAGAATGCTCCACATGAAGGAAGTGATGGCCGTCATCCCTCATGTCAATCATTTTCCCTAATCTTCTCATCCCCCAGCTGATTTCCTTTGATTATTTTTTACAGGGCTTTTTATTTTGAAAGACGGTCTCACTAAGTTACCCAGGCTAGCCCCGAACTTATGCAGCTTACCAGGGGGGCTTTCAACTTTGATTCCCCCTAACTCAGTTTCCTGAGTGGCTGAGATTAGAAGCCTGTGCTACCAGACACAATCTCTCATTTATTCTTACAATGCAAGCAGATGCTTTGGACAGAAAGAAAGATTTGAACTTTCTTCTCCAGTGTACAGACTTATTTGACAGTATGCAAATCAGCCAAGAAGTTTATACTTATATCAAGGCCGATGTAGACCCAAACCATTTGCTAATCTGTGCATGATACTAACAAGTCCTTGTAAAATCATTTCCTGTCTACCTTTCCATAGCCATCTAGTCTACAATGCAAGGCAGCCCTAGTATGTAAATATATATGTGTGCATGTATTATATATGTATATATATATATATATATATATATATATATATAATTGCAAAAGCACCAGTTATACCAGCAAAGACAAAGGAAGTATCTTCAATCTATGTTAAAAATTATTATGGCACTCTAAACAGTTGTTGTTTACCCCCAAATAAAGGTACAGTCCTAGGTGGTCAGCCCTAAACACATGTACATAGTAGAATCTCTAAATGTACTCAAGGGGTTCTATCTATCTAATCTATCTATCTAGAAAGAGAGAGTATATCTACATAGAAAGATATACATGAATATATATATATATATATGTAAAAATAATAAGAGGTCAGGAAATTAAGAAGGAATGGAGGGAATGTGGAAGGAATCCGAGGGAAAGGGGGTGGAAATGACGAAAATGCAATAATCATATATGAAATTCTCAAAAATAAGCTAAAATAATGATTAAGATCATCCTGATCATCTTACATTTGATACAGAGCAGAATAGGACTGGGATGTAGATTAGAGAAAGAGAACTTGCCTGACCTATATAAGGTCCTTTGCAGAAGAGGGAGAGAGAAAGGGACTGAGAGGGGAGGGAGAGAGACAAAGAGGGAGACAAGGAAGGAGGAAGCGAGGGAGGAAAGAAATATTTCAGCAGGTTTGATGCTCTTCTGTAGTCGCCAAAATAATACTTCAAAACTGGACTCCTAATCTGTTTTCTGCCTGAAGGCATGAAGAACTCATTACATTCTGTTTATGGACGAGATATCCCCTAAAGTCAAAGAAAACAGCTTACGTTTTCTGTATAGAATTATCTCCTCTTTAATATTACAGATTCCCACCTTCCCATCCTTCTTATAATGATATAATCATATGAATACTCTGAATTTTGACCACTTCAGTAATGTGCTGTCTGTTCGTTCATTAATCCATTTTAATATATGTAAGGGTGCAATTAGAAGCTAAAGTCACAAGTCCTGATGCCAAACTTCTTCTCAGTTAATACCTGTTAGAAATGTAATGAAAAAGCAAACACAAATTCTAGCATAATAGTATTCTATACCTGGTTTAATCTCTTGCTAAAGGATATTGAATATTTTTAATTGTTTAAAAATATAAACAACCTTGAAATGAACATCCTCATAATAAAGTCTATAGCTATTCATCACTACTTTTTTATTTTCTTTCTTTTTGAGACAGGGTCTCACATATCTCAGACTGTTGTTGAACTCTCTATGTAGTCAAGGATGATCTAGAACTTGTTCTGATCCTCACTCCTCAACATCCTAACTGCAGGGATTAAAAATCCAAAGTACCACCAGATTATGCACAGCTGGAGATTAAAACAGTGACTTCATGCATGCTACATAAGTATTCTATAGACTAAGCTAGATAGATCCCCAACTGTCATTATTTTGCACAAACTGAGAGAACAAAGGACAAGGCAATGTTACAGTTACTCAAGGCTGGAATTTAAGAATTTAAAACAAAGAGAATGTGGACAGAGTTCATAGACCTAAACAGCACCATGCACAGACAAGAATAAAAAGGCTCTGACCCAGGTACATGAAGACTCATCCTCTACTAACCAACAGAGATGTCAGTTGCCAATGGACAGGAATCGAGCTCACACACAACTTGGATGCCATGGTGCTGTATTTAGAAACGATGAGGCCTGAGTAGGGAGTTAATTTGCAGTACTGGAATGAGGACTATAAAGACCCTCTGATTCCCTAAGTCCTTCTCGAAGAATCTAATGACAGTTTCTTCTTCGGAACAGAAACCCTCACCAGCAAGACCGGTGATGTGCCCTTCATTACCACAATAAGAATTGCTTTTCTGCATGAAAGTGAAAGTGAAGTTCTTTGTCAGACTACATTTTATTAGGAAACTTATTTCTCACCTCATTAGAGTGACACATGAGAATTAAATAGTTTTCTATTTGTGTCTCTTACTATACAGCCAGACAAGCCTTGAACCCATGACCCTCCTGTATGCTTGGTCCACGGATGTGTACCACCAAGCCATGCCAATGCTTCTTTTCTTATTTTCTGTGGTGTGTATATGTATGTGTATGTGTTCATGTGTATGTGAGCAAGTGTGTGAGCTGGTACACATATGTTCATGTGGAGGTAAGAGGTCGAACTGGGTGTCTTTCTCAACCCCCTTCCATATTATTGTGTGAGGGGGTCTTTAACTCGCCAATTTGACTAGACTGGCTGGCCAGCAAAATCCTGGACCCTGCTGTCTCCTCCTCTCAGCACGGGGATGGCAGGTTTACACACACATGCTTGGCTTTTTATGAGTTCTTGTGATTCAAATTTCAGGTCCTCACATTTGGACTACAGTCACTTAACCAACTGAATCATATCCCTCACCCACATTCTTTTCTTTTTACAAAGATGATGTTCTCCTTGGGTACTATCAAGTTCTAAGCAGGCTTTTTTGGAAGTCGATGTAAGCATCTAACATAAAATTATGTTTCTTTTCAATTAAATATTACTAAACTGATGGAGTAGCTTATTCCAGATATATTTATCATGAAGGAAATGGTCTAATGTGTGGTACAGTTCAGGGATGCTCTGAAACAGGGTGATACTCTGTTCTGAATGATATTCAAATTCCTGTAATAAATTCCAGGCCGGACTCTCATGTCAATTAATCAGTGCCAAGACACTGTCTAACATTTTGTTACAAACTGAGTTCACTTGTAATTTGTCAACTCTAACACCCGTTGCTATGACAAATAGCTTCGGTCTGGTTAATCTTTTGAACATAATAGCATTCTGCTACTTTGATAAATCTATTATGTCATGGTTTACATATGCTTTGGGGAAAATTTTTATTGGGACATTTTACACTAAATTATCTCTAGTCTACACTAACAAAGCAAGTGCAGGACGGATGCTGATGGGACTTGCCTAGCATCTCAGCAAAGCCCCATCACCCTAGCTCTTGAAACTGACAAGAAATCAAGAGGACTCTTAAGCACAATTTACATGGTTTTAAAATCATGGTTACATATTACCTATGTGGGCTACTTACTTATATCTACACTTTAATTTTTCCTGTTGATAGAATGAAAGAAATATCTTTTACTTTTTAATTCTCCCCCCCCCGTGTGTGTGTGTATGTGTATGTGTGTGCCTGAGTGTGTGTGCGCATTCTCCTGTGTGTGAATGGGCATGTATACCATGGCCTGCATACTCATGGGCCTCATGTGTCAGACGGGGGCCTTGTTCCTTACTGCTTCATATATCAGGCTGGCTCACACACCTCTAGAAATTCTTCTGTCTCCAAAGCCCTTGGATTACTAATGAGCACCACTATGCCTGACACTGTGTAGGTCTCAGGAATATGAACTTGTACAAAGAGCATTTTACTCAACGAGCCATCTCCCTAGTCCCTGAAGAAAAAGCATTTGAGCCCATGTGTCTGATGGATGCAGGCAGTACAGCAGAATGCCTGGTGTATTCAGGAAAGAAACTGCAGTAAGTGCTCTGTTTTTAACTATTAAATAAAAGGCATACGGATGTGTTAACACAGTATGCATTATATAATCCTTGAAAAAGCTTCTATTTTAAAGTTTAATGTTTTGAATGCCAAAATACATAAAATGGACAAATGAGGTTTGGTGGAGGTGGAGGTCTTAGGTGGTGGCTCAAGAGGAAGGACCTCACTGCACTGTCATCTAAACAGGTAGATACAAGCACGGATGTGGGCTCTGCCTACCCCCTGTTCACAGTCTGAAACCTGCTGTAAATTATCGCCTGGTCTCAATGCAGAGGAGTTTCCAGTGGTGAAAATGCACCGGCTGCATTTTTTAGCCTGCATCTACCAGACGTCTATTTTACCTCTGGTAGTTTTGAAAGAATCCAAATGACTTCAAGTATTACAGCTCTGAATAAAAAGGGAGGATAAGGAACAGAAGCTCAGAGAAGAAGTGAGAAGCAGTTGCTTTTACTAACAAAGCAACCCTGCAAGGAAAGGATCCCACAGTATCATATGAATAGCAGAGTGATTAAAACTTTGTTTTAAAGTTCTAATCTCTTACAGTAAAACATTAAAAACAAAGGCTATAGACTGCCACCATAAAAAATTTAGACAGTACAATGCCCTGCTGACTTGGAGATAAATGAAACATCAAAACCATAGTAAATATTTAAGGTGTTCTGACAGGTTACCTTGGCATTAAAACATTCCATTTCCCCTCTCCCTGCCTCTTTTCCTTGCTCAATCCTGTATTTCTTATCTTCTTTTTCTATTACTTCCTTTCTGATCCCTCACCCTCCCTTCTTCCCAGCTCTCTTTACCTCTGTCCTCCCTTCCTCCTTCTCTTTATCTCTCCATCTCCCCCACTCTGTCCCTCTCCCCTCTTTATCCCTCTTTCTCTCCTATTTCTCCTCTCTCACTTTCTCTTCTCTCTCTTTCTCTCTCTCCCCCCATATGTATAAGCATATTCCCTAAATATTCAGCAATGTGCAATCAATGACAAGAGCAAGTTGAGGCCAACGAGAGCAGGAAATGTTTTATGAGAAACAACGCTGGGAGGGAAGGATGGAGATCATGTTTTAGTTTTCCTGAAAATGAGAAGAGACTGAAATGGTTAAACACTTTGGATAGAGGCTACCGAGCTGTGGAGAGTCAGCAACATATCTCTGGGAATTGATCGAAAGAAGCCAGGTGAGCATTCCATGAGAAGCCAGAGCAGAGACGCCTTCTTTGCTGGAGATGCCCGAGTGCTGAGTTTTGCAATCAATTTCTATTCAGAGGAAAAGGCAGTCATTATTTCAAGGGAAGCAGCATGTCTTGGCATGCTGCAGCATATGCAGGTGAAACTGCAGCTGCCTTTATTTCTTTATATTGCAAGGTGGTATATATACTATTGTGAACTTTCCAGCCGTCATATGATAAGTCACCCAGTGGAAAGGACCTGAAACTGACATTCTGCTCAAACAGGAGTGATTCTCTTCCCCTTTCAGTAATTAAGCATTCAAACCAGTCAACAGCTTGGTTGGAATGATTTTATGACAAACGACCGAGAACCTATCAACCGGAAAACTCAGCTCGGCAAAAAATCCCTCAAGCCCAAGGAACTCAATCAAGGCAGAGCAGCGGCCCTTGCAGAGGCAGCTTTCTCAAACTCTGAGTCACGTAAATCCAAGGAGGCCAAGATGCCACAACTCACTGTGACACAGGAAGCAAAAAAGGAGGACGGATGGGGCAAGGCCCAGAAGAGAAAGGAGGAAAATAAAAAATACATTTCTCCCTTTCCTTTTGGGCACTTCTGATGCCTAAACATGTTCAGGAAGAAACCAGACTGCATTGTTTCTGTGAAGAGAGAACAAATATATAAGGAGAAGAAACAGGCAGAGGGCTTGGGCTAGTCAAAGGAAGGTGGACGCTGGGTTGATGGGAAATTAACCCACCACCTATGTGGTCCTCAACACATCCCTGAATACAACAGAAGCTAAATGCAAAGTTTGGTCTATGAGTTATCCTGGTGACTGTCCACAAGAAGATCATATCTTCTAACACTTCGCTGTGAGACCTCGTATTTGTGTGTGTACATGTGAACATGTACACTGCCATCCATACATATTTTGGTGCACACAAGCCGTCTTCCCCCTTCTCATTGCAACATCTTTCAAGCATACAAAAAAGCTGCTATAAATTTACACCAAACCCCACATGCCTATCCTCCTATATCCTATTAATATTCTCATATCATTTTGTCTTAATTTATATATTAGGATATGAGCAGGCCTGAGAGCTGAGATGGTAGGGCCCATCTAAGTTTATTTTTATGTGACACAGAAAACATTAAAAATTGAATATATGAATGGGGAACCATATGATATTTCACTAGTGTGGATTATGTCAACCTTAAGTCAGGTTAAAAGTGTCAACTTGAACATTTACCATCTCATTTTCAAAAATGAGATTGCATATATTTATTTTGTGTGTGTGTGCATGTATATGTATGCAGTTATAAGAATATGTGTACATATGTGGGTTCATGAATGTCAAGGTGTGCAAGGGACAACTCTCTCCTGTTTATTCTCTCCCTCCACCCTCTCTGTATCCCTGAGATTGAACTCAGATTGTTGAGCTTGGCAGCAAGGGCCTATATCCATTTTAGCCATTTGGTTGGCTCATAGTTATTATCTATAGTGAAAAGATTCAAAATACCTTGTTCTAGTTTTTAAAAGTATATAGTCCATTATCTTTATCCACATTCATCCAAGTCTGCGACAATGCCCCAGAAAATCTTATTCCTATTTAACTATAACTTGGTAACCATTGACTGAAGTCTCCCCATTGATACCTCCTCCATTCCCCAACCTCAGGGCACCATCACTCTACTGCCAATTTCTAGAAGACGGGTCTTTAAGGACTGAGGATTCTGTCTATGAGTGAGAGCATGTGGTATTTTCATTTTGCCTGGCTTATCTCACTTAACATAATGTTCTCTCATTTGCTCCCTTTCATCACATTCACTGTGCCGATTTTTCCTGGATCTTTCTAAATGGTCACACTTCTGTTCATCCACCCTTCATTCTTATTTTAATGCATTTTTCAAAGTAAATTTCACAGACCATCACAATGCCTCTTCTTAGCTCAGAATTATCACCTGAAGCCACATCTCTGTATATATGCTGTCCCCTGCCTTGCTAATATTACTACATGGGCACTAATTAAAATGAAGTTACAAAGGTTCCCAAAAGGAATACAGATGCTGTCAAAAAATGTATTTTCCTTCCTCTAAACAACCCACTAAAGCCGCCATGCTTTCCTGGCTTCTAAGTCTTTTACCTAGAGGGAGATGACGATTTGGGTGGGGAACCTAGAATCTAAAATATGAGATTCTGTAAAATGATGAGCAGAGACTACAGAAAAGGGAAGAATGGATGGGCAAAAAAGAGGGAAAATGTCCGTGTAGAAACGAAGTCTGATCGTTTTATTAGCAGCATCACAGGGTGAAACAGTAAGAAGCCAGGGTGAAGTGGGTTAGAGTATCACAACTTCGATTAACACATTCTCATAACAATTAGCAGTACTGAGAATTAGTGATTGTAAGCACTCAGCCTTAGTGCTGGTGGAACATCTACAACTTTCCCCCAAGGCTCAAGGAACACTGTGGAAGAAGGGACAGAAAGAATATAAAAGGAGGAGGAGCTGTACTATAAAATGCTGTCTTCTGGATGTGACATGGCCTTTGCACCCTCGAGCTCACAGCAGCTCTGGTTACCTGTGTTAAGAACAAACCAGCAAAAATTTCAACACGGCCTGGCATGGTAGTACCCATCTTTTATCTCAGCACTCCAGAGAAGGAGGCAGACAGATCTTGGCAAGATCAAGACCAGCCTAGTCTGCACAATGAGTTCCAGGCTGCCAGGGCTGCAGGGATACTCTATATCCAAAATTTAAGGAAAAAAAATGCAACATGGACAGAGGAGGGCTATCAAGCGAGGCTGCACCAAGAGCTGAGGAGCCACTGAGAACCCATGGGTGATGAGACTACAGAGTGTCACTGTTCTTTGGGAGCGTGATCACTGGTGGGTTGACCATGCTCCAGTGGATGGCCCTACGTCCATTCACATGCAGGCATCACTAATAGGACCCAGTAGATTATAAAGTAAATTTTAAACAAGAAAACATGAAGTTGGCAGAGAAATGTGTCTGGGGGTGCCTGGGAGAGTTGGTGTGGTGAGTAGGAATGTATATGGTCAAGATGTTTTACATACATGTGTAAGATTTTTAAAGAACAAATTAAAATATTTTATTAAAGGAAAGATATGTCTGGGAGATGGCTCAGTGGTAAAATGTGCAAGCATGAAGACCTGAGTTCAGTTCCCAGAACCCACATCAAAAGCTGGGCGTGGCAGCATGCACCTGTAATCCTAACAACGGTTCCAGGGAGACAGGCAGATCTCAGGGGCCCAGTGACCAGCCAGGATAGCCTGCTTAGCACAGTCCACGTCAGTAAGAGATCCTGCCTGAAAACAAACAAACAAACAAACAAAAACCAGTGTGGTACAACAAAAGAATTACACTTGAAGTTGACATCAGGCCACCACATGTATGCACAAACACACACACACACACACACACACACACACACACACAAACACACTCCATGCATTATGGTTGTTACAGGGTTCCATGGCAGAAAATGGAAGACCATTTCAACCATACACACTGAAAAGTATAAAGATGTTGATACAGCTCAGGTGGCATCATCCTACTCTTCAGTGTAAGCAAATTTACTCTCAAACAGACAGCCAAGAAAAGAATCCAGCATCCAGCCTACAGCAAAGTACAGCTCTGTAGAACACCATCTTGGATGTTCCAATACTAGAAATGTTTGAAAAATGGCATTGACACTTCCTTTTGACTGATGTCTTGGTTCACTCTCACTTTTCTGTCTTACGGATGGAGCATATTAATTAGGCTGAGATTGTTCCATTTCATATAACAATGTCCAAGATATTGGAAGTTTGGAGAACATCCAAATTTCCTTTCAATCTAACACTTCGATGCAATAAATGACAAATCAATATTTTTAATACCTCCCCATCTTAATGCTTTCTGGTGGAACAAAGCCAGCACATCCTGCATGAAATATGCAGATTATTAAGGCTACATTTTGAAGATAATGGAAATGAAAAACACTCATTTTATGGTTCATGCAGGTGGTAGGTCACCACAGTGGATGGACGCTCACTGGGCAGTAGAGAAATTAACACCTTTCTGAAGTTGAGAGCAGTGGTAACTTGTTACTAAGTCACCTATTCCAACTGGGATCCTATTAAAGTGTTTGATTTGAGGGCAAGGACATAAAATCTCAATTAAAAAATATTGTTTGTTAAAGCCAGGACTCATGCTGGCACCCAAGGAAATTTCATATAAACCAGCGGCACATCCCTATCTAAAATTCAATTATGTAAGTGCAAGATTGTAGCTGGTCCGAGACAGCTTTGTTATGAAAATAATAACAAGTGGGTAACGATAATCATCCGTTCCTCATAAGATCATGAGGACAGTAAAGTATGCAGGTTCAGCAACTGAAATTTCAGTTTCTGAGCTTTATCACTCATACATTTCAAGTAGCAAGCTGCAGATAATCAAAAGCAGATAATCAATGGACTCAAGAAAGAAAGCATTCACACTGGCTTTCATCCACATTTATATGGTCTGGTATAAGTAAAGTTCAAAATTTTCAAATCAGATATACCAAAGAAGTGCTGTATAGGTCACTATTGCAGGGCTTTATCCAACCAGGGATTTTATAATCACTTCACCTAAAAGAAGGCAAACGGTTACTGCAAGGCAGAGCCAGACATTGGAAGTTTGACCACCGATGAATGACTATTCTCAGAACACGGATGACCTTCCCTCATAAAAGAGCTAGCTAGGGTTCTCTTTGGCTTGAATTTCTTCTGCACACATTTCCTTCACTCCACTGACCTTTCCTACATGCACACATTACATCCATCCTACCATCTGGTCCTCATCCACACCCCGCCCCCCCCAAAAAGGCTTCCTCGTTCCTCATGGTATACCACGTTGGATCTCCTTATTAAAAATATTCATGTTCCCTACTAGATCATAAACAAAATGGTAAAAATTACCAAGAAGGCTCAAGAAGACTCGTCAGATCTTCCTATTCAAATTTCTTTCCTAGTCTCTCTTGACTTGCATAGTATACATTCCTTAATAGTTCTTCTATATACACTATTTTTCTTTCTAGAATATTATCTTCTGTGTTGGATAGCTTCAGTTGTCAATTTGACAGACCTGGGAAGTGCGAACCTCAACTGAGGAACTTTCTCTATTTGATTGGCCTGAGAGTATGTCTATGGGCATTTTCTTGATTGTTGAGTGATGACCAAGAGCCCAGTCTCTTGTGGGCAATACCACATACCAGCAGGTGGTCCTGAGTTATATAAGAAAACAGATTAATATGGGTCAGGGAAGCAAACCAGTAAGTAGTACTCCACCATGATCTGTACTTTGGCTCCTGATTCAGGTTTCTGCCCTGAGTTCCTACCTTGGCTTCCCTTGGTGATGAACTGTGACCTGGTGGATGTAAGATAAAATAAACCTTTTTCTCCCCAAGTTGGTATTTGGTCAGTTTTTATCACAGCAATAGAAAGTAACCAGCATGTTCTCCATTTGGCTAGTTGACTCCTTCATGTCATTTACATCTATCTCTGTTTCACTAAGTTCTTCTTGAAGAGTCATTTCCCACCCAGTGGATTCAAAGCAAGCACTGCTCTTTCAGTTTCATTTCTGTTGCTGCGATAAAACACTCTAACCCAAACCAAGTTAGAGGAGAAAGGGTTTATTTCATGTTAGAGTCCATCCTGGTAAGCAAGTTTAAGCCAGGAAGTTGAAGCAACTAGTACCATCCCACCCACACTCAAGCACAGAAGAAAACGAATGCAAACTCCAAGCTTGGGAGGCTTTCTCTGCTCACAGAGCCCAGTGCCCCAAACCAGCATGACGCTTCCCATGTTCAGGCTGAGTCTTCCCCTGCTAATTAAGACAGTCAAGACAATCCCCCACAGACATGCCTGCAGGCCATCCTGATCTAGACAGTTCCTCAGTGAGAATCTCTCCCCAGGTGTTTCTAGGTTGTATCAAGTTGAAAATTAGAACTAATTCTCCCACCCACAGTGCCTTCCACGCTCTATTCACTATGTGAGCACTCTGGTGTCTTTATCGGGTACTTTCTTTTCAGCATTTTAATAGTTGTATTTTATGTACAGTCTTCCTATTTCTGTCACTGAAATATTCAGTCCACAAGGGTTGGAGTCTTTTACATATGTCTCTGTCTCTACTTTGGATTGTAATTCTTCAATAGTGCCAGAGAATTTTGGATGGACATTCACATCCTAGCACTGAAGTAACTTTCACATTTTGCTAAGTCCAAATGTTCCCGTATTGTGATGGATAAGGGATGTCTTTAAAGGCCATACATGGTCATTAGTTTATTAAAGCACTCTTTTATCTTCTGATGAAACACGACTGACATCATCCCAAGAATCATATGTCAAGAAAAATATTAAGTTTGAAGAAAATCACAGTGTTCTAGTTATATGAAAACATGAGTTACTCCTGAGTCAGCCCAGCCTCAGCTTCTGCTTTAAGCTGAGATGCAGATAAATGCATGAGTACTAGAACCAAACTCCTCTCTCTGATCCATTCTCAAAACTATAAAGCATCATGAGGCTACTAGAATGGTCCTGCGCAAACGATTAGACAACGATTGATAAATCTTCCATTCACTGATGCCCTCCAGTGCAAACCAGCACTCAATAGTTTGGGTTAGTATTTTCCCCTTCTATCTATATTCCATTTATTTTATCTAGCATACCACTCAGTGCAAGTAGAACAGCTACAGTCTGACAGTAACAGAAAGATCATAACCCCATACATTTTGGCTGAAATCTTAATGTTAGCCTCTGGGTGAGAGCTACATCAATCTCAAAGATGTCCTTCCAACTCAAGGATGCAAGGAAGAAAGACTTGTAAAACTCCGAGAGCACCTCCTTCATTTAATTTATGTGTCTACTGACTCCCAGCATCCTGAGACAGTTAACTTGGTCCTTAGATTCTGAGGATATAGAGAAAAGTCTTCCAGAATTACTATTATTCTGGGGGGCGGGAGATGAACATATTTTATAGTATTATATTGTGTTCTTGGATGATCTTAATCACACTGGCTATACTGTTGACAAGAGAAAGCTTTCTGAGTCATTGCCATTCCTATGTGGTACCTTGTGCACTCTAGTTCCTGGGACTTACTGCTCACTCAGACCACTCCTATGTGTTACCACTGGTATAGCAATTGGGAAAGAGAACCCAATAGACAATAAAGCAAAAGAGGTCGGTGAGTTTAGGCATGCATGACAGGGGATGGAACTTTGAAACTATTGGCTGTGTCTCATGAGTAAATCTTCTTTTCTGTTTAGTACGCAAAGTCACGAATTTCCTTCTGGAATTTTCTGGTGGTTTGTTTAGCTTGACCCTCCTCCTCCTGCTGCTCTCCCTCACTTCCTTCCTCCTCACTTGTGTCCTTCTGTCCCCAGCACTCCCCCTTCCACTTCATGTCTCAAGTGTTCTATTACTTTGCCCACCCCTAGCTCAAAACCAACGTTCCCCCTCTCACGGGTTCCCTTCTAGCTTCTTTACTCATAGACACACTCATTTCCACAAAAACACACATTTACACAAATCAGAAGCTAGGATCCCCCACATGACAGAGAGCATGTTTTGTTTGTCCTTAAAAAAATAACAAAAAATCCTAAAAATATAATTATCACATGACCCACTTATAAGACTCCTGGGCAGATAATCAAGGGCTTTCTATCCTATCACAGAGACACTTGTACATCCCTGTTTACTGGGCTAATTCATAAGATCAAAAGATGGGAATGAATGGATGAATGAATGAATGAATGAATGGAGAGTTAACTCCTGGACCACAAAGCCCTGTCTGTAAAGTTGAAGAAGCACAAGTCCTGACTCCAAGGCTGGCTTTTTCCACTAGACTCAGATGGAAGGAACATAAAGAACAATACCTGCTTGGTGCTTCCTGTGGGTTAAGGTGATGCTCATGTCCACAGATCTCACAGTGAGTCAAAACGTGTGGGTGAGGCCACACAGGTGCTCTCCATCCTCCCAGCGCAAGGTTGGTGATATTATTAACTTGCTGTATGAAGAGGATGCCAGACTCAGAAGAGAGAGAGGACTTGTCTGAACAAGTTTCTATATCAAACACGTAACAGAGCCAGGTCTGAGAATCACAATTTGCTCTATTAAATACCACCTACCCTTCCTAGCACTCACTCTGTAAAGGAAACCTTCCCCTCAGCTGTGGATGGCAGTGCAAGACTATTTCTGAGTAGTCAACTTAACACATCCAGTCATACACTTATACAGTATTACTTTTCCCTCAACAGTATTTATTTCCTAATTGTTTCCACGGGAATGGGTACTTTCTTAGATTACCAGAGACCTGGCCATCTTGTGCACTGACTGAATCTACAGCTTCTACTATACATAAAATAAAACACACGATAAAACCCTAGCAAATGAAAAATCAAGATAAGTAATTATATACCCATAATTCTTCATATAGTTATCCCAATGTCATGTCCTATGTATTCCACATAATATATGCATACATACTTCATACACAGGAAGATTTATATTTACACATTCATCTATACATGTAGACATTTTGTATGTGAATAGAGAGAGAGAGAGAGCAAGAAGGATGTAAGAGAAAGGGGAAGGAACAGCAGAAATGGGAAGGAAGGGATAGGAGTGGAAGGGAGGGGAGAGGAGGACAGACAAGAAAGGAGATTAGAGAAGAGTACAGATGAAAGAGGAAGGGAATGAGGGAGGGAAGGGGAGGGGAGAAATGGGAAGGGGAAGGGAGGGAAGGAGAGGGAAGAGGAAGGGAGGGAGGGGGAGGGAGGGGGAAGAAGGGGGAGGAAGGGGAAGGGAGGGGAGAGGCAGAGCTAGATCTATATATCTCTAGTATTGATGCACAGCATGGTACTGAGCCCATAATGACATTCAATTAAATATGCATTTATTGCCTAATTGAGATGCTAACAAATCACATCACAACTCCAGAATAAAAATGATCCTACCGGATACTAATTAGATACACAAGTTCAGTTAATGTCAAAATACCAGTAAAATGGTACCAATAACTGTGTCACTACTGCCGGGAAATCAAGCAACTCACAGAGCCTAAGTCCTGTAAGTAGAAAGGGAGTTAGAAAGCATGGCACAGTCCTGAGATGCCATAGCTGACAGCACGTGATGGCTTTGACCAGCTTTACAACGTCAGGGCGAAAAAAGGTACGGATTGTCTATGGAAATTTTATGTTGGGAAAATGACTTTGGAAGCTGAGTAGTTGCTGAGAGCAAGCCATTGCCTAGACATATCTGGGCATATGGGCCAGTAACTCACAGGACCCTTTGTAGGAGTTGATACCTGTGAGGCAGACAGTACCCACAAGATGTATTTCAGTTTGGTCAAAAGAGGCAATGGCCAGAGGGACAGCGTTAGGGTAGTGTAACATAGAAACATTCTTTTCCAAGTTTCTTTTTTATTTCTTTAATTTCTAAGAATTTCACATGAGGATTAAATTTTTCATACGTGAGCATTATCTTTGCATTATTTCTATCTCCCCCAGTTCCCCACCAACTCCTCCCATGACCTCCACTCTCTCTCTCTCAACTTCTTGTCTTCTTGATTATTATTGTTACATATAATCATATTTATAAATGTGCATACACACACACATATATATATATATAATATATTTAATTCATTGAGTCCATTTAGTGGTATTCCTGTGTGCCTGTGTTCAGGGCTGCCCAGTTGAGATTAGGTAGCCTCTCAGGGAGCTAGTTCATGGAGAAAACTGATTTTTTGCATCTCAGCATTCATAGGTTGCCTGTAGACCTTTATCTCGAGGTGAGACCCCCTTGCATTTCTTCCTTTCACAATGCCATGTCAGTTGGTTTTGTCATTATGTAGATCTTGCTAGACTATTATATTATGGAGATGTCATTGGTGTAGCTTCTGTATCATAGAGACCATATCTGAGAATTTCTTAAGAGAAAAGCTACAAAAGACACTAAAAAGATCAGTTTAAAAGGACGTACTGGTAGTAGGGAATCTTCATGCTTCTTCCACATCCCAGATGACAGAGTTCAACCCTAGTGAGGTCAGTTATACTGGGGCCCATTTGATACAGTCTGCAGACCTTCTTTGGAAACATGAAAGAGTCTCAGGAGGTCTCATAGGAGGGTGGGTGGAGATCTCAGAAACACAGGGAAAAAGGATTTGTGCAAGTAATGAGTACCAAGGGGAGAGTGAGCCCACATAAGAGAGACACCTGCTGGGACAACTGAAAATAATTTGAAAAGACAGCTGAGAGATGGAATCCCTGTGAGCTAGATGTGGTATTTGAGTTATGTTTACTGAAGTCTCCTAAGTCCATCAAGAACAGAGATAGCAGGGGGCACTGTGACATCTGGGTCACCTGAGGGATCTGTCCCTTCATCCACAGCTCCTGATTTCACGGAATACAGTTATTTACTATGTGTTGGTTTTGTTGTGATCTTTAGCTCTTCCAACACCTACATTTTAAATAGATATCTGTTCTCGTTTCCCAAGTCTTGCTAAAGAGTTTTGATTTTTGCAAGTGAACCCACTGTTGGTTTCTTTGGTTTTATTTGAGCTTGTTTTACATTTTATTGATTTCTGTTCCTTTCTTCTACTTAACACAAACCTGATTTGCTCTTCTTTTCCTGTTTGACAAAGGGAGAAGATGAAGTCATTAACTTCAAAACTTCCTTTATTCCCTTTCTTATATAGCCATTTAATGGAAAGAGGATCTTTCCATTGCACCGCAATGAAACCTGCTGCTGCGCTATGCATTTATTTTCAGTGTTCAGTAGCATAGTGGGTAGAATGCTTGGCTAGCATGCCTGAGTTTGATCCCCAGCATCGGATTAACTGTTCATGGTGGCCCCTGGCTTTAATTCCTGAACTTAGGAGATGTGAAGACCATCCTTGGGTACATAGCAAGTTTGAGGTCAGATCCTGTCTTGAGAGAAGGATATGTGGGATCACTGTGGAGATCAGCAGAGTTTTCAAAAGGATACCAATGTTTATTTTGATAAATCTTTAGATTTACTCTTTAGCTGATGAACTACTTTTATATGTATGAATATGTTGTTGCGAAATGTCTGGAGAGTTGGCTGATATCTTTTTGCCATTTCTCTTTTGATAATACTGTGGGCAGAGAATATATTCTGATTTCAATTATTTAAAATTTGTTAAAATTTTTAAAATATTCCAATCCAGATTAGGGCTTCTCTTAGTAATGTGTTCTTCGATGTTGGGAAAGAATGTATATTCAGCTATGCAGGGGTAAAGAATTCCATAATCACTGATTAGAACCACTTGGTTGATGGTGTTGTTCAAGTTGTCCATATGGTTAATAGTTTGGGACTATTTCTTTATTCAGAAACTAGCCCTCAGCTGAGTATGACAATATGCGCCTTTAATCCCAGAATTTGGGAAGCAGAGGCAGGCAGTTCTCTGTGAAATTGAGGACAGCCTGGTCTATATAGCGAGTTTCAGGCCAGCAGAGCCACAGGGAGACCCTGTCTAAAAAACAAAACAAGAAAAAGGAAAGAAAATAGTCCTGTTCTCTATAGTTACTTCTCTGTAATTTCATTTCTTTTTGTTTCATATGTTTTGAAGATAAGGGCATAAACATTTAAGATTGTGTTTTTTTATCTCAGGCATCTCCAGTCCCTCCCTCCCTCCCTCCCTCCCTCCGTCCTTCCTTCCTTCCCTCTCTTCTCCTGAGCCAGGGTCTTACTATGTAGCTCAGGATGGCCCTGCATTCATCATCTTCCTTCCTCAGCCTCCCAAATCAGGGGATTGCAGGCATATATCACCATGGCTAAGTGCTGTGCTCTCCTGACTCATCTTTCTTCATTATAAGATGATCATCTTTATTCCTAGTACGGATCTTTTTTCCCCCTCTAGAATTTATACTTCTGATAGCTATACAGCATAGAGCAATCACGTAGCATACTCATATACCGCAGCATTCTTTGCGTCAGTACGACTGTATCTTTCCCCAAGTTTTATTGCTAGTCTCCTCACCTTGTTACACAGAAAGTATACTTTTCCTAGACAGTCCACAATTAAGTTTGACTTTTGGTCACTCTACCTCTGGCCTTTAACTGGACATATTTAGATCCTTCATGCTTCATGTACTCATTAACATAGCTGTGTAAATCCATAATCCATTCCTTTTCTGTCTGTCAAGTCTGTTTTTGTTCCTTTCCCTCCTTCACTGTCTGATTCTATTTTGTGACCCCTGTGATCTTATTAGCTAAAACACAATGTTTGGGCATTTTAGTGGATGCTTTAGAGTTTATAGTACACACTGTAAATTGATATCAATGTAACATTTGATCATGAAATCATCATAGATTCACAGAGAGTGACAAAGATAACAGAAAGGGATCTTTCCCCTCTAGTTGGTGACAGTATTAACCCGCCTTATGAAACTACAGTGCAGAGGCAGAGCTGAGTATTGACACTGACATATTGTGTGTGGAGTTTTATGCCTTTTCGTCTCAGGCTGTGTAACCCTCACAATCATCAAAACACGCAATGTACCACCAACTCCCTCGTGCCAATCCCTCACAGCTACAGCCATATTGGCACTCACCAATGTATTTACTAACTCTGTGTCATTCTTCAGCCACAAAAATGCAACCCCACATGAAACCTTTCAATATTGTTTTAATTGTCACTAAGATTCCACTGGGATATACTCAAGTTGCTGGTGTTGGGTATAAAAATAGCTTTCTTTATGTATTTATTTATTTTCCTTGACAATTTCATACATGAATAGAGTGTATCTCTACCAAATCTAGGCCTCAGTCTGCCTCCCACTCCCTGCTAGGAGCCCTGCATCTCCCCGCACATCTCCCTCCACATCTCCCCTGTGTCTCCCCCCCAACTGCACGCCTTCCTTTTAAAATATGTTATTTATTATTTTTATTTTATGTGGATGAGTATATTGCCTGCATGGATGTAAGTGCACCCATACAGTGCCATGCCTGTGGAGTTCAGAAGACGGTGCTGGGTCCCCTGGGACTGGAGCAATAATTGTTAGCTGCCATGTAGGTGCTGGGAATTGAACTTGGGTCCTCAATAGGAGCAGTAAGTGCTCTTAACCACTAAGCCATCTCACTAGTTCCCAGGTCTTCCTTTTAATTTTTTAAAATTTACTATTATCATTTTTTAACCTATTGAGTCAATTTAGTGCTCTTCATATATGCATAAGTGTGGGGTCATTCACTAGATTATGGGAAACTTACTAATGGCCACCCCCCAAAGAATAGTGGCTCTCCTTCCCCCAGAAGTCATCAGCTCCTCAGTTAGGAGTGAGGCCTCAGGATATCTATCTCCCTTCACACTAGAATGTTGACTGAGCTGATCTTGTACAGGTCTTAAGCAGGTAGCCAGAGATGCTGAGAGTTGAGGTATATAAGAAGCACATCATGTCCAGAGAACAGCATTTTACAACACTCCTTCGCATCCTCCCATTCTGTTTAAGCTCAAAAACCTGCATATTTATTACACACACATCTAAATTACTTCCTTTTGTTGAATGACATATAAAAAGACATTGTATGTTAAAAATGGTGGCACACTCCTTTAATCCCAGCACTTAGGAAGCACAGGCAGGCAGTTCTCTGTGAGTTCAAGGCCAGTCTGGCCTACATAGCAAGTTCCAGGCCAGCTGTGGCTACAGAGAGACCCTTTCTCAAAAGACAAAAAAAAAAAAAAAAAGAGTTTATTTTCTTACTTTTTTTTACAAGAATTCAGAAATATAGCTGCTTTGAGGGATGCAATCTTGCATCATACTACTTTACAAGGCTGCATATTTTACAGTGTGTGCATGTTACCCTTTGGGGTTTATTGGTGTTTCCTTTCTCTCTACATGGACTGTGGCCAAGGTAGGAACCTGGCCCAAGATAAAAGATGCCACCTTACCTTTCCCTGACTGTCAAGGGTTACCATGTAGTACAGCAGTATCTGGAAAATCTTCCCATGTGTTCTATGTATCACATGGTTAGATGATAACCCTGTGATTCCATCTCAACCAGAAGTACAACTGCACCTCATCTTCCAGAGCTACTAAAAGAAAAAAAAAACTTGACAGGTTTTATGGATTTTAAAAGTTTTGCTTCATAGAAACACCTCATTTATATACACTGCAAGTTACAATTTATTTAGCACTTTCTCTAGGCCACGTATTGTGCTGAGGGATGGTTCCTTATTACTGTACTAACAAATACATTTGGTAATACTGAGGTTTCTTGGCTTATCCTATCTCTAAATGAATTATAAAATGTTCTACTTAGGTTAAACCTGCAATGTATAAATGAAACAAGTCAACCAGCTGAAATATAGGTCAAGTAAATAACTGCTTTTCAAGCCCTTGACCAGAGTAGACATTATTAATCAATTACAGCACTTCTCCCTGATAAATACATCCTTGGCCTCATAATCCATTGTTTCAGACTCCCAAATATCTCACTTGCCACTTCTTTCCCTTCTGCATCTAGAATCTACATCATACCCATTAAATATGTCATACCTGTTCTGCATACCAGTGTCGTGTAAATCACAAGCTTCCTTTCTGAACTTCAAGAACTATGATTGTAACATCCTATATGTGGCTAAAATAATTTGAAGCAGAAGTTGCACAATCTTGGCTAGGTCAGAAAATGTTGAGATAGTAACACTAATGCTTCCCTAAATCCCTTTCAAGGAATGAGTTTGTCCACCTGAGCAATCCAACCATGGAAGTAAACACATTCCAAAAATTGAAGCAAGAAGAAGGAAAAATAAATAACACTCGTTTTTCAAGCATCTGCTTGCTCAAGTGGACACAGGAGGGGGCCTGTGACTCATATAACTAACCCCCCACTCTAGCATCCGTCCCTCTATCTGTATCTCCATGGTGCAGATAGTCCCTGAATCACCAACATTAGCTTATCATGCTACTCAGGGGTCTTTATGTGATATTGGAACTCCTCGGATCCAGAGTCTGATATCTTGGGCAAATGGTATTCAAAATATGGCAGGAAATAAGGAACAAAGTGTCTGATCATGCCTAGGTGTCTGGAGAAGGAGGTAATGAGTTACAAACAGCTGTTGCCTTGGTGATATAATGCCATATCAGACACTGCATAAGGAGATGACAATCTATTTATTTGTGTGAAATTTTCTTATCCACTCAACATACCCTGAACAGTCACAGCAATTCCCCTAATTGACAATATTAAGTAATCAGCCTCAAAATCTATGTACCTCCCGAAGATGAGCCCATTGGCGAGTATCTGAGTATAGGACAGAAGCCAGATTATCCTAACTAAACCCTTATCCCATCTATTAAACCAAACACATCTATCAGTAAACCAGTAATTTTCTTCTTAAAACACTTCTTAACACCATTTCAATGTCAAAAACTAATGAAAAAGCACCCTTCATAACCACGGCTTCAGTTTCATCATAGTCATTTAGATTTGTTTAATAAATAGGTTTAATGTGTTTATGAGTGTATAGCCTGCATGTATGTATGTGCACCTTAATCGTGCAGTTCTCATGGAGGTTAGAAGAGGGTATCATGTCAGATTCCCTGGAATTGCAGTTATGGACTGTTGTTAGCTGCCATGTGGGTGGTAGGAATGGATCAGGGGTCCTCTGCAAGACCAGCCAGTACTCTTAACCACTGAGTCATCACTCCAGCTCTTTATTTGACTTAAAAAATATGGCCAACATATTGCAAGAGAAACATATATAACTCTATTGGTACAAGAAAGGAAGAAAAGAGGAAGGGTGGAGATCAAATCTAACACAATGCACAGGCCCTCACACATAAGCCTCTCCTTTACAAAAATGTTTGTAAAGATACAAGGTGCTATCACAGAAGAGGTGAGTAATGGTCATACAATCCCTCTGGTTGATTTAGACTGAAATCCGAATTGGTCTTCTGACACCATGGGAACTTAGAGAAAGCAAAGCTTTCTGCACCCAGTTCCTTCTGAAAAAGAGAATATTATGACCTTTATCCCCCATAGGCATAATGAGGATTAAATGGGATAACCCCTGTAAAGTAAGGGGTTCTACATAATTGCCAGTGTTCCGTAAATTAGAACTGTTATGATCAATCACAGCAGTCTCGTGAATTCAGAACTCAGTCTAGAGGACATCTTTTCTTCCACTTGAATAAAGCAAATATGTTTGAACAAACCATCATACACACAGTGCTCAACAAAGGGCATCTATAGACTTTCAATGTGAGTTGAATTGAGGGGTCAGACTTCACACAACTATTGAGCTGTACGGATATGGGCTGGGATCAAAAGCATAAAAATGTCAAAATACAGCTGTTGAACTCTGTGTGATTCTCTCAGAAGCCAGTGCAACTCCTGTAATAAGATTTGAACTTTGTATTCAAGAGAATTGTGCAGGGGTTCTCTAAAGAAACAAAGCAAGAAATATAAAGACAAGAGACAATCCCTAACGTTGTACCTGGATCTAAGTCTTGCCCTACACACTCAATGATGGACTCTGTCTTCATGGCAATCCTTTGAGCAAACAAGAATGGTATTTGGAGTATTGAACAAGGCGTGCTGGGTGCCACATGGCTCTCACAACCAGAAAGAATGCTAATAGACATGCTGGCTCTGAAAACCAGCTAAATATCAAGGCTGATTAGAGTGAGCTTCTATCTCTCTGTCCACTCACAAGACACAGAAATGAGATAAGAATGCAATTCTGTCAAATTTTTAGCCACTGCAAGATACAGACATTACTTATATTTGCTACCTATTAAATATTAAATGGTTCATTACAAAAATATTGACAAGCCTGATCTAGCCAATTCTCTTCTGCCCTTATGAAACCTATAATGAAACCTTCTTTATTTTACTTTCAGGAAGGTTGTGGGATGAAGTGAGTTCATTTGACAAATGCATCCCCTGCTTGCATGCATGGTACACAGACTAAACAAGTGTACCTTCAGGTGGGAGGATCATGCAGATGTGTACCTCATAGGGATGATGCTTAGTCCCACTGTGGGCTGAATTTCAAGGGTAAGATGTTTCCAAAGCTCTGTTAGTAGGCAAACATTTTAAAAGTACTTCCTAAAAAGATAGATAATGGTTCTACTCAATTTACAGTTTGATATTTGCATCTGTTTCAATGTTACTTATATATATATATATATTGCAACTTTTGTGTAAAAAGGGAGACCTAAGTGTTTACAAAATTAATACCAAAAGGGCTATGTACTTAATCCTTTGGGATTTTTTAATGCCGATAAGGAATGGGTGAGTAAAGTGATTGCTTTGCAAGCATGAGAACTTAATTTTGATTCCCCAGAAGCCATGTTTTGTTTCTGGAAGTTGTGTCTCCTATCATGAATTTATAATCCCAACACTGGATAGTCAGAGACAGGTGGATTCTTGGGGTTCAGTGGTCATTCAGTCTAGCTTACTTGGTGAGTTCCAGAATGGTGAGATATTTTGTATTAATCAAAATATGGACCATACCTGAGGAACAAAATCAAAGGTTGGCCTCTGGTCTCCACATGCACATACACACAAATGCTGCTAAATAAGCTGTGATCCTTTTTACAAAATGGCATGAAAAAGCTTTTGCTTTATTTACTGCTTGGTATTTGCATCATGGACTTCAATAAAGAGTAAGCTATAAGAGAAAGATTTGTTTGGAGAAGTTCAAAATATTGAGTATCCTAACTGAAAACAAAAGAGATAGAATAACAATACCTCAAATATTTATTCTTTTAGAGAGTACACACATACACAGTGATTACCTGCTGTCCCACAACACACAAACCTGGCTGGGGTGCTTCAGGTAAGAGAGGACAGCGTTCTATGGAACTGTTGAGCACTGATTTTCCTTTCTGTACAAAGGTCACTGTCCTCTCTGCTACAGTAAACATTTCTGGAAACACTCTCAGCTTGCACAGACACACCCAGAAGTGTGTTTCCATGGTGCTGAGGTTTAAATATGCAATGCTCCCCATTGTTCCCTGTGTTTGACCACTTGGTCCCCAGCTGGTGCACTGTTCTGGAATTTCTTGAACTTTTAGGAGGTAAACCTGGCTGGAGGAAGTATATTGCTGGAGATGGGCATTGGGGTTTGGCAGCCTTACCTCACTTCCTGTTCTTTCTCTGCCTCTTGACTGCCAGTACAGTTTTGCAGTCTGAACTCATCTCCTGCTGCCATGCCTCTCCCCCCCACCCCAGAAAAATCGATGGGCTCTTTCCCTCCGGAAATGTTCTCCAAAGTACATCCTTTTCTCTCCTAAGTTACTTTGCTCCGAGTATTTTATCACAGCAAAACAGAAAAGGAACAAAGATATGGTGACGTTAAATGTAAGCGAACAAGGAATTCTTCATCATGAGAGGAACTATGAAGAAGAAGAAAAGAGATTCTTCATGAAGAATACACAAAGCCTCCAGGCTGAAGTTCAACACATGGGAAAATATGTAAAATGGGAATCTGTGCACTATGCTGCTCAGGAGGCATTGGGAGCTGGGGCACACGCGTGCCGATTCCCAAGAGTCTTTCATTGAGAGCTTCTTCCCGAACCGTGAATTCCCTCATGATTCTGGCCCCTCTTGTGCATTAGCAAATCAGCTTTACCCTAACCCTGGGAAATGTTCTTGAGCACAAATGTAAAATTACTGGCAACTAAAGTCTATAGCAGCACAAAAAGACAGTGAGCTTGGAGGACACAGGAGGGACAGACTCCATCGCAGGCAGGTAGCCACTGTGATGACTAGCTTTGTTTGTCAACTTGGCTGGCCCTAGCATCAACGAAGAAATAAGCCCCTGGGGACACCTGCCAAGGATTTTCCTAGGTTATTTGAAGTAGGAAGACCCACACTTTATGTAGACAGCACTCCTGGTCACAACCAAGATAAAAGGGGATCCATAGGGAAAACTTAACTTTTTGCCTCACTGTCTTTAAATGTCTCTGGTAAGTCCATCTATCTTCCTGTTGCCGCTGCTGGCACGGCCACTGTGACCACATTCCTTAACTGACTTCAGAACCCAGCTTCTTCAGGCTTGCCAGGTAGACTGAAGACCAGATGCCTTCTGTAAACACTTCAGATCTTCAGCACCAGGTTGAAACTGTTGAAGCATTCAACCTCCTATTCTAAGAAGCTACTGGGTTCTGTCTCTCCACTGTGAAAGAAGTCATTCTCAGACTACCCAAACTATATATATAAGTCAGGCTAATAAAGTCAATCCTTCTTAATAGATATTCATTTTCTCAGTTTCAATTCTGTTGCTCTAGGGAACACTGACTAGACAGTCACTGATTCTGTGTTTCTAAAGGACAGGTGCACACTAAACATAGAGTGTGTGAAGGAGTGTGGCCATAGTCTGCTTGTATTCTTATATTCTCAGCATTGACTCTGAGCTCTCCTCTGACCCATCAAACCACTTCCCCTTTACTTGAGGGCAGACATCCACTTCCTCTAGAAACTGCTCTTTGTTTCTTACTTGTACACTTTGATATTTGAACTGTTCTTCTCAGACTTTCAGTATTCATCTAATAAATCAGACTTCCCAAAGGAGGGAGAGATCTCATTTGTACACAGACAAAGAGTATTCCTCGAATAGGAATCTAGAGACTGGCTTCTGATCTGGGTTGTAAGACATAACCTCTTTCCAGACCTATTGTATAGATGATTCTACCTATCCCAGTGGATCTTAAATATGGATTCTCGGAAATTCCTAAACTCTCGGACGGAAATTCTCGGACAGAAATTCCTAAACTCCAAACTTTGGAATTCTGAATCAGAAACGGAGGATGGTTAGGATAGATACCTAAGCTATCTATCTTCCAACTTACAAGTTCTATAGCCCACTCAATAGTCAGTTTGGTCTTGTATTCATGATAAACAGGACTTCAAGGTCCAGGACTTAAGTGTAAGACTTCACTTTGTATCTTTATTAAATGTTTGATGAAATTAAGCAGCCTCTTTAGTATCAGTGCATGCTATTATCATCTATGAATCCAGTCAACCCCACCCTCAGGAAGACAGATATACATAGATTCTACATTTTTAATATCATGCATTCTCTTATAAAATAAATACAAATTATATCCAAGGGATTCTTGCCATCCATCATTTCCTACAATGACTCCACCTTTGACAGGCTTCCCGGCTACCCGCATTTCCAGAGTCCCTCACAATGGGAACAATGTACCATTTCCTTATATAAGCCATTTATATATTTTCAAGCTTTGTAACCATGTCCCTTCCTCCTCTCTAGATGGATAAAGAGTTATAATTATTTTAGACTTTTTTAAAGGAAGCAAATATTCAAGTCAAAGGAATGGGGAACTGCAGAGGTACAGAGATCTCATCTTAACAGACAGCCTGGAGACATCTAAAGAGCATCAGATTAGCTGCCTGGTTATTTCCAAACCCTCCAAATTCTTTCCTGGAGGGGAATGCTGAGGAAGTAGAGCAGGTATCAACAGCAGGGTTTGAATTTATGATAAGCTTCTCATTTCTCAGAATGGGTTATTCTGTGTGGGAATTAGGAAGTCCCACCATAGATGATTCTTTTTGCTAAACAACTGTCTGTCAAACCCATGTACCCTGTATTACTTTGGCCCTTAGCATAAGAAGCATCTGTATTTCTTTGCTGAACTAAAACTGACCTCTTCCGATGTTACACAGAGCTTAGCTTTAAAACTGAGTTCTCAAACCAGACAGAATCCTACCTTCGCAGACCTTTCTATCCTCAAATAGCAAGCCCGAGACCACACAGGCAGATTCAAATGTCCGAAACCAGAGTAGACTAAGGCAAGGATTGAAGACACTTTATATTTCTTTAGAACTTTACTTTGCTCTATGACGTGTAAAACATTCCTCCAGATGAAAATGCCAGGCTTCCCAGGCAGCCGTAGCTAAATAATTTCTGTTTCTGTTGTCCAAATTGCAACTTTCTAACTCTCCACTCAGTTTTTTGAGCAGAAACTTTCTTGCCCCTTTTTATTAGCCACTGGAGTTCCTAAAGATTGTAGACCAGGTAAAGGATTAAGCAAATATTGAAACAAAGCATGTATGCATGAGTAAGCTTCACCATGGATCTCAGTTTGTGCCATGCTCAAGAATCATCCCTGGAGTTGAACACACATATGCTCAGGGCCTAAGTTGAGAGCCAATGAGACTTTCTGGAACCTGGTAACCCCTACTATATACAAGTAATCCAATTTATATACATATTCATGTATACACATAGTATATTATCTCATTATATACTTTTATACACTGTGATATTTTATACAATATATAGATGACAGAACACAGCATATGTAGATTTATATACACACATTCACACAAATCCCAGCTGTGTCCTGTGTGAAGAGAGATGAGAATGGGCAAAATAAAATAATATAAATGCCTAAAATCCTCAGTTTTGCCTTTCCATTTCAATAGTGTCACTCCACCGTGGTTGAGGGCATTTAGAAAACTTAAAGTTTATATATTATTCATGTGTCTGATGTCTGTGATACACTATGCACACCCACGAAAGTGCAGGTCAAAGGATAGCTTTCAGAAATTGTTTTCTCTCCTCCCACAAAGGGTCCCAGAAATAAAGCTCAGGTGTTGAGGCTTGTAGAGCAAGTGCTTTTACTCTCTGTGCCCTCTTGTCTCACAGACTCCCTAATGGACTATTTAAACTTCACCCCCTGTGGTTTACTGATTATGTTAAATGATGGTAAAGGGGAGTACTTCCTGTGTGTGCAGGAAGATAGATGGTAGATAGATGATAGATAATAGACAGACAGACAGTCAGAATCTTGATTATCAACTTGAAGGGACTTAAAATCACATATGAATAAACCTCTGGGTATTTCTCTGTGCGTGTCTTCAGAGAGAGGTTTAACTGAGGAATATCGGTGGCATATTCCCTGGGATAACCTGAGTTAAGCAACTCTGCTTCCTGACCTCTCCTACAGTGTGACCAGCCACCTCACACCCCTGCTGCCATGCCTTACCTGCCGCGGTGGACTGTAATCTCAAACTCTGAGCTCCTTAGGCTGCATTTGTCAGTAATGATAGAAGTAATATTAGTATTGCATGTGTTCATATGTGTGTGTATATATATGTGTGCACATACGTATTTATATACACACATTAACAATGCGAAATTCATCCATTTCTCTTTCTCCATTGTTTTGAGTGGTCCATGAATTAGATTAACTATCCTGATTATGTAGAGAAATTGAGCTTAATGATCTACAATTGCTTTAATGGCTTTGAAATTCAGAAGGTTAGGAGAGACCAGTTTCTTCTATTGAGTCTTAAATATAAAATGCCTTTGATTGACTGTCATGCAAACCCAATTTTATTCCTAAATGAATTATTCAGAATCAATATCCAACATTAGCCAGCCCAGGGAAGCACAGACATAGGTCAGTATTGGAAAAGAGTCTCTACCCACATTGAGTAAGCCTGCAGTTTGTGAGGGTGGTGAGCTGCTTTCTGAGTATCGCCACTTCAGACAGTGAGAATTAACAACTTCATCACCCCTTGGTATTATTTAATAAGAGAAATTGCTTGATAGAGATGATTAATTCCAAGGCTCAAGGAACCCAGCCTCGTCTGTCTGGAGGAACAAAGGACAGAACATAGGCTTGAGCTTTTTACACAGGAGACAAATTGATTCCAGTTATGTTTTAGGCTGTTTGATGCGTAAACTGCAACCATGTATTTCCTCAAGCTGAAGATTGCTTAAAGGCATAAATGGGACATCACAGAAGTCGTGCGGAAGCTTCATGAAGCTGACATGGTGACAGAGAAGCAGCATTGCTCTAAGTAATTATCCAAAGAGCATAATGAAAGGGAAAAGAATGACCATCACAGGCAACTATAAAATACCAGAACACTGGAGGGCGGGGGGAAGGCTGCCCTGGCCCTGTGCTGGAATCCTGACTGCTTTAGGTCCCTTAACTCCTGAACTTGCGAGGGTGCAGCAAAGATGATCTTTTCTTTGGTTTTCAGATGAAGGCTTTCAGGAGATCAAAGGACTTCCCTTCCCTCCATTGTCCAAGAGCTAGTTGTAGAGCTGAGATTCCAAAGTGGAATTGCTCTCTCAAAAGAGGATGAGTTAGGAGTCATCAATGAAATCCCATTCACAGGAGGAAGGGAAAGCAACAAGGACACAGATTGGAAAGTTCCAGAAAACAAGGAAGACTGAATGTTTGTAAAAACAAAATTCGTATGAGTCCTACTCAGTAAGGCACTCCATGGGGGTGCTTGTAGCCATCAGCCTACTTGGTAAGCACACTGCAGTATCTATAGACACATTCCTAATGCAAGCAAAGAGGAACAGAAAACCCCCACCCAAAAGTCACACTGACATTCGGTATGGCACAGCACTCCGATATGTCCCCCAAGAGCTGCTTCTACTGCTTCCCTCAGTACAGTCCCGGTTCAGGCTAATAAATCAGTGTACAATTTGTGTAGAATCTAATTTTTGCCTTGTGCTTCATCTGGTGTAGGTGGAAGCAAGGGAAAAATGAAACAACTGTAAAATGAAGACTAATGAGAACTCAGGTCCTTAAGAAAATATCCTTTCGTTATTTCCCAGTACCCTTTAGAAAGAATCAGGAGTATCCAATATGCACTTTGCAGGAGGGGGTGTCATAATTGCAGGAAAATGAGTCTATTTCTTTCACAGAATTGTAATTTGGGTAGATAGGTTGGTAGACTGAGAGAATACAGACAGAAAGACAGGTAGATACACACAAACATACAAACAAACAAGTATAGATAGGTGGGTAGATACATACATACCTACACACACTCATATGTAGATAGAAGGAAGGCAGATAGAAACATATATACATATGTACATAGGTAAGGAGATAAATGAATGTTTGCATTTATACAGATAAACATAACTTTATGCATACATAGGTAGGTAGACAGATGATAAGTGATAGACAGATAGAAAGATAGATGATAGATAGAAAGAGACAGAGATGACAGGTAGATGATAGAAAGATCAATAAATAAGTAAACAAAGTATGGGTGGATGGATGGATACGTATGACATATATGCACCATGAAAACGCAGATACATTCCCATGTGCACACTTTCTCGATCTAAACACCTAGAAGTCATGATGAGCTGTCATTGTGCACAGCTATTTCTGTAGGTGACACACAGGCTGCACCACTGTAGGCGTTAATTATGTCCTGGATGCGTCCTTTCCTTCCCCCCTCAGCCATTTATAGCACAGCCAGTAATAATTCCCAAGCCACCCCCAAATCATCCCACAGAGAAAACTTAGTGTTCCTCAAAACTAGCCAGATATATATTAGGTACCCTTGTAGGGAACACAGCAATTACATAAGTCAATGGTATTCAATGATGTAAGGTAAAGAAAGGCAGCAACGGAAGGAAGAAAGGAAATGTATTTACGACTGTGAGTTCCAGATGAAAGTCAGAGTAGCACGCCCGCTCTCTGCGTGTGCACATGTGGTTGGAACTGGGCATTAGCTGAGGCTGTGGAAAGTTACAAAGAAGGTGGCTGTGTACGTTACAAGCGTCTTTTCCTTCTCCATTCTTGTCTGAGTACACATAAGCTGTATACTGAGATCACTGTTCACCGGCATAAGGATGGGAAGAGCTGGACTTAAGAAATGGCTTGGAGGGTAACAGCACTTGCTTCTCTTCCAGAGGACTCAGGTTGGGTTTGGGTTCCAGCATCAATACCAGGTGGTTCACCACCTTCTGTAACTCCAAGTCCAGAGGAATCTAAAGACCTCTTATGGCCTCCATGAACACCAACATGCATGTGGGCACACACACACACACACACACACACACACAAATAAAAATAAAATGAATTCCTAAAAATAAAAGAATGGGAGGCGGGAAGACAGATCTTAGAATAAGCCATGATCGCTTTGAATTTACAAATTGAAAAGAAAAAGCCAACCAGATATTTTTGCAAGTACAAAGTTTGTTTATAACCAATTACAGGTAGTAAGCTGAAAAGTCACTATTCAAAATCTAATGGGAGTATTACATAAAACCCCAGTCACAATGAAGCTCAAACATTTCCCTTGCTGGGGGCAGGTTGGGGGGACATTGGTTGTCTTCTAAAGAAAAGCAGGCAAGAGGTCTGTTGTGCAGGAAACTGGAGCTGCGCTTTCAACAATAGTAAAGAAAAGAAGTTTACTGCCCCCTCCTGGTCCTGTGTGACAAAGTCCTATTCGATGTAATGTCAAATAATATGATTGTATAGGACTTAACACCAAGCAAATCCTTGCTCCTCTGCTTTTGCTGAGAGTGGGGTTGATTTGCAATTCTAAAGGAAAGTGAAAGGGCCACTGTTATTATTTAATATAAAAAATGGATTTCCTGGTTTCCCTCAAGTGTTTCTCATCAGATACAGGGAAAAATATCAAACTGCATTACCAAGTATCATCCCTGATAAATCAAATGAGGGTCACCGCTGGAAAAGGACGAAGCAGTGCTTGAATAAAAAGCACAGCCCCAGAAAATGACTTTAAATGATTGAATTTTCAACCATTTTGTTTTGTTACAGAAGATTTAAAAAAAAAACACAATGACAAAGAAAAGGAACCTGAATTGCTGACAAATTGGAACCGCCTAGTCACTGTGCCCCGGGAGGCATCTCTGTCCCTGTACCTGCCCTAACCAAGTCCTACAGAACAGGGAGAGGAAGGGACTTAGAAAGAGCAGACTGCATATCACTTTACAGTTCTAGAGGCCAGGAAGTCCAAGGTCAAGGTGCTGGCTGATTCAGCATCTATCAAAAGTCCTCTTGCAGGGGACCTGAGTTTGAGTCTCACTATACATGTTTGGCAGCTCACAGCTTGTGCATCCGGATCCATGGGACCCAATTCTCTCTTCTGGTATCTGTGAGCAAGAACCCCTATGAGCACATAACCACACACATAAGTACAGAAAATAAAATACATCCAAAAACAGAGAGACTACTTCCTGAGTCATAACTTGCTGTGTCTTTATTTGCAAGGACAGACAAGGAAGCTCTCTGGGACAGTTTCTACAAGGACACATACTGCTCCCATGTGAGAATCCTCAGGCTCATGACTAACTCCACTCTCAGGTACTGTGCATGCTTAGTGTGATCACAGTGAATGAAGATTCTAACTCCCTTCCGGGGGGCTGTAAGCATTTCAGACCAAAACCAGAGAAAATACCTATGTCTCCAGAACTACTGATTTGAGATTGTTCTTGTTCTTAGAGAGGTGCCAGGTGGGGTCCTCCAGTCCTCCACTTTATACATTGATCATAACTAAGGGGGTGCTCTGAGCTCTTCCAGAGATGGAGCTGGGAAGAATAGTAATGATATCTTATAGGACACAAAGTGCCACAGAGCAAGAGCCTGAAGTATGTAACTAACAAATCTAGGGGTCTACAGACTCCACACAACCCCAAGATGTAACTTCAGAAGCAGCTTTCCATATAACACTCTTTGTGTTAGCCATCTAAGCACACAATAAAATAAAGTGCACAGCGTAAAAATATGACTCAAGACTTCCTCTGGTTGCCATCGAAATGCCCAGAAACCAGTTACAGTCTTCTCTGTACAATGTACCAGAAACACAATGGAGAAGCTGGGTGTTGTCGTGCATTCTTGTAATTTTAACATTCAGGAGGCTGAGGCAGGAGGACCACCAAGTTTTAGGCCAGCTTAAGTTTCATAACAAGACCACGTCTCAATTTTAATAAAAAAATGTCCTTTTGTCTGACTTTTCCACAGGAAGCCATGAACCAATGAATTCATTGCTGTGACTCATAAGACCTTAGGGGGCAGCTTACTCATAAGAGTAGGAATGGCTCAAAGGAAAAGCCCACCCTAGCATGAGTCACAACTCACCACAGCTACCTCCCTAGAATTCTCTCTACAACTTGTAGCTAGCCCCACCAAAATGAGTCTTCCCTTCCCCAGCAACTGCTTACTGCTTATATAACTTTGGGAGGGGGTGGGGTGGAGAGGTTGTGAATCTTGTAATTTTTCTGAGTGTCTTGAGCCTTATAAGTTTTGTAAGCTTCCTGAGCCTCTCAGTCACTTCCCTCTACATCCTCCCTCCTCCTGAAGGGATTTTTTTTCCAACTAGATGTATTTATTAGATTAAGATATTGTCTCTTATTACACTTAAGAGAACACTGAGGCTTCAAAAATAAAACACCTCCTTGATACCTTGAAGGAATTTAGTGTCTTCCTGGGTTTATAGCAAGACATTGAAACCGATGTTGATTGTAAATAAATAAGTCTGAGTTAGATCCAGAGAGTACAAGATTGACTCAACTTAGTACTTTGTTTCATTGTTCTTGCATTCTTTATCACAACCTAAAGTGATTTTTATTAGTCAAACTACATATTGCTGACTTCTACTGCTAGCATGTAACATACAAGAGCAAGTATTGTCTATGTTCCTCTCTGTATCCCTAGGGATGGAAAGAGAAGGTACTGGTTAGGAGTAGATATTTTAATTGGAAGGAAATGGCTATATATTATACACATAGCGTGAAAACTGTGATCTGTAATTGTTTCAGTTTTTTCTATCCAAATAGCAATTTATTGTGAAAAATATTCTGTCCATTTGTTTTGATACTAATTATATGTTAAAGGTTTCTACCCCTAAATCTTCATCACTTGTCTGTTGTTCCATGATTTTCTATGTTATGACTACCTATATTCAAATCATTCTCACAACCACCATGACAAAGGGTCTTAAAGTCACTTCTTCAAGCCACATAGCAATAAGAGCAACATTATGATTTAACTACCTACTTACTTAACTACTTACTTAACTACTCACACTTATATAGGTCGCCTATCTTGCCCTCCTAAAAATTTCTGCTGCTGGGGCTGGAGAGATGGCTCAGTGGTTAAGAGATATTCTTGCAGAAGACCTTGGTTCAAATTCCAGCACCTACATGGTGGCTAACAACCATCTGTAACACCAGTTCCAAGAAATCCAATGCCCTCTTCTGTCCTCTATGGACACTGCACAGTATGAGTGCAGTTACAAACAGAGGCATAACACTCACACACATCAAATAAAAATACATTTTTAAAAATCCTGCTGCTATGATTAAAAGATTTTCAGGGCTCAGTGGGTAAGTCACCTCCTGTATAAGCATGAAAAACCAAGTTTATATCCCCAGAACCCAGGCAAATGCTGGGTGGGTGTGATAACTTGCCTGTAACTTTGGTACTTGGAAGGTAGTAATGGAATCCACAGGGCAAGCTGACTGGATAGATTCGTCATATAGGGAAGCTCTGGGCTGCATTGAAAGTCCCTGCTTCAATGATTAAGGGAAGTGATCAACCAAGAATATTCCACATTAACCTCAGGACTCCACAGGCCTGCATACCTACATGGAGGTGGACCCCCACACACACATGCAAACATTCACACACATGCACCCACCTAGGACGTATGCAGAAACACGTGGAAGAAAAAAGGCTTTCATTAGCATTGAAAACCAAGAGGAATGAATTGTGCGCATACTGACATCAACAGTTCCACCCAAAAGCAATGGGCTCCTCTCCCCAGAACCCTGGCCTCTCTGATGTCCTGCAGCTCAGCTCTGATGGGAGCTACTTAGAAGGTGACTAATCAAGTGTCAATCATAACCCGTTCAATGCTTTTGAACTGCCTAGAAGCAGAGGCCCCCTCATCCCCATCCTAAGCATTCACTCTACCCCAGGGGATCAGCCCAGGCCCAGATGTCAGTGTGCCAAAGCCACCTGTGGATTCCTTACTGATGAATATTGTAGCCAATATCCCCATCTGGCCTCTGAGATAAATAATGGAGAAATGAAGACATTCCTACATAATTCACACAATATTGATGAACAGAGCCCTTAATTCAGATCACTTCTACCAATCATTTAATTATGGCTTGTGCAACTATTAAGAAAGAAGCACTACTTTAAGCATGTTTAAATGTATGAGTCAGGGACTTTCAAGTACACAAAGCAGAAGCTCAAGGACCTCTTGATTAATCTAAATGCACCTGCAGATTCTCATCAGTGTGCTGCAAACACAGGAGTAGGAACACAGGACTCTATTGCTCAGGGCAAAATGCCAAAAGACCTAGAACGCTAATGACTTCTCTGTATGTAGATGCATGTGTCTATGTCTGTGTCTGTATCTGCCTGGGTGTGTATGAGTATGTGTACACATACATGTACAGTGTGGGGATGTATGCATATATACAAGCAGATCTCTGATATGTTGCTCCTCAGATGACTTCCACCATATGTTTATGAATTAAATGTCTTCTCTGATAATTTCCATACATGCACATCATACTCTTATGTCCCACCTTCTTCCATTCCCTAGCACTCCTTTGTACCCCCATCTCTCCTGTTTGCATCTACTCATTTTGTTTTCTGGCTCACTGGGTTTAACCAGGACTGTCTGCGTGACTACAGGTTTTGAGCATTTCTCTGCAGCCTGGTAGACTCAATAGGGAGTACACAACTGAAAACAATGATTCAGCCTCTTTCAAAGTCTATCAACAGTCAAAAGTTCAGCAGTAACAGATGGGGCCCCATGAGTCACTCCCCTCCCATTATTTTTGGGTTTCTTATTAGCCTAGAGCTTGGCCATTATACTAGTCTGGATGACCAGTGAGTTCCAGGAACATGCCTGTCTTCAACTCCCTAGCACTGGGGTTAAAAGTGAATGCCACTTGCTGAGCTTTTTTTTCATGTGTTTTAGAGATCCGTCTGAGGTCCTCATGCTTGCATCACAAACATTTTGATAATTGAGCCATCTCCCCAGACCTTAGACAGACCTTGTATTACCGCTGTGAAACTTATATGAAGCAAGAACTAATACTGACCTACATCTTGCCATAGGGAAGGCTTAGGAACTACTGATGTCATGATGGAATTATACTAAACTGGAGGAGATGAGTGCTGAAAAGACTTAATGGTTTACCACTCTGCCATTCACTTGTGTATCATGGGTGTAACTTCAACAACATCCTTCCTCTAATTTACCACCATCAAGAAGAATTTGGTACCACACCTACTTTTATAGCCCAAGTGCCTTCCATTTGTTTGGATCCTAGCAGGATCTGACTCCAACTCTAGCTCTTTCCAAAACTCTGCCCAGAACTTGAAGGTAGGGCCCTATTGCTGAAGACATGACATACTTCAGACACACGACTTGAAAAGACCTGGAAGCCTCCTGCCTGAAGACTAGTTCTCATAGTATCAGAAGGTACTATTCAAGCTTGCCAAGGTAGAAAACGAACCAACAGTTCTACTCAGCTGTAAAGCCTATGAACCGCAACAATTAACAGTTCATCTAATCATCTCTGTTGGTACAATAATGGCACATTTATCTAGGGAGTAATCAACAGCTATCTAATTGGAATTCAAGTCTGCTCAATAGGAAAAGAAAATCTATGCGTGATACTGTAAACATAGCCAAGTACACACGATTGGAGAGGTCATGGGCTCTAGAGAACAGCCTACTTTTGTCACTTTCCTAGACCATATAATTTTTTACTATATTCTAAATATTTATCCTTACAGACAAGCATACCTCTCCCAGCCCATCAAAGTAGCTTCTTTCTGCAACAGATGGAGGCTATCACAAACTTTGACAACTGTTCGAAAGACAGAAAACAAGGGACTGTGAATTGCCCAGCCCTAACTGACACATCTATAACACAGCTTCTACAGAGAATACACGGGGAAGGGGCAGAAAGATGTTAAGAGCCAGAAGAAAAGGACACCTGCTGCAAGTTAATGTATCCCAGACATGATAGGAAAGTTGCGCCAATGAAACCTCCACAGTGTGGCAGTCTAACAAGATCTGCATGACAACACGCCATGGTGGACGGGGGAATTTGCACAGATTCTCGAGATGAAGAGCAACAGGCAATCAAGGAACGGTGCAGGAGGGAGAATCAGGTTTTCTAGGCACTAGCTCCCTGAGAGGTAATCCCAAATGGACAGCCCTAGACACAGGTACGCAGAAGCACCACTCAGTGAACTCAGTGCATTATCTACACATATATGTACATCTATTTATAAATGAATGCATTTATATATATATGTGTGTGTGTATATATATATATATATACATATATACATATATATATATATATATATATATATATATATATATATATATATATATGTAACAATAACAACCAGAAAAGAGGGCAAGACATTGTGAGGGATTTGGTGAGTCATGGGAGAAGCTGGTGGAGGGGGACGAAGAGTGGTGAAAACAATGCAAATACAATACTCAGGCATGAATCTCTCAAAAGATGAAAATAAAACATAAACTCCACTCAATACATCTTCTCCTCATCCACCTTGCTCTAGCTGAACCGGTTGGTTTGACTTCTGTTTCTCCCTGTGTTGGGGTTGATCTAGCCTCAGTACCTTTGCTCTTGATCTTCTCACTGCCTTGACCAATCTTTCTTGAATGATCTTTGGCTCGATCCTCCTTGACCTAAAAGTCTCCATTGAGCCTCACCTTTTTAGAAATGGCTTCACCTTGAATTGTTCTGAAGGTCAACCTCTCCTAGTGTCTCCACCAATTACCTGTTCTAGTGCTATTCTTTGGATTCCCTTGTATCATATAGCAAAACCTGTAATTGTACTTTTCAAATTCTGGCTTCCCATCCATCTCTACCAATAAAATACATGGTTGATAAGGACAAGGAGAGACTGGTACCATAACCACTCCTTCCCCAGGATTCACTGTAGTGTTGGCTTTCTTTCTACATGGAAAGGCCAATAGGCAAACATTGTCGGCTGTTATAATTCTGCATTGAGACTTTGCACTGAAATGATGAAAATGTCTCTAAAGAAAACACAAGGAGTTGTCATAAGGGAGCCATAAGCCTTGTTTTATGATACAGGGTCCCTCATTGACCTGGATCCCACCAAGCAGGTTACACTGGCTGGATCCTATGCCGCCACAGCCAGATTCTTGAAAATATGGATTCTAAACTTAGATCTTCATGCTTATACAGTAAGTGATGTACCGTCTGAGTTCTCACCTCATGCCCAATGTCATTTCTAAAACCTTCAACTCTGGGCTCCTTATGGATAAAGAACAATTGTGAGGGCACAGTGGTGCTTTCTTCTAGATACACATTCAGACTCTCACCCCCCAAAGTACAAGGAGCAAGATATCAGTGGTGAACAGCATCATCCATAACCAGACAGTGTGAATGGGCCTTTCTATTGCTTTATCACTTGTCAGCAAGAGAAATATTTGCTGAACTGACAGAGAGTTGATCCAGTATACTGGACAGAAAATAACACTCTACTTCCGGTTTAGAAAATGACTTAGATACCTCAGGCTTAGTGGCTATCCAAATCTAGCTATTTGACTATGCACTTTTTGTTGTTAAACCTGTATTTCCAAGCTTCTGAGTTGGGCACACTCAAATTTCCCAAGCTCTTGGAGTATAGACTCTGTTGGAAATGTACATGGACTTCAGGAATACAGCTCAAACTAATGATACATAAGAAATGGTGCAAGAGATTTATCCCAAAGCTGAAAGATCTTAGTTGACCCTAAGCACTGACAACTAGATAACACTGGGATCCACTTCAGGTAGACTCTGTTCCTCACATTAGTTTGTCACCTTGAGAAGCTGTCACAGAATGACAAAGATTTAATGGCTTGAACAACAGTCATTTATCCCACAGTTCTAGAAACTAGAAGTTCAAGATCAGAGTCTGAGGATAGCCCTTGTCCAGTTTGCAGATCAGACCTCCTTACTATATCTCCCATGGCAGAGAGGAAGCAAACTCTCTCTTCTCCTGAGAAAGGCATAACCCCACTAATTAAAGTTCTACTTTAAGAATCAATTAACCCCCAACTTCTAATACAATGGAGGTCAGTATTTTAACAGGGGATTTTGAGGTGACACGTGTCCAGTCGCAAGAGATAGCAATGTGATCATCAGCTCCTTCCCATCTGAATTATATAATCACAGGAAACAGAACTGATTCTTTGACCAGTCTCATGGGATACACTTGGGTCACATATCTACTCATAGCCAATTACTCTGCTCTTAAGTGTGGACAGATCAGTCTAAATAATATTCAAGTGCCTGGACTCAGAGGTTGAGCTCTGCCTGAATGATGAGGTTTGACAAGCAGGCAGGCGCATCTACTCAAGAGATTTTGTCTTCTGGACTCCATCCCAAGAAGAGGGCAAAGCAAATTCAAGGCCAAAAGACAGGCAAACAATCAAGCAAGCTGATTTTAGTTGCAGAAATGGATAAGGAAGGAAGGAAATGGATATCAAATATGAGGAATGAACAAAACACCAAGCCAAACCAACAGAAAGCAAACTTCTGTTTGAAATAATACTAACACATCTCTAGGATGGGAGATTCTTGCTTCCTTTCGTAGAGTGCTTGCTCAGAATGCTGGAATCCCTATATTCCATCCCCCTAGCACTTCCTAAAATGGGCATGGCGGTGTACACCTATAACAGTAGCACTTGGGAGGCAGAGGCAGGAGGATTACCCCAAGTTTGAGGCTAGACTACAATAGCAAATTCCAGATAAGCCAAGAACACACACAGAAACTCTGCCACAAACAAAAAAATATGGCATTTCCAGTATTGCCATTTCATATATACACATGTGTGTTTATATATGCATGCATATTTACATATTTGTGTAGTGAAGAGGAAAGAACAGAAAGAGATTGCGATGGAATAGGCCTAGAAGCAGAAATGTAGGCTGGGTCTGGAAAAGTCAAGAGGAGTCTACTATGAGTGCTTAGACAAAAGAAAGAGAGACACAAAAGCTGTATCTTGAGTCACTCAAAATAATGATAGGAGGAATAGAGCACTATAACCCTCCCACAACACACCCGCTAGAAGTGAAAAACAAACCCATCAAGCTCACTCTGGTCCTTCCTTTCATTATAGAAATTGCCTCAGGTTAATCTAATCCCCAAAGTTCATGCTGTCCTGGGACTGGCAGGAAGAGCTCATGCTTGAAGCTGGACTGGCACCCTCCACATAGATGTGGCATCAGTGTCAGTCTTGAAATAGGGCTTTGTACTCACATATCAGCCATCATTCTAGAAACAGAAGAGCAGGGGGCATATGAGACTGCGGTAGGAAGCAGAACATTGGTCTCCAGGGGCCTTCATTCCTTAAGAAACCCAAGTGGTACTGGTTCGTGGTTTCTTAAAAGACACCTTTTTTTTCCCTGATTTTGTGCAATTGACAAGGATTTCAAAGGGACTCGGCTGCATAATTATTTTCTTTCCAACTCTAAGGCTAAAAGAAAATCCTACAAACAAGAAGACAGGCATTAGTGGGCCAGGTGAGTGGCTGCATCTTAAAGAAATGGGTTTTCCAAGTGTCTTTATCTGAGTGAGAGAAGAAGTTAGCAGGGGAAAGTCCCTAGAGGAAACAAGCACAGCCAATCTGGGTCTTTAGCTCTTAAGGCTCTTCAGGAGTGTTCAGCAACCAGGCAATGAAGTTTTGTTAGAGAGTAAATTGGTTAGGACACAAAGCTCCTTATAGATTATAACTTCCTTCTTTGCCAATTACAAACTTGGCAATCATTTGTTTATTAACCTGATGGCTTTCTGCATTCGATGGCACCTTGTATTTATAATGGAGCAAGATAAACCAGCAGCATTCAAAATCACTATCCTCATCTGTCCTTCCTCACCCAGGTGCCACCTGCTAAAGTACTTTTGAAGATAATTCAGTAGAACAAGGTTAGAAAAAGAAGTTTAAAACTTTCTCCTGCATTCCCTCAGGGAAAGGGCCCTTGTTCTGTGCAGGTGAGTGATAAGGTTTAGCCTCTTATGCATTTTGAGCAAGGAGTGTCTGTGCAGGTCTTGACTTGAAAAGGCAGTGGCTGAGGCCCCAGTGTCAATGCTTACAGCATTCCCTGCCTCCTGCTGCTGCAAACAAACTTCTGTGGGAGGGACAGATCTAGCACTGAGTACACAGTTCCCCAGGTTACCTCTTCTCCCAGATTCTCTGCCTCTTCTGACCACCTCATCCATCTTCCAGGCTGAGCCACCAAGTCTTCAGACAGGACTCCACATCTGGATCCACATCTAGAGCTCCAATCTGTCCCTAATCATAGCTTCCTCATTTCTGGTTGCTTTGTGGAAACTTCACTCTGGTTGCCAATAGAATCCAGGCAGAATTTCTAAGATGTAGCCATCAGGGGTACTGAGTCTCTTCCCCTCAGAACTATTGTTTTGAACATCGTAATAACTATATACAAGTTGTGCAGACTCAAAACTTAGAGTTACCATGTGTTACGGATAACCCTGGGGAGACACACACAGAAACTTACTCACTCCAGATTGGGCAACAAGGACAAACCTATGAAATGATTCCACCAATTTTCAACTTAGGGAAGCAATGAGTATATTTGCTCCATGTATAGAACATTAGTGATGGGTTACATATGGGAGCGGTTGCCAAATAGCCACAGCACCAGAAACTCTCAGCCCAGTGTGGGTGATGACTTTCCCCTCTTCAGTTAACCTTCCTCACCCTCTATACCATCTCCTGAGACTATGAGACTGTGTATGGCTAGGACAGAATTACATATAACTGGGAGGGAGGCGTAAGAAGGGGAGGCTGAGATCTCCAGTGAGGGTCTAAAGTTCTCCCCATCCGCTTCTTTAGGGTTTCATTCAAATAGTCCTAGCTGTTCTGATGAAGAAGAAAATGATTGTTAAGCTCAGAAGATGGCGTTCTCACACACCGAGATAATTCGAAAGACGCAGTGGCTTCAACCCATACTGCTGTATCATTACCATGTTCAACGTCTGTAGATGGTGGTCTCATTTAAACATGTAAATGTCTAAAGGCACACTCCTTTGGATCATGAAACAGCTTTTCTCATGAGTGCAATAAGGAGAACAGTGGAAGAAGCTGAGCCATAACACCTGAAGAAGCTATGGTATAAAGAATTCCCAGGTCCCCTGTCCTGGAGCTGGACAACTCCACAGCATGTGTCTGCACTGATTCCAAGCACTCCTACAATAGACTTAACTCCAGTTACCCCCAAAGTCCAGTGGGCTGATAAACCCTAACAGATACTTTCTCTACCCTGTATCACTTACTCACCCACAGTCACAACCATAGAGTTTTCTCTTAAATAAACTGCTTTCATGTGAATCCTTTCCTTGGGCCAACTCCTGGAGAATCCCTCAGAGACTATATTGATATCTTCCTGTCCAGATTCTTCAAACCTATCATTCCTGACATCCTCGACATTCACTTTCCTGGCCCTCTGAGGATTACCTTCTCTAGAGCACAATGATCCTGTCCAACTATCTGGGGGAGAGGACAGGTAAAGCCTCCAACAGGAGATGGCATTAGATCTTGATGGTGTGAGGGGGCAACAGTTAACAGTTAATGGTGCTGAGGATTGAGCAGGCAAGAGATGTTGTGGCTCTGTCTAGGAAACTGAAATTTCAGTTATGTTTAGAACAGTTGTTGTCAGTGTCCAGGTGGTGGACTTTATTTTTGTCCATTAAGGAGCATTTGGATTATCTTGAGAAATTCTGGTTGGCATATATTTGGAGAAGATGCTCCTGGAATCTTGTAGTAGAAATGGGAATAATAATAAATCCCTTACAATGAACAGAACCGCCCCCCCACACACACACTACAGAATTATCCAGCACCAAACTTCAACACGGCTGAGGTTGAGAAATCCTGCCCTGGAGTTCACAACTGAAGAAGAATTTGTTTCTTAATCGGGATGGAGGTGGAGGCTAGCAGGAGCCAGGTCACAAGGAAACTTGGAGGCTTGGGGTTCTACCCCAAGAGGGGGTGATTATGTTAAGTGAAAGAAATAGGCAAAGAAAGCCAAATACTGGTTGGTCTTCATCCTATGTGGAAGTCTAAAAATCTGATCCCCTAAAAGTGAAGTCTACAAGGGTTGCTGGTGTGGCTCGGCTGGTAGAGCATTTTCCAAGCACACAAGAAGACTTGGGTTTCATCCTCAAAACCATGCAAACTGAGTATGGTGATGCATCTGGGAGATAAAGGGAACAGTATCAGAAATTCAAGGCTACCCTCAGCTACACAGGGAGTTTGAGGACAGCCTGGGCTAGAGACCCTATCTCAAATCTAACTAAATGATGAACTTAGCCAACCAACCAAGCAATGAGTCAATCAATTCAATGAATACAACGAGGATTACTAGAGAATTGGGAGAATAATGAGGAGAGGAAGGGTGAATAAAAGTTACTGGAATATGGAACAAAGTCACGTGTTCTACAATAGAATAACCATAGTTCTCAATAGTTTAGTTTGATTTTACAGTGTTGAGAATCAAATTCAGAGTCATACACAGGCTAGACAAGTGCTTTAACACAGTACATCCTCAATATGTGGGCTTTTCTTTTCTTTTGTTTATTGTTTGGACAGAGCTTCCTCTCTCTGTAGTGAAGGCTGGCCTTGAAATCCTGTTGTCCTCGTCTTAGCCTCCCAAGTGTTAGAACTACAGGCATGTACCATCTGGACAACTGATGGGGTTGACATTGGAAGTTTCAATGTATCATTCCATTTTAAGATTTCTATACATGGAACAGCCTTTCATGGTAATTAAGAGTGGCAGCAATGGTCCCTTGCACTTCTCCATTTCTTTACTCAGCCATCCCAGAAATGTGTGCCAAGTCTGTCTAATAATTCTACTTCAAGTAGAGGGGAATTGTAAAGACATCAATATCTGTCCTGGAGGAGCTTGCAGCTGTGGGTGTGAGTGGGAGAGGGAGAGGGAGAGGGAAGATGGAGAGGAGGAGGAGGAGGAGGAGGGGAAGGGGGAGGAGGGGGAGGAGGATGAGGAGGAGGAGGAGGAAGAGGAGGAGGAGAAGGAGGAGGAGGAGGAGGAGGAGGAGGAGGAGGAGGAGGAGGAGGAAAAGGGTCCAGAAAAGTGGTCCAAACTTATGCTGTTTTATATGTTGTCAAATTTCCCAGTGGAGAGAACATACAGGGTGTGCATAAGGCAAGAGATTCAGTTTTCAGCAGGAAAAGCCTCCTGAAAAATATTAAGACCCAAAGTTAGAAGAAACAAGAACTGGGACCAGCTGGAGAAGTTGCTTTGTGAACAGGAAATAGTGCACTAACCCTAGAGGTTCAAATGTGAGCAGAGAGACAGTGAATTGGAGATGTAGCCAGGGGGAGAAAGTAACAGGATGGGAGGACATTGGTGGGACAGGGGCATTGTGTGAGGACTGATGGTGGTTTTTATTCTCATGGACATGGAAACCCTGGAGGCAAACATCATGTTATGGTTGGGGACGGGAGCGAGGCGCTCTTTGAAGAAGGATGGTGAAATCCAGGCAGAGATGATGTCCTCAGACAGAGTGGTTGACACCTTGGATCCAGGCAGAACATCTCTGAACAGATTGTTTTAATATTGTTGTTTTATGTATAAAAGTGTCTCTTGCATATATGTAGTGTACCTGTGTTGTCCAATTCCTTCAGAGACCAGCAGAGAGCATAGAATGCTCTGAAAATGGAGTTACAGATGTTGCCAGGCACCCTGTGGCTGCTGTGACCAAATCCCTGTCCTCTGCAAGAACAGCCGGTCCTCTTCAATGCTTAGTCATCTCTTAGCCATTGAATATATTTTTCAGCTGACAAAACTTCCACAGTAGAGATTATAGGCACATTATGGATTTAATCCATAAAATAATAGTTCAAATGATAGTTCTTCTTTTTAACTTGATGTGACATCTATATGTAGAAGATAGGAAGCATATTCAAATTTAGAATTTGGATCTTTTCCCAGATAGCAATATGCCACCCTATAAAGAGTCTCTTAGAATGCTTGGCCAAGGCAGCAAACCACAGGTCCCTGTCAGACACAGGAGACAGTTGACTCTCCAGTAGAAAAGAGTTACCAAGTTTTGTAGGTTTTTTTTTTCCTAACTATAAGCTAATATAAGTGAACCAGTGTTATTTAAGGAAGGTTAGGCCAAGTTACAATGTATTCCATTAAGTAGTTTGAGGTATTTTCAACTGATGACAGGTTCCATCAGGACAGACCCCGAAAGCATTTGTATTTTTTAAAAATACAAGTTTTGGTGACACTAAAAAAGGTTTGGCCTGTGCAATCTTTACCATGACCTTGAAAGCAAACCAGGTAATTTCACAAGGAAGAGACTGATTCTTTTTCTGCCTCTACCAATCCTTAAGGAGAATCCAGTGCCCATTTTATGAAGCCTTGGTGGTTCCTATGTCCACCTGTAGTCTGTTTTTTCCTTCAAAGAGATCTTTGAACTCCAAGAAGCAAAATTAGCCCACTTCTCCCTTGCTGGATTTTCACTGGGACTTAAAAGGAGTTTTCCATTCCCTGGGGTCCCAAGGTCCTCCTAGGCTTGGGATTCCTGTTCGTCATTCTGCTTTATGCCAAGGCTCTCCTGACAGCAACCAGTGTGCAAACTTGGAGAACACCCTGACCATGTTTGGTTCCAGTCCAGCCATAATCTAAGCTAGCATTATTTTCTTGCTAAGATTAATTTGAATAATGCTTCTTTCGTGGCTATTGTGGGGATCTAATAATATATGTGGTGAATCTACTCTACCCAAAATGGTGGCATCACCATACCAGGAGATAGAGCTCCTGAAGGTGCCTAGTTCCAACAGATAAACCAGAGAAGGCCTGGATACATAAAACACCAAAAAGGAACATCAAACAGACTGAGAAGGGGAACATGAAGTATCCATCTGAGTCTCATAATGATCACTGGCTGAAATGCTAAAGACAGACCTGACCTCGCTCAATGAAAGATGAGATTAGATATACCGTTTGCTTTTGACTTTATAAACTATCGTTATGAGAACTAGACCACACACATGGCTTGTATCCTACTCTGTTGGGATACAATTCTATTTTATTTCATCTTATTTCTTTCTTTCCTTGGTTCAAATTTTTATGAGTAAATATTCACTGTACACAACAATGGGCTTCATTTTCTTATGTAACATACCTTAATAATAACCATTATTCTAAACACCCTGCCTTGCTTCTCAATGGCTCACATTCTCTTCTTCAAAAGTCTCCCTTCATTCTCCCAAACAGTCTGCACTTCCCAGATACTTCCACATTGGTGTCTTTTTTCTTTTTCCTGGAGTCTTCAAATGAGAGAAAACATGCAATATTTGTGGATAACTCAGTGGTAGAGCATTTACTTTGCACGTTCAAAGGACTGGCTTCCCTCCCCAGCACTGAAAAATTATTAATAAACAATCAAGACAACAGTGCTGTGCTATTGCTGCATTTGGCATTTTGAGTGACATTGCTAGCTGTAAAGTTGGGTAAACTGGGAATCATACAGTTCCTGAGACAAGGCAAAGGTCTCAGACTTGAGCTTCAGTATCTATCTCATGGAAAATCCTTGGCATATATGCCGGGGTTGTCTGCCCCTCCCTGCTATTGGGCAATTGCCCCTTGTAATAGGGTACCACCTCTCGGTGGGGGAGCAGCATATTTCACACCAGTGGGTTGCCTGTATCTCATTTCACATGGAGCACAGGTGGCTGAACCCGCTGCCAAGTCACATAACTGCCAAGTGATTCACCTTAAAGGGCCCCCTTAGAACAGAAGTTCATCTGGCCAGTAGCCCCCGGCCTTCGCCTCCACAGCTTCCCCTCGCCTCCGGGCTGCGTGCCAGCCAGCCCTCTGATCTAGCCTGCTGGCCCTCTTACCTCCCAGATATATTCTGCACTATCTCCAGGGCTGAGCGAGTTTAGAGGGAATCAAACCCACAGTCCAGGTAGCAGGGAACCACTCCACTAAAACTCACAACACTATAATTACCATAAACCCTTCAGCATCACTGACTCTGCTAGGTGAAAGAAATTAAATCAATGGGCAGAGATGGAATCAGAGGCAATCTTATAGGAGATGCATGTAAATGTAAAATCTTACATTGGAAATGAGTTCTAAGATTAATACCCTTCACAAATGGAAAAGTATGAAGAAGTATATCGGAGAATTATGCTACTGCAACAATAGGTCAGCTCTTCTTTGCAGGAGCTGCCAGCTCAATTCTATGAAGAACCCACGAAGCTTAACATTGTCGTTATGTTTCCCCAAGCCCTGTAATGCAAATTCTTCAAGAGACTAACAAGTGGTGCATGCTTGAAATTTATTTTTAAATCAAGAGCAAAATGAAACCCTTTAATTAATCTCTGAGAATTTAGCTCCTTCTCTTTCAGATCTGTCTTTTTGCACAGTTAGATGCTTAAAATAATTGCATCCGCTCGTGTGAAACCGCAGCAGTAATTCAGTGGGTTTATACTTGTGCAACCTTTTAAAAACGGGCCTTAAAACATTCATCTGTTGAACCAATTTACCAGCTTTCAATAAAGCATCTTTAAGATACTTTTTGTTACATTTATATGACATAAGCTATATTATTTTAATAATCAGTGCTTGAGATATACGGTGATGAGGGAATTATCGCTCACCTGGGGAGATGGTGTAATTAGAAAAGAGGCACAGTCGGAGAATAAAAATGATTAAAAAAAAAAAGCTTACTGAAATTAACCAGCCACTACTCCTAGGATGCTATGTTGTTGGCTTGAGTTGTTGGGAAAGCACCCTATTGAAAAGAAGAGGAGAGGAAGACCAGGCAAACTTGTGGTGCCTAAAATAATTACAATTCCTAACTTGTTGTTGTTCAAGACACTTGAAGAGGGAGAAAGTGCATCCCGCCAGGACAGACAAATGAATGTCTCTCCTCATCACCAATCCAGAGGGGGCTGCCTGAGTTGGGCTAATGTGCTAGGGCAAGGAGATAGCAGGTGTAATTATACCAATGATTTATTGAATGTTTGATTAATTGGAAATTAAGTGGATGCACAGTGGCCGAATTGTCATAGCATATCGCTCAGTTGTTAGCTTAAAAGGTATTCTATCTTCTTTCAGTAAAGCAATTAAGAACATCTTAAATCATGGGGGAAACAGTATTGGAAAGGAACTGTCCAACACAGGGATGACAACGAAATGTCCCCCAGAAAAGACTGGATGACTTTAGAGAATGGGATATTGTCAAGGAAAATAGTACCTTATCATGTTGGGCATTAACTCCAACATTATGTAGGGAAAGGGATTGAATGTAAGAAAAAAAAAATCTTATGATGTTAAAGTGGTTGGGAAGACAGTGGTATAGAGGGGTTGGGGGGTAAAGTGGTGGGGTGTCTGTGTCAGTGATAATGTGTGCCTCTCCTAGCTCACATCACTGATTTTTTACATATTGTGTAACAATGACCTTAAAGGCAGTGCTCAAAAGCAACTTAGGAGGGTGTGTGGTTAGACCAGATGGAGCGGATCTTCAGCCTCAACTTGACCACCCTCTGTCCCCAGTGTCTATGAACCACACATGGGAATTCTTCCTATGTTTTCTCCCACCGCCCATGCGATAAAGAATCAAGAGGAGACACGGAAAAGAAAAATGACATTCAAGACTGTAATTCCCACAAGGCTTAATAACTGCAGCTGGCAGACTCGCCTGGAGCCTTCCTTAGAGTACTTCAGGACGCTCCCACCTGGCTCGCTGTACCCATTCCCCTCATCCTCTCTCTGAGTACAGACAAGAGTTACAGGTTTAATGTTTGCTGCATCATGTACTGAGCTTGGGGAAGTAAAAGCCTGATGCAAATTGAATACATAAATAAGAATTTAATAAACTTTCTCTTTGGGTCGCCTGCATCATTGAGAAACTGGTAGAATCTCGAATTAAAAGCAGGCCTCGTAGGGGAACAGTTTCTCACAAGTGTCTTGTAGGGCAGCAAAGGCTCCTGGCCTTTGTAAATGGAACCCAAAGTCAAACAGTTCTGCCAACTGATCTCTGATTCCTCTAGGCATCAATTCTAAGGACAGCTTAGAGTTGCCCCAAAATGTATGCAGAAAGATGTTCACCATGGGAATGTTTAGAATAGCAAAACACAACACCGTACATCAGGAGAGAATACTCTTTCCACAGGCAATGCTCATGGAAAACAGTGCAGGTGTTACTAGATAATTTCACTAATATGTGTGTGTGTGTGTGTGTGTTGTGTGCATGTTGTACTCTTGCCCGTGTATGTGTCCATTCAGAGGTCACAGTTGAATATCTTCCTCTAACACTCTCAACTTATTCTTTTGGGAGGGGATTAAAGGACATGTGTAATAGGAGAGAAGAGTAGATTGCTGGGAGCAGGCAAGGTTTAAGTGAGGAGGAGGCAGAGGGATGGGAGAGAACGGGGGCTCAGTACAGGTTAACCAAAACTAAGCATGTATGAATAAGTCTTACAAAATCCCACTATCCAGTCATCTAATTTCAAAATGTAATTTTAGAAAGGAGTTCAAGCACAGGTATCCTGCATGGGTGGATAACACTGTCCCCAGAAAACATGGGCTATTAAGTGAAAACCATAATTCCAGGCACTGCTCTATCAGTCATTGATCAAGGCTGCCTCAGAAGTCTCAGAAACAACACAGGGTATTGACTATTGCCACTCTCTTGGTTACTCACCATAACTATATTATAAGATCCCATTGCTGAAGACATCAAACATTAGAGCTGTAGGACATAGAGAAATCAATCTTATTCCATCTTAATTTTTGAAAAAGGTCTCTCGGTGAGCCTAGAGCTTGCTGTTTTTGTAGTACACCTAGTCAGTAAATCCTGGGATCTTCCTGTGTCTGCCACCAGCTCTGGAGCCACAGATGTATCATGCCACATGCAGCCTTTATATGTGTGCTGGGACGTGAACTCAGGTCCTTGTGCTTCGAAGCTGGTACTTTACCCACTGAACTACTTCCCCAGATCCTCCAAGTAATCGTTTAACATCTAAATAGAGACTTGATAAATAGATGCATGAATGTCCACTACATGGTACCTGGGATGTTGGACAGTGCCTATTATCTCAGCGGACCCATCTGCAGATCCAGAATTTTGGTAGACAGTTGAGGAATACCTGGCTTAGATATGATTCAAAATGTATTAGTAAAAACACAAGTTAACCACACAGGATGATATTCCAATCCCACATCTACCAGTAGAAATTCCATCTAGATTAGTAGCTATCAATGTGTGTGTGTGTGTGTGTGAGAGAGAGAGAGAGAGAGAGAGAGAGAGAGAGAGAGAGAGAGAGATTGGAAAGATAGCAGAGCACTCATCATCAACAGTGTTTACCTTTCACCAAAAGATAATTCGAAGTGATATTTTTTCTTTGTTCTCTGCTTTTCTGTTTCTCAGTAAAAATAGCACACTTGGGTGATTTTCTCTTTTTTTGCTTGCTATGACTATGAGGTTACACAAACATCTAACATTTCACTGTGACAAAGAGGAGTGCCCCGGGACACATGGAGGAGAGAGACACACACACCAGGTGACTCCGGTCATCTACCATTACAGATACCACAAGCAGGACAATTTCCTGTGGTTCCCTAGAACACGTCAGCCCTGGCCATATGTCTTCTAAGACTGGAGCTCTGCCACACACTCTGTTAAAAAGGAGGGAGAAAAGGGCTGCAGCTGCAGCCATTAGAACAACCCAGCCAATTAAAGAAATCTCAAAAGTACATCGGGACTACCCTTCCAAAAGGCCAGAGTTGGCCAGACCAGAAAACAAGCACAACTCTATTAGAGATGAGAGTTTCCAGAAAACAGGTAAATCTGTTGTGTCCCTCTGCACAGAAAGACACAATCAACAGAGCTGCAAAGTAAGTGATATCGCCTCATTACCAGCCATCAGGCTGTCCTGCGGGTCCCTCCCATCCAAAGCTGGGTGGGGAGGTTACCAATTACCATGCCAAATTAAGCCTTGATTATTCCCCTAGAGACACCTGTTAATTGGGCTCCTACATTACATAACACTTCTGCACATTAATAATTGAGTTGCAAAGACTTGATTTTCTCCTCGTCAATGTGATTTATTTCTCCCTCTCTTCGTTTCAAGTTGTGCCGTCTTCAAAACTGTGCCTGCTGAAGCCAGTGGGAGCAACTGTGATCTGTGACTCCATGGAGAAGACTCTGGGTTACATTTACAAAATAAAACTGTAAATACTTGTGTGGGTGTGTGTTTTGGGGGTGTAGGTAATGAAACTAAATGGGGGAGGGACTCAAGGGAGAGGAGGAAAAGTTCTTAAAGGAGATGGGAAATAGAGAGGCTGATGGAATGCATTCGACGAGGAAGCAGAAGGGGGTCATCTAGGGCATGAAGGGAGACAGAAGGGAGATGGGGTGCAAGGCAGGGCAGGGAGATGTGAACAGATGCAAACAAAGCTTAAGGACACCTATCTCTGAAAACGTCTAATGAAACCCATTATTCTATGCGCTGACCTAACAAATAATGAAAGGCTGAAAGGTGGTAAAACAACTGTTCACAAGGCTATTGATTTTAATCCTCTAATTTTTCCCACTAGTGAGACACTCCATTTTGGTGGCTTTGTGGCTGGTTTGAGCAAATCCTTACAACTATAAAATATTCATTTCCAGATTCATTTTACGTACTCTGTATCCTGGTTCTAGAAGCAACCATTTCTCCAAGGATCCATTGCTCCTTTTGACTGGGGAATGGTATTAGAATCTGAGGTCCCGAAGATGTGGCTCAAGGGATGAAGTGCTTGCCACACAAGCCTAAACATCTGAGTTCAAATCCACTGGAACCCATGTAGGCATGAACGTGTCAATGAACATCTATAATCCCAATGCTTACAGACAATGAGATGGAAGACTCTCTGGAAACTCACAGCCCAGCTAGCCTGGTGTACAGAATATACCAGTGAACAACAGGAGAGACCTGTCCCACACAAGCATGCACAGACACACATGCACACAGAGATATAAAAGAGAAGTGAAGAGCAAAGAGCTAGGATACCCATGACTGTGAGAATATTGTTGCTTAGAGACCTTGGCTCAGACAGCAAGAAGATTAGGTGAATCCACAGATGCATGCATACCTGAATATATCAACATATTCATATATCAGGGTCTATATTAAGCCAAACCTGGGTTTACATTGACATAACCACTCCATAGTCACAAGGATAATTCTAGCCCACTTCCCTTGCCTCACTGTAACCTCTCACTACAATAGTTAGCAGACTCTACCCCATGTTTTTTGAATAACCTCTTTGGAGTCTCATTCACTAGCTCAGAGCCAGCGCGTCTGATCGTTTACACAGATTTTGGAACCTCCTAAGCAACGGCTGGGCTTGATTTTTCATGCCCATCTCACAGGAACACTTGCCATGAAGCCACTGCCAGGAGAATCTAGGACTACAAAGCCTGGGTACTTTGTCATTACCCAGCATCAAGCAGCTTGGTACATCTGGTTGGAGCATTAAAACAAAACAATCCACATATCACTTTAAGGCTCCAGATGAATGTTATGACTAGCCATGAGGCAAGACTACTCCAAATAAAGAACTTGGCCCAACTCATATGAGCAAGAACTGGTATTGCTATTTCAAACTTGGAACCCCAAACAGCTAAAGGAGCAAGAAACTGAGAGCAAAACAGACCCAACAATGTCACGAAGAAGGAGCAATGGAGAGCCAAAGGAGGCAGAGAAAAGAACTCCGAGAAACTGAATGAAGTTGCTGTTGTCCTGAAGTTTCTCCAAAACCAGATGGGAAAGAGCAATTTATCTCTTCACATATTTCTGCAATACTGAATGTTCCAAAATAATCTATGGATTTGGAATAAATACAGAGGCAGTAGGCAGGCACATGGCCTCTTTCCCTCTGCCCCTCCGAGAGCTTCCCTCTTGGCTCTAGCTAGACAGAATGGAAAATAGACATTACAAATGGTCTGTTCCATCTATCTCCAAAGGCTCTGGACCCTAAGAGGGGTGTTGGATAGTAAACATGAGGCAGCTTCAAGGGCCTCTAGATTGGCTGGTTGGCCTACGATGACGAGGGCAGAGCCGAGCACTGGTTGAATGTGCAGGCTGTGGTGGAAGTGGCCATCCCAGAATGGATGCCCTGCCTCTATGGTGATCATCCAGGGTAGACAGAGGGGTGTCCCCTAGATGGGATGCTGGGCCTTCAGAAGACTCTGAGGTTCTGTCCAGCAAGAGATGGCAGGGGATAGTCCTGAAGATCGTGGGCTGTGTGCATTCCATCCTTGGCTCTGCTCTTGTCAAATGTCTAAAACATAGGCAGATTTCTAACTTGTGCTGATGTCATGTTCCTCCTAGAAACTCACATTCTGGGTAACCAAGACAGAGAGAGCTGCCAGTAAGAAAAGAATACCCTCAGCTTCCCTAGCATCTAGGGTCAGGGGCAGCCTGGCCACTGACATATCTCATAGGCCACGCTGAACTCATTGTTTGACTGATGTCTCTATCTGTCTAACCAATCTCCCAAGAATCTACTGTACATTTGAGGGCATCTGTTCTCATCCTAAATCATTGTACTCATGGGAATTCCGAATCTAATTTGATAATTTCAAGACAACTTCATCTAATTCCTTGAGTTGCACCACTTACCTTCTGTTACCTCTTTCTAGGGGACCTTAGAAGACCCCCTGTCTGCGCATGGGCTGAAGTTTGACTTCAGAACTCCTGCCATCTCTTGCTCATCCTCTGAAGGCCCAGCGTCCCAGCTAGGAGACAGCTCTCCATCTACCTGGATGATCACCATAGAGACAGAGCATCCGTTCTGGGATGGCCCCTTCCACCACGGCCTGCCCATTCAACCAGTGCTCGGCTCTGCTCTCATTGTGTTGTGGGCATTAAAACAACAAAAGCCTTTTTCCTAAAGAACAATCCAATTCTGAACTTCTCTCTTAAATGTCTCTTCCCTCATTAAAACCAAATGTTCACTACACACAGTGGGGACAAGGGTAGGAGCACTTGTCCTAGAGCATTAGTAGAAAAGCAAAATTATTACAACGTCAGAGAGCAAGACATATGCCTGGAATTGAAGAATCAACTTGAAGGATTTAGAAAGGGAAGAAGGTTCATGAAGGCAAGGGAAGGAAGTCAGAAAAGACAGAAAGACAAAGCACAATCAAATATGGCAATCTGAGACTTGAAATCATTCTTCTGATGGTAGAAGAAATCAAGGCATCTCCTTGAGAAGATCTCTGTAGATGGCTGTGGTGTTGGGTGTGATCCAGCAAAAGAAGATGATGGAAGAGAGATGAGTCAGGACCTGAACTCAGAGATGGACCAGTGAGGAACTGGTTGCTGACTAAATCTATTGATCTACTTACATTTATTTCCTCATTGAGAAGGTAGGATTAATAAAGGGTCAGCTTGCCCATGGAGGCTCACAGAAACATACCTCACAACAGCCAAGAGATGGAATCAACTCAAATCTATCAGCAGATGACTGACTCCATAAACGAAATGTTATCTACCTGGACAATTGAATTTTAATCATAAAAAATGAAATAGAGGGGCTAGAGAGATGATTTAGCAGTTAAGTGCACTTCTTGCTCTTCCAGAGAACTTGGGTTCAGTTGCCAGCACCTATGTGAGCTCTGTGAGACACAATTGCCTATGACTCCAACTCCAGGGTATCAGATGCCCTCTTCTGGCCTCTGTGAGTATTCACATGCAGGTGTGCATACATACAAATATACATTAAAAAAAATACAATTATTTAAAAGTGGAATAGAGGCCAGAGAAATAGCTCAGTGAGTTAAATGCTTGCTTGTGTAGACATGAAGACCTGAGTTCAGATCACCAGCACCTAGATAGAAACTGTGTTCTGAGACATATACCTATCAGACCAGCACTGACAGAATGGGCAGACACAGGAGAATCCTGGCTGCTCACTGGCCAGTCTGTCTAGCTGAAATGGCCAGTTCTTGGTTCAGTGAGGGATCCTAACTCAAAAGTAGGCTGGACAACAATAAGGAAGATATCTAATTTATAAAATTATATATATATATATATATATACATATATATACACATATATATACATATATATACACACATATATACATATATATATAAAACATGTATGAGTATATAGTCTGCATGTATGTAAGTGCACACATATCATGTAATGCCCTTGGAGGTCAGAAGAAGGTGTTGAATCCACTGGAACTGGAGTTATGATGGTTGTCAGTCACCATGTGGGTGTTGGGAATCTAACATGGGTCCTCTGCAAGAGGAACTAGTACTCGTAACCACTGAGTCATCTCTCTAGTCCTAAGTTGTGCAAATTTGATCTCTAGACTCCATGCACATGCATATGTGAACAAGATTGCACACACATGTGCATACATATGTATGAACCACACACGTATACATATTAAGTAAGAAGGAAATAAATACTGGTGTATGGTATCATATGGATGACTCTTGAGGACATTATGCTAAGGAAAACAAGTCAGATATGAAAGGATAAATAAATTTGTGATTCCACTCACAGACGTGGTCTCCACGGTATCTACACAGTGAGACACAAAGTCAAACGGTAGTTGTCAGGGGCAAGTCAGGCAAGAATGGGGAGCTAGGTATGATAGGTGAAAAGTTCAGTTTGGGCAGATGGACAACTTCTGGAAATGTATGTTGGAGAGGGTCACATGATACATATAGGTAATGTTGCCAAAAAATAACTAATGGATAAATTTTATCTTTTGTGTACTGTGACACACTAAAATATGTTTTAAATGGTTTAAGGCTCAAAAATTTAAATAATAAAATAAAATAAAAGAGAACACTCTTTGTTCTATAGTCTTTCAAATGAATTTTGGAACAGTCATTGTTCCCAAATACTCAGGATGAGTGTCTTAAAGTAAAGTGTGTTCACTGCAATCTTTTTGGGAAGGAGAGGAACTAGGAACTTGTGGGGTTACAAGATGATGGTAGGCAGGGAGATGTATCACCCAGAGACCTCTTCAAGGCAGTACTTTCTGCCCAGGAGTCGGGTGTGGGGTCATTAGGCATCCATAGCCACTGGCTCCTTCAGCATCTGCCTCTACATCCTTGCACAGAGTCACATCTTTCCCAGGTGGCCTGTATCCAACAACCAAGAGGAATGGTGGCATTCAAGGCCTAGCCATCTTAGTACAAGTAGAGAGGTCAAAATGGAATACTCTCTCAGTCCCTCCAAACCTCATCCTGTCCCTTACTCCCTCCTTCTATTTTGTCTGTGAATCCTTAATAAGCATCTTGCATCTCAAATGCTTTTTGAATACTGCAAGCAAAGCTGCAATGGTGTCTAAGTGGTCTAAGGTCTAAGGTCTAACTAGTGAGCTTGGAAAGAGGATATCTAGAGCATTAGCTGCTTCCCTGGAGGGAGGGATTGTGGAGATGAGCTCAGCCAGTAAACTAATTGCCATGAAGAACTGAGCTACTGAGCTTGATCTCTAGGTTTTGTTATTTTCTAAAGCAGGATATCGTGGTATGTGCCTGTACTCCTAGCACTGGGAAGGCAGAGAAAGTAGTATCCTTAGGGCTTGCTAGCCAGCCAGCCTAGCCCATATGCAAGCTCCAAGTCCATGAGGGAACCCTCCTCAAAAAACAAGATAGATTTTGACTAAAGAAAATCACCTGTGGTTGCCCTCTTGTGTAAACACACACACACATACACACACACACACACACACACACACACACACACACACACACACAGAGAGTACCTTATGTACAGCCCACATCCCTGGGGATATTATCAAATTTCAAGGTAAGTAACTACTAAGTTTCATTGTTTTCTAGGATAGAGTAAAATAGACAATATGAAAAATGCAGCAATATGAAAATTTTGACTTTCTGAAAGGATCTAGTCTTATAAAGAAGCTCAGCTTCCAGAGTCAATATTTTTATTATTGGTGTGTGCTGGCTAAGCTCACTCTCACATCAAAAAATCTTTGGTCTAGCTACTGAGACAAAGGCTTGGACAAGAAAGAAGATGGAACATGAGGCTCTTTGAACTTTGCCCTACCAGAGGCAATGATCAAGCATGTTTCCCAACTCTGATTTCAATTATCAAACAAATAATCTTAGTAAATGATACCAGTTTGCTGGTAACAGGGGTGGAACAGACAGAGTGGTTTGATAGACAAAGGAGTTAGTTTTTCTTGCCAATCTCAGGAGAATGCAAGGAAACCCTACACACTTTCCTGACAGGCAGCTCATCCTCACAGTGGGGCAAATTATGTTTTGACTCAATAAACTCAGAACAATTCATAGTTGTCCACCAATTTAGCATTGCCTTCAAGCTCAAATTGAAGGACATGCCGCAGGAAAGCAGGCTATACTTAGAGCCTGGACTGCTCATTTAACTCCAACTACCTTGAGCTTCCCTAGACTATATCTCTAAGTGTTTTCACCTTTATGCCTCATTTTCTCAATGTGGTCATAAACCCCTCCAGGGCAAGGGCTAGGCCTGCTGATGGCGTAGTTTATACCCCAAAGCACCAACCCAATGCCTTATCCATAATTAGAGTGAGGAATACGATGACTGACAGATAAGCATCTCTGTCAGTGGAAAACAGTCTACCCACTGTCTAGTTTAAAGAGCCCATTTGCTTGTCATGACAAAGTGCGCACTTTAGTGTTTCTTATCCAAGTTTCTGACCAGTCAGCAATTATAGGTCACTGAAGACATTATATAATGTACTGAATTCAACTCAGTTAATATTGTCAACACAGCCTGGTGCTGAACTGCAGGCTTTTCCTGCATAGACCAGTGGCAGAGACACAGAGACATGGAACTCACAAGGTTTTACTGCATGGAAGAGGCTGGTCCACTGCAGCCATTATTGAGGAGCTTAAATGAGTCTTTGATCCCCACTGCAGTTTTAAAGTAAGTAGCACAATGAATGTGAAGGGAGTTCAGGGCAAGACAGCACGGGAACTATCATCCACAGCCAGGGAACAATCATCCACAGTCAGTCTCTCAGACTGATAGAAATGTGTTCATTTTAAGTTGGCAGGATAGGAGTTTGAGGTACGTAATTGAAATGGTGAAGGAGTTGACAGTGACAATGATTACGGGTGTAGGCTGATACTGAGCCCCACTCACCTGAGCAATACAGTCCATAGATAAGAGCGGAAATGTCCTTTCCTGAGCACCTGAGGCATCCCAAGAACAAAGTCACATACTTGACTTTTTGCTGTTGATGTTTCTGCACAAATAGTAGGAATTCTTCCTTTTGAGCTATTGATGTTTATTTATTGTACATAATGAGAGGTTTCACAGACATCCATTTTCATTCTAGTATATTATGGAGTTTGACTGCAGTCCTCCCAGCCTCCCACCTCTTTTCTTGTTCATCCACTAGTTCCCTTCCTTTTCCTGGATATTTTCATTTCTACTTTCAAGTCATAGATATATGTAATTTATATATACATACATGTTATTATATATGCTAGTTATATACAAATTATGCTACACTGTATATATATATTAAATAAGTATATAAAAACATATATATATACATATATACTTTATTTGATTATATTCATGCTTTGTGTATATGTGTGTATATATGGCTTGTGCCATGGTGCATATGTGGAGATCAGAGGACAACTTGTAGGAGGTGTTCTCTTTTTCTATCACATGGATCCTGGGGACTGAACCCAGGTTGTCAGGCTTCCTGGCCTTTCTTTACTCACTGAGTCATTCCTCTGGCCGCTAATATTTCTAATGGTATTCTTACAGTTATCATCCCCACTTTCTAGACCCTTTGTATAAAACAGACATTGTGTGGTAAGCTTAATCAATGAGTCAAAGTGAAAGCTATCATAAAAGTCCAAAAGTATCCCAAAGTGACATCCAGTAAAAGTGTCAGAGCAAGAATTCAGGATCATAGTATGAGATGCACATTTTTTAGCCTGACTTCAGGTTAGGAAAGAGAAGCCATGGGAGAGGAAAACAGGACAGAGAGAAGACGTGGGATTTGAGAGCTACTAAGACAGCAGGTGGAGGATGCCCAAAATAGCGCAGAATAATAAGATTCAAAGCCAAAAGGGGCAGGACCACCACGTCCATGCTGGTGAATAACAGATGGAGAGGTGGTGTGGTAGACCCTCTGGGCCCCAGTAAATACTCATTGATGGTGATGACTTCAGAAGAGCAAACAAAAATTGGACAAGACAGAAGAAAGAGGCAAATGCCCAGGAGGAGAGAAAGGACCAGCCAGGGGAGAGGTACTGACGGATGTGATTTGGGTTATGGCAGCCACAGAAGGACTCCCAAAGACTCCTCTCACCAATACTTAGCAAGTTTTGTAAAGAACAGACCACTGTGTTCTTTGAAAAGTCACTAATGAGGATGAACACAAATTTTCACAAATCTTAGTAAAAAATGTTCTGGCTTTGATGCAAATATAGTTTATTCTGCACCTTTTTCTTTGGGTCCTAATACTGTGTTCTTGTACATAATGGTATCTATTTGATACCCTTGTCAAATATGAACATGAAGGAAAACAAAATTTTAAGTGAGTTGGAAGAAATTTAAGTGGAGTTTGGGCTGCTAGCTCCCGATTCACAAGTAACAAAATGAGTATTTTATGAGTGTCAAAGAGTGGAAATGGCTCCAAAGTCGTTGCTAGTGGGTTCTGGAACAAGAGACAGTTTTAGTTAGTTCAATGTCTAAAGAAGGTGAATATTTTGATCACTCAAAGTATAGTTATTAAACACCTAACCATATGCCAAACAGTTTCACTAAAAATGCAACAAAATTGGGGTCCCTGATGGCATATGATGATATTTGATTGTCATTGCTTTTCCAACTTCTGGGGAACGTCTGGTATCTCTGGAGAGGGCTAAAGATTGTTCGTGTAAGACCACCTGCCAGTAGCAAAGGGGGATCTTCTACTAGACAACACATCTTGGTTTATATAACTATTAACAAAACTATGTTTGTTTGGGGAAAGACCACTCCAGATTCCATTGGTTGGGGTGTGTTGGTGTCCTTTGGCTCCAGAGGTCAGAGATGAACTTGGCTTAGTGCTTCAGCATTCCCCATCACTCCATCCATCAGTGATGGTTCTCCAAAGATGCGCATGTGATAGCTAGTGGTCCAGTGAGAAGAGCTATGTGACTACAATGAGGGAAACTAACTGAAAACAAGGCAATATTAGATCAAATACAATAAGAGTTATGGAATTAACTCAGTTCCTGGAGTTAGTAGCAATCTGAACTTTTCCTATGAATCATTACGTTTACTCTAACCCCTACGCCAGCTTGAGGTAAGTGTATGTGGCTTTTCGCAAGAGGGTCTTTGGTGGAATGCTTCACCTGGTGTCCTCTAGAAAATGCCTTGAGCAAAGTCAAGAATCATAAATAAAGTCAAGAAGAAAGAAGGGTACAATAAAAGTACAAGGACATAATAACACTGTTATAGCACTTCTCTAGGTCAGCCTGGTCCCTGTGTATTAAGATGCATCCCCAGTGTGCTCCAGGACTAAAGAAAGAGTAGACAGACCCAGATCTGCACCCGGTATAGCTTATCAGGGACTCTGGGAATAAACATGATGTGGAGTGTCAGATGGAACAGTGTATTCCCATTATTTAGGTCACAAAAAGAGAAGTCATATATATTGCTTAAGATCAAACTGGCTTCATCCAAGTCAGAATGTGGCTGACTCGGATCAAAGGGTTAGGCACACTCCTGGTGGGAGGATACAGTCAAAGAATGTTGCATAGCAATCTAATGATTTTGTGTATTTATGGTTTGTTGAAAAACTAAAGAGAAAATAGACCAGAGTCACTGAGGGACAATTCTGGTGGTTAGGACATAAGAAAGCTACAGTCATGTTAAGGGGGATTTCCACAAGTGCCCAAATTATCATCAACACAGAAGAGGCTGATTCTACCAGTGCATTCCTGAATATCTTCATGGAATATAAGAATACACACACACACATACACATGTATGTGTGTATATACATATATATATGACTGTACATAAATGTATATAAGAAAATAATATATGTCATCATCTAGCCTATAAATATATTTTGCCTTATCCAGAAGAAATTCTAAGGGAAATGAAATTTTGCATGAGCAAATCATCAGATTGAAATGCCTGTACTTCCTTTACAGCAGTTTAGATAGACAGACAGCCACTGTAGATTTGCTGAAGAACTGCAATCTTCTAGCACCTATAGGTACTTGAAGCTCCTGCAGCTTCTTTTGAGAGTTTTGTAAGACTCTGATCTGCAATTCTTAAACATACGCTTTAGTAAGACAAAATACAGTTTCTCAGAAGAACACATCCATGTCTTTTTGGTTGTGAGCCAGTCTGAGTCTTTAATGGCTGCAACAAATGTCTTAAGGGACTAGTACACTGAGACGTTACTTACCTCCAGATGGGCAGCCCTAATCACATGCATGCATGGATATGTAACAGTCACCATCAAAGTAAAGGGCAAGAAATTAAGAGGGAGTGGGGGACATGGGAACAGGTGGAAGGGGCCTGGGAAGGATGGAATAGTGTGAAAACAATATTCATGTATGATACTGACAAAAATCAATAAAAAAGAACGTGCCCTTTAAAAACCCAATATGCATGTTTTTTCCACTTTTCACCCCTTATAAAAGAGGGCACTCCAAACCAGACACAGGAAAATCCATGAGTGTGTGTGTGTGTGTGTGTGTGTGTGTGTGTGTGTGTGTGTGACTGACTATAGCCATGCACGTACATAAATATACATGCCTGTAAAAGCCAGAAGTGGACCTTATGTATTTTCTTCTAGCACATATTTTTGGAGAAAGCGTCTCTCACCAAACCTGGAACTCAGAAACTTAGGTATCTAGCTAGCCTGGCTGGCCAGCAAGTTTCAGGGATCTCTCTCCGCCTTCCAACAACACCAGGGTTACAAATAAGCATCATTATGCCCAGCCTAACTTTTGCATGGGTGCTGGGGCATAAAGGTGAGTTCTCATGATAGTGCAGCAACCAAGCTATCTCCTAAGCCCAGAAAACTCCATTTCTGAAGGTCCTGTCAAGTTAAGCAATTCAAAGAAGTTACAGGAGAAAAACTCCCCTCTGAGTGATAAAAATGCTCACATCAGAACAAAATGGAACAGTGAGCAGAAGGGAATATAGTATAATATTTGATGAAGAGAAGTAATTATCATTTATGAATGAGGAAGCTCAATGTTTTCCTAAATTACTCAAATTAAACCTCAAATAAATATTTGAAGTTCTCCATCTAATTCAGCTACAACGAAAAACTGAATCTCATTACCTCTAGATTTACATTGACTCTAATTTCAAAGATTATATTTATTTCAGAAAGAATGAAGAAACATTTTTTACTTGGAGAAAATGGATTGAAGATTCAGTGTAAAACAACATGAATCACATGCTCCAAACAAGCTCATGCTCTGAGAATTTTCTCCAAGGAAAACTTCCAACAGAAATCACAGATATCTTACATAGTTCATAGATAAAAGTTTTTAAAATAAATACCAGTAGTTTAAACAAATGTTCATTATACATCTGTAACAGCAGTACATGGAGATAAACAAATTACACTTTAAGTTGACCTATTATATAAACTAGAGGGTATTATTCACTTTACAAACTAATTCTTCCCTCCACAAAAGCACTCAGTATAGAATCTATTTGATAATGAGTTCCCTAGTGTTTCTCACCTGTAATCTAATTCAATTTTCACAGTTTTCTGGATACAACAATTGCCTCCATCAAGGTAAACTCCTTCGGCAGGTTTTGTATACATAAAGGAAAAATGTATCAGGTAAGTATAACACCTTTACATGTATATACTGGTAAATCTCCTGAAAGCTGTGTTTCAATGTGGGTACCAAATGAATGGCCATTTGAAGCTGGGTTGGATGTAGTGCTTGCATTGCATGTGTATGGTCCTGAGTTCCATCCTCAGAACTGAAACAAACAAACAAACATTTGGCCCCTATGTGTGTGTGTGTGTATGTGTGTGCATGTGTGTAGTATGATATATGCATGGGAACATGTGAATGTGCATGCCTATATGAATGCATGTGGAGGCCAGGCACTTGAAAGACTGAGGCAGAAGGATTTTCATGAATTTGAGGCAACCCCTCTTCTTAGGAATTCTGAGAAATCTTTCAGATAAGACACATGTTTAATCCAAAAGTTTCCAGGCACATTTCATTAGCCTACTCTGTATTTTCCTACTCTGTATTAAATGATACCCTTGAAAATCCAATGAGACAGGTGTTTTCTGAAATACTACCTATTTAATAATTGTGTTATATTGTCTTCCTAACACAATAGGCATTTATCTGATTTGTCAAATCTGTTCATGCAAGAGTTCTGGTTTGTTATTATTGTTTGATTGATTGGACATTAGCTTTTGTGGTATCTTGTCAAATAGCCCTGGCTGGTCTGGAATTTACTACGTAGCCAGGGTTGCCTCAAATTCATGGAAATCCTCCTGCTTCAGTCTTTCAAGTACCTGGATTTCAGAGTGTATCATCATACCTGACTATTCAAGAACTTTAAACCACATTGGTATGGGCATCTCTAGGCCCTGTATCATGTCACTATCAATAGGGACAAAACAGTTTTGACCTATGCAGTGTCCAGTATGCCAGTGTGTGAAAACAGCACTTTGTGCGGTTCTGTTTCTGTCTAAGGTTCCCTGTCTGGCTCCAAGGTGGTGTTATGAGTCAGGTCTCTCCAATTAAAATGACCCCTCACAGTGACTGAAGCAGCAGATGTCCAAGCATCCAGTTAGTCCAATGAGATACAACTTTGTAACTTCATTTACATAACTTCCTAGTACAGTTGCTGGGAGGCTGTGATAGAGCCATCTGTTTGCTGCTGAATAAGTTACTATCATGTGGAAAAAACAAAGGTTGCAAAAGCAACACAGGAAATACAGCCATATCACAGTGGACGTGGGGACTCTGCAAATTACTATGTCAGAGTGGGTGTTAGGGCTTGAATGTGAAATATTCTATAGGCTCATGTGTTTGAGCACTTGATCAGCAGCTGGTAGCACTGTTTGGGGAAACTGTTGCTCCCTCAGTAGGTGGAGCCTAGCTGGAGTAAGTCTCTGGAAGGTGCACCTTGGAATGTATAGTCTGGTCCTACTCTGTTTCCTGTGCTCTCAAGCTGTGAACAGTTCCAGCCCCACATAGTCCACTGCCATGGAGCTGCCTGCTGCGAAGCCTTCCTCACCAGAGTGGACTATACCTTCTTAAACCATGAGCCAAAGTAAATTTTCCTCCCTTAAGTTGTTTCCTGTCAAGTTATTCACCTACAGAAACACAGACTGTAACAGTACAGTGTGTTAAGAAATCCTGGACAGAATAAAATGTTCCAGAGGAACTGTTGTAAGGTGATGTAACTAAGATAGCTTAGAGTTGACACAAACCAGGCAGTTTTTGATTTTCTTTCCCATCCATAACCAAAATACAATTTCCATTTGATACAACAGGCCAGATCTTCCTCCCTCTCTCTTCAGAATGGAATTTGGATGTGAACAGTAGATATAATCTCCATAATTAATTTGCAGCAACTCCAAATGCTGTCTAATCTCTTAAATGTTTTGTCAAGATCAATAGGATAGAAAATTGATTCACATCCCAGCCACTTCTCTAATTTAACAGAAACTGGAGAACTGCACAGTGGATAGAATATTGACAATGTGACAGAGCGGCAGCCAAAAGGAGGATTGTTTCATGGGGGCAAAAGGCTCCACGAAGAGCAGAGGCACTGTGATCCATAAACATCCAAGAGCATCTTCCCCAGTCTCAGAGTCAAGTCATGAGATTTTTGTTTCAAATAGTTCTATATGTGAACAGTGACTACAATGGTTGATGTTTTCATCTTGACAAACTCTAGAGTAAACCAGGAGAAAAGTGTCCTTCATATCTGTGAAGGATTATCTAGATTCCATTAATTGAAATGGGAAGACCCACCTTAAATGTGGGTAGCACCATCCCATGTGCTGGAGTCCTGGACCAAATAAAAAAGGAGAAAGCAAGCTGAATACCAGCACTGACCTCTCTCTCTCTCTCTGCTTCCTGACTGTGGTGGCAATGTGACCCCCTGCTCCGAGCTCCCTGCCATGGCTTTCCTGTCATGATAGACTGTGCCCTTGAACTCTGAGCCAGGATGAACCCTTAGGAAAGCAGATAAAACGGTGATATATGCACTCTCAGAGTCCAAGAGAAAAATTAAACTTGTCATGTCACAAGGCTGTAAAATCATGTTCATTTTGTTACCTGGAACACGGGAAGAACAATGGCATCTGCAATGGGAAAGAGCAGACGAGGGATCCCCATAAAGAATCTTAGGTAGTGAGACAATGCCTGACACTTATCGATGCCAAAGAATTGTTGGATGTCAATGGGGGTAGTGTTCATGCATGGGGATGAAGATGTCACAAGTGATAACAAGTGATAATGCAGTGTGAGGGGTAGCTGAGGAGAGAGAGAGAGAGGCAGGGAGGGAGAGAGAGAGGGAGAATTCTGACATAAAGATGAATGAATTCTGTTATAGAGATGTGTAGTATTTCAGCTAGACATTGGTTAAAAATGAAGCACATTCCAGAGAGAGGAATTGGTAGGACAGAAGATGTTCAGATGTGAGATCCCACAGTTTTGAGCACCAGGCATTCCAGTTTTGCCAGAGTGCAAGGGAACACAGGATTTCAGCAGCGGTGACCCTGGAAGAGGAAACAACGGATGCCTCACCTGAGGTAGCTGACCATCCCATTATTTCAGGAAGAATCAGCTACTGCTGATGGGTGAGGAAGAGCCGGTTGAAAAGGAAGGAACCAAGGAGGGGAAATGGGTTAGTCAAGATCTTTAAGGATTTAGATTAGATAATGAATGGAAGTTTAGTCACAAGCACATCAGCCCTATAATGTTGAAGAGGCTTGAATTGAAGTAATAGCCTAGGGGCTGGGAAGATGGCTCAGTCACTAAAATGCTTGATGAACAAGGATGAGGACCTGAGTTCCCCAGAACTCATAAAAAAAGTCAGGTATGGTGGCATACATTAGTACTCTCAGAGTTGGGTGTGAGTGTGTTTATCAGTTGAGGAAGAGGAAGAAGATGAGAAAGAGGAAGAGACCAGGAGGAGGAGGAGGAGGAAGAGGATGAGGAGGAGGAGGACGAGGAGGAGGAGGAGGAGGAGGAGGAGGAGGAGGAGGGGGAAGAGGAAGAGGAGGAGCTGCTACAGAGCTGACACTCATTTCTGTTCTACAAACACGAAAACGTTTCACTTGCCGCTGTCGCCCATCCAGCCTGTCCCAGGTTGACAGGTTTAGCCGGAGGTGAAAGTTATGGCACTCATGGCAAGTCCTCTGATTATATTCTGAGTTGAACAGGAGGTAACACCACAATGTGAATTTACAGGAAGGAAAAGGTGGCCTGGAAACTGTGTGTTTCTTGACTTACAGTTTTTATAAAGTCAAGAAAGGAAAGCAAAGCTCAAAATGTTGGAGATAGCTTTTAGGGTTCAACCTTGTCTTTGACTATAGTTGGTGTGAAGATTCATGTTGATTGTAGACAGGACTATTCACTGAGCAGGGGATCCTGAACCATACAAGGGGGAGAAGGCCATCTGAGCACCAGCCAGCAGATATTCAATGCTCCCTGCCTCCTGATTGAGGATGCAGTGTGCCCAACTGGTTTTGGCTCCTGTTGCCTTGATTTTTACGCCATGATACACTGCACCTTGAACTGTGAGACCAATAAATATTTTCTCCTTGAAGTTGCCTTTATCAGGGTATTTTATCATTGCAACAAGAAAAGAAATCAAATCTGTTGACTAACAACAGGCCTTCTTTGATTCCAAGCAACTAATCAAGTAATCAGCCCATCGCTTCTTACCATTACTTAATGATATATCACACCAACTTAGGCTCTAAAGCTTGAACTTTGGGAATGGTAGTGATTAAGGTTTTCCTTGGTTTCACTTACACCACAGTTTTTAAAACAAATGGGTTGTTTTCTATCAACTCAACATCAAGATCTTTTTGGAAAAAAAATCATTTTGTATTTTAAACCAGATTTTATGAATATTTGTATTTGTCCTTTGAGAATTTCATGCATTTTTAATGAATATTTTTGTAGATGTCATACAATAATCTTCATCATATTTAGACCCTCTCCCATATTTGCATCCCTCAGAGATTCCATGCATTCTGTCAGATATGTTAAGGCCCATCAAGTACAGTTTGTGTACCCAGGCATTCCTCAGTGTGTGTTCATCCACTGGAGTCTTGTCAGCCTATCTAGCATCACTCCCTTAAAGAAGATCCACTCTCCCTCACCCAGTAGTGATCAGGAAATGAGCAAGAGGCTCCATCCTTTGTCAAGGAACTATTTGCAGCTGATCATGCATTATGTGTGTACATGCGCACGTGGGTGTGTGTGTGTGTGTGTGTGAGATACTCCTTATCTTCTGCCTTCACTTTAATATCCACCTAACTTCATGTATCCTATTGTTATTTTAAAAGTCCTACTGAATTTAATTTGCATTCTCAAAATGCATTTAGATGTGAAATGTCGAAATCCTTAACATAAATAACGCCAGTGAACAGATCTGTAGATTCTATTCTATAAGACACAGAGCACGGGTAATTCTCTAACTCTACAGGTAGCAGCACACATATGATCATCATTCCTCCAAATCCAAGAATGGGAAGAAAACAAATTAAATATTTTTTGTTAGTTATTGTATCACTTATGGTGTTGATGAATAAACCCATATTTTAACTCACGGGTAATGTAACATGTATTGCAGTCCCATGGGCCTATATTATAGACATGTAGGTGAGTTGGTGCACATATATATATATATATATATATATATATATATATATATATATATGTGTGTGTGTGTGTGTGTGTGTGCCCTGATGCACACAGGCATCAGTGCATGTGTTTACTGGTGCACACAAGTGAGGGGCGTGTGTCCGTGTATGTGTGCATGTGTGTGGAGGTCATAGGACAACTTTGGTTTTCAGTCCCCAGGTGCTGACTGAGGTTATTGAGAAAGAGTCTCTCACTGACCTGGAATTCACCAAGCCAGCTAGGCTGGGCCCCAGGCATCTGTTGTTTCCACATCTCCAGAGCTGGGAGTACAGGAATGAGCCACCATACCCAGTTATTTTATGTGGGCTCTAGGGGACAGAACTTAGGCCCTCAAGATTACAAAGGCAATGCTTTACCAACTGAGCCATCTCCACAGTCCTATTGCAATCTTTATAAACCAGAGACTGAAATATAAGAACATCTTTTAAGGAATTTTCAGTCTGCCATGGACAATTCCCTACAGGCAAAAATGTAATATTAATAAATAAATAAGGTACAATTTGTTTTCAAAAAAATTACCCAAAGAAGATTAACTTGTTCATCATCAATACCCCAAACTAATTTTCTATCAGTTTGTTTCTGGGCTCTGGGGAACAGTCACGTCTTATGCCTCATAGCTGCTGATTCTCAACTGATAAACATGCTCACACCTAGGAGCAAACACAGAAGGCAATGCCTTTCAGAAGCTAATCTTTCTTCAGGAAACGAAGCCGACTTCCCTTGCTCAGGAGTCTGGCAAGGTGTCTCTCCCTGTAAGAAAGCAGAGGAACAAGACAGCTGGGCTCTCTGCTTACTTCTGTGTTGTGAGATTTGCGGGAAGGAAACCAACAGACTGTAAATGATGAACACACGACAAAGCTTATCAATAGGATTTTCAGGGTGTGTGTGTGTGTGTATGTGTGTGTGTGTGTGTGTGCATGTGTGTGTGTGCGGTGTGTCTATATGCAGGAAGAGATGAACTATATAATAACACGGGTACCTTTTATGACCACGGACTTTATCACAAACTGCAACATAGTTTATTCACGGTCCTTGGTCAGTATCTCCTGTGTTAAAGTAAAAGCAATTTTGTGCACTAAACCATTTAAAATGCAGACAAGAATGTTCTCACATTAAAAGATGATTGTGGTTTTTTTTTTCCCCCCACATACTCTTGATATGGGTGATCAGATGAATATCTTCTTTATATTTTGGGCTCTCTTGTCAGTCATCCAACTTGCTAGTCACTGGAAACAGGGGGTATTTGTGTAGACTCTTCGGGTATGATCAGTGTAAGCCTGAGATCTTAAAGCTCTCCACCTGGACTCTGCAGCTGAACACCTGCCAGAATGTGACGCAGACGTGACTCTGCTGGTGCTGGGTGTGAAGTCCAGATTCCTGCTTGCTTTAGGAAATTGCCTTGCTTACTCTCTGCTTTTGCACTTAGATGACAGCTCTGTAAAGTCTCCATGAAGGAGTGCAGGAGGAATGGGGAGTGAGCGCTCAGCAAGGAACAGACTCTCCAAAGAATGTTTTCATAAACAGGTGACATTATCTGCTGTCAATGCGTGTGTTCAACTCTGGATAATAGGGAGGGATAAATCCCATGTGTTCACTTCCTATTTCTTGGAAACTTGTATTCTATTCTTATTGGCAGTTAGGTGAGGTCCAAATTATCTACTCTAGCACACAAGAAGTCGCTGGAAGTGTCACATGAATGCTCTGGATTGACATATGCTGCAGCACATGTAAGATATGCACATTGCCCATTCCACTGGCATCATTGCCCTGCAAAGCCGTATTCCTGACTGACATAAGCAAATTGCAGATACTGCTCAGGTGATAGGGTGCTTGTTCAGCATGCACAAAGCCCTGGGTTCAGTCTCTACCACTCACTGTATAACAAAATTTATGTGATAGAAGTACCCAGTCTTGCAGCATCTTCTCTGGGAAACCCATCACCATTCAGGTCTGTAGTTGGTTTGTTGATACTGAGCCAACTGTGCTAGCAGGGTATGTTTGTTACTGCAGCTCAGATGAGCCTATCCTGATGAATCAGATTATTAGCTGGGGGCAAAATCAGGAAAACAGGTTGCTCACTGTAATTCAAGTTCCCATGGATGCCCCAAGTTACAGCAAGAAGAAATGTTGTTCTTCTATATGTGATTCTTTCACGAACCAGACATCTTCCTTTATGTCAGTAATGCAGAAATGTATGAAACAGATCATGCACTGTTTATTCATGACACCATGCTAGCCAGGTTCTTATAATCAGCAGAATCTACATACACATGTCAGTCAGGTCCCTGAAATCCATCAACTGCAAACAGTCTTTGAAAGACTGTTCATCTTTGTCCTGGGCACCCAGAAAGCTTGTAGCAGTGTAGAGAATGTATCAAAAGAATACAAAATCTGCCTGGCTAGCAACTTCCATGAGTCTTCCAAGGTATGAACTAGGATTAGGAGGCAGCGTGGTGGAGGAGGCTGAGGGAAAACGGGGCGAGTTGAAGATGGATACATAATGGGAAGCTTATCCTAGCAGTTCAGTTTCCTTACAATTTAAACAGCAAATGCCTACCTTTGTGTCTCAGAATGGCACAGAGTGATAGCTGTGCTTTTTGGGGGTGTCTCTATGGAATTCAATGTTGTCGCACCCCTCTTCAAGAATGCATTCACCCCTTTAGTAACTGGAAATGTTCCCAAGATGTATATAATTTCATGGATGGGAGAACACCAATTTCACAGAACTTAAACGGCACAACGATGTAGTGCTTAAATTATGCAAAAATAAGCCGCACAGAGGAGGCTGGGGAGGCTCAGGTGGAGCAGTCCTGGGGTGTGCTGTCATCTTCATGCTTCCAGATGGCCCACAGGACTTCCAGAAGCATCCACTCAGCAACACAGGAAGGGTGGAGGCTAAAAATCAGTACAAGTAGGTCTACAAATTTCTCAGGTTGAAGACACTTCCAGTAGCTGTGAATGTTGCCCATCAGCCTTGGCTGGTTTAAGACTTGATGGAATGGAGGACCCCACTCTGAGTCCAAGGCTTGTTCCTTCTAGAGTTCACTTTACATGGAGAAAAAGGGGAGTCCCCAATCCTGTGGTTGTGCGACTTACTTGAAACAATGCCATCCCTGGGAAAGCACATGTCCCATGATTTGTCTTCACAAAACATTTCTGCAAGGTGTGACACTCTATATCTCTTAAAAGTCAGGATGAATCTGTTTGTTCCAGATTAAGATCCATCTACGTAAACAGTAGAAGGAGGCATTGGAAACTAGGTAGAGTAGCAGGTGGCTCAGTGGGTAAAGGACCTGGGCTTACACAGTGAAACAGGAGAACAGACTACTGTAAGTTATCCTCTGACCACCATGTGTGCACTGAGGCACAAATAAACAAGGAAATTTAGTAAATTAGAAATAACAAATAACCCCAGAAAGTCACAACTGACCAAAGTGCAGAGAACAGGAAATCTATGTCAAAACTCTACCAGCCAAGCCTCAGGGACTATTTCAGCGGAGAAAGGGAGAAAGATTTTAGGAGGCAGAAGCTGTGGATGATCCCAGGGAAACAGTTTTGCAGACAGATGGGAAGTTCTTCATATGAACTCACAACAAAGGTGGTGGTGTGCACAAGACCCACACAAGCTCAAGAGAGACAAAACCCCAGCACAGAAGTGAGGAAGGAAGAAACCCCAACCTTAGCTGAGCAGTGATGGGCAATCAATATATGAACAGAGATGAAGAATCCATTTTCTTTAAGAGTGTGATACCTGACAGGTTAACCAGGCTCCTGTAACCTGTCCTATAATGAAGGACATTTGGGGGCACAAATTTGATCTGATAGGCCTTTATATATATGACAGAGTACATGGCATTTGGAAGAGGCTATAAAGGGGTGCAGATAGGGGAGAAGGGTCTAAATCTCATCAAAATATATTGTATGAGATTTGCAAAAAAATCAATAAAAATAATAAAGTAATAGATAAGTGAACTGCTCTCCAGAGAGCGCTGTTTATTGCTTGTTCCGCCATTGTACAGATGAGCTCATGGCAGCCGCAGTAGCAGGCACAAGACTCACTCAAGCTCAAGGCAGACAAACTCTCAGCGTGGGGAAGTGGCCAGGAACCAACCCCAGCTGAGGAGCTGATGGCATGTGGTAGCTGCTGGGACAGGAAGAAGCAGTTTCTCTTAAGGATGTGATCCTTACTCTGCCACCATCCAGACAGTTTACACATCAAGGAGAGTGTGGGCAGCATATACTGGGGTCAGTACTGGAAACTCCAAAGAGCATAATGTTAGGCAGGCAGGGAGTTGAGATGCATCTGGAAGGAGTTGAAATATGGTCCAAATACTTCACATGAAGTTTTCAAAGAATTATTATGAATTTTAAAAACAAACAAAAATATGTTGGTGGCTTGGTTAGGTCTGTTAACTTGACACAAACTATAGTCGCCTTGGAATTGGGAATCTCTCCTGAGGAATTTCCTCCGTCAGATTGGTCTACCTAGAGTGCATTTTCTTGATTATTAGTTGAGGTAGGATGTCCCAGCCAGCTGTGAGCAGTGCCATACCTGGGCAGATGTACCTGGCTGAGTAAGAAAACTAGCTGAGCAAGCCAGGGGGAAGCAAGCTGGTAAAGATCGCTTCTCCGTGGCCTCTGCTTCATCTCTTTCCCAGACTTCCCTCCAGGATGGACTATGATGTGGAATTTTAGGCCAAACCTACCCTTTCCTTTCCAAGTTGCTATTGGTCAGAGTCTTTTATCAAAGCTACTGAGAAACCCAACAGGAAAAACTGGGTGAGAAACAGATAATGAAAGAGAATTAGAAGCCATTACAGTTGGTGTTAAAAAACGCTATTCACTGAAGCAAGGAATGTTTATGGCATAGAATGTAAACACAAAATAGTGCTGGTCTCCTTTGTGCAAATTATCAGTCTTTCAGAAGGATGAGGAGACAAGAAAAACAAGAAAAGCATTTAAAAATTTTGTTCTCTTGGTGGTTTAGCGGGGGGGTCTTACTTGTTATTGATGTTGATTTTGTTGTTGATTTGGGAGACAGGAGCTAACAGTGTAGGCCAAGCAGCCTAGAATATACTTTGTAGCCCAGGCTGGCCTTAAACTTATAATCCTCCTGCCTTGGTCTCACAGGTTTTTGGCATCTGCCTTAAAATTGTTATTCTTGGGTCATAAAATTAATGTATACTTTGGCTCCATTTGAAATGTTCTGGATAAAACAGGGATGGCTTTCATGTATAAGCAAAAGGTGTCTAGGCTAGATTCCTTTAAGAAAATAGAAAAAGAAAAAGACACCCCCTATTTTGACTTCACTTATTCAAAAGCATAATTGGACATTCTTCCTTTTACCTGAAAATATAAACATTGATCAACAACCCATGTTTCTCTCCATCCCTACCCAGTGCCTAGGAGTCATCCTCCACTCTCTCAACAAAGTTCAGCTTTGTTGTATCCTGCATATAACCACAGAATGTGATCAAGCAACATCTGTTTCTTTGTGTCTGGTTTATATCCCTTAGCATTCCATCTCTAGAATCAGCCACATTGACTCAAATGACAGGACCCCACTCTGATGTATGCGTGCGTGCGTGCGCGCGCGCGTGTGTGTGTGTGTGTGTAGATGTACATGCGCATATGCTTTTTGCATGTAGCCTCTCGTGTGTTGGGAATCAAAGGAGAGCAGAGGACAATCTCTGTTGCTATCCTCAGTAATGCTGTCCACCTCTTTTGAGACAGGGTCTCTCACAGACTGAGGAGCCGACAAACCTCAGAGATTCACCTGTGTTTACTTCCACAGCACTGGGTTGTAAATAATAACACCCCTTGTTGGCTTCACAGCTTAGGTTTCACCAGCTTGACACAAACTAGAGATGTGGGAAGAGGGTCCTCAACTGTGGAATTGCTTCCATCAGACAGACCCATTGCCTATGTCTGCGGGGCATTTTCCTGAATGCTGCTTGATAGTGGAGGCCCAGTCCACTGTGGGTAGTTCCATCCCTAGGCAGGTGGGCCTGGGCTATATAGGAAAGGTAGCCAAGCAAACCAAAGGAAGCAAGCCCATATGCAGCATTTCTCTGTGGTCTCTGCATCAGTTCCTGCCTCCAGGCTCCTACCTTGGCTTTCCTCTATGAGGGAAGGTAACCTCTAAGGCAAATGCACCTTTCACTCCCCAAGGTAGTTTGGTTTTGTTCAGTCAGATTTTTATCACAGGATTGAGAAGTACACAAGGACACTGGTGTGCTCACATGTGAAATAGGAATCAAACTCATTCGATTCTTCATGTTTGCAGAGCAAGTGCTTTATTAACTGAGCCATGCCCCAGCCAAACCCTCTCTGATTATTTTTTAATGTGTGTGTGTGTGTGTGTGTGTGTGTGTGTGTGTGTGTGTACCCATGATTATGTATATATGAATGGAAGTGACTACAGGAGTAGAGGGGTTGGATCTCTTAGAGCTGGATTTATAGATAATGGTGAGCCAGTTTATGTAGGTGCTGAGAACCAAACTCTGGTCTTCTGAAAGTGCGGTCACTGCTGAGCTGCCTCTCAAGTTCCCCTCTCTGTTTTTAAGGTTGACTTGTACATGAATATTAAATTATCTCATAGTATCTGATAAATGTATGGTTACTAAGATGTGCCAATCAAAGCTAGCATCAGCAATGCCACTTTCAAAGCACCCTTCAGTAATGAAGATACAGCAAATCTGAAACTACAGTTTAAAGAAAAAACCTCTCATTGATTGCCAGTGTGATGAGCACCAACACCTCCAGGCTTTATCCCTGTCATCTAAGAAGCAGAGTAGGAATGAAACAGCAAGTCTCATACAGAAGGCAACCATTCATGCTTATTTAGAACCCCTTGAGAACTGGGAAGCTGGCTCAGTAGGTAAGAATGCTGGCTATGCAAGCACTAGAATGTAAGCTCTAACCCAGGCACCCCTGTACACACATAAAAAGTTGGATATAGTTGTATTTAGGCTGTAACCCCAATACTGTGAGGGACAGAGACGGGAGAATCCCTCAGGCTTGCTGGCAGTCGGCTTAGCCTCCAGGTTGAGTGACAGACCCTGTCTCAAGGCAAAGAGTTGGGATGTGGTATAGCAGACACTAACATACTTCTCTGGCCTCTGCATACGTAAATAACACATGTACCCAACATATGCCCACATCCCACATACACATAAACCCACACACAAAAGAACCCCTTTCAGTACCTGAAGGAGATAAGGTAATAAAGAACAAATCCGGCAGACATGCCTCTCATTATGTGTATGCATGTTTCTATCTGTCCACATGTGCACATGTATGTGAAGAAAACTCAGGTATCATATTCAGAAATGACACCCATATTTTTTAGAAAGGATCTATCGCTGACCTAGAGTTCACCACTTAGACTTGGTTGGCTGGCCATGGAACCCCAGGGATCCCTCTGTCTTGTCTCTCCAGCATGCACCACCATGACAGCACTCTTAGATGGATTCAGGAGATCGATCCCAGGTCCTTGTGAGTACAAAGCAAGTGCTTTACTGAGTGAGCCTCCCCTCCTCACTTTACTACACACTGTTTCTGAGTCCCACTTTTCTGCTTTGGCCATGTGGTATTAGTACTCCCTTCCACAGTCCGTAATTTGGTTAGTACCCTGAGTAAAATCATCAAAGGCATGACATGTACTAGTGCTTAGTATGTGCAGACAGCCCAGTAGTTACATTCCATTCAGATTCAGCTTCTCCCCTAAAGGACAAAGGAGACAGCTGCAGGAGAAATGGTCCTTTAAAGATTGCTTCTGTTCCTCCAGCCTTCATGATGCAATTACTCTACTGACCAGCTCATGGCAATTCATTACAGGGGGCTTGGACATCGTGTACCGTTTGAGTTGGTTTTTAATTTCTTCCTTCAGGGCCTCAGATCAACTTCTAGGACACTGATGGGGAAGCCCACTTCTCACCCTCACGGCAGCCCCTTATTTCACCCATAGAGTCAGCAGGCTTCCTTTTCAAGGACAGGGGATTGCAGCCCTAGAAGTAATTGATAGCCCTGTGCCTCCTTCCACTGCAGCAATTTCGAAGATGGCATGGGGTTGATGATGTTCGCAGGACTAAAGTTCAGGGGGTTGGCCTGGGCTGGCAATTGATTGCATCTTGATATTCCCTCTCCTAGGATAGTTAAGCTGGGAGAGAGAGCAGGGAGAGACCATCTGCCCTCAATGGCTGCTCCAGTAAATTAAAAAATCAAAAATAAATAAATACATAAATAAAAAAATAAATACTTCCTGAAAGCATACCTGATTTTCTTTTAGCTAATTAAAAATCTGGAGCCAGGCAGGGGTTTCTTAGTCCCACACTGCCACCTGCTGGCTACTGGAGCCACTGCTCTGCAGCCCAACCACTGTACATACTCAGACGTGTTTGAAATCAGAGACTAAAGTTGAGCTACAAAACATGCAAATAGCCCAGAAAGCCTTATGCAATTTCAAACAGTTCATCTGTGCTTTAGAGTACACTGCACAAATAAATCCAGATATTTAAAGGACCTATTATAGGCTGGTCACTGATGTGCGTTGTCACACGCACATGAGCGCGCCCCATCACATACACACACACACACACACACACACAAAGGTATGCATCATATGTATCTATGTATCTAACACTGACTAACAAATGTTATCTTGACCCATATAGCACTTATTACATGTGTATGTTCAAAACAACTCAAATGGCAGGAAATGTCAGAACCACTTTCATGTGTATATATTATATGTATACATGCAAATACACATGTACAATATGTATTACATATATATATATATATATACATTACATATATATATATATATATATAAAACCTGTTTGGTTTTGTGCTAGTTCATTTGTAAACACACTGTAGTTACATGTACCCTAAGCACCATAGCACATCTGTCCTAATAAAGATTATATTAATTCTAATAATAATAATAATTCTATTAACACACTTAGGAAAATGAACTTTAATGTAAAATTCAGCCTAACGCCTACATTATAGTCAATGTCACTCCAGACACTTACAACCTTTGAAAAATTAACCCCAACCACTGTGTTTCACCGAGTTCCTTTGTCTCTTTTAATTTAAAACCTCCATTTTCTCACTAGTTTTCCTAACATCATTCCTGTACCTGATCCTATGTATGTATGTGCACGAGTGTGGATGTGCATGAGGAGGGCAGAGGCTGATATCAGCTGTCTTCTATCACTCGTCCCCTTAGTTTCCTGAGACAGGAACTCTCACTGCCCTTGAAACTCACTGCCTTGGTTAGACTGGCTCCTAGAGATCCTTCTGTCTCTGCCTTGCCAGAACTGCATTATAGCTGTGCCCTGTCACACTTGGCATTTTTACATGGATGTTGGGGATCACATTCAGGTCCTCATGTTTGCATGGCAAACACTCTACTGAATATGCCATCTCCCAATACCCTTGCTATTTGGTTTTTACATGACATTTAAATATAAGTTCTCTGGGTGATAATTGAAGGATAAAAATTAATTTGCTATTTAATGTTTTTGTTGTAAAATGAGTAAATGTTGCTTTAAAGTGGAGAGGCTGGCGTCATGCAAAGCCCCTATTCTCCCAAGGACAGCATCATAGAGATACTGGAACTGTATAAAATATCTCACCCCATTTGTCACAGGAACTGATTGCCTGTGATGTTAACCTCTGATTAATTCTCTCTGTCTCTGTCTCTCTCTCTCTCTCTCTCTCTCGCTCTTTCCTGTATATATATATATATATGTGTGTGTGTGTGTGTGTGTGTGTGTGTGTGTGTGTGTGTGTCTATATGTGTGCCTATGGGGGCCAGATATTATCCTGGGATACTGATTCTGCACAGCCATTCACCTTGCTTTTTGAGACAGTGTCCCTCGTTCGTTGACCTGGAACTCACTGATTATACTAGACTGGATGGCTGGTGAGCCTCGGCATCCACCTCTATCTGTCTCCCCAATGCTGAGTTTATAAGCATGCACCTCCATGCTCTGATATTTGACTGGATTTGGGATGATAAAACTCGGGTCCTAATCCTTTTGTGGCAAGCATTTTACCAACAAAGTTATCTGCCCAGCCTCCCCTCCTCATCTCTTCCTTTTTCTTTCTTTCTTGTCTGCTTTTACTTTGCTTTGTGTTATTCATTTGAAAATAAGTTGTACAATGTTCACCTTGAAACTCGACCAAGAAACTACATGAATGTTATCACTGTCCTGCATCAGTGAGCCTCAAATGAGGATAATTTGAACCCTTGGGAATGTGTGGCGCTATCTGGTAACAGCTTTGGTTGTCAAGCTGTGAGGAAGGGATGCTGATACGCACATCTCATAATTGGAAGTCAGGAATCTTTCAGTGCACTGGAATCCTCAGCAAAGAATGATCTGATCTCCAATATGTGTAAGGTCAAAGTCTAGAAGCCTGTATCTATACAAGCAGAGAGTTATTATGAAGCATATGGATGACATATACACAAAACATAACAAATTCATAACCTTTGCTTTGCAAAAAAATTAAACACCCCCCCCGCCCTAAAAGAACTCTCTGCTGCAGTCTAAGCAGTAAGCAGATAGGGCGCCACTAGTGGCAAGTGTCCAGAATTGCACACAGGAGCTTGCATCCTCCTGAGAGCTGAGGCTGACTTGTCATAGCTGAGAATTCAAATTCATGCAGAAAGCACTCATCCTGTGATGTGTCCTGATATTGTTGCTTTAATTACCCTGATTTTCTAAAATAGTTGTGCAATGTTATAGGCAACTCTATGCTAAAGTCACAAAAAGTTCACTATTTCCCAGGAAGAACTTGAAAAGAATCCTAATAATTTACTCTTCAGGATAGAAAAGACCAAATCTTAACAATAGCTATGAGCAAGGTGTTTGCTAGTGTTCAATGAGGAATTCACCATCATTTCCTTCAAATTTGGAAGAAGAAGAAGAAATCAGGTTTAAGAAGAAGAAGAAGAAGAAAAAAAAACTATTAGTATCAAACCCACCTGAACATTTCCAAGCAGACTCCTGGAGGCTTGTATGGGAGACTTGGAATATGTTCACTGGATTGATTTTAAATTAGCTTCCTTAACTTCCGAGTAGCCAGTGGAGTAGCCAGTCATCATCTCAGCATTACAGGGGTGAGGATAGAATTGCAGAGAGAAGAGGGTGCTTTCACATCAACATCTTCATTCAAACAAGGAACATTTATTTGGTAGTGGTGGTAGATGGACTTTGTTTTGTGTATGCATGTGGAGAGAAGAGACAAGCAGGTATGGTCCTGCATATTTTCTTTTTTTATCTTTAATTAGCAGACTAAATTAACAACATTTTTTATTTTAATTATTTTCCTCCATTGCATCTCTTATAAAGATGGAAAATACTTATACATGCATGTCCCCTGGTCTGAAAACAAGGAAGCTATCACACAGTCATCACAGAACCACTTCTATTAACTCTGGTTTCTACCTCTGAATCCTCCTTAACACAGTTCACCATCAAGGTAAGCAAACATTTTTAAACAAGATGGGATTAGAATATAAGAGTTTTACTGACCCTGAGACCAGTACAAAAATGGGAAATTTTTTATATGCTGCATTTAAGGTTACTAAGGTCCAATTAACATAAAGCTCCATCTTCAATTATATGGTGTTATTTGTGTAAGAACTGATTGAATTCTGTTCTCACCATGGTTGTCGAGTACAGTGAAGGAATTTCACTCATAAATATCAGAATATTTCAATTGTAGAAATATCATTGTAATATGACAATGCTTATTGGACAAAAATACAAATCTAGGTGCCCACTTGCCTTTTTATACTACGTTATGAAGAGGAAATTATAATTCAAATTATAATCACAGCCACTGCTCTTTTCAGATATTATCCTGTAGTGCCTGTTTAATGGTAAATTTAATTAGGACACTGAAAAACCAGAATGAGTGTCTAAAGCCCAATGAGTGTTGCTACTGTAGATGAGAACACCACCACACCATCCACAAAGAAGAGGCAGGGATGGAAGGTACCAGTTGCCATAGTTACAATTCCATCAACCACTGAGGATAATTGAAGCCACATCCTAACTGCTATCCTGGCTCTTTCATAGTGGGAACTCAAAGTGGTCATTCTCCTGACCCTGTCTTACAAATGAGAATGTTCCAGGTCAGAGAAACCAAATTTCTAAGTCTTCTATAAGTCCACATTGTTAAGAGGAACGCTATTGAATTGCATCACATCCCATAGTATGAACTCTGAGCCTCCTAATCTTGCCTCTCAAACAAAAACATTGCTTTAGTAACCTCCATGAATACATGAGGCAAAGCTCAGGGTGTAAACAATCAAAACTGTGGCTTCACGAAGAGCATTCTAGTATCATCTATGACGGCAATTTTGGTATTTGTCTCTGAAGAGGATTCTAATACCTGTCTAGCCTCTCTGATGAATTACCAGTTGACAAACAGAAATGAGAAAGAGAAAGGAAAGGACGTGGTGACGCATGCAGACACTGAATTGTTGTTAGCTTCCTCAAGCAGACTCTTGTGCCCTCGGATGATGTGGGTGGTCAGTTTGGATTTGGTTGGTCCATTGTTTCTGTATTTCAAGCTTTTGAGATAAGAGTCTGATAAAAAAAATGTTGTCAGTTATCCAATCCATTTGTATGTAGCACATGAAAATACCGAAGGCACATCCTGGAAGAGAGAGACCACTGAAAAATGTTGTCTACTGATGGAGGGACATTTTAAGGTCTATGTCCAGTCACCCATCCTTATCGCCACAGAGAAGTACACTTCTCACTCCTCATCAAAGAATCCATTTTTTGTAGCAGATAGAGATCCATAATTGGTCAAAATGCAAAGAAATAGCAACCATATGGTGCCCAGGCCAGCATGAATGGCACGTCTGTAACATAACCCTTCCATCTAAAGCTGAGGCAACATTACGCAAGAGGAGGTGGGAAGATGATAAGAACCTGAGGCCAAAGACTGCCATTGTGAAACAGTGTCTTCTGGAAGCTATACCCATGAACTCTCAACACTCTTGTGTGACTGCACAAAATCTGCAAAGACCACAGTAGCTGACAGTGACATGGATGGGGAAAATGTTCACAAGGTCCCACCCTGGATGAAGAACTACTACAGGCTGTCAAGGGCTATGAAGGCAGGGAGGACCAATTTTCTGCAGGGATGAGTCCCTAAACCTAAGTTGTCAGTCATAAACACATGTACAAATGAACAATTCTAAAAATATGAAGTAGGTTGCGTGTGTATGAATAATTATAATAAGAGACCATGAATTCTAGGGGGATTTTGAGTGGTCACAGGAAGAATTGTGGGGTATAAGTAGGGATAGGAACGATGCAAAATTAGGGCACTCACATACGAAATTCAAAACCTTAAATAGGATCCTGCTGCTGAGGACAGGGCATGCTTTAGATACAGGACATGGAGCAGTGGAGCAAGAGCAGACCCAGAAGCCTTCTACCTGAAGTTTGGCCCTCATAATCCTAGATGATAACATGCAAACTGCTGAAGAAGAAGATCAACCAGTGGTCCAGACCATCCCTAAAGCGTAATAACCATGACGACTGGTACAGCAAGCTGCCTCTATTGGTGCAGTAGTGCCAATGTTATTTGGGAGGTAATCAACCACTACCTAGTCGGAGCTGAAGCCCTCTCAAGGGGAGTGAACTCATGGGGGGTACTGTAAACTTAGCCAAATAAACATGGCTGGAAAGGACATAAATCCTAGAGAAGATCCTAGCTCTGCCATATCTCTAGACAAATGAAATTACTTATAAGCTAAACATGGATCCTTATATTTACAGACAAGCTTACCATACACCACTCATCAAGGAAGCTTCGTTTTGCGACACGTGGAGGCTACTGCAGAGTTCCACAACTGTTCAGACACAGACAATATACATCTAAGATGCCCAATCCTAGGTAACACATCTGCAGTTGAACCTCTACAACTAAGGCTCATGGAGCATAGCTGAATGAGAGGGAGAGAGAAAAAAATAAGGCATTCCACAACCCTCCCTGTGAAGCTTCCTTACACAATAGAATGTAATGTGACGCACACAGGGGGCCATGATTGGCCAAGTTTTAAAGAATAAGAGACTGCAGAGTGTGTTTCTCTGGATAGGACTCCTGTACTGAACCTCACCTATCCACAGCTCAGGGACCATCGTGAAAGAGGGGGCAGAAAGATTTAAGAGCCAGAGCTGGTTCATGAACACAGGGGAGCAGAGCCTTTCAGGCCATGGGAAGCTTGCACATGTGAACCTGTGACAATGGAGGCATCGAGCACAGGACCCATGCAAACTCAATTAAACAGGGGTCCAGAGAGAAGGAAGGAAATGTGTGGTGGACCAGCCCTAAACCGAGAATTGATGGAGACTGACTGTAACTGGGTTGCAGAGAACATGCCATACTTGGGATCTCTGGATGGGATGACTGCATGTCAGTGATGCACTGAGGGACATCTGAGTACAGGTGCTTGACTGGATGGGACTTGCCATGCGTGGCAGAGTACATGGGGTCTGGTGCGGGGTGGGGGTATCCATTGGGGAGGGGGTCTGGACTTGCTTAAGAACTGCTGTATAAAATTTCAAAAGCTCAATCAAAGAGTTAAAAAAAAACCCTTTAAATAAATAAAATACAGAAATAAATAAAACTGAAAAAGAAAAATGTGACCAGGAAGCATGATCTGAACCTGATGATCAGGTTCAGGGAGGTATACTAGGTCTGAAACACAAAGTGATACATTAATGTCTGCAGCAATCAAAGGCAAGTCTACCTGTACATCCTATCTCCATCCTGGGAGCAGCTCTGAGCTCCAGCTTCCTGGCCACATGTGGCCTCTCCATAACCTTTACAATGAATCTTACTATATTCCTTGCAGAGGACTCATTTCTGCTCTAATAAACTTTAAAAACACTACTTGATAGCATTACCAAACTGAAAACCTGCCATAAATAGATGGAGATGATCAGATTAAATAGATTTGAAGACAGCAATGTTCCTCACTTATTAACTTCTAGCTGGATATTTTGTTTGCTAGAAGCTCTTTCTCTTTTCAGAAAGATTAGCAAGAAGGAAAGAGGTATTAGAAATATAACAGCGGCACACAGAGAGCTGTTCTCTCTGACAAGCAAACCCAGAAAGGAGTTTGAACCAGAGATTATATTCTCACTCTGCGATTCAATTATATCCCGCAACACACCCTTGCAACACCATCCAAAATGACTTCCTCTATGAATGGTGGGATGGGGGTTATATTTGGAAACATTGCAGTGAGCCACTCAGCTGGCCTCCTGGATGAAATACACAGCTACCTCATCAACTATTCATGGCCAGTGATTAACTGCCAAAGCTCGACGTGGAGAAGATGATCACTCTCAATCATCCAGAGCCTCTACCTGGAGATACACAGGGCTTAAAGGATTCCCTCCATCCATTCTGCACACCTTGTGTCTTAGAAGTGCTATTTCCTGGAAGTACATCATTAAGGAGAAAATCTAGTCTATGCTCTTTCCTCTAAAGATTAAAAAAAAAACCTCCTTTGTTATCAGACAATGTCTACAGGTTTCCCTTGGATCTTTGGTTTCACTATGTTAATTTCACTTTTTATAATTGGCAAAGATCCCCATGTATCTATATACTGTGCATAAATTTGCTTCTTCTCATTAGTGTGGCAAAATGCCTGATACAGACAAGTTAGAGGTGGTAGAGTTGATTTCAATTCGTGGTCTGAGGGTTGAGTCCCTCACGGATGGAAGGGTATGCTGGACAAGGTTCACAGCCCACTTCACAGCAAGCCAGAACACAGACAGAGAATACTAGCACACACCTACTTGGATTTCTATTTTTCCCCTTTTGTTCTCTCTGGACCCTCAGCCCATGGTTTGCTGCCACTCACAGTGTGAGTAGGTCTTTCTCCTTCAATTAATCCTTTCTGGAACCATCCTCACAATATACCCACAGGCATGCCTCACCAGTTTTCTAGGTGATTCTAAATTCAATCAACCTGAACATGAAGGTTTACCTTCACAATGTATGATGTCTCAATTTAAAATATGTAGAAAGGGTAAATTGAGTCAATACATGCTGTATTTCTCATATTAATGGAATAGCTAGATTGGGTTAAACGAAGGCTGCCCAACCCATCACCAAAAGGTATCTATTGAGCACTTACACTTAGCTGATTCAAACTGAATACAAAAGGTCCACTGGAGTCTGAGGAAAACACCAAAATATGTGTGTGTGTCCACACATGAGTATAATAATTTTTATACAGAATGTGGGCTGAGATGATTCCTTGAATATACAGGTTAAATAAAATGTATTACTAAAATGAATCTCACGTTTTCTTCCTAGTATTTAAAATGTTGCTACAAGGAATGCATGGCTGGTGTTGCATTTCTGCTGGGAAACATTGGTTGGATATTCTGTTTGGTCAATTATTGTTCAATCTACCTAGTAATATATGAAAATTTTTCCAACAGCCTAGAGGCTTGGGAGATGGCTCAGTCTGTAAAGTGCTTGCCACATAAGCACAGTGATCTGAGTGGATCCCAGAACCTATGTGAAGTCAGATATAGAATTCTTCATCTGTAAACTCAGTGCTGGGGAGGAAGAGACAGAAGGGTGCCCAGAGATTTCTAGTCATCTTGTCTGACTAGAACTCAGATGATGTGAAGGATTCCATGTCAAAAAATAAGAGGGAGAAATACAGAGAAAGACATCAGATGTACATACATGTACATGCACATGGACCCACATGCATGCACACATAGAAATATACATCAACACAAACAGCATACACATAGAAGGAGAGTGAGAGAAAAGCAACAGTCTAATAAATGCATCTCTTAACTTTATGGAAAAAGTTACTGGCGGACATTTGATATCTTTTCCATATCCGTTCAGAGTCTCTTTATATTAATCTCCTTTGTCATTATGTCACAAGATAAATGGCTCAGTGTCTTTAAATTTAGGAAAGAGGGAGAAAAGATTCCACATCTTATATCCATGAATAAAGCCATCCAACTCTGGAGTGGTCCAAACTTGTTCCCTAATCAAAGATAGACTTTTAATGAGATTTTATCTTTGATTGCAAATGTAAGACTGAATGAGGAACTTCTGGGTCATTATGCTGCTGCAGGCTTAATTTTTATTTAATTCCAGTTCCCTGATGTTTTCGATACGGAGTTCTTAATTTATGTTGGATCTTTAAAACTTTCTCTTTTGGATCTTTTGATGTCGGTTGTCTTTGGGGGCAGTAAGTCCATTTTGAACTTAAGAGTGATAAAGAATTCTAATCTCCATAGAAACTTATCACATATATCTACATCTTTTTAAGTGCAAGTATTGCTACTGTCCTAGAGAATACGTGGTAGAGCTCAGCTTTTAAGAAATGTTAAGCGTGTTAGGAGTCGGTCCTTAATTTGGGGGTGGCCTGCATGAGCAGTGAGATTCATGGTGTTTGTGGCTGGGTGGGTCTTGGTGCAGACTGTAGCTGGGCCAGCTATTCACTGCACTCAGTACTCAATGTGTGGCTTATGCTTTATGAAGTGATTTTGTTATCTTCTCTCAGGCGAAAGAGTGAGTTAATGTCTGGATAGGATCCAGGCCTCTTCATCCCCAGAGCATCACCTACCTCTTCTCTGAGCCATTATAGCCTTCTGAACCTTAACTTTGGACAGCTTACTTTGTACCAGGACCCATGACCAAGTCTTCTGGAATAGATATTGTCACTGTAATGCAGAAACAACTCATAACTCATTGGAACTAGTATGTGGGTGGGTCCCCATCTCCAGCACGGCTGTTGTGCTCCAGCTGCGCCAGAGTATGGAGGACTATCGAACAGGGCCTCAGGTGGCTCAGAGTGCAATGGGAAGAGTTCCCGGGATACTGCATAGGTGGGCAGTTCAGTTATAAAAACCAAGGCAGGGGTTTATATAGGGAGGCCTTTCTGACCGTTACAGAAGGCAGGAAAGTTAAAGGTGGGGTTCTTAGGTAAAGGTAGGAAGGTTTCGGGCTGACGTGGAAATTAGGAACGAGGAAACGAAACCCAAAAACCTGGTTCTGGTCTGGGGTGATCTTCGTCGGGGAGGAGAAGATTCCTATCTACAGTGGCTTCCTGGGGCCAGGTTATCACATCAGGCAGAGCAGGCCAGACTCCTACGGTCCCTTCAGGGTGTCACGGGTTGCTTGGCTTTGCTCAGTACCTTTTATGATAGACCCAGTCCCCACACCTGTAGGAGGGAGGATGGGATGGTATTCCATCCCAGTTCTCCCTCTCTTCCTTCCTTTCTTCCTTCCTTCCTTCCTTCCTTCCTTCCCTTTTTTGTTCTCCCCCAAAAGACCCTTCTAGCTAAGAAAGAAAACATTAAGGGACTGAGCTGGAGAGACGGCTGAGCAGTTAAGAGCACTGGTTGCTCTTGCAGAGGACCTGAGTTTGGTTCCCAGAACCCATATGATAGCTACCAACCACCTGTAACTCCACTTCAAAGTGATCTGACGTCCTCTCCTGACCTCTGTGGTCAATGCACCCATACACTTACATATGTAACGCAGGCAATACATTCATATACATATAAAGTAAAAAATAATAACAATATATTAAAAACAATTAAAAAGGAAAACATAAAATCAGCTAAAAGTATAATCGTAAGTATTCCCATAAAACATTCATACAAAAGGAGAAGACAGAAACTCTACATTACAGGAATTGCCAATAACTCCAGCCTTTGGAGGCAGAGGGAGGACTGTTAATTTCAGCCCAGTCTGGACTAAATAGCAGGACTCTATCTCAAGAAAGAAGTCAGTGTATTAGAGACTTTACTTATCTTGGTTATGGGATTATTTCATTAAGAGTATCAAAACAGTAAATTTTTGTTTTAAGTACACACCATTTTTATTTGGCAGCTATCATTGAGGAAAGTTAAGACAACACATTTTTATATTACAAAAACAAGTTCTAACTTATAGAGAAAGCCTAGGACATTGATGTTTTAAAATTCAACTCAGGAAGTCCAGGAGGGCATGTGTTCATGTGTGTGGACATGCCCCGCCCCCAGTTATCTGCCTCCCCAGCCCACCTCACTCTCTGTTGCTGCTGCCTCGGGCTCCATCAGAATCATTTCAGTAGCCTCATTGCCGAGATGGATGGCAACATGTCAGGGTTTTCTGACCTTCATCAACAGGAAGAAATTTTCAGCTGAACTCTGCAAAATCTTCAGGACAACATAAATCACATCAGGACAGGCTGTGCTTTCTATCTAATGCGTCAAGACACCCAATCACACATTGAAATGTGGGATAATAAAACAGGCCAACGGAAGAGAAAGAAAAATTAATTAATGCTCACTCTGCTCATCATGTAAAAAGCCACTGGCCTTTTATTTCTCTTCCTTTTAAGAAGAAGAGATGACAGAATCATTCTCAAAAAGAAAAAAATAGCTCTGTACTTAATTAAGCATTTCCTAACTACATTTTAATCCAGAGTTTAGAGAAAGAAAGTGTCACCAAAAATTATACAAAAGAACAGCTTTGCTTCTCTTAAGCGAAATAAATGACAAATGCAAGTAATGGATATAATTAATGGTATTAGAATGTAAGCAGTTCACATGGAATCGTGGAGAGATGACTAACTGTGCTTTTAAAATTAAGAGATCAAAACACAGCACTGTGTATGTGAGGTTGAAGTCAGGTAGCCCCTCACTACCGTGCAATCAATATAACAGGGATATTCAGAGTCTGGGCAACTGTGCCTGATAGAGGGCTCTTTTGAGGGGAGATTATCTTTAAGCCACATATTATCAATGAAAATATCAGCACTTTGATAGGCTACAAATTCATAAGAAAAACAGGCATGCCTAAAAGAATGGATTCATGAGGACTGAGACTTCTCTTGATCTTTGGGATAAAGTACAGAGACTTTGGCCTTGTTTCAGTCATCAACTGCCAGGATTGGTGGCAGGACAAGTCTAGGACCCTCTTCAGGTATCACTTATCAATGACATGCTCATTCTGGTGAAGAACCTAAATACAGCACTCATTCTGCTGCTCACAGTCCACACTCCTTCACCCTCTGCAGATATCACCAACCAATCAGAATGGAACCCAGCAGCAAATGCTCATTTTGGTTCATGGTTTACAACCCTCTCTGCATATCTTCATTGAGAATGGAAGAATCTACAGGATGACTGGCCCTAGAGTGGAAACTGAGGGCTTGTAAAAGGGTAGAATCTTTGTTATTCGCTTTGATATCTAATCACTGGCCTCAAACACACCTTCTTAGGTTCGAAAGAGTTTAACAAACTGAGTCCGCTTTAAAAAAGCAGGAAGAAGAAAAACCGCAGTTAGTGGAAGGCAGTGGGGCTCACCTGCAATTAAATTTATTTTGAAAATGGAAGAAGGAAGGTCTTGTTACAGTGGGCACTTTAGACCAGCCTTAGCCACAGAGACCCTATCTTGCAAAAGAAAATCTTGAAAAAACAACAGTAAAGTCATAAGGCAGCTTCCCCATAGTGAGCACACTTCCTGTACCCCACAGCAAGCTCTTCAAGTGTACCTGCTTGTCAAGCCTGGTGACTCCAAGAACTGTCTCATCTCCACCGTTCATGAGATGTTTTTCAGTCAGGAAGTTGCCAAGCAGGCCTGCAGACCAAGTCTTTGAGACCTGATCGAGCTCAGGGTCACTCTGCTACACCTGTGCAGAATGCCTTCTCACAGCCAGCCTCAAGGCCACGAGTGGGGTGTCTCCAACAGAAACCAGCTCACACTTTGCACCGGCTGCTCTGGGGTATGTCTGCCCCAGACACACTGCAGACAGTGCCCAGTATCCCCTCATCATCTGCCACTCAGATTTCCAGCTCATCAGAGACTAATTTAACTCGACACCACAATTCACTGTCAAAGCTCCGACAGCTTCTGCCTGTCGCTCCCTCCCCGTTCTAACCATCACCCTCAAATTTTCCTAAAATATATGAAAGAGAGAAGCCTGCCTAACATCTCATTTTCAAAGTTTAGTAAAAGAGTGAACCTGCAGATAGAATATAAAAGGCAAGTACAGAGACACATCCTGGAGCGAGAAGCTCTTATCTTTGAAACTAACTCCCAACCAGACTGGGGAGGGAAGGACTGATGGGGACCATCCTCCCTGGAGAGCCTGAAGTACCTATCGATTGAAGACCAGAGATAATACCTTAGTGTGAGCAAATGAGAGGGAACTGAACACAGAAAGGCACTGTGGAGTGCCATTTTGTACTGCTCCCATTCTTTCCATTCTGTTGAGACCTCTTTACAGTGATTCCCATGAGCACACGCTGCTCATGTGCCAGGCACCCAGTGAGATCTTAAGGGACACACTCTATTCTAGCTTTTCCTCCCTTAGTGTTCTTATAACAGGTGTATGCCTAGGGGTCAGAGGTCAAAGGAATATGGCAGATAATGAATCCCATCTCTCCCCTTACCACCTGGGTGATCTAAGTCATACTCACCAACCCTCCATCCATATCTTTTACCATTCATCATTAAGGAACTAAATCATATGGTCCTCCGGTCTCTTGCAAAGATTTGATAATAAACCAATTATGAAGTACTAAAAATTATCCACGGTATGCTCTAAGTACTAAACTGGATGTGCTACTGCTCTTATTCATTTTCCTTTCTGGAGAGTAATCAGTCAAGGGGCTCAGAATGAAGCTCAGCTGGTAAAGTGCTTAGCTATTGTGCACGAAGCCCTAGGTTAGATATCCAGTGATACATAAACCAGGCATAGTGGCACATGGTTTATGCAAGAGGAATCAGGAAAAGCAGGTATTCAAGCCCACCCTCAACTCACCAAAACCAGCCTGGGATCCATAAGACATGGTACCAGCAATTCGTACAGAACAGAGGCAAAGACAAGGGCTGCGTCCAGTTGCAATGCCCTGTGCAGTGGTGACTGAAGGGAGGTCAGAACCTTAAGGAACTTTCTTGAGCTACAGAATGTGAACGATCAGAAAATCTAGGCAACAATGAAGCAGGGTGGCAGTGGTTACATGCCTCTATTCCCTGGGCACAGATGGCAAGATCACCTCCGAGCTGAAGCAAGTCAACAACATGTATTAGTGGTGAGTAAGTAGACACCCTAAGGCTTTGGAAGTGCATCTCATCCCCAAATCCTTCTTTAAGGTCTTATCAGATACCATATACAGACAGATATGTTCTATGACTTAGGCTGTGATATTCTCCCTAGTTACCAGGCTTCCTAAGGCTAACCTGGCTGACATTTCACCTCGTCTCGAGTGCTCTCTTCCACTGTATTCTGAGACCTAGGAACCTCATTCCTTTCCCAAACCTTACCAGGATGCCTGCTTCAGATGGCCAGCTCTGCACCCAGCCTGGGATGCCACCTTTTGTGTGGCTTTTCCTTGGGAGACATGAGCAAACATCTATTTACTCCAAACAGAGCCCCAGAGGCAGACCAAATACACAATCTCACCGAAGTGCATATTGGTGAAGCAATTATTTTATATAAGGCTTGCTTGTAGAGCACAGGGACTGGGGGGCTTAAAGGGAGCTGCATTAAGACAAAGGCTGCCCCAGCATGGAAGGAGACACAGGAAAGCTGCTTCCCTCCATCTCCCTGCACTTCTTCTGCTAGGGGACAGTGATGGACCCTCCATACCTGCTGATACAATTTGCCAGGACCACTTAGGACATCTCACCCAGAGGAAGTGCTGTCCAAAGATATATTTTGGATTGCCAGTGCTAGCCGGGGCAGTGCAGCTTCTCTGACCATCACAGCTTCGATGCCACGTAAATGAAAATTCACTGTACCTTCAAGAACCACTCAAAGCCCTTCCGTGCAATTTCCAAGCAGATCTGAAGCTATTTAGCCCTCCCAGGCCAGGTGATAAGTGAGGAGGAAGGCCCTATCTGTGTTTATAGCTTTTGACAAATGGGCTCTGGCCTCCTCCTGACAGAGTCTTCCTGACTGATGCCTCAGCCTCTGTGCTCATCACCTGAATCATAGTTCTCATCAGAGTTTTGAAATTCAGATGGATTTTATACCACAAATAAAAATGAATTCAAATGCCTCGGTTCCCCAGCAGAAACAGGGGCTGTAAATGCCAAGTCTGTGCAGTGGCACAAGGCCAAGAAGCTCTACAGAGTGATGGGTTAGCTCCCATCAGCTTTGCTGAATCCATATTAATTATATGGCATTCCCCTGTGAGAAGTCAGTATCCATGTGGCTGCCTTGTGCAGTAGGGTCCCTGCCTATAATATATCCACAAAGCATCTTCCAGAAGATCAGAAGAGATGGCAGGACCCCATAGAGTCATGGGTACAATCATAGGAGTTCTGCTAATTTACAGTATCAGTAAAGAAAGAAAGAAAAAAGATAAGACCATATTCCAGCATTCACCAGGCAAGGTTGTCCAAGGGACACTGAGCTTTCTGTTGGCCCTAAAGGAACCAGGAGCTAAGATACAGAAAAACACCCCTTGCTCTGAAAAGTGTCTCCCAAGGGAGACTGGAGATATAGTTCAGCAATTAAGAATACCTGTCAGACTCTTTCAGGGGATACAAGTTTGGTTCATAGGATCACAGCCATCTGTAACTCCAGTCCCGGAGGCTCTGACTCTCCCTCTTATCCCTGGCCCCTCCCGAAGGCATGTGGTACAAATAAGCTCATGCAAGCACAAACTATACACATAAAAATAAATAAAATGCTTAAAAAAGAGTTTCCTTTGGTGGGGGGTTAGAGATGGCTCAGCCAGTAAAGGCACTTGGCCCCAAGCCTGATGATCTGAGCTTGATCCCTGGAATTGGCATGATGGGAAAGAACACACTCACACAAGTTCATTCATGTGCCATGGCATGTGTACACAAACACATAAAATACTAAATTGAATAAAAAATAAAAATAGAAGAATCTGGGCATGATGCCACATACCTTTAATCGCACACTCAGGAAGCAGAGACATGTGAAATTCTTTGGGATCGAGACAACCTGGTCCACATAGCGAGTTTCAGGTCAGCTGGAGCTAGAGAAAGGCCTTGTCTCAAAGACCAAAACAAAGCAAAACCAAAATAAAAGAGTCTCTCATAGAGCCTAGACATCATGGAAATAGATATTTTTATGCTGGGTGTGGTGGTTTATGCCTGTAAAACCAACACTTGGGAGACTGAGGAAAGAGGACCATCAGGACTTTAAGAGCAACCTGGCAACAGAGTAAGCCCCAGAACAACCTGGAGTGAGACCCTGAATCAAAAAACAGATGTTAACAAACAAACTAGCAAAATAGAAGAGCTCTTTTTTAATGTATTATTTTATGTGTATGTTTGTGTATTGCCTGCATGTCATGCAATGCCTACAGAGGTCAGAAGATGGTGTTGAATCCTCTGGAACTGGACTTCCAAACTGTTATTAGCTGCTATGTAGGTGCTAGGAATCGAACCTGGGTCCTCTGCAAGAGCAATCCATATTCTTAATCTCTGAGTCATCCCTGAAGTCTCTAGAAGATCTCTTAAAAGAGATCTGGAGGCACTCTTGTGGCTTTTATAGTTCTATCAGTCCAGGATGAAATAGAGCAAGACTCACCCTCAAATAAATGTCCCTTCCCAGCAGAAGAGAATGACAGGAGGCTGGAAGTTGGAAGAGGAGGGCCAGGGGCTGTGACTAAGTTAACAGAGTGCTTGCCTAGCATGCATAAAGCCGTAGGCTCCATCCCAGCACCACACAAATGGGATGGTGGCATAAACCTGCAATCCTAGCCAGGGGTGGAGGCCGAAGTATCAGAAGTTCAAGGCCACGCCCAGTTTCACAGTGAGTTTGAGGCTAGACCATGTCTAAAAATAAAATGATGGAAGGAGGAGGAGGAGGAAGAGGAAGAAGAGAAGGAAGATGAGGAGAACGGCAGCAACTATGGAGATGGGCTGCACTGGGATTCTAGGGAATCATGATCCTCCACAAACTTCTATCTGAGTAATTGATCATCTGTCTGGAAAACTCTATTTCCTTCCAATCATCTACCACCTTGGGCTCTTACATTATTTCTGCCCCATCTTGAGTCTTGCGATCCAAATTTTGAGATAGGTATACTATTCAGGGATGAGCACTTTGTAGTCTCTTGTTCTCTGCATGTTGGCCAGTTGTGTGTGTCTGTGTTAATCTGTTGCATAAAGAAACCTCTTGGTGTGAGTTGAGAGAGGCATTCCTCTTATCTGTAGAGATTGCACTAAAAATGTGTCACTTGGAGATATGTGTCTCAAAGACAAATTATTCTTTGTATTTGACCAGTTATAGAGCTCTGTGTTAGTCTCTATCTGTTGTAAAAAGAAGCTTCTTTGATGGGCAGGGAGAGATATACCTTTCTGTAAATATAAGGAAGCATATTTAGAATATAATAAGAAAATACATGGGTCTAGGGATGTGGCAAAGTTGGTTTTTTCTCTGGGATCTGTGACCTCTCAGGTTATGTGTATTTGGCTATGTTTGCAGTACCACACATAAGTTCCCTCCCATTGAGTGGGCCTTAATTCCAGTTAGATTACCCATACATAACAGTGCTACTACTTTCCGGACAGCTGGTTATTTGCACACATGACTCACAGCAATGGTGTCAGCATGGACAAGACCCATGCAAGTTCAAACCTGACAACATCCCAGGATCGACTTGGGGGAGTCTGTAAGAAATCTCAACCTGGGACTGGAGGGATGGCTCAGTGGTTAAAAGCACTGGATACTCTTATAGAGGACTCAGGTTCAATTTTCAGCACCCAAATGGTGGCTAACAACCATCCATAACTCCAATTCTAGGGGATCCAGTGAGGACACTGGATCTGAACGCTGTGAGCATTGCACAGCATGGGCGTACTTACACACATGCAGGCACTACACTCATACACAAAAGAATAAAATAATAAATAAAATATTTTTAAATAGAAATAAATCTCAACCCAACTTAAGGAAATTCTGGTAACCGATGGCTGCTGGGAAGGTAAGAGACAATCTCTCACAGGGATGGGACTCTTACTTAGTAGACTGGCCAGGCTCTAGTGGATGGACCCATGCTGAGGGACATATGTGGACAAAAATCAGACTCTACAGGCCATATCGTATCTATAGTATAGTACATCAAATTGGGAGGGTTACTGAAGGTGCAGATTGAGGAGGGGATCTAAACACTAGCAAATTACACTATACAAAAATCATAAAAATTCAATACCAATTTTAAAATGAATTCTATCACTATGAACAAAAAAAACCTTTCCTCTATTGAGATGATACGCAGAGATAACAAAGCAAAGGCAACGCTGTGGGGGAAGAATAATTTCTGTATATCCAGAACATGTGGGAGATACAGACAGCCAGAGATGGTTAAAACACACCAAGATGAAAATTTTAGTTATTCTTGGAGGCTACTAGGTCCTAGAGAGAGGGGGCCTGTGAAGCCCTCTTAACTAACAGGAGTCCAGCTTTAGAGAAAACCTTGCCAGGTCTCCCGAGAGTGTTCAGCACTTGTGAAAATCCATGTGGAATGAGAGGCTGCTCCATCCAAGGTTTACTCATTGTTGTGGAGTCTCTGTCATCTCTTGTCACCTTAGTTCTGCTTTATCAAATTACAGAGTTTGCATGATGTGTTTGGGTTGCACAGAAAAGGACATAGGGAAACATACACACACCTGCACATATACATAGCATGCAAGCATGCATGTGCAGGAGGAAGCACCATCCCTTCAGTGGGGATGTTTCAAAATTATATGTCAGGGAGATAGAAGGACAAGAGAGTATTCTTGGAAGTTGATGGTCACTCAAGCTGTGTCAGCAATCACATCTTGTGCAGCCTCATCCCTCACTGCTTACGGAGAGACTGTAGGATGTGTGCTCCTCTGCTGACAGTGGAGGGTGCCACCCCTCTGAGATGCTTAGAGTTTGATTAAGATGTGTCCACAAAAGGTAAGGACTCCAGAACAGGGAACCACCTCCCAAACCTCACCACAAATTTATAATCCTATTAAGAGATCAGAGACAATACAGTCCAAATGTAAGATTCACTACACCTCTGAGAATTTTCTAATAAAAATAAAATAAAACAAAATCTCCATGTTTAACAGATGGGATACAAAGTTCTTAGCTAGGAGAACAACCTGAGAGGTTCTCTTTTTTGGTTTACATCACTAGGACTCATAGTCAATTAATTTCTGGCAGCTATCGGGTTAGTGTATGATTTAGTCATGTCAGCTCAACCTTAGATAGCAAATATATTGCCTTCATAAGTGATGCTTTATTTGAAGTGGCCAGCATAACCAATCACATATGAAAAAAACAGAGAGTGTGAAAGGAGTGAGTGAGATCATTCCCTTTTTTTCTAGAAGAATGGAAGCAACATACAGAATGATTATGCACAACTTCTGCCTGTCATAAGCATCACAGAGCCACCATAGATGTGGATGTCAGCGGTGAATGGGCAGACCACAGGCAGTTTGGGCAGATAGAACTGAGCCCGTGTGGCTTTGAAAACCCAGAGCACACTCTGACTCATCTGTGTTGTTAATGGCATTCCATCAGCATCCATGACTCTCATATCTTTCAAACTCCAAAAGAAAGAATGTTTAAGATACTGGATGGAAATATGCATGTAGACATCATATACACCCCAAGGAAGTCAGAGCATCTTGAACTCTAGAAGTGGCAAAGTGAGCCACCTCTAAGCACCAGGACCTGAGCTCAATGGCTGGAACAGTCAATATATCAGGGTGAGATTATGTGCACCTGTGTCATGTAAGTGCAAATTCCACACTTCCCACCCACAACCTATCCACACCTGCATGCACTAGAATGCTCTTTTATAGCCTCAAAACACACACAGGAGCAGAATATAGTCATTCACATCTGAGATCCTGCTGTAGGAACATGAGCTTCTATGATAGACACTCTGGAAAAGGGAGGAGAACAGTCACTTTTTATTTAGAAACAAAACAAGGAGTCTTCTGCATCTTGTCAATCAACAGACATGCCCTAGCCATCACGAAATAACAGTTCAACATCTCAGCTTGAGATCGTAGCTGCATGGGACATGGTATCAGTACAAAGACAGGCATCTTTCCAAAGGGGATGGTGTCCTACGTAGCCAAGCATCCATACCCCAGGTTCTCTCAAATATGACCTCTTTGGATCTAAGACATTAAGGGGAGAAATGTATCTGTCTGGTTGTGCTCTGTCACAGAAACTTTCTATGAACTTTGCTCAATAAAAGATACTGAGAATATCAAAGTAAAACTTCTGACATTTGCTTCTCCTGAGGGGATCTATACCACGTATAAGAAGAAAACCGAATAGGTGGAAAACTCAGATATGTGAAGTAAACTTGTCTCATATCTCAAACAGGAAGTCACTGCTCCTGTGGATGAGTCATGATGAAAATTGGACTAAATTCTTTTTAACTGCATGAGTATACATAAGATACACAGGCACATACCCATGGAAGCCTAATGTTATTCATTCTACAATATATGTAATGCTATATTATGATATGAATAATGCACACATCCACCACCAACAGTATACAAACAAATCCTGCCATGAAGCATCAATAAGTCATTTTTCCTGAAAATTAAAAATCAGCAGCACATATTTTATAATTAATCACATTATTACACACTCTTCATTAAGGCCATTAGAAACAATGAACATTGCAAAGAAATAAAATGATGGACATTTGAAGCCATGACTGTCCTCCAGTAGCACTTGCAGTGCATGAATCACCTTCAGACTGTGGTCCAGTAAAATGCACCTTAAAAACCTGGGTTGCAATCACAGAGTATTTATTGTGTTTGAAAGCAGAAAGATGAAAAATATCGACTTACTTTTCTGTCCTCTATTTCCACGCAGTTATTGCAGTCTGCTTTGATATCCTGGAGGAAGAGAAAGAGAGAGAGAAAGAACAGGAGTCAGACTTATGCTTGAGGAGCATTCTGTGGTGTTGCTTAAATACCCTTTACAATGATAAAGGGCTCACACTCCCAGCAGCCCCTTCTCAAGTCATTGCTCTTTATGGTGGTTTTTGGAGGTACACGCTGTGGTGTTTGCATTAGAGGCATATGGGTGTTGTATGGAAGCTTTATTACATGCAGATCGGGGTGAACATGAATGCTATGGGTCAGAGGCCACAGCAAAGAGAAGCTGAAGGCTCTTAAAATTCTCCTTCACCTTACTACCTTTATTCATATAAGAAAGGACTTTCCTTCATCAGATTTAATCACTGTACCATTCCACCATATACCTTCAACACAAAATGATCACATCCGTTCTTTTCTAATATTCATCCTTCTGTTGACCCATCCATGTGCTCATCAATTCATCCATGAATCCATATGTCCACCCAACTATTCTTGCATCCATCCATCTGCTCATATACACACAATTCTCCCCATCTGTTCATCTATCCATCTATCCTCTTTGTCCATCCATCCACCCACCCATTCAATCTTTCATTCATCCTTCTGTCTGCCCATTCATCCATTTATTCACTGCTCTATTCACCCTTCATCCCACTGCCCATTTAGTGAATTACCAATCCATACATATTACTTACTTTTCATGGATTTTTTTTCTTATTTATTTTTCTTATACAAAGGGAAGACACGCATGGTGCCTGCCCTCAAGAAACTTTGTAGACAGAAGTAAAGGCATATTTATACAAGGAACTACTACATTAATTTACTCATGTAAAAGATATATATTCAAAGTTTGAGCGATGTCTCAGCAGGTAAAGGCAGCAGAAGCCTGATGACCTCAGTTCAATCACTAGAACCCATGTGATGGAAGGGAAGAATCGACTCCAAAAGGTTCTCATCTGACTTACACACAAGTACCGTGGCATGTATGTGTCTACACACATACGTGAAATAAATGAATACATGCTAAAATGATGAATACGGAGCACCCACTGACTGACAGGCCTGGTCCTAAGCACAAAGGATTTGACAATAGACAAAACACACAGAAGACGCTGTTCTAGCAATGCTCATATTCTGGGGATGAGGAAAGAGCATACAGAAGGAAAACCATGAAATCATATTTGGAAGAAGATGTGCACGGCCATGAGAAGCAACTTGAAGAAAAGATACAAAAACATGAGTTTAAAAGCCTAAGATCTCAACAAAATAAGTGAACCCAAGCAAAGGCTTGAAGGAAGGTCGATAGAACCCATGGAGTGAAGTCCCGAGAACAGATCAGGGCTATGTGGGGGACCCGTGGGTAAAGTCCAGCCAGTGGAGGAGCACAGATGATATTTTATGGAAATCGAGCAAGAAAGAAGAGGACCTTAACCTGGAGGGAAGTAAGAAATAGAAAGATCAGAGGAGAGATCAGAGGACAATGTTGTAGTTCATGCTGTGAACACTGAGGAAGCCAAGTTCTGGTTAAAATCCCTGGTCCTGGCCATTTTACCAGGTTCAAACACACTGCTTACTGTATGAACACTCTGATCACCATTCATCTCTGGAGCTTTGCATCTCCTCCAACTGAAGCTCTACTCCCATTGGCCACCTCTTTCCTCTTCCCCTGCCCCAGCCCCTGACATCCTCTAGTCTTGCTTTCTGTCTCTGTGACTTACACGATTCTAAACACCACACATGATCACTCTGCTAGGAATGACTCACTAAATATCATAGACTGGATGCCTAAGACAGAACTTTTCTTTCTGACAGTTTCGGTCACAAGTACAAGGCCCAAGGGTTTAGGGAATTGAAAGGTAGAGAAGCCTCTCATCCAGATTTAGAGATGCTGCCTTCCCACTGTACCTTTGGATAGAAGGGATCTCAGCATCTCTTCTGCCTCACAGGTGGACACTGCTCTCATTACATCAGGATCTTCTAACTTCATTTAACCTTAATTACCTCTCTATAGACCTGAACTCTACACGCAAACACACTGTGGAGATCGGGGTTCCGGCATTTGAAGTAGAAAGGACACCATTCGGTCTGTAACATTTATGGAAGTGGAATTACACAGTATCAGCCCATCAATAACTGTGTTATTTAAGTTAATAAGATAGTGTCAAGTTTCCTCCCTGTGGAAGCAATGGTCAGTAACCCACTCCATCCTATGTCTGGACCACATTTTGTGGATCTATTCATCAGTATCATCCATGGATAAATACTGGGATATTTCTGCCTTGTGTCTAGCGTGAATAGCAACACTCTGAGCATGGGCACCAGAGCGTCAGTGAACGTCTCCACTTTCAATCCTATTGGTTACTTGAGTAGACAAATGTCTGAGTTATGTGGTCATTCCAGGTTTAACTGGTGACGGGGAGAGAACTGCTTTCCATAGCAGCTGCACCATTTACACTCCCAGAGGCAATGTTTAAGGGAAGGGCTCCAGTTTCACCATATCTTTCCCCAAGCTTGTTTACACACAGTGTATAACCTGACATGTGTTGTAAGAGAATGAGCAGTCAACAGCTAAGATACATGGGATGCACATGGGCTCCTACAGTGGTCTGTGTAGGCGATGACAGCGGGGGAAACGTAGGGGCAGAAGGTACAGTCAGACGGACGTTGAATGGTGCCAATGGGCTTCCCTGGAAGCTAGGCTTTGAAGCATAAGGGGCGAAGGGCTAGTCTAAGGCTCTTCCCTAGGCATGTGGTGAGGAGGAGAACTGGACAGGGCGACTTAGTAGGATAGAACAAGAGTAAGGTCTATAAGCAACAGGAGGCTCTCTTTAGATGAGGGGAGTCTAAAGAGGTCTCTGTTTTCCCAGTATCTGAGTTTAGTCTGCTGACGTATCTTTAAGTCAGGTTTGACACAGGAAGGAAGTCATGGCCATGCAGACTTATTAAGTAAGCCCAACATATTTTAGATGCTTATGAATCAAGGAGCCATTTCAGCAGGTGAGGTTTAAAATGACAAACACTTCCTTTTGGACACACAGACTTTATATACTAGCAAAGAGATGCTGGAAAATAAAATACTATAAAACTGTAGAAACTAGTCTTAGTGCCTGAATTCTGCTAGGTATGCTGGATGAGGGTCTCTGAAGACCCAACATGTGGCGGACATTAGAATTTTACCATAAGGAAACTAGAATGAGTGATGAGCTGACTCAGCCGGGGTCACACAAGGACAGAACTGAAGCCTGTCGCCGAAGCCACCCCTACAACAGACACTGCACACCCCCTCCAGTTGGTTTGCTTTTAATCAAGATTCTTAATCAGGCTTCATAATTCAGGCCAAGCATGTCATTCTTTCCGTTGCCAAGAGAAGTGGGCCATTTACAGCAGCAACTAAACACGGAGGAGTGGCAGGGCTCTCAAAGTGAGGCCTGGGACAGAGGCATCCACATCAAATGTGCTAAAAATTCTCTTTCGTACAGCCACTGATTTAATGGCTTTCACCCAAAGGTCAGGGGGTGAGGTATACACATGTGAACTACTCTACTGAATCACTGCGATGCACACACATTTCAAGACATTCGTGCTATATACCTAATGATAAATACATACAACAATTTGATATTTCCGAATTTAAACAAATGAGTTAATTAGAGGAAAAATGTAAATTTGGGTCCCAGCCCAGATCATGCTGACTGTGAAACTCTGGGCTGAGGGCTCAAGGCTGTTTCAGAAGCTCCCCAGGGAATCCTGCTGTAGCTTTAATCCCAGCAATCAGAAGGTATAGGCAAGTGGCTCTCTGTGAGTTCCAGGTCAGCTTAGACTACATAGAGATTTCCAAGATCAGCCAGAGCTACATACTGAGACTCTGTCTCAAAAAATCAGTAAAAGCCAGGCTCGGTAGCACACACTTTTAATCCCTTCACTCTTCTGCAAGGACAGCAACCACTGAACCATCTCTCCAGACAAGGACTAATGTCCTTGTAAGAAGAACCTCCACTGGCCAAGGATGCACTCAGTGGGTACAGTGCTTTCTCAGTGGGTGTGGAGCCCCGGGCTCCTTCCTCAAGACCAAGGAAACTGTACCCAGTGGTGCAACTCATAATCAGGAGGTGGAGGCAGGAGGATAGGGACTTCCAGGCCATCCTCAGCTACGTAATAAATTTGCGACTGCTGTGAGCTAATGAGAACCTGTCTCAAAAACAACAATCAGAAGAGCCTCCAGAAAGCCATTCACAGTTCCTCTCTTGAGAAATGACGTGTGAGGACACCGAGCTGAGGAACAGTCTATGAGGCAGGCAGAAGACATATTCCTCATCAGAATCTCACCATGCCTACATGCTTGTCTCATCTCTCAGCCTCCAGAACCACAAGAAAACAAATAGCTGTGGGTGAAGGCATCTCAGACCACTGAAGGCACAGTTGCAGAACTTGGTGTCACATTTCATCAAGTACCTTCTGTCCTCTCTCATTCACACCCCTGACTTAATGGCTGCCTTCTTTGACTCTGGACTGGGAAAATACTTTGAACTCACCTGCTACAAAACAAAATCTCCACATGAACCCAGTGAGAGAAAGGGGAAGAAACAGAGATTATGTTTCATTTTAGAAAATGCCATGAAGGGCTGGGCCTTGCCCGGGTGGCACAAACCCAGCATCCAGTCTACAGGGGAGGCTAAGGGAGAACAACCATCAGTTCAATCAAGGCTTGCCTGGGCTGCAGAGTGAGTTCAAGGTCAGCCTAGGCAACGTAGAGAGACTCTGTTTCAAACTGAAAAGCACAGTGGTCTGGAGATACAGCCCAGAGGAGGGTGTATGTATGTAGCACATGGACTTTTATCACCAGGACCACAGATTAAAATTGAAATTAAAAGCCAGTTAGTGAGCAGGTGAGAGACCCCAGGTGGCTGTCTTCTGACCAGACAAGGCAGGTACTTCCTGTCCTCTCTGCCAGTGGAAGCATGTCAGGTTGGAAAGGAAGTTCCACATCTGATTCTGATGACCCATGCAGAAGTGGCATGGTGTTAATCAATGAACTAACAAAATCAATAAACGCAAGGCAGGTATTTGTTTTTAATCTGCTGAGGAGAATCCACATGAATAGAGGAAAAAAGAAAAAAAAAGCCATCTGGCGGAACTGGAGTCCTTGCCACTTCTCTGAGATTATCCAATTTATTCTTGTCAGGATTAATTTACTAAACCTAGGCTAGATTTTTTATTTAGATGATATTGTTGGTTTGTCATGTGCCTCAGATGCACGTGGGAGGCGCCCCAGGGGACTGTGCTCGCTTCTGAACAATGTTGGACTCAAATTGGAAAAATGTCACTTTGGGTGCGAACAAATTATTGCTCAGATTGCTCCACACAGAGCAGGCGTCTCCGGATGGGTTCTGAGGTGACCTTTTCCCAACCCGAGTCGTTGTGTAAGTACTTCAGCCCCACTTGATAACTTCGCTTGGAAAATAACTCAATGGCTTAAGTATTAAGTATGAATTTGAGGCTTGTACTCATTGCCAGGCAATCAGTTTTCTTACAGAAGCCAATCATAGGCTTCCTGTAAACGATAGCTGGAAAACCTGCAAGTAAGTGTTCAGTATCTGGCCACAGATGAGAGTCTGCAATAGAGCATGGGGTTGGTTTTCTCAGAGGTGATTATACCATAAAACTCAGCCATACTGGTTGTGGGGCCATGTACAAAGAGTTGACCGAGAACTGAAAAGATCACCCACAGTGATGTCCTTGCCATGCTAATGAAAAGAATTGTGTTCAACCTGGAAAAGTCAGTTGTTGGTGCTCTGTACTTATAATCCCAGCTGTGGGGAGGCAGAGACAGAAGAATCTTTGGAGCTCATTGACCAATAAATAAATCTATTCCAATTGGTGAGCTCCAGGTTCAGTGAGAGGCCCTACCTCAAAAATGAGGTGGAGATCAAATGAGGCAGATACTCATTCAGACACTCATTGGTGACATCTGCACACACATGTGCACACACACATAAACATGCTTGTAAAAGGTGAGTATGTACACATGTCCAAAACAGAAGGGTTGAGGCTAGCATCCCATAGCCTCAGTTTCTCCCTCTGTAAAATACATATAATGATAGCAACATCCAGTTCCTCTGCTGGGAAGCATGATTAGTATGTTGTCCTCTTCCCACATAGAAGCTCTGATGTCCACAAGCCTCCTGTCACCTTTGTAACACACAGTTCTGTGCAGCACTGAGAGCCTGACAAGTGTTCTTTCTAGAAAATATTTTCTCTCAGAAGCCACTGTGCTCTTCTGTCTCTCAGACATTAAAGTGTTCATGGCTTGGTTCTGTTCAGAGCTGTTCTCTCTTCCCAAGAGCTCTTTCTATGTTTCCGTTTTGTATGTTGACTATTTCTGAAAAGTTTTGTAGGCGAGAGCTATTTCTGGTCATAGGGCACAGGCTTCGTGATCCTGAGTTATTTGGAGACATCATTCACAGCTCTGAAAGGCAGGGCACTAAGGTACATGGGAAAAAGAAGAGGCAGAAGCCTACCACTGAGACCCCAGAACCTCACAGCATGCAGAAAAGGAGAGCTTCTGACATGTGTATTCATGCTCAGACCCTAAGATTACAGAAGATGAAAGAATTTGGTCATGGGGCTTTTGCAGGTCTGACTATACTCATAAGATAGGAATAATCTTATGTTATCTAGATAGCCTCAACTGCATCTTTGGACAAGAGAAGAGGCAAGCCACTCAAGAACAGTCAGAAACTGGAGTCATGTCACCAAAAGCTAAGGGACATCTGACTCCTCTAGCAGAGGTGAGACTTCAGTGGGAACAGGGCCTTGCCGCCTTGATTTCAGACTTCTGACTTTCACTAGTGGACAGAATGCATTTCTGCTAATGGCACCGGGTTTGTGGTCGTTCGTCACAGTAGTGATAGGAAATTCTAACAGGGTGAAGGGGCTCCTCACCCTGGTCCCTCCTGTTTCACGTCTGGCTACTGACAACTGAAGAAAGAGAAGCATGGCAGAGAGAACACAGGCAGGGGAGAAGAAAAGTGGTCTGAGTAGAAATCCCAGGATATCCCCAAACTCGCAAACTACTGGACCCTGGTGATGTTTTGACTTGTCTGGGATTGCTGATTTGAAGATTTGGGCCATCTAAACTGGAAGCGCCATGGAAAGGCTAGAGCTGGCGATCAGACTTGACAAGAGAGCTAAGTGCGGATTGCCATCCAGGCATAGCATCCTTCTCCTGTATCCCACTGTTAAGATCCCACAGAGGGGATTCCCACAGAAAGACCTGTGCTGAAGTCCTCCCTGGGCAATGTGACCAACACAGGTGTTCAACTGACAAGCGCACATCTTGCCTCTGATAGCTGCCTTTCTCCTAGGGCAGGAACTCCTGCGTGTAGCTCCTCTTCCTTTCCAAAGAGAAAACAAGTGGCATGGCAGGATACTCTGTAACATGAAGGGAAATTCCATTCCAAATGACCCCACAAAAAAGATGTAAATGTACGTGGAACCCTGACTCAGCATTGTAAACTGTTTCCTCTGCAGATGAAAATCTTTCTGATAGTTCAGATGCTGACTCTCCTTACTGTTCTGAAAATAATAACTACCCTCAGTTTGTCCAAAAAGGACCATGGATATGTCTTTATGATAGAACACATGACTGTCACGTATCAGGTGCCCACTCTCATATACACATACAAAGGCACATCAATACCTAGACAGAACTCACATATACATTGTGATGAGATGTGGGTAATGGACAGAAGACAAGAGGCCCACACACTAGAGACCAATCTGGGCTACATGCCAACATCATAGCTCATATGTGATGAGACACAGATAATAGGCAGAAGGCATGAGGACCACATGCTAGAGACCAATCTGGGCTACATGCTAATACCATATCTCAAAAGATAAACAAATAAGTTAATGTATATGAGTTTAGAAACTAGGATTAAGAACATCTTGGTGATTTTCTTTAACTCCAGTTCTTAACTTTTAAAATATATTTTATTCATTTTTGTGCATTTCCTGAAACTCATCTTAACAGTTCTTAACTTTTTTGACCTTCCTAAAGCAGACCATGAAAATAAATTTAAGCCATGGCTTAAATTACCCAACACTTTCAATTTTCCCCCGAGAGGTTGAAACAGCTTCAAGAAACACAGGGGGAAGGCTCTGTACACTTTGATAGTTAATGCATAGTAGCATAGTTGATCACTAATAGAGGGACTGAAATCCCTCTGCTCTACCTGTGATGTATCTTCAACTTTCTGTGCTCTATAGAATGTCCTTGCATTTGAATACTTCAATTGATGGCCTAAAGTGAATCACCATTTGAAAAAGAACGATAGTGCCTCTACTTAAAAAAAATAAAAACATGAAGCACAGTGCTGGAACCGTAGCTGTGCTGGTTTCATGCTTGCCTGGCATGCTTTGAACCCTAGCACTGCATAAACTATGGTAGAGGCCCTTGCTTGTAATCCCAGCACTCAGGAGAGGAAGCAGGAAGACCAGCAGTTCAAGGTTACATAGTGAGTCTGAGGCCAGTCAGGCTGGGCTACATCAGACCTTGACTGAAAACTAAGCACAACAAGATAATAGCATACAGAAGTCCCTCCTGTGCAGATTGACAGGCCCGGTTTCAGTCCCCCAGGCTCACCAGAGGTGTGAGTACCAGCGCGCAGAAGGTTCAAGGCAGCCTAGCAGAGCATCGCAACGCCTAGTCAGTCCCCAACTTCGTTTCCTCACTTGGTCACAATGGCATCTCATGTCACTCCGAGAAGGGCGAGCACCGTACAGTAAGGTAGTTTGGAAGAGAAACATCTAGACTTACATGTCAGCATTTTACACGTGTCCTATCGTGGGATACTTCTTAGTGTGTCTCACTGGTAAGGTAAGGATTATTAGTAGTAAAAAATAATTAAAGCTAAATTAAGGCTTGGCTCTCTTTATGATTTCAAGTGTTTCCTGTGTGTCTTGAAATAAGACTATCCCCTTGCAGATGGGGGCCAGGGTGACTGTAACCATGTGATCTTACAAAGAGAGCTGCTCCAACTCTAAAATCATGATTTTCATCTGGATTCTTCAGTCTATATTAACTCACCTCACAGCACCACGATTCAAATTGGCTCTCTTATTTGAATCCTTGAAAAACAATGTAAAATATATTCTACACACTTCCTGTCCATGTCCGTTTAACAAATTGTGCTGCACCTGCAATACCACACACGGCCAGCAGATGGCAGCAGAAGATAACCTTGCGAAAATGTCAGCTGTGCCAAGCAAAGGAAGATTGTTGATGCCTCTGTTCTGTATACTTCTTAAAGTAACAATCTTCTTCCTGTTCCCTCAAAACCATAGTCCACAATGACTACACGTTTAATTGGTAAACGATAATTACCAGAAATGCAAAGGTTTGAGGATGTAATTAATATGTGTGTAAGCAGGGTTAGTCAGACTTAGACTCCTCTTTAAGAAGCTATAGAGTTGTGTGGGAACACTAGGATTTGGGTCTAAATGAAGATTCCTGAGAGCTACAGAACTGTGTCACCTGGAATCATGCAGTTGGGCAAAAAGCAGGCAAAGATCTGGCAGAAAGGAATTCAATTCAGCAGAGGCTCTTTTAGGTGGGGAACTGGGATTGCTCACACACTAACTTTAGAAACAGGTGCGTAACTGTGAGACATAGAGAACATTTCCCTGAGAAAGGATACTTCCTTCAGAAGAAAAAAACAAAGCTATAAAAGCAGAAGATTAGGAAGGATTCCCCAAACAAATCTCTGCAAATAAAGCAAGATGCTCTGCTTGACTTCCTTCTCAGGATTGTGCTTTGACCTCCAGGGCAGATTTGGCTGCCTTTGTCCTATGGTTTTGATAGCTGGCTATTAGGGGATATGAGGTTTCACTGTTGCCAAACCCAGCTATGCTCACAAGAGTGAGTCAGTGCAGGGACAGGGGAGAGATGGGGGACTCTGACTAAGGTACAAGTTGCTGTTTTAACAGGACTTGCCATGCAGCTCCCAGGCTAGAGCCCTGTGATGGAAGGTGAGCTCAAATCCAGAGCCCTTTTACACCAAACAGCTATGCATTGACACCACAGCAGGGGCTTAATGAGAGTGCTTTTAATTAACTGTAAAAGTAATTACCCGTATTAGATGTAAATCGCACTTGTTTTTACAGGAGGTGAATAATTTCAGCACAGCTTTTGAGAAGAATATTTCTTGAAGGGCTGTTATTTGCTAACTCTCCCCAGGAGTCTATGTGCTGAACAACAACAAAATAATAGATCCAGGGAGGAAAACAGAAGCTCTGGACTTCTGTGGGCTGGCACCTGGCTTTTGCCAACTCCAAAATGTCTCTTCTCCCTTGTATCGGGTACCAGCATTAGGTCACACACTCTCCAAGGCTGTATACGCTGGCACCTCCAGAACACAGAACTCAACAATGTATAGACTGTGGTTTTCTGTCTTTCATATTAGCTTGTAGCCCCATGAACCCATTTAGATGGGGGACACAATGGTCCACACACACTTGTAATCCAAGAGCTCAGAAGGCAATTCCTAGAGACAAGTGGATGCCAGAGGCTCACTGGTCAGCCCTTGTAGCCTAATTGGTGTATCCAGACCAATGAGAGGCCTGCATCAATAAACAAGGTGTGGCCAGCGAGATGGCTCCGCAGGTAGAGGAGTTTGCTGCTAAGACTGTTTACCTGAGTTAGATCCGTGGGGCCCACATGGTAGAAAGAATCAACTCCCACAAGTCGCCCTCTCAGCTGCACGTTTGTGCCATGGCACCAGTTCTCCCTCCCATCACACACACAATAAAGAAACAATTAAAAGTTTAAAAAGAGTAAAAAGCAAGGTGGATTAGTCCTGAAGAGTGACAGTTAAGATTGTCCTCTGGACTCTACTTGCAGCCACACACAAATAAGAAGAACGGTACAGAAAGAATCGCTCAGTAGTGTGTGCCCTGGATGAGGGAGGAGAGAAGAAAATAAATTACAAATGAGGAAGCAAGTGAGACAGTGGCTTCCCGACCCCTCCTTCCCTCATTCTCCCTGTCAGTCTCAGGAGTGCATTCTGATGTGGGAAGACGTTACCATCGAAGAGTAAAACACCTGCAGGAAACAAGGCGCCAAGGCGAGGCAGGTATGCGGAGGGAGAGGAAGTGAACGGCATTGGCGGCTGTATGGAAACGCTGCCCTTGCAGTTTCCCTGACTTCTAGAAGGGTGTCAGGCGGGTTCTCCAATCCTTCAGCAGGATGCAGTTCATATCCAAAGGCAAAATTACCCAGCAATTATTTACATGTTGATAAACATCTTCATTAAAGGATTTGAAGATTCAATCATCAAACTGAAGTTCAGTTTGTTTGACTTAAGCATCTGAACTGTTGGTGGAACAGCCGGATGCAGAGGACGGTAAGTTAACGCGCAACCAGAGAGCAACTCGCTAGACCGTTTGGTTCCTCTCTGAAAAGACGCCTGCTTCTCTGCATGTTTGAAGAGTGTGGGAACCCCTGATGGTTTTTTTGCCTGGGACATCTTTGCACATTCATTGCTGATGAGCGCTCATCATGATCTTGTGTTAGGTAAGTAGGGGAGCAAATCAAGGAAATTTAAAGGGGACCTGGGAAGGGAAAGAAGCCCCACACCCTGAAATCTGGCTGAAGTCTCTTCCAGGCTAAGCATTTCAGAATCTTGACACAACTAACAAAATTCCCTGTGAAAACTGCCTACACCGATATACTATATTTTTAACACAGATAATCTAAACAGATATACTGTATTTTTAACATAGATTATCTAAATGTGAATCCTAGGCTAGCAATAGACCATGTCCAAGGCATGAGTCCATAGGACCTTTCTCAGCCATAAAGCTGTAAATTTCTTCGAATCTCACAAACATGATTAATCTTATTCATAGTCAACACTGTATTGATATTTTCAAATGTTGTTTTTAATTTGTTCTTTGAGTAGTTCATACACACCTACAATGTATTTTGATCATGTTTACACCCCAGCTGCTCCTGGAAGCCCACCAGCACAATCTTTTTAGTCCACTTAGTGCTCTCAGTACGTGCAGAGGCGTAGGGCTATCCACTGGTACATGGACAGCCTGGCAGGGGTTGCAAAGGAAAGAAAACTGACTCCTCCCACCCAGCAACCCTCAATTGCCAATAGTTTCTCAGCTAAGAGCCGGCGTCTCGTGTGCCCTTCCTCTCTCTTTTCTAGAATGCTGACTGCTTTCCATCTTGTGCAGGTCTTGTTCAGAAGCCTGTAGCCACTAGGAGGTCATGCGTACAGTGACTCTCTCATGCCCACAAAACACTGTTAAGCAATATTCCTCCTCAACCTCTGACTCTTACAAACTTTCCGCCTCCTCTTTCTCCATAATTCTGAGCCTTGGGGGGAAGAGGTGCATTTGATTTCATTCTCAGTTATATATGGATCAGATTCCTTTGAAAGGCTTCTACTGACCTGTTTTCATCTCCACAGCTTACAATCCTGTCCAATACTCACTGGAATTCATCCTATGATCTCATTTACTAAAAGAAAAAAGAGGAAGTTCCTTAGAAGCCCTTGAAACAATGTCACCTCAGAAAAGTCTTGTCACGACTCTCTTGAGCGTGCTTGACCATATGACTGTCTTTAGGAGCTCACGCCGCGTTGGCAAGGACTCTTTTCCTGCCTTTCTCTTATCCCATGCTTAAATCTATGTTAACCCTTTTTCTTAATAAACTCCAACTTCTCGAATACTGAGTCATCCTGAAATTCTTTTCTGTAGCCAACTTAAGAATTTTGCTTCACGCAAGTGGAGGTCTCTGCAGTGAACTCCACAGGATTTGGCCGGTGGCAGTACGGGACTGTGTGTCCCCCACGTCTGCTACCACCGACGTTGGCACTTTGCTTTGAGACAGCCCTAAAAGAGAGCTAGAGCAAAAGAGGCACTAGTTTGATGGACGGCTCTAGTTCAAGGTCAATCACAAAGGAGCTAGAACAGGAACATGGGTAGGTTCTTCATTCCTTTCTAGGGACCCACACAGTTGTCCAGTCTCCTATGTTTGATAAACTCCATGAGTAGTCCCTTCCCACATTGGCTGCAGGAAGAACTCACATTCAGAAAGAAGAAGAAGAAGAAAGAAGAAAGAAGAAAGAAGAAAGAAGAAGAAGAAGAAGAAGAAGAAGAAGAAGAAGAGGAGGAGGAGGAAGAGGAGGAGGAGAAGAAGAGAAAGAAGAAAGAAAGACAGAAAGAAAGAAAGAAAGAAAGAAAGAAAGAAAGAAAGAAAGAAAGAAAGAAAGAAAGAAAGAAAGAGAGAATAGAGTTTAGTTCTTAATCACCCTACCAACCTCTTGAGGAAACTTGGCACAACAAACATTTGTGAACATTTGGTTAATGGAATATTTCAATCTGATGGTGGGGAAGATGCATTTTAATCTTACCTCCAAATGTGAATCAAATACTCAAGAGAGAAGCCTCAGGAAGAAGTCCACCTTTCTTCAATGTCTGGCTTACCACATACTTAGGATCTACAGAGTTTTTGCATAGCTGAGCCTTGCTCCTCATATTCCAGAAAAGGAGGCAGGGAATGGGACCAATCCTGCCAGGCAGACATTAGTGAGACAAAGCAAACAAGATGCTCTCAGGTGAGTAGGGGTGAATTATATTCATTATTATCATTGTAATTTCCAATATTATATATTAAGTAAATATTTTGTGTATATTAAATAAGTTGTGTATGGTATTTGTGGGGGGGGGGTCCTTCACATATGTATGTGTGTGGCATATGTGAAATGCATGTACATGTGTGTGTAAGTGTGGGCACCTGTGTATGCACTTTCAGAGGCTAGAGGAACAAGTCAGGTGTCCTGCTCTATCACTGTTAGTGTATTTCCCTGAGACAGGTCTCTCCATGAGCTCAAAACCAGGAGCTCCACAGACAGTCAACCCCAGCAATCATCTTGTCGCTGTCCTCAGTTATCTCTTACACCCTCCCAATACTGGAGTTACAGGTTCATGCAAACACACCTGGCCTTTTATGTAGTTCTGGAGATCCAAACTCAGGTCTTCATGCTTCTGCAGCCTGTGCTATCTCTCCAGACCCCTACACAAGATTTATCATGCTTTGCTTTTTTAACATAAATAAGTTATTTAAATCTTCTAGAAATCTTCCAGGTTATTGTTATTTAGTTGGATAAATGAACCCCTGGGGATAAAAGGAAATGAAGTCTCCAAAAAGACATTATTTCTCCCCTGAGGTGAGCTGCTTCTACCTCAACACCCACTGAAATGACTCGAATAACACCCCGCAGCTACAAGGACTCAACAAAACCATTCAATTCGATATTTAATTTTTCTCCTCGTAATCAGACATTCCAGAGAGACACCCAACTGTCAGAGGAAGAGTTATGCCAATTAAAAAGGAAGCAAGTAGCTGAAGGTCAACAGATCCAGTGCAAAGGACTGAAAAAAAAAAAAAAGAAGAAATTAGCATTCTCAAGCTTCCCATTGGAGATTCAGAGCCCAGTGAGTCACTAGTCTCGGTAGAGGCTCCTGGTTTGTGCCTCCTCCATCCCTGGAAAACAAGTTTCTTATACTATAGACTTAGACCAAACATTTGGATCACAGACTTCGGCCATTTAGACCACCATTTCTTGGAAATCACTATTTTCTGGTTCGGTATTTTGCTTTTTGGTAGGAAGAGGACAGCAGTGTTTTCCACAAGATCCAGCCACCAACCCTTCATGGTAGGAATGCCAGCTTCACAGAGCAGCCTTCAGGGGTCGGCGCGGCTCAGACGGCCACCATCATTACCACATCCTGCGCTCAACTAAAGCAACACTGAAATGGACCGGCAAAAGACCGCTTCTTCGCGAGCATCTCGATACTCTGGAGTGGATATTATAAGGGTAATACTGCTACTTGCATTATATTTGGCATTGGGCAGATCAGCAATAGAAGTGATTCCAGAAACGAAGGAGATGGTAAAAAGCGAGGCATCTGTGAACTCAGCATTGGGCAAGGGTGGGAGGTAGGAGCCAGAGGATCCCCTGAGATCCATGGCTAGCCAATCGAGACCAAACAATTAGCTCCAGGTTTGGTGAGCCATTCTATCGCAAAGAATAAGGGGAAGCCACAGTTCTGGTCATGGCAATCTCTGGGACCACTGAGGTCCAAAACAGGGTCCCACAGTGAACTCAGGAGATGGGGAGATGAAGAGAAAAGGGAATCAACTAAAGCACAGTTTGTTCAAAAATGCCATAATGAAGGGCTGGAGAGATGGCTCCATGGTTCAGTACGCCGCTCTGGCAGAAGACCTGAGTTTGTTTTCCAGCACCCACATCAAGCATGGGTTATGAGCAGTTGTAACTTAAGCTCCAAAGGATCTGACATCCACTTCTGAACTCTGTGGGAACCTCCACACATGTGGTATCATTCACAGAAACTTAGCACAAATTCACATAAATAAAACAAATTTAAAAAAATTAAATGACATAATTATATTTAACATACTCTATGCTGATTTAAAATTTTTAAAGATATTTAAACTTGCACCAAGGGACATCTGGGCACAGATGCTTGACAGCACAGCAGTAAATATATATGAGAGAATGCATGAGGTTCAGTGGGGGCTATGTGGGGGTATCAGTCCGTGAAGAGGTCTAGAGTTGATGGAGGGCTATTGTGTCAAATGCACAAAAACTCAAGTAAATAGTTTAATGAATTTTTTAAAATTTAAAAATAAGGTAGAGAGTAACAGAGAGAGACCCCAGTGTCAACCTCTGGTCTGCAAATGAACACACATTCACAAAAGCAAGGCACACACACACACACACACACACACACACACATATGCATAAACGAAAAACAGACACACACAAAAAATCCACAGAGCTAACCATTTTCTGACTTCTACTCCCATTACAGCATTCCTAACGTTGGCATCATGGAGATATGTATTACTGTGCTAGAAATAAATTGCTGCTTTTTTCTTAAATCACAATAAACATGTAAATTGAAATAATAAGCCACAAGCTGCTGCTGATGAAGGGTGAATCAAGGACTAACCCCAGAAATAACCAAGCCTTCACAGGAACGTAAAATAGTGAAGACAAATGAGCACTCATTCATCCCGGTGCCATGTGATTCAGCAGTAATGCATCCTGCAAAAACCATCATCGTGTGCATGCAAGACACACAAACCTTAAGATAGGAAGTTTAAGATAATCACATTTCTCTGCATTTTCGCCCCTTTTCCCCAAGTGCCATAGGCACTCGCAGAATCTGCCATCTGCTTGGTAAATAAGAATACAAGAAGAGAATTAAGGATAGTCTCCTGAAAGTTTTGATTACTCCCACCTACACGTGGGCAGCCTGGATAATTCAGATGAGAGCCATATTTGTGTTGAGAATAAGTCATGATAATCCAGGCTACCTCTAAAGATGGGTTAAATATTGCATTCATATATGTTGTCCTATGAGTAAGGTAAGAAAACCAACCCAGGCTGGAGAGATGGCTCAGTGGTTCAAGTACCTGCTGCTCTTGCAGAGGACCAGAGTTTCCTAGCACCCACAAGGAACACCCCGCAATCCTCTGTAATTCCAGCTCCAGAGAATCCGATGCCCTCTTCTGCCTTCGTGGGTACTTGCACATATGTGGTGCACATACAGACAAGGAGGCACACATCCATAGGCATAATTTGAAATTTGAAATAAAATAAAATTAAAAAGTCAGAGACAACAAATGTTAACTACTTCCAGTCAAGAAGGTCCATCTAATCAGGCACAGAAACTTTGTCACGTTAATGGCTCGAGGCTAATCATTGCCAAAGTGGACCTGCGTGCTCCTATGCAATGCTAGATTCTAATAGCTGTCACAACAGAAATTCTGTGAAAACATGGCTGCTACGCAATACTGTTCAGAATAAACAACAAGAAAAAGTTCATTCGTGTTAATATTGGTGCCATTTTTTTCCTCCAAATATTTTGATTTTCAGGTAGCAGTGTCTACAAATATTGATGACTGTCAGACTTCACCTGACTCCACAAGGAGGGTGCATGGTCACAGTCACTAGAGAGAAGACCCCTCTTACCCAGGATCACAGAGTTTACAGTAAGCTCTTGGCCCTACAACTTGAACCTAGTTTGTTTGATTCAAAATCTGGTGATTGGTTGATTGGGGAAATGGCTAAGCATTTCTTTCATTTTCTTTTTGCAGGGCTATAACTCAGAGTCTCACCTGTGCTGTGTGAAGCAAAAGTTCTCCCCACTGACCTACAACACCAGACCCCGAACTGGGAACTTCAGTGCTCAGCTTTCCTCTCTTATAGATCCCCATTTCTCTTTTCTTCCCTTTTTTGTCTCTCTAGGTGAGCATGTGGGCGCATGTATGTAGAAGCCAGGGGCCAATACTGGGTATCTTCCTGACTGGTCTTCACCTTATTTATGTTGTTGTTGCTGCTGCTGTTGATGTTGTTGTAGTTGAGACAGTCTCTCCCTGAACCTGGAGCTAGCCAATTTGTTTAGTCTGCAAGTGAGCCCCAGGGATCCTCCTGCCTCTGTCTCCCCAGTGCTAAGACTTAGGCACATGACTCTCATCTTCTTACGTCAATTGTAGAGATATGAACTCAAGTTCTTGTGTTGGTGTTCAAATATGTGTTGACTGAGCCATTTCCCCAATCCTCGTTTTAGAAGTAATAGCATGGTGCACAGAAAAACTGGTTTTACTTATGAATTTAATATTATTAATACCATTATTATTTGGGGTTTTTTTTTGAGGCAGAGTCTCACTATGTAGCTCAGGCTAGACTCAAACTCAGACATGTCCTGCTTCCATCTCCATATGCCATAGGTAGTATGTGTTGCCTTGACTGTCTTGCAAAAAAAAAAAAATTAAATGGATAAGCAGACTCACAAAAGAATGGAGTTTATTATTCATTAGCCTTTCTAACTCATGTTGAGCCTCCACAAATTACTCAGTATGCAGTTATGTGTAGGTCTGTTTTTATGAAAAATGCTTACATTCGGTTTTACACAAAGCCTAGACTTCAGGGTCACTAAGATATTTGGTCAATTGCAGTCATCAATAACTGTCTTTAAACCAAGTCACAGAGTGGCTCCCTCTACACTTGCTAAAGTAGTTGAAGGAAGAGTAAAAAATCTGTGATAGAGGGACCCAGAAACAATTTCCAGATATAAAATTTCAGTTGGGGAGAATAAATTCAAGAGATTTATTGAACAACTTTGTGATCATATTTAATAACAATATACCAAGTTCTTGAAGACAGTCCAGAGTCTAGATATTAAGTATTCTCCCCATGAACAAAAGGTGACTGTACAAGGTAATTCAAAAGCAAATTTTAACTCAATTTAGCCTTCCCAAAATGAATACATATTTCTAAGCATTCTGTGTAGAATAAATAAATAAAAGTTTTCCTAAAAGTACAATGTTTGGAAAAAGAAATTGATATTAGCATGCCTATAGCATCAACATTACAATGAACTGTAGTTCCCAGACATACTACTTGGCACAGCATCCTCAGCAGTGCTGGACACTACCTGCCCTTCTTACATCTAATCAGCACTGACTCTGAGCCTCAGGAATGGACAGTTCTTGCTTATTTCTCCCACATGTAAGAGAAAAGCACTCTCAGGGAGAAAGGAGCCCAAATCAGTAAGAACACTGTAAGCTGACTGTCCTCTATCTTGCCCCCTTGCTCTTCTTTGGACTTCTGCCATGACCTGGAATAACAGGAACTTTCCCCCTATTTTAGAGGCTTACCATTTCCTACCAGCTTCCTGCCTGCAAGCTCAAATGGTCCACCTGCCTTGTCTCAGGTTAACAGGTTTTAAGGTAGATGATCAGATCTAGTAATAACAAATATGATGAGAAGAAGAGCCACAGCCAATAAAGTCAGCTGAAGTCACTCTTCTGGGTCACAGGCCTGGCGGCTGCTTAAGCTTTCTCAATAAATTTCAGGCTCAGGAAGCCTGACAGATGCTTTAGCTAAATTGGAGCTTTGTGAGGTGTCATAGGACCAGAGCACCATCAAAAGATCCTTTTAAGCAAAACACCCCTGACAGGCCACCTCCTCAAGAGTCCCTTTGGCTCCTTTGAAATCCATCAGCAGCGGCAGGAGGCAAACTTCTGTGTCCTCTTGTGGTGGTTTGGATGGGTAACTCCCATAAGCTCCAAGTAATTGGACACTTGGCCCCCAGTTTGTGATGCTGTTTGGGGAGGGTCAAGGAGCCTTTAGGAGGTGTGGCTATGCTGGAGGAAGCACATCACTAGGCGTGGGCTTCAAAAGTTCTCAAGCCTTGCCAGGTTTTCCTGTGTCTCTGCTTCCTGTGTCTGCTTTAAGTTATGATTGTTTGGTTTTCTGCTCCAGTGACCTCTGTCGCCAGGCCTCCCCTGCCATTATGGACTCTAACCTTCTGAACTGTAAGATAAAAAAACCCTCTTTATTCTATCAGTTCCCTTATCAAAACAGAAAAGCAATTAATACAGAAGTTGGTAACAGAAATGGAGTTTTATTGTGAAGAAACTAGTCCTATGAGGAATGTGGAGAACTGTGGAAGTTTGGACTAGGAAAGTAGTTGAATGCTATAAACAGAGTTCAACAGGCCATTCTAGAAAGAGCCTAGAAGAAAGTAGTGCTGAGAGTAAGTAGTTCCAGAGGGCAATAAGGACTTAAACAGCAAATGGGATATTCTGACAAAGCATCTGGCTGCCGGCTGCACACAGCCTAAGAGCTTGCCTGAAGCTAATTTGAAAAGTAATGGAAATTTCAAGACAGTCTAATATTGATGATTTTGTGATGTGGTTATTAATTGTATTATGGAGATCTATAACAAAAAAGAGCCAATAGAGAAGAAAGAAATGTAGAATGTACAGTTTGAATGGGAAAAAGAACACTAGGAAGAATAATATTGGAGCCAAGGCAAGTGCTTAAGGAGAGGCTCTCTTTGATAAGATTAGGGGATGCCTATATATCTGTACCTAAAGAATAGAGAGAGTATCTTTAGGGCAAGATGACACACAGATAAGCCTCCAGCTTATGAAAGGAAAATGCTCAAGGAGTGTTCTAGAAAACTGCAACCCACAAAAACTGCTTATAATGTGGATAAAGTGGACCACGGTCCATCCTAAACCATCAGCCAAAGTTGGCAATGTTGTTAACATGGTGCTGGCTTTAGAGGCATGAAAGATGCAAGAGTGAACGGGTCATAGGTTCTTCCTCTTCAAGTTCAGAAAGCTGCCAAAGACAGCCTGCAGGAATGGTGTATCTGTATAAAGAACACGGACAGGCCGCCGCTGTGTGAAGCTGTGAGGTGAAGGCTGCTTGACAGTGGAGATCCCAAGAAGTTGGGGATGATAGAATGATAAGACATCTGCCAAAGGGAGCAGCATAGAGGGAGTGGTACCAGAGAGAGAGAGGGAGAGGGAGAGAGAGAGAGAGAGATTGTATGCAGTAAAGCTAGAGGAGCTGAGTCATCTAAGCCTTTTAGTAATAAAGTCCTTGTCATGGAACTGCATGCAGGATTTGGTGTTTGCCTTGCTGATTTCTAGTCTTGTTTTGGTCCAGTATTTCTTCAGTGTGTCTCCATTCCTCCATTTTGGAATGGGAATGTGTTTTCAGTTCTTTCGTATGTTGGCAGTATGTAACTTGTCTTTTGATTTTACAAGGACTTACGGTTTAGAGATTGCCTTAGTTCTCAGAAGATGCTCTGGACTCTGGACCTTTGAATAATAATTGAAACTAGTAAAGACTACAGAGGCTACTGAAAATGGATCAAATACATTTCCGTTTTATATATTCACGAGCCTATGGAGGCCACAAAGTGGGATGTGGTGGTTTGAACGAGCGTTCCCCCACAGGCTCCAAATATTTGGATATTTGGTCTCCAATTTGTGGTGCTGTTTGGGGAGGATCAAGGAACCTTTAGGAGGTGTGACCATGCTGGAGGAAGTACATTAGGGGTGGGCATTATAAGTTCTTAAGCCTTGCTGGATCCCGTCTCTGCTTCCTGTGCCTGCTTGAAGATGTGGTTGCTTGACTCTCCGCTCCAGTCATATCTGCTGCCACTCTGTTGCCATCACCACAACAACAGAAAAGTAACTAAAGCATTTTCCTCCAAAGTCCTGTATTCCCAGGTATAGGCATTAGGCTTACTCTAAGATCATTTTAATAACAATACAGGGGAATAGTCCTAATACTGGAATCTACTTTTGGTCCCCAATAGCCATATCAGGTGGTTCACAACTACCTACAACTCCAGTTCCAGGAAATCCAATGTTCCCCTATGGAGCCCTGCACTCATGTGCAGACACACACACACACACACACACACACACACACACACAAACACACACACAGAGAGAGAGAGAGACATACACACAGACATATAAATAAAAATAACAAAATAAATCTTTAAAAAAATTATATCAACCCCAAATCATTGATTCAAAATAGACACATTATCTCTATGCTGTTGACACTATATTTTTATTTCCTCCTTAATTTTAAATTTGTCCCTCTCTGATAAATATAGAACAATGAGTCTATATTAATTACTGCTCTCAGTACTGTGACAAAATACCTGGCATAAGCGACTTAAGGAAGAAAGATTTATTCTGGCTCAATCTGAGAGTACAGACTCTCATGGTCGAGAAGGCACCATGGAAGGAGAGTGAAGCAGATGGTCACATCACATGTGCAGTCAGAAAGCAGACAGAGCAGAATGCTGGTGCTCATCTTACTTTCTCCTTTATATATAGCCCAGGGTCCCAGCATAGGTCACAGGGCTACCACACTTAGGTTTGGTCTTCCTTCCTCAGTTAACTGCACATAGAAAATCCCCCACCCCAAACAGCTGTCTCTTTTGTGATTCTAGATCCTATCACATCTAGTGTCAGTATCACCCATTGCAGGGTTCAAGATTTCCCATTTACATTCATGTGGTTTTATGGGTATTTAGCACTAACTTTAAGCCAAGGATACACTTTGGGATTCTGAAGCTGGACTTCTATGGAAGGCCCAGTCCATCTGTTTCATTTAATGTCTATTCTTCAGGGAGGAAGACATGAAAGATTAAGCATGATCTGTGCCTATATTACAGATGTACAACCACTGGGCAGCATATTCAAGCACCAAATCTGATCCATCTTTATCCATCTATCTCTCAAACTGTGGAGTGCCTATACAAAACATTAATGTTCCTTTATTTCTTTGACAACAACACACAGTTTGCTACCTGATTTAGTCCCCAGCCAGTACTTTCCCGCTACCATGTAGGACCCTGGGATGAAACTCAAGTCATCAAGCTTGGCAGCAGGTACCTGTATCTGCGGGTCCATCTTGCCAGCCTCACTGATCTGTTTTATTTACTGATTGTCCTTACCCGCCTAGACTGTGCAGCCTACACATCAATTTGCTGCCTAAAGACAATGACTTGGGGTTTTGTTTTGGTTTGTTTTTCCAGGCTAGATCATTCTCAGCTCTGGAACTGGCACATCATACCTGCTCAGTTGTGATGAGGATATGCAGAATGTGATGACTGAGCCTGGCTGTGACCACCTCCATATGGTGCAGGCTCTCACACTGGGGACCGCCCATGCAAAGAGATGCTTTATCACAAAGAGGGACTTTAGAAATGATAATTTCTATTTCATCATCTTCAAGAGTGTCTTCCTCCCTCCTTCTTAACTTGCATTAAATACAACCCTTTCTTGGGTGAGGGAAGAGTAGATATTCTTTAAGAGAATGACTCTAGAGAGGCTGACGAGACTCCAGCGGATGAATATACCTGAGGGACATCTGGATACAAATGCTTGACCAGTTAGGACTTAATATATATGACAGAACGCATGAAATCTGGTGGGGAAGGGCTGCTCTCTGGCTCTTCTCTGCCTTCCTCTCCCCCGACCTCCAATATACACACATGCACTCATCTTTCTTGATGTTACTCTGCCTTGTTTCCTTAATTTTCTTAATTTTGTGTATGGCTTAACCTCAAATTCTTCATCAGATCTGGTTTTCAAGGCTCCGTTGCAAACACTCTGGCCTTGACCTTGTAAATGTTCTGTTTCACCTTTTGGATTTGCATGCTTTGTGCATGCCCTGGTAACCCCCCTTCAAATACCTCCTTTACTTTCATCCATATTAAAGATCTTGTCATCTTGACAGCAACTCATTAAGTCAAAGCACTGCCCCTGCCTTGACCAAATCCAGACTAACTCAGCAGGATAAGTTTATACATTTTTATTGAATGTTATATACACAAATAAAGACTGTGTATCACAGGTGTGTGGTCAGTCAGGCATACAAGACCACATCCATGGAAAATGAGAACAATTTTCCCAGAGCAGCATCAATTTTCTCTTCCCCAACGCAGGCAGTTACAGGTCAGAGAATGGAAGTGGACCACACCTGGTCATCCTCCTCATGGGTTTTCCAACATAAACCCCACTCACCCTGTTGCTTAATAATACAAGCTCAATTACAAATACAGAAATATCCAAAAGATGCCTTTCAGATACTGTGTTAAGAAACATCTCATTGTGGGTTCAAATTAAATTTCTGATGTCTAAGTGTAACACATAAGTTGAACAAGTTAGTAGAACAGATCTGTAGCTTGCTATGTGTGAAGGAGAGAGGAACAATACTTGTTTCACAGAGTTCTGAAGGTAACATGTAAAATCATACAAGGAAGCTACTGAAGCCAGTACATCCTACATAGTAAAACTGGCATTGCCATGGTGACCGTCTTCACCCTTTTCTTATTGTCCCCTCATGTTCTATAGGAAGTATTTCCATGAAGAAAATAAAACAGGGCAGGGGTAGAGCCTAGCATGCAGAAGGCTTTGGGTTCCATCCTCAGTACTGGAATAATAATAATAATAATAACAACAACAATAAAATAAATAATAATAAATAATTTCCTGCTTCTTTCTCTTTCTCTTTCATTCTGTGTCAGTAGGATAGGAAGAGGCAAAGCGGCGTGGCAAGAGGGCAGGATGAAGGAACAGCTCCATCCCTCTCTGTCACAGAGGAGACTCAAGACTGAATAATGCATTCAATGAGTTACTTAATTAACTGGGTGAAGGTGATGCAGAGGTAGCTGGATAGAATAATGAGATGTCAAAGCAGAGAAGCTTAGAACAAGGAGGGATCTGAAAACCTTCCTGTCAGGAGAAGCCACAGGATTTTTCAGGCAGATGACACCAAGGGGTTTAATCTTTCCATTTTTGTCCTTCTGAAAGAAATGGTCTTAGAAAAAAAAAAGACTACAGAAATAAGGCCAAATGTAAAATTAGCATTTGTGCAGGAGAGGTCATTAAAATGAGTTAGTCTGGGTCTTTTATAACATTAAGCTACTACGAACATGAGACGAATCAAAACTAAAAAAATAAAATAAAATAAAAAGGTCTGGTTAAAAGGATGGTAAATTGAGAGGCTGTTGCTAATGGCATGACCATCTCAGAAGGACTAATTAGGCTGGAAGTAAATGTGTTTCAGAGGGGAGGGATATTCTGTGATCCACCTAAATGTCAGACGGCTGACCACCCAACTCACCCGCTGTTAATTAAAATTCAGTTGTCATTCCTGGTTAAGGGCTGTGAGCATCTTCTTTCAGCTTCTTTCTAAGAGTCCTGGAGCCACACACACCTTCCCACCCTCATTGATCCTGCCAATTAATCTTGACTTTTTATCTACACATTTTGGGGCTGAAATGAAAGTACAACCTATCGTTTTAAATGAAGACACTCCATCCCAACATAAGTATTTGAGACATTAATGAGTCCTTTAAAAACAAAACCTAAATCAGGGCTGACTTTGAGGAATTGTAGCTGTTGGTAGACTGAGAAAAAGTCGTTAAACATCCTCAATTAGATGGATAACATGGTGTTCCTGCCCCCTTGTCGTAGACATGGTATCGTGTAGTCTCCTGGGCACCCTGGACACACGTGACTTTTCTGAAGCTCATACTAAGAGATCAGGCTCTCCCTGCCCCCCAGGTCTGTCCTTGCAAATACAGGTATTCTTCTACCAAACTATGTGATCAGCATTAGCTGCATACCAACTATAATATTACTCCTCCACCATAAAAAATACACATGTATGTTACACATACAAATATAGAAGTTCATTTTGTAATTGAAACTTTATGACATTACAAGTTCAACATGGAGTTTCATTTTCTAATGTATACATAAACAACGCCTATACTTCAGGTGAATAACTGTTGTATACCTGCTCAAAGGTACTTGTTACACACAGATGTCAAACCTCATCAAAAAGCCCCCTTAACATTCATATATTTCAATACCAATAAATTTTACCTCCAAAAAAAATGACTATGCATAGCCACAAACTCACATTAAAGATCTGCAGCCCTTTGAAGGCTGAAGAACCCAGACATAATTCATTGTATAAACTTCAAAACTAGAGTAAGATAGATAGGAGAAGCTATGGGTAGACAGGTGATAAAATCATGATAAAAATATTAATGTGTATCCTGGGGATGCAGCTGTGACAGTAACATGTTTGCTGGAAATATACAAAGTTCTGGGTTCTATCCTCAGCACCACATAAACAGATATGGTGGTGCATGCCTGCCATCTCAGTACTCAGGAGTTAGAGGCAGGAAGATCTGAAGTTTGAGATCATCTTCAACTACATAGCAAGTTTGAAGATCACCTGGGCTATAGAAGATCCTTTCTTAAAAGAAACCAAATTAATCTATCTGCAGAGTGGTGAGTTCTATGAGGGTTTAGAACTTTTTCATCTTTTCTATGTTTGAGGATTAATACAAGAAAGTGTTTAAAAACATGTACCAGTTTAAAATGCTTATTCATGCTCTGTTAAAAATAAAGTCACAAGGACCATAGCTCACGGTGTAATGGTACTTGCTTCCAGAAAACCCAAGGCCTAGCACTGGAGTGCACATCGTATAAGAAGAGCACTGACTCCTGTGAACTGTCCCCTCAGGTCCACACATGTGGCAGTGGCACACATAGACCTACATGTATACACACACATGCAGTACACACTCACACAAAAATTAAGTAAATAAAGCCACACTCTTCCTATTACAATGCACTCGGGTATAGGACAAAAATCATTTGTTGTCAATCAAGGAACCCTTTCTGGAGAAGTGAACAAATATTGAATAGGGAAGAAAATGCATCTTATCTACAACAAAGCACAGATTCTTCAGAGTCTATCCTCCAGGGTACACAGCTCATTCAAACACCTGCACTGAGCAGTAGGAGACAGACATAATATGAAAGAAAGGTGTCCCCAGTGCTGGAAGATGGGGGTGTGTGGACTCTATAAGCAATAAGGAGACTTGGCCAAGCACATAACACGGTTATGTTCAGTGACCCACAGATGCCGTTATGAACACCCAGAGACCCTTCTTACTACCAAAGCAATCATGTTCTTATTGCTATTGACACATTTAGTGATGCTAGGAGCCAGCCTTGCACCGGAAGTTGTGGCAGATGACCCCCCTTCAGAAAGTGATTACTTTTAAGGTGCTCAGTGTCAAAGAATACCCATGTGTCTCATGACTGTTCCCCCTTGATATGCTGACACATTGTATTTTCATGCAACCTTACCCCTGCCTTGTGAGGCACACATTATGGACTTTCATAGGCAGGCTTTGGCTTCATCTTGCATCAAATCTTCATCTTTCTCCTTTTCTCACAGGACTGTGGACTCTTGTTGACATGTGTGCTATTTTTCTGAGCATAATGCTTATCCATCTGGAGATGGGCTTCATTCATCCCAGGTCACATACATGTCAGGTGCTCTTGAGACCCAGTTTGAGGTTTAGTTGTTTACATCTCCCATCTCAAAAGATTCCCTCCCCCAGGACCTGGGAACTTACTGCAATTTTCCACTGTCACGGTTTTTGTTTTCCTTCTTTTAGTTTGCTCCAGCAGTGAGTGATGAGATGTCAAACCCAAAGCTTTGTTCATGCTAAGCAAGTACTTTACTACTGAGCTACATCCTCAGACCAGGATTGTCTTAGTGAGTTCTAATCTTCTCCTTCACTCAAATCTGTATCACAGGTAGGGAGTTTGATTTGATTTTTTTATGGCTGAGCTCCTCTCTCACTCTCCTTCTCTCTCTTCTCCCTCCCCACCCTCCCTCTCTCTCCTAATCTCACCAGAGGAAAGAAAGACCTAAAAGAAACTAAGCATACCAGAGACAGGTTCTCTGGCAGCACCTCTTTGTGTTTTTATGTGTATATGTGTTATATGTATGTACTCATGCATGTACACGTGTTTTCAGATATGTTTGTGCATGGAGGCCAGAGGCCATCATTGGGTGCTATCTTTGATCACTCTTCACCTTTTAAAGACTTTTTTGAGGCAGGGTTTTTCACTAAACCCAGAGCTCACTGATTCTAGGCTGGTTGGTTGTGAGCACAAAGGGGTCCACCTCTTTCTGACCCCAATCACAGAGTTGCAGACATGTGCCACAAGGCCAAGGTTTTTACTGGGGTTCTCAGAATCCAAACTCAGCTCTTAATGCTTGCAGAGCAAGCACTTTGCAAACAGCGTCATCCCCCCTGTCTCGGTGTGTACACGTTTTTTTCAGTTGGGTGAGGAATTCATAGGGATAAAGGAAGAACACAGAAGTCAGTCTCATGGAATGTGGGCACTCAGATTCCTGACACCTACTCTGCTTCTGTGGTTGTCTGTCCTTATTTCTGAAATGATTCCGGCCTTGGTACACTCAAAGGATGCCCAGAAAACATCTGCTGAACACGACAGAAAACTCAGGAGGAATTGAGCATTCCATTCTGTTTTACACCTGGAGGTCAAGAGCACTCAACTATTAGGTGATTTACAAATAATTTCTCTAAACAAAAAGCCCTACACAAGTTTAGACTTTGTGAAGATGTTGGTATGAAACTCGAAGACGTGTAAGTGACTTTAGAGCCAGGCAAAACTACAATCAGAAACTACATTTCGTGAAGCTCTTTCTTTATTCCCATAATTTGATTGCACATAAATCAATTTTGATTAGACTCAAAAATTACTGAACATGCACCTCAATGAGCTGTCAAGTATTATCTGATAACGCAAACTTTACATGGGATCAGAGCTAATTTCTACCTAGAGCCAATGTTCGAATCCCCAACAACAATGGCAGACATCATTAAATGCCGCAAATGGAGAAACATAATTAAATTAGCTGATAATCATCGTTCTCCTTCCAGAAAGGCTCCAATTTAATGCACTTCCAAATGTAATGAGGCTCGCTGGATTGAATAATATGGTGGAATAACAGAAACAAGATTACATTAATTGGAGGAGATACTGATAAGGCAGGTTATTCTGAAATTTCTTCTGGGGGGCCACAGTTTAAAAAAACCCTATTGAAACTAGCTTCTATCATAGTTGAGAGAATTTAGAGAGCATTAGAAGAGGAACAAGTTTAGGAAGAAGAGGAAGAAAAGAAGAAAGAAGAGGCAAAGGAGAAAGAGAGATGATTGAAGCACAGTTTTCTGAAAATTTTAACAGTGAAGGCTGTCTCTGGCCTTTGTGTGCACTTGCAGGCATGTGGCATACACTCACATAGACATACACACACATAAATAAAAAATAGACTTTAAATAGAAATTGGAGGGACAGTGGCCAACTATGGTCAGAGAACAAGTGGGTCAAGGGTGAGTTAGACTATTGTAGATGACATTGTGACAAGCCCCCAACAGGGCTGTGACTCATGCACCATCATCTCTCTGCTCCAAACCTTTTGCTTTTTGTTTGTTTGTTTTTGCTTTTGAGGCAGGGTCTCAGGTAGTCCAGACTGAGACTCCCCATCCTCAGGCTCATCATGTAACTGAGGATGATCTTAACTTCTGATCTTCCTGCTTCCACCTCATAAGTGCAGGAGTTACAGGCATGTGCTAACATGTGCGGTTTTTTGCAGTTCTGGGAACTGAACCCAGGACTTTGTACATACAAAGCAAGCACTCTAACAGCTCAGCTGCATTCCACACCTTTTGACAGATACGATAAAGAAATCCCTTTCTCACAAAAACCAGAAAAATATAATTAAAAATTTAGTCACATGGAGCTGGAAAGATGGTTTAGCTATTAAAAGCACTTACTTTTCTCTCAGAGGACCCAAGTTCAGGCCCTACCACCTATACTGGACAACTCACAACTGCCTGTAACTCCAGTTCTGTAGAATCAGACTCACTCTTTTGACTTCCTAGGGCGCCTGCATGCTCACGCAAACACACAGTCACACATACACATAATTAAGGATTTAAAAACTATTCAAAATAGTCATCGGTTTCAAATAGGCAAAGAACAGGCTTTCCCCCCTTATTTTTAAAGAACTCTTAAGACAAACTACAAGGAGAATAATTTGTAAAGGATGCAGTGAGCATTTTACTGATCCAAGTGTCTTAACCTGGCTGCTTCTCTGAGAAATGAGTCCACTCTGCCACTCACCCATCACTATATCTTTGTGTACTTAAATGTAAATCTGTCCCCATTATTCCTTTTCTATAGCATGAAATTGTATGATGGATCCTAGAAATCTCGTGTAGCAGAGCATAGTGTGCCACTATTAGTGGTTACACAAACCAGTACAGAAACACCACGTTGCCCTTTGTGTTTCTTTGTCCCTCTAAGTATAGCCTGCATTCCTCACCTTCCTCACAGGAGCCTCCCAGACACACCTTTTGACATCCAAGTCAACTTTGCACCCCAAGACCACATATATATTAGCTGAATTGGTTTACATTTATGCTTCCATTTTGTTAGATAGCAAATAGCCCCAGAAGATTAACTGGGAAAAAATATAAACTCTCTAGGTTATCTGTTGAAAGACCTACATTTCCAGTTTCACTGGTCAATCACCTGATCACAGGTCCTACCCTGGGAAGGTGGATTCACCTTAAGTTATGCTAAATAGATGAATGGAATAAGTAGTGTGTTAATGAGACCCTAAAACTTTTCCTGCCTGGAACCCGCCTCCCAGGGCAGTGCTTCTGGACCCAACCACAGACATGTGTCTCTCTGCAAGTCTCCTTTTCTTCTTTGTGTTCCTTCTCTAAACATGCTTTCTCCAACACTTTGGGCTGCCCTAGCATCTTGCATTTCTTTGCTTTTTCTCTGAAGCTTCCTTTTCCTAGCCATGTGGCTGCCAGTCCACCACGTGTCTGCCCCCACGTGGTCTCTAAACCTGCGTGGTTTTATGGCTTTCTTTCCTTCTCCCTCCATTCTCCTCCCCAAGGCAGCTGCTAAGATTCCCAGCTTGCCTGCCCTGAAGATTTTTGTTTAAACTCCAATAAAATTGTCCTAAAGCTTCTGTTTGGGTCCATTAAATTCTTTTATGAATGAGACTGAGAATCCATTAGGGGATACTCTTTCTCCCCATTTCAATTTCTTCCCAATAGAATGCAAAGTTAGAGTGGTTAGACAGAGGCTCAGAATGTTCACCCACTTGATCCCGGCTCCCATAAAGCTTTTCAAGATGGGAGGTGTCTTAAAGCACATACTAATGGAAGAGTGAAAAACTGCCCACACCTTTGGTCAAAGAGGCTTCACTAAGAGGCGAGGAGATGGCTCAGTGGATTAAGGGTTTGCTGCACAAGATTTATGGCTTGAATTCAATTCCCCAGAACCCAAGTTTCCTAGCTTGTTTTACACTGCTATGACAAAATATTCTGACCAAAACCAACTTGGGGAGAAAAGGGTTTATTTGGCTTATAGCTCACAGTCCATCATCAAGAGAAGGTAATGTAGGAACTCAGGACAGGAACTCCTAGAAGCAGAAACACAGACCACACAGAAACACTGCTTTCTGGTTTGTTCTTCTGGCCTGTGCATGGTCAGCCTGGTTTCTTACATAAATCAGGACCATCTGCCAAGAGGTGGTACCACCTTCAGTGGGCTGGGCCTTCCTACATCACTCAGCAATCAAGAAAATGCCTCACAGACATGGGCATAGGCCAATCCCATGGAAGAAATGCCTCAGTTGAGATTCTCCTCAGATATGTCAAGTTGGCAATTGAAGCTATCCAGCATACCATATAAAAGTCAGGTGAACTGGCACATGTTCTTAATTTCAGTGCTCCCAATCAGGAAAGCAGTCTCAGATAGAGACAGAAACTTGTGGGCCAGGTACCCTGGAGGACAAAGCAGAGAACAAATAACCCTATCTCAAACAAGGTGCAAGATGAGAACCAACATTTAAGGGTGTCTTCTAACTTTGATAGGCATGTAGTGGCAAGCACACATTTGCACTCACACACACAAACTCACATATGCACATGTCATGCATACATACACACAAAAAAGAAGCTTCACCGGGATGTGGTATGCTCAAAAATCAGCCTGCACACCAAGGCATTTAACCACAAGCCCTCTCTCTTTTCCTGTGATGACGGTCAGAGACAGTGATTTACAGAGCCGAATTGAACTGAAAGTTGTTGTCCCTTGCATGGAAACACACCACTCTGAGACGGCTATAGACTTATTACCATGGATCCTGAACCGATTACTCTTTGTACCAACTGGGTCAGCCATGGTGTCTCATCACTCAAGACAAGAGGAGACACAAAACATCAGAAGTTGCTATTACCTCCCTGGCTAGCCCACGGTGCTGGTCTCTAGCTAAGTCCCATGTGTGCACGTTAAATGTCTGGAAGGCCTTTTAATTGGAATGCAACTGTGACCTTCTGAAGCTCTTTACTGTCATTATCTATGGATACCTCCAGCTCCAGAGAAAACTTATTAAGTTCTCAGCTTTGAATTCTGCACTGTAAATTATCCTCTTGCATTCTGTATTCTGTTCAGTTCTGTTGAATGACTATGTTCATTCCTCATCTACAGAAAGGACACGAGCGGGATTAAACATAGTCTTCAGAGGCATGGTATCATCACCAGTATAAGTGAGATTCACACAGGTCTCAAGAAAAGTGTTGGTTGCTGGTGGAATCTTCTAACTGCTCGACTTGCTTTATAATTTGCTGAGAAGGAGCAACCTGCACTTTGTTATGTTTCTTGAGCTAACACTGAAGCATAGAGGCAAAGAATATGATTGTAGAATGATGTACACATGAACTTGAAACCAACACTGGCTTGCACAAGCCACATGACCTTGGGCAAATGCTGTAACCTTTATGGGCCCTGAATCCCTCCCACATGAATTGTCATAACAGTATTTTCTCTACAGGGTTGTTTAGGAATTAAGTAAAACAATCTATGACTGGGGAGATGGTCCAGCTCTTAAGAGCATTTGCTGTTTGTGCAGAGGACAAGAGTTCAGTTCTCAGCATCCATGTCAGGATATACATACTCACAAACAGATATACATACATTCACATAATTAAAACATAAAACAAAATGTTGAATAATGAAGTCATATTAAATACCTACTACATATCAAAAACTAGATATGATGTTTGTATATTGTGTCTAGAAGGTGGAACTTCCTTGTCTCTCCACTCTTCTTTTATTCAAAAAAAACTTTTTTGACATATACATATATATATGTACAGTGGAGAAAGAATGTATATTATATATTGTATTCTGATTGCTCTAAATCTCCTTTTCTCATCTTCTTCCTTTGTCCACCAGCTTTCCCTTTCATATCTTTCCCACATGCATATCTTATTATTTTATTTGTGTTCATTTGGGTTTGAGCTGGTTGGTACGTGTGGCTATGGTACTGGAACTATACATTGATGGTACTTCTGACTCATTTTTTAGACCTTCCTGAATTTTGTGCACCTGTCCATAAATGATATGATTATTATGCATCCTGAATGTACTTATACACGCTAAGAAGCTAGAAAAATATCCCAAGTAAATGCTCAGCAGATTTGATCAAAGCAATTGCATTTGCTGCTTATTTTTAGAGTATGGCATAGTTTAAATTCACTCATCACTGTGCTTCAAGGCAGGACAGAGTCCCAGGCAGGTTTCTGGGAGGAGCTAAAGAGTTAGACTCAATTGCTCCTCCCTTTTTATCATCCAATGTAAACTCATGAATGGGATCCTGGGCACAGAAATGTCCAGGAGAGGATGAAAGCTGGAATCCTGTCCATGGCAATGGAAACATCACAGAAGGTGCTGCTTTTCAGAGTTTTCCAGGATGAGGAGGAAGGTCTGGGACAAGGCAAAGCTAATCTCAAAGACACAATTTCAGGAAGCTGCCTTTACCTTGCATGTCAATGCATAGTATACGGGGAAAGAGACAGTAGTTCTGTAAGTTGCTCAGAAGCATCCCAGGAGACCACTTTAATGTTTTGAAAAGCTTTGTTTTTGCTGTTACAGATACCTCCAGACAACCTCAGATCCCCATGAGCCTTCAGACCTTAACTGGATTCAGGTCACCCCTCAGGAGGACATCCATCAATCTTCCCTCAGTAAAAGAGGACTGGTCACCCCCTCAGGAGGACATTCATCAATCTTCCCTCAATAAAAGAGGACTGCTGTGCTCTCCTCCTCTCTAGCCCTGTTTATTCTAGTTGAAATGTTTTAGCTCATCCTCACCTTCCCTCTACCAGCTGGCCAGCTCCATGACAGTCAAAACAAAGCCTGTCTGCATTGCACGTCATCTTGTTCTCAGCACCTGGAACCCACACAGAGCCCTTACTGAAAACTTTGGAATGAATGATGTTTGCACAGGTATTATAGTTCCTTCCTGGATGCCTGTCTCTTTAGACATGCGACTGCTTTCTAGGCAAAAGACATTTTCGACCTCCTTGGAAGTCTTGGTAGAACAAAGTTTAGGTTCCTCTCCTTTGCTTTCTAGGCATCGATGTGTGAGGGAGATCAGTTTCAAATCAACTTTTCCCAAATGAAAATTCACTCTGAAACCTGCAAGCACCCCAATAGCAATATCTCTCAAACATCTCTAGGGATGCTTAATGCTTAATGCTGCATGAATTCAGAGGGTGTAGACCAGTAATCAACACACATCTTCTACGAAGGACAAGATAGCATGAATCTTTCAAGTCAGAAAGTCTGGTGCCTGGTGCAAAACTCAACAGTGCTTTCAGAGCAATAAAGTCATCTAAGATAATGCAAACAAAAGAAGAACATGTCTATGCCATGGTGAAACTGAACTTCATCAACAGCCACAGGTTGGAGGTGGTCCAAGTTTACAGTTTGCTATCTTTGGTATTAGGTCATTCCAACATTAGAAGGAATGTTCTGCTTCCTGCAATAAATTAAGATGACTTACTATTCTAATAATGATCATTTATCTCTATACAACAGCAGAAATCCACCAGATCTGGTAGTTACTGCTAGTAGCTGAAGTTATTCTGTGGAAGTTACCTTGAGATGCTTTTATCAGAATTATTTACATAAAAAATTGTTCATAGGATTAGTTTTCAACAATGAAAGGTGAATGGAAACATGAATGATTCCAAACTGAGACCTAAAAAGAGCCTCTTCCACTTGTTGGATACAGATTACATAGATGACGGTAACAATGACAATGACAGTCATTCTGATCATGATGATAACGGAATGGATGGTGGTGGTGGTGGTGGTAGGAATGGTGAAGATGATAGTGAGAAGAGGTGATGGTGATTATGATGGTGGAATAGATGATGATGGTGATGGTGGTAATGGATAGCAATGGATGACGGGGTACCTGGGTGGTGCTAGAGGTCATGTTCATATTGGGGATGGTAGATGATGATGGTGATGATAATGCTGATGGTAGTGATGATGATCATGCTGATGATGATCAAACTGATGATAGTGGTGTTGACGATTGGGATATAGGCTCTGACTGTACTGCTGATGTAACGATCCTGTGGGCAAGATGAATGATGATGGTGGTTGAGAGGATGATGGTGATAGTGGTGATGATAATCAGTGGTGATGATATTGATGAGACCCTAAAATCTCTGATCCAACAATGGGAAGACTAGATTCTCTGAGTTACTACAGGAAAGAAACCAATCATTGATCAAGAATGCCCAACTTGGTTAATTAGATAACTGAATAAAACACTAAGATCATGAGTTATTATCATTTGTGTTTTCTCAGATTACAGCATAAAGACAATTGATAAACTACTTAATAGGCACATTTTTTTTTCATTTTTTGATGCGTTTGTATTGTTCATCTTTTGTTTAGAGATGGTGTCTCCCTGTAGCACTAGCTGGCCTAAAACTCCCTATGTAGACTAAACCGGCCTTGATCTCACTGCTTGCCTTTGCCTCCTGAGTGCTGGGAGTAAGGGTGTGTGCAAATGTACCTGGCTTGACATATTTTTTTAAAACAACATGAAATACAGGCAAATACGTGTTTTTATTATATGCTACTATAGGAAGATGCCAAAGAGCAGGAAATTTAAGGACATAAAATTGTGAAAAATTTGCCTCTGTAAGAAATCCAACAACGTTTCCAAAAGAATTTCTAGCACCAGACTCAGGGTGGGGGCAACTTTGTCTTGATTTGGTTCACAGCTTCCACTAGCCACTGTCCCTGAGTTTACATATGGACCCTGAGCTAAAGCTTAGCCAGTCAAGATACCATGTCGAGAGCTTGGTGCAATGGCTCCCAGCTAGTTTCCACAATGAAGGGAGAAGATGTTGAGTAGGGAGATGTACATCACATGAAGATCAGTGAGTGCCTGAGGCAACGTAATTCCACGTCAAGCAGACAGCTTATGAAGAGGGGATATGGCCAAGGTTCCCTCATCTGCTGCTAATGGCACGGTGCATCTCTCACATGTACGCCAGCAGATGAGAACTATAAATAGTGACTTTCCAAGAAGGGAATATTTCTAAGAATGTTTGCATTAATATTCTCATGGACAGGAGAAGATTGGTTGAGAGCATACAGAAGGTTTCCATGAATGAAGTCATTTATTTTGAAATGAGGTTCTTCCCCATGGCCATGTTACTGGAAAGGAGGACCTTGAAGATGGATGTATTTCTGAATTAGTGGCACAGCAAATGTGATGTTGGTCTAAAATGAAAATGCTCTGTGTAAAGTTGTTATTCCTTAATGAAGTAACAAATGTCATTTGTAGAGGAAAACGTAGGCATGGACAAAATAACTGTTTTGCAATCTGTATTTCTTATTATGGGTTTTCATCAAGCAAAGGCACAACTGTCATTGAGCACCATCCAAATGGCCCTCAACTGCAGCCAGGGTCTCACAGACATCATACATCACAATGGTTATGTCTCTTAATAAGCCTGTCCAAGAGCCATGACAGAGTAATTGGATGGAGTTGTTAGATTCTGGCATCTAGATTTTTTAAGTGTTAACGATCTCAAGATGTGTTGAAGACTTAACACCCACCAATTCCAAATGGGAACATATTTATAAATAGGATCACTTCAGATGTAATTAGCTAAGATGAAGTCATCATGGAGTGGGGTGGGGACTACATCTGACTGATGTTCTCATAATGAAATGACCACGGGTAGACAGAGACATGGGGAGAATATGGTGAAGATGAAGTCAGATGGCTGGGTTACATTTATTAGCCAGCAACCCCCAAACATTGTGGCAAGCCAGTGGTAGATGGCAGAAAAGAGGCAAAGGAAAGAAAATTCTTCAGGTTTGCTGTGGAAAGAAACCTGCAAATGCTTTGACTTCATGCAGGTCTCTGCCCTCGGGATCAAGACATTAAGCTTCTGCTGTTCTAAACTACCAGCTTGTGGTATTTTCTTACAATAGCCACAGGGCAGTGAGAAAGTGCCCAGTGTGACTGGCTTGTCTAGTTCTTGTTAAGATACATGCAAGCAATACACTTGTACACATAAAATAAAAATGATAAAACATTTTTTAAAAAGATACCACAGACTCAATCAAGTCTTCCTTGAGTCATTTTAATAATCATTAGTTTAGTCAGGGGTGGTAGGGCACACAAGTAATCCCAGCATTTGAGAGACTGAGGCAAGAAGATTATTGTAAGTTTGAGGCCAGTTTGATCTACATTGTGAGTCCCGTGCCAGTCAGTGACACAAACCATGAAATTATCTCGAAAAAGCCAAGCAAAACACGGATGGGTATGTAGCTTAACGGTGGGAGTGCTTGCACATTTCAAAAATGAAATAAATTATCTACAGTTCATTCTATTTAAAGCAATAAGGACATCTTCACATGGTGGTAGTAGATTTCAAACTTGTTTTCTTAATAAAATTCGTGTAGCCTTTCATCATGTTTTGCTTTCTTTTAAGTTGTGCTCATTTTTAAAATTTTGTGTATAAGCATTTTGCCTGCCTGAATATAAATGTCTCACATGCATGCAATGCTGGTGGAGTCCAAAGGACTGCATGGGACCCCCTGGAACTGAAGTTAAGGACAGTTGTTAACCACCATGTGGGTGCTGGGAATCAAGCAAGTCTTCAGTGAAAGTAGCCTGTCTTCTTAGCTGCTTTGCCTCCTTTCCATCACCTACTGCATGTTTTAAAGATGTATGTTGGATATACCAAACACATGGATTGCTTAAGTTAGTTGTCACTGCATAAAACAGAAGAATCCTTTCATTAACAAAATGCCTCTGTTCACTTTTAGCTACTTAAGCATGTGCAGAGGAAGAAATTACACAGAACAGTGGAGTGAAGCTACTGATCACTTCTACTTCCCACATCCAGGAACTGTTCAGTAGCTTTAATCCATGTACCACTGAATAGACATGTGTGTGTGTGTGTGTGTGTGTGTGTGTGTGTGTGTGTGTGTTCTATACCATCCCCCACCCTGGGCATGCAAATGAACTTGCTTCCCATCTTCTCCAAGATGATCCTTCTAACACATTCTTTTCCAAACAGAAAATCCTTTAGCAAAGATGACAGGCAAGCATATGACACAAAAGAGAAGTTCTCAGTGGGAAAGCTGCTTGGAAGCCGACACTGATGGCTGCCTTGTGGGGAACCCACACAGCAAGCATCATGTCTATAGATCAAGGCACATGCACTGCCAGTGTGAAGAATTAATCAGGCCTGACAGATCCCGTGACCCGGTATTCATCATGCAGATTCCAAACACACACACAGACACAGAGACCTGCACCTGCCTCAATGCGCTTGGCTTGTGAAGCTGCAAAGAAGACTTTGTTCTTCAAGTTGTTTTTGGTAATGTTGACCTTCAGCTTTAAGGAAATTCCACTGGAACATATAAATATCTTAAATATTCGGGGAACCAAGTGTCCTAGCCCACTGGAAAGCTTACAATCAAATTCTAATTCTCTCATGTAACTACAGTTTCAGCTGTGAAATAATAATACAGTTAAAGCTTTCATATGTCAATGTATTTGATTACAGATTTGCACATTTACATATATACACATGTTATACAGAAATACTTAATGACTTTGGAAGTAAAAGCACAGTTTGTTCTATTAAAATACCCTTAACTGGTTCGGGGTATAGCTAAGATTTAGTGTTTACTTGGCACACACAAAGATCTCGGTTTCATCTCAGCACCACATACACCTGGCTTGGTGGCATACTCCTGTAGCACCAATACTTGGGAGATGGAGTCAGGAAGATCAGAAATTCAAGATCATCTTTGGCACTACATAGTGAGTTCAAGGTCTGCCTGAACTACACAAGACTCTGACTCAAAAAGGCAGGGGATACATTAACTGGAAAATATGGTACTGACTGAAGACAATTTACTCAGTAAATACTTGCTGAATAAATCAATGCATTATCTCCTTTTAAATATTTTAACTCTGTGTGTGTGCATTATCAGATGTGGACACCTCATATGGGCACTTATAGAGCCTGATGACAGGACATTTTCCTCTCTTGTTTCTCCATGTCATTTTTCTTTTAAACTGTTCTTTGCTATTTGTTATTGCAAATGAATTCTACACTCTTATCTTGTAAATGGAAACCACAGATGTCTGAAATAATGTGCTTTGTTCTATTTGTTCTCTGTGGACATACACGCACGCACACACACACACACACACACACACACACAGGGGCAGGCATAAAATAAATGGAGGGAAGAAAAGGGAGGTAGGGATGGAGGTAAAGAGAGGGAGAAGAGGACAGAAGATGAGGACAGAGATAAACAAAAAAAAGAGAAAGTTATTAGAAATGGCTGAGTTGCATGCCCACGTTCCTGTGTGCCGAGTCCATATGTGCTAGTTTTTCTGTTGTTGTGATAAACACCATTATCAAAACCATCACGGGGAGGAAAGAGTTTATTTCATCTTATAAGTTACAGTTGATCATTGAGAGAAGCCAGGTCAAGAACTTGAGGCAGAAACCTAGAGCAGGAACCGAAGCAGACACCATGGAGGGATGCTTCTCAGTGGCTTGCTCCCTTGGATTGCTCAACTCTCCTTCTTTTTAAATTTATGCTTATTTACTATTTATTTTTATTTTATGTGTATACACGTTTTGCTTGCATGTATAGAAGTGCATTGCATGCACGAAATGCCCAAGGAGGCCAGAAGAGAGAGAAAGGGAAGAAGGGGGAGAGAGGAGAGAGAAGGGGAGAGGAGGAAGGAGAGGGGGAGGGAGAGAGGAAAGGGGAGGGGAGGCTCTTCCAATCTTAATTAGCATAATCCAGGTAAACCCACAAAGATATGCGCAGACACCTATCTCCCAGGTAATTCTATATCTCTTCAAGTTGACAACTAAGATTAACCTTTCCAGTCGTTTAATGATAGCTTCCTATTCATATTGTTTTTCCTCTGTATGTACTGCTACATTTCTGCAAATGTGCCTTTACATGGGGATGTGTACGAAGTATACATGTATACATATGAACGAATATGAAGGCCAGGAATGAACCTTCATATGTTCTTCATAAGCTGTTCGCCTTTATTTTTGATACACGGTCTCTCCCTGGAACCTGGGACTCGCCAATTTGGCTAGACTGTCTGGCCAGTTAGCCTCCAAGAATTGCCTGTTTCTACCTGCCCATTGCTAGGCTTAGAAACATGTGCCACCATGCCTGACTTGTTACATGGGTTCTGGGGGTCAGATTCAATTCCTCATGCTGTGCAGCAAGCAATTTACTGATGAGCCATCTTGCAGCCCTTGAGTGTTACATTTATTTGTCATACTCAACCACCAAATCTATCACATAAGAGTGAGGATAGGTAGGAAGAGGGAGAAATGAGAGACCAGAACCTGCGCACAAATTGTGCCTGGTGTTTCTAGAAAAACCTTGAGATGAAAACTAAAAGCAGGAAGGTAAAATGATTAAATCAGACTCAAGACTAGAAGAACCAAAGGTCCCCAAAGAGGAGAAAGTTGCTGGTGTGGTAACACATACCTGCAAGCCTCATACTTCAGAGGCTGAGGCAGGAGAATTGCCTTAAATTTGAAGAGTGAAACTATGTCTTGATATAACAGAAACAACAATTCCTTGAAGCTATGGGTTATTAAACAAACACCCGAGAGCCAGGTACAGAATAATCTTCCTGAGCTGTTGGTCAGGGAGGCCTAGTGACCCCCCAAAACAATACAGGTTCTTGTCACTCCTCTTGGTTTCCCACCAGAACTATATGCTAAGATCCTACTGAAGACATTCCACATCTGGGTCACAAGACAGAGAAATCAAGCTAGACCTGAGTTGGAAGTCCCCTTTTGCCAGTTTGTTTTCATCGTACACAAAGGGGCTATGCAAGATACTGGCAGAGAGTCATCCTCCTCAGCTGGATGGATGTGGACCCAGTGAACTACACTATCAGCCTGTGTGCCCATGTGTACAATAGCGTTGTGACTGCTATGTGGGTAATCAACTATTTTCTTATTGAGTTTGAGGTCCACTCTCTAGGAGGGAATCTCCACCTGGTCTGTACCTACTCAAATGTTCATGATTTTTGGAGATAGTGGGCCCTGAGAGGAATCTAAACTCTGCTGTATAGCTAAATTGACAGTGTCCAATCTTCTAAATATATATGTTTATACACAGAGACAATCACTGTTCTGAGCCTTAATCAGAGAAAGTTTTTTCCAATAAGATGTGAGAGAGTCATAGCTGTATATAGTGCTGAAAATAAGTGACTGCTGAATGCTCAACCTTAAAGAAGATATTTATACCATTCCCTCCGACTTTTGTGGAACATCACGGAAGAGGGCATGAAAAGATTCAAAGTTCTAGAATATAGGGAAAAGGACTGTGAAATGCCATCTGGGCAAAGCAAAGTCACTGCAACTACAATCTCTAAACTACAGATGAAGGCACTGGGTCTGCATAAGAACGAGCCCTTCAACCACCAGGAAAGGAAGGAGGGTCTCTGAGGACCGTACTCTTCACTCCTGAACTATTTCCTGTGGCTAGAATTGGAAGATTGGACTCCATGTCTTCAGTTATGAACACACTAGCAAATTCTCTAGGATCCAATGAATAGTCTTGATTTAATGATCACACAGACAGCCTTGGTTAAACTGAATGAGTGATACAAGAAAAACCAAAGTCACGAACCTGGGAAAGGGATAGGCAGGGGGCAGGAGAGTAGGGCTTGACAAAAATGGGAAGGAGAAAATGCAGTATGGCAGGATAATCAGAATGCATTTCATTCATATGTGAAATTGTCAAATTACTAGCTTAATTTTAAAAATACAATTAAAAACAGTTGCAAGGGTGCAAGCACTTCATTGAATGATCTCCTCAAGTCAGAGAGGTGAGAAATCACAAAGTTTACAATCAGAACTTTATGGGGGGATAGCTGGCAAGCAGAATTCAAGGGGCATCTGTCAGCATCTACAATATACCCTAACTGTCTGGCTCGCAAAAGGAAATTCAGCTTGCCTTCCGGATGTTAACTTTCAAACTAGAACTGACTTCATGGCTACCCATTGCAGCCCAGCTGTCTTCACCCATGGGATAGAGGTTCACAGTGGGTTCCCACTGTCCTCATACCATAATCACAGTAAGTCAAAATCATGACTGTATACGGCCTCACACAGAACCTCACTAGTCCTCCGGCCCTGTACCAACCCTGGAAGACTTGTACATTTGCTCTGGAGAGGGAACAAAGCACTGCTTATCTTGGGGATTTGCTTTGGTGTGGTGCTGTGGCTTGAACCCAGGGTCTTGTGCGTACTAGGCAAGTACTCTACCCCTGAGTTACAGCCCCATCCAAGCACTGAGATTTTTAAAAATGCTCCAAGTGATGGCAATATGTGTGGGCACTGTAATCTAGCTACAACTGCAAGGGTGTTCAATATCTAGTCCACACTGAGCTCATAAACAGACACTGGCTCTTACAATCTTTCTGCCCCCTCTTCCACAATGGTCCCTGAGCCCTGGGTGAGTCAGACTTAATATAGGAGTCCTATTCAGGGACCCACACTCTGCAGATTCCTAATCTACATGCTTTGGCCACTTGTGGCCTTTTGTGTTTCTGGTCCTCTGCTACATAAGGAAACTTCATTAATGAGAGTTAAAAGATTCATTAGTGTCCTCTTTATCCCTCATTCTATGTTGTGTGAGCCTTAGGTATCGAGGCTGCATTGTAGTCTCACTTAAACATGGGAAATTTCTAGACAAAGTCTGGGTATAAGCAGTTGTGGTACCTATGGCAGTCTCTGTTAGAAACGTTTCTTTGATGAGTGGTGACTGGGATATCTGAATATAAGGATTTGGTACCAGTATCCACAAATGAGGGAGGACACATGTGATTTGTTTTTCTGAGTCTGTTACTTCATTTAGCATAACAGTTTCTGGTTATCTGCAAATTTTATGGTTTTGTATTTCTTGACCCCTGAGTAGAACTCCATTGTGTAATTGTACTGCATTTTCATTACCCACTCGTCAGTTGAGGGACACTTAGGTTGCTTCATTCCTTAGTTATTATAAAAAGAGCAACTGCAAACATGTATGTACAATATCTCTGCAATAGGATGGGTCCTTTGGGTACATACCAAGGAGTGGTATAACTGGGGCAAATGGTGGGTTCATTTTTAGTTTATTAAGAGCTCTCCACATTGCTTTCCATAGGGGTTGCATGAGTTTACAATCCCACCAATAATGAATGAGCGTTCCTCTTTCCCCACATCCTCTCCAGCATTTGGTATCATTTGTTCTCTTGATCTTAGTTAGCCAGTCTGACTGGGGTAAAATGAAATCTTAAAGTGGTTTTTATTTGTATTTCCCTAATCATTAATGATGTTGAACACTTTTTAAGATGTTTCTTAGCCATCTTTATTTCTTCTTTGGAGAACTCCCTGCTCAGATCTTTAGCCCATCTTTTAACTGGGTCACTTGCTTTCTTGATTCTTTGTTTTTATAGTTATTTATATATCCTGGATGCTAAACTCTGTCAGATGTGTTGCTGGTAAAGTTTTTCTTCTATTCAGTTTTCTTTTCACATCCTTGTTTCTTTTACTGTACAGAAGCTTTTTGGTTTAATGAGGTTTTACTTGTTGATTATTGATATTCCTGAGTAACTGATGCCTAATTTAGAAAGTCCGTTCCTACACCTATATCTTGTAGATTACTGTCAATGTTCTTTTTCAGAGTTTTAGGTTTCACATTGAAGTCTTTGATCCATTTGGAGTTGTTTTTGTGCAAGGTGAAAGATAAAGGTCTAGTTTCATTCTTCTACAGGTGGACATCCAGTTTCATCAGCACCATTTGCCAAAGATGCTGTCTTTCCTCCAGTGAGTGTTCTTGGCCTCTTTGTCAAATATCAGGTGGCTAAAATTGCATCTACTCATGTTTGCATATACTCATGTTTGTTCTCAACTATATTCCGTTGGTCTATTGATCTATTTTTAGGCCATGACCATGCATAGGTCTATAGCTCTGTAATATAGTTTGAAATCTGGTGTAGTAATCTCCCCTGCATTACTCTTTGTGCTAAATAAAGGGTTACTTTTGCGATCTGGTATCTTTTGGGTTTCCATATGAATTTTAGGAATTTTTTTCTTAATTCTGTGAAGAATGTCATGGGGATTTTGATTGGGATTCCACTGAATCTATATATTGCTTTTGGTAGGATGGCCATTTTCACAATATTAATTCTTTCAGTCCATGAGCATGGCAGGTCCTTCCATCTTCTGGTGTTCTCATCAATTTCTTTATTTAAAGATCTAAAGTTTTCACTGTGGAGATCTTATTAAAGATCTTTGGTTAGGTTTATTTTGAGATATTTTTTGAGACTATTGTAAATGGGAGGGTTTTCTTCTACTCTTTCTCCAATGACTTGTTGTTAGTATATAGAGTGGCTACTGATTTTTGCAGATTAATTTTGTGACTTGCAACTTTACTGAAAGTGTTAATCATTTCTAGTTTTCTGGTAGAATTTTTTCACATCCCTTAGGTATAATATCATATCAACTGCAAAAAGGGATATTCTGGCCTCTTCTTTTCCCATGAATACTCCATTAGTTTCTTTCTCTGTTTTGTTTCTTTAGCAAGAATTTCAAGAACTGAATTTTAAAGGCGTGGAGACAGTGGACAGCCTTGTCTGGTTCCTGATTTTAAAAGAAATGCTTCTGGTTTTTCTCCTTTTAGAATGATGTTGGCTATGGGTCTTTTGTATATACCTTTAATTACATTGAGATATGCTCCCCCTGGTCCAGTTCCCTCTAGGCCTTTTAATGCAATGGGTGCTAAATTTTCTCAAAGACCTTTCCTTATCTATTGAGATGACCATGTGACTTCTGTCTTTGAGTCCATTTATATGCTTTATGACACGTATTGACTTACATATATTGAACCATCCCTGCATTTCTGTAATAATAGGCATGGTTCTTAATTGATCCTGAGAAGCTGGACCCTTCTACCTTTTATTAAGTGTTGGATAAAAACACGAAGCCATAGGAAGGATGAAGCTCAATCTAGGGAAGTAACTCAGCAGAAAAAAGTGCTTGCCGCACAAGCACAAGGAATTCTACCCCAAAGTTCACATAAAGATTGTGCGTGGTAGGCATGCTTATAGCCCCAGTACTGAGAAGGTGGAGACAGGAGGGTCCCTGAGGCTTGCTAATCAGCCAGCTTCATCCAAATAGCCTCATCTAAATGGGGAGCTTCAAGCCTTACTGAGAGACCCTGCCCCACAAAACAAGGTGCATAGAATATGAAGAATGATACCTGAGGCTAATCACTGGCCTTGACATGCAGCATACAGGCATAACACACACACACACACACACACACACACACACACACACACACACACAAGATGAAAGGGATAAAACCATGATTAGAAGAATTGCATCTCCAGCTCATTTCAAGTTGAGACATGGTTCACAGATGAACAGATGGACTGTCCAGACTTCAGTAGACACCTGGACCCCTTAGATAAGAGCTATATGGAACTGGGCAAATGGCAGCTTTCCCAAGATTCCTAGTTCAATGTCAGCTTCCATGTGGTTCTGCAGGAGGTCTCTGTGAATGAATGTCACAGAATTCTGGGGTCCACGTGAGGGTTCAGCACTTAATGATCCTCTCTTCTATCTAGTCAGAAGCCCAAGCACAGAGTCATAATGCTGGGCTGTCTTCCCTGCTCAAACAGGTTCAGTTTGTTGTACTTGTAGGTAGCTTAGGATACAGCCACAAGAAGCAAATTTAAAGCATAGATACAATGGATGTTATCACATTTAAGAATTTTTGTTCATCAAAGGACACAATCAACAGAGTGAAAAGGTCACTCACAGAATTGGAGAAAATACCTGTAATCAGGTACCTGATAATGCTTTCACTGATATCCAGAATATATGAAGAACGTCTAAAACTCAGTAACAACAAACACTACAATTCACAATAGGAAAGGACTTTAGCGCTCATTTCTCTATAGAAAATATACTAATTTGGCTACTGATGTAGCTCATTTGCTAGAGTTCTTAGCTAGTATGCATGAAGTACTGGACTCCACCATCACCACAGCTGCTTAAACCTGGTGCATACATGTAATTCCAGAAATAGGGAAGTGAAAGCAAGAAAATCAGAAGTTCAAATCGGTCCTCACACTGTGACTTGGAAGTCAGCCTGGGATGCATGAAGCCCTTTAAAGGAAAGAGAGTGTGAGAGTGAGTGAGAGAGAGAGAGAGAGAAAGAGAAGAGGGAAGAAGAGAGAGGAGAGAGGAGGGGAAGTAAAGGAAGAGGAGGGGAGGAGAAAAAAAAACATAAGAGAAGGAAAACAAAAATATACAAAGCCCCCCCCCACTGAAAAAAAGCACATTAAGAAATAAACCACGCAGGAAAGAGGAGAGGCAGATCCATCCCTTCCTCATGCCATATTTAGTCATTCCTCTCTGGTCCTCAATCCCCTGTCCTTCTTTTCAGGAGGAAAAAAGTGCTTGTCCCAATGATGTGAGTCTAGGATGTGGCCGCATTACCAGGGATGCAGGACATTGTCCTGTAAGACTCCTGACGCAGCTCTGCCCCTTCTCCCCTCCTGTATGCGATGGGACAGAAATGGCAGGAAGAGAACAGGCTCCTTTTGTAGGTCAGTGCCAGATCTTTCCCACTTTCTGATTTTTGTCTTCAAGGAAATACCCAGGAGGATAATTCAAGGTGAACATTTTACTATAAAACTGACCTTTCTCATTGCTATGCATGTCTGAGTTCCAGAGTAACCTTGTTCTAAGTACGAGACAAGGAAGAAAGCAAACTCCTTGTGGCCTTCAACCTGAGCAACTTGAGAGACAAAGTGCAGTCAGACACAGCAGACTGGAATTTCTCCTTATACACAGATTTCTGTTGTTCTTCCAATAGGAGAGGAGTCAATGGATAAGACCACTTTTTCCTGGCTTTGGTCTTGTTTGTCGTGGTTAGTACATTTTAATTATCAACTTGACCTAACTTAGACCCACCTGTGAAGAATCTCGATGAGGCATTTCCTGGATCAGGTTGACTGTGGGCACTCCTATAAAGGATTTCTCTGAACTGTTTTAACTGAGGTAGGAAGATCCATCTTTAATGTGGGTGGCATGGCATTTCATGGGCTGTACCATGAACTGTGTAGGATGGGAAAATCAAAGCACTCATCTTGCTGCTTTTGATTGTGATGGGTCCAGCTGCTTCATTTCTCCACGATGATGGACCGTAGCCTGGAATTGCAAGCTAAAATAAACCCTTTCTCCTTAAAGTTGTTTCTTGTCAGGGTGTTTATCACAGCTAGAGAAATGAAGCTTGGGCATGTATGCACAAAGCAACTTTATCTGAAATAAGGACCAAGCAGACAAGGAGTAATTGCAAAGGTTTGTCTGCAGGGAAGCTCACAACGAGCTTTGAAATCCACAGCTCGCCCGCTGGAGTTAGAGGCTAAGCTGGAACCAAGCACTGCCTTGATTACTCAGCAAAAAGGGCTCTTCCATTTCATGATATTAAGGAAAAAAAAATCCCAAATTGGGTATCTAATTCCTTTCTATTCCTCAATTTAAAGCACAAAAGCTTTAGAATTGGTTGAAAGGGGTTATTTAAATCCCTAAGCTGTTGCTAGTCTGTAATTTCTGGTTTGAAACAAAAGTTTTAAAATATTTCTTTTCTTCTATTCCTCTACCTTCAGCGCACTTTCCGCTCAGAGCAGACACGGCTCTGACTGTAATCACACTTCAGAGGCTGTGTTTTTCTCACTTTTTTTTTTTTTTTTTAGATTCAGAGCATCACTTGAGCGACTTTGTTTAGTCGTATTAGAAGGGCTTTCACAACTCTAATTCCCCAGCTAATATCCCCAGGTATCATTCACGGGGCAGCAGTTTAGTTCCTTTTAAAGAATTTCTCTCTTTCTTACATTGCCTGTGTCCTTGATCCGCACAAAAGAACATAATCTTGCTTGTTACTTATATTGTGTGTCTGAGAGGACAAATGTTTGGTAACGGGTCTGTTTCCTAAACGGTCGATCTATAAACTTGTAATTCCCTCAGACCAAGATATTTAGGTGGATTCAGATTTGTCCCCTTGGTTGTTTCAGCTCTGATTTTCCCAGAACTGATGACAGGTTTGGAAGTCATATTAGCTATCTTTTGTAGTAAATTACATCTTGTAATCACCGCTGTGTTCATCTCCGGCCAGAGCAGTTATCAGCTGAAGGAAATAAAGGGTTTGCCGACCTTGCTATCTGTTTCTTTTCAAAAAGCCAGAAGTCCTCTATAAACACGAGGGTGTAGAATGAGAGGCGCCTTCTGAAAGCTATAATAAGGCATGATTGTAACCGCACATGTGAGAAGTGGCTTAGGGGCCATCCACTAGACAGCAGTTCAGCCGGAACATGATGTGGCAGGGAAGGGCCTGGTGGAGGAAAGGCGAGCAGGAGCCCCAAAGATGTTGTCGGTTAGAGGTTATGTTCATTTGCACCATTAAATACTTTAGTGTGTTTGTACACACTTAGGTGCATATGTGTATATGTAAACACGTTCAAGTTTTCATGGATATGTGAGTGGTGCAGAGCAACCTCAAGTGCTGTTCCTGGGTGCCCGATCTCCTTCTGTGATAGATTCTTACAATGGCTGGAGTCTAACAAGCAAGCTACCCTGACTGACTATGAAACTCCAAGGATGCTCCTGTCTCTGCCTCTCCCACATAGATTAGAAGCCCACACCACCACACACTGTATCACCACCACACACCGCATCTTTAGCATGAATTCTGGGGTTGAACTGAGGTCTTCATGCTTCAGTAACAAGCACTTCCTTGACTGAACCAGTTATAGCACCATTCAATTAATGTGTTTGTCTTTTGAGAGGATAAAAAAAAAATGTGAGGCTAATGTCCTATAAAATTAGGTGTTTGAATCCTCCATAGGAACTAAGGAAAATGAGACTAGGAGTTTGGAGCAATGGTTCAGCAGTTAAGAATGCCTATTGCTCTTCCAGAAGACCAGAGTTCAGGTCCCATCAACCATGTTGGACGGGTGTCACAACTGCCTATAACTCCAGCTCCAAGGGATCCAATTCCCTCTTTTGGCCTCCGTAGGTAGCTTCATGTACATCAACCTACTCATAGACAGACAGACAGACACACACACACACACACATACACATTAAAAATAAAAGTTTTATTAAAAATAGAAAAAAAAATGATACTGGAGAACTAGTGAATAGATTCCTAATATCCTTTATCAAATTGTTCCCATAAAGTTGCAATGGCCTGAACTGTCAGGAGGACATAAAGATGTAATAGTATTTCTCATGTACCTAGTGAAGCAGGTGTTCAACATTGTTTTTGTGTTGTATAATTTAATAATTCTGAAGAGCAGTTCAGAACACCAAGGGAAGGGACATTCCTATATACGAAGTACTGTTCTAGTCCTTTACAAATGTTAAATCACTGAACACAGACAGCCCTAAATAGGCTACGTGTTCTTGTTCATCTCATTTTAAAAGTGTAGAATTTAGAGGTGCATTAGGCTTAATCTACCTTTGTTAGTTTGCTGAGCTTGGAATAAGCAGCGAGCACCTGGGATTTGAACTGGAGCACTCAGGTCTACTGCATTCTCGGCACTTAACCATTCCATCACAGGGCTACTGAAAAGACTGGTAAAGCATGGATATCACATGCCTAAGTCTGTTTACCTAGGGAAAAGCTAACTCACAGCATGCAAGAAATGCTGGAATTGTTGCTAGATTGAGAACTGCAGTCCCTGAGCACCAGGCTCTGTCACTCCTGAGACACAGCTGAGTCCCTTACACCTGTCAGTCAGCATATTTTAATGTTCTTTGTTTTTCAGAGCTACCCAGGAATGTTGAGATGGGTGAGGTGTGCTCAGAGAACTGTAAATCACAGAAGTAGTCTAGGGTCAGAATATGCTAGAGATGGACTTTCGTTAGCTCCTGCTTATTGATACCTAAATTCTGTACCTAAATGAAGAGGTCACCACTAACCACTAGTCAACAGTTTCAGAAGCACAACCAGGAGAGAAACTCTGGTGGCTACAAATTTAAAAGGATTCAATCCACGGGTTTTTGCTCTACTCAAATTTCTGCAAAGTGCAAAGAAAAGTGCACTTATCCACAATTTCCCCAGCAATGCTTAGAAATACGTTTGATGTGAACAGCAGAGATGTTTGGCTGAGCAATGTCATGTTCAATGCAAAGCCCTAGAGAACACCAAATCTCCATGTCAGAGTTTTTGAAATATATACACTGGTTTAAAGAAGACTTGCAAAGACTTTTCTCATCTTGCCTTCCAGAAAGAGCCAGTCTCTACATGTTGATATTGGCCAATTCTCAACCTACACACAATAAATATAAGAAACATGCACTACCTTATAGCTTCATTTCTGTCCTTCTTTATGCCTTTTCAATTTGTTCTTTGTTACTAAATAAAAACATCACTTGGGAAGGCTGATCTGTGATCTATATATCTGTCTATCATCTATCTATCTATCTATCTATCTATCTATCTATCTATCTATCATTACTGAATAAGTTCTCACATATTGGAATTTCAGTGTGTTCCCTGGTTTGAGCTATCATACTCAATCTTGCAAAAATTACCTTCTTATTTATCTGACTTGCCTTCTTTTTTATTTTCTAAGGATTAATTATGAGATGGCAAGAATAACAGTTTTATAATTTGGGCTGCAGCAGTACTTGTAATAGTCGATCAATTAAAGTCTAAGTGTTTATTAGAAGGATAATGCCTAGCTAAATGAGGTCTATACATAATATAAAATAACTTGTAGTCATTTGAAAGACTAATTAGAAATTTATGTCCTGACAAATAAATCTTGACATGTAACTGACTTTTAAATATGTACATTAAACATGCAGTCTAAGCACACATGAAAACACATGCATACATGTATACATGTGGGCTGTATACATGTGAAAAATGATGGGATTACAGGTCATCCACATTATCTGTACCAGTATTAAAATGAACCTGACCTCCAGGGCTTATCACAACAAAGACACATATTCCATCTTTACCATGACAATCAGGAGCACAGGAAGCCCTGGGCTTTCCCAGTGACCCCTACTGTGTTGGGAAAGACCCAAGTACCTTTCAGCATTGTGTTACACATGGCTAGTTCAATGGACTTCTGCCTTCAGAATTCTCACAGTGTGCTCTCCAGAGAGTTACAACAGCATCACTCTTCGCCATCAGAACTGAAGATGCAGATGGAGCACAGCACAGTGAAAGCAGACTCCCGCTGCAGCATGTCTGGGTATGTACCTATGTGTATGAAGGTACATGTGTTGCCATGTATGTGGATGTGTTCTTCTATGTGCAGGTGTGCATGTGCAGGTGGCTGCCACAGGACAACCTCAAAAGTCATTCCTTTCCAGGAGGGCCATCCGCTCTGTTTTCTTAGACAAGGTCTTTTACTGGGGGAATTCACCAGATTTGTCTAGGCTGATAATCCCTAGGGGGTCAGCCTGTCTCCACTTCCCCAGCACTGGGGACACAGGTGTGTGGCACAGAGCTGGGCATTTAACACTTGTACTTTATCAACTGAGCCTTTACTCCAGCCGGAGCTCCCTCCTTTCAACCTGGAAGAAATCATTCTATCCTGTCAACTTCCCCTTCCTGTCATCTCCCCAGGTAGAGATGGGTGGCTTGTCTGAAGGGAGGCTTTTTACAGTGAGGGGCTTGTTTGCCAGGTAGATAACAGAAAAAGACAATGGAAAACAAGGCTAGGGAGAAGTTGGGGCAACCTAACAGAGTGGTTGACTATGCAGAGTGATTGCCCCGGGTGTCCTTGCATGCTAACATCTATACAAAAGTGAGAGCATTTTCCTGAATGATTCATAAAACCTGCTGGTTGCATTTCACAGAACAGCTATCAACTCTGTTTCTAAAGAAAATAGTGTATCGATCCCCAAGGTAGTTTCAGTGACAAACAAACACTGTGAGGAAGAAAAAAGAAAATCTGAGTTTTGGGGATGTTTACAAAAGAGTTTGCCAAGACATCCTTCTGTTGAGAGCTCATTCATTCATAAAATTATACCAACATCTGCTTGATTTAAAGTTGTATGAATGTGTATCGATGTATTACAGCTGTATATCATTCCATTCACATCTCCATACATCAGTATATATGTGCATCACTGATTCTCAACTACACATGATTTCTCCTTCCATGAGAATTATGTGTGCTTGATTTATGTGTATGCATGCCTGTGTATGTTGTGTATGTGTGTTTTCATATGTGTGTCTGTGTTTATATATGTTTGTATACGTAGTCTATGTGTGCATTATTTGTGTGTGTATATGTGTATGCGCTTATGTGAGTACACAGTCAGCTGTCCTTCAGTATCAGTAAAGGACTCCAGCCCCCTCCCCATCTAGACTTCAATCTAAAGATAACTTAAGTCTCTTAAGTAGCACCTAAGCATCCTGCTGTAGACTTCGAATCATCTCTAGATTACTTGATTACATAATGAAAGCAAAGGGCATGTGCCTAGTTCCTGCAAAGCTTTGTTTAGGAATAAATGACAAGATAAAATGTGTGTGCATGCTCAGTAGGGGTACTATTCTGGTTTCACAAAATACTTTCAGTTCATGGGTGACTGAATCTGCAGATGCAGAGTCAACAGACATGGAGGCTTAGCTACATAGTCAAGGAGAAAGACCTGCTTGGGTCTTTGCTGAGGTTTTGTTATGTACCACTTTCTTCCCATCAAAAAATGTCCTCTAGGACAGAGTTCCTCTAGGTTCAGAAAGAAAAAAAATTGCTCCAGCCCAGGAAGCTCCTGAAGCTTACAAGACCCACAAGGTGGTTCCCTAAGGTTATAGAAGCAGTAACCATTGCTGAGAGAGGAGATATTCCACCTACAAAGGTACCTCTAGTCCTTCAGGTCTGAGCTCCAGCAGCATTATAAGCCCCTGTCTTTGCTGGAGTAGGCTTCTCAGTGATGCAGCTGCCTTTGACTCATGCTATGTGTAACTCTATAAGTAACTCACTCATACTCCCATCAGAAACTCCAATAGACTCCCTTGTTCACCAAGCTAGACTTGGGTTAAATTGTTTCTATCATTAATCTATAATCAGTGGCCTATCTGGGGGTACATAGACACTTGTTCACCTTGCTCAAGGAAGAGACAGAACAGAAGAGGGAGGGGAAAGGATTCCAGGTCTTAAAACCATGAGGTTGGGCAGTGTTCTAGCTGCTTTTCTTGTTGCATCAGCAAAATACCATGATAGAAGCAACTTCAAGAAGGAAGGGTTGACTTTAGCTCACAGTTTGAGGTTACAATCACGGTGGGGAAGTCATGGGACAAGAGTGTGAAGCAGGTGGTCACACTGTGTGCACAGTGAGCGAGCAGAGGGAGATGATGACCACAGCTCATAGAATGGTGCTGACCACATGTAGACTGGATCTTTCCATCTTACCTATTCTAACCCAAGACACTTTCTCACAGCTATGCCTTAGAGTTTATTTCTATGGTGATTCTAAATCTTCCAAAATGACAGAGAAGATTAACCACCTCAGGCACGATTTGATGACCTGGGCTGACCAATGAGCTGTGAGAAATGGCATTTGTTATGTCTTGACTTAGCGTTAATAGTGGCACCCCAGCTCCTAGAATACACTCAGGCCTCTGTCTTAGTAACAAGCAAGAATTCAAGTGGGACCCTCTCCAAAGATCAGAGTCTCAGAATGCATCTGACAAGGAACAGGCGGTGATCTGCGGTAACAAGCACACAGCCAGTACTCTAAGCTGGTGAACTCAGAGTCTGTTTGTTATTGAAGCATATTCCTGCTCATCCTGCATATATTACATTCATATTCAACTATCTTTTAAGAAAGTTAAAACCAAGTTCAAAGTAGTTGTGTGGCTTTCAAAGACAAAGGCTCCCACAATGAACCAGCATTTGGACTCAAACTGTCCAACTCCAAAGTCTATAATCTTAACTTTAGACTAACTTGAAAATGCATGTCCTCTTTAACACTGATCTTTCCCTACATATACACAATTCTTTTATATTATATATTTATCTATCTATCTATTTATTTATTTTTGGAGTGTGTGTATGTGTGTGTGTGTGTGTATAAAGCATGTGCCATGAGGCTCATGTGAAGTTAGAGGACAATCTGTGGGAGTCTATTCTCTCCTTCCACATTGTGAATTCAGGGACCAAACTTAGTCAGGCATGGTGGAAAGTGTGTTAAGTCACTGAGCCATCTCACAAGTCCTGACCTATGTAATTCTTTCCGTATAAAACATTCGATCTGTCTACCTTCATTGTACCTGTAATTATGAAACAATATTTTCTAAAATTTTACTGTTATTTTGATTTTGTGTGTGTGTATATGTGTGTGTATGTGTGTGTGTGTGTGTGTGTGTGTGTGTGGTTATGTGCAAGTGAGTACAGGGGTCTGCAGAGGCCAGAAAATGATAAATGATAACTGATTCCCTGCAGGTGGAGTTACATGCTGTTACATGAACCACCCTACAAGGACTCTGGGAAAAGGACTCTTGTCCTCTAGAAGAGCAGCAAATGCTCTTAATTCCTGAGTCATCTCTTCAGTCCCTTATAAAAAAAAACATTGTCCCCAAATGTGGTACTTAAGTCCATCCTTAGACTTAAAGAGCAAGTTAGGCTGAAGCAGAAGCAAGACACTACTGTAGAGATGCCCCTCCTTCCTGTTTTGTACAAAGATCCCTGGTACACATATAAATATACTCTGAACGAGAAAATGAAGCAGGCTCCAGCCACGCACAATAAAGCCAATTGAGCTTCTTAACCTGAACGTTGCTTCAAGAACTAGGCTGCTAGAACTCTCCACTAAATGAGTTACAAACCAGCCATGTGGGGTTCTCATCACATTTTCTATTGGAAGCTATAAAAAAACAATTGTCTCTGAAGCAGGTACATCAAATATAGGCCTGTCACTGTGTAAACGTGTAGAACTCCACACTACCTACACAACACAAGGAAAATGCATTTGGGATCGAAGAGAGGCCCTGTTGAAAAACCCCAGGGGTTTGTGGAGGACACAACTAACAGAATCAAGCACATGGGCAAGTCCAACAGCTGTGGTCATTTGGCTGAGGACTCTTCATCTGAAAGTGGAGAGAAGAGCACAGTTTCTGAGGATTATGAGAAAAGAATCAAACCATATCACAGGAAAGTAGCAGCTCTTGAAATTCTAACCAAGGAAAATTTGAATATTTTATATGAGCTTTGCATGAAATCTTTATACTCCAACCTCAGAATTCGAAGTTGAAACAAACAAACACCAAGTCAAGTTTTTTGTTCTTTTTTGGAAGGATGTATTGTGGAGTACTGACAATCAAACTTCAGGGCATTATGCATGTTAGGTAAGTGCTCTCCCAAATAGCGACGTTCCTAGCCACACATTCTTCTCTGGGCTGTCCCTATTATAGCCAGGTCTTTGCTCATTCATTTTCTACTTTACTAAATTTCGAGATCTTGTGGCAAGACTTGGAACCTTTCCGACAGTGATAGAAAAAGGAGGATGACTTATCATTCTGGTCGTCCCTTAATATGCACTTTAAACCCATAAACATAGGCCTCTCAGGAGAGTTTCACCATTTTCTAACAAATACAATCCAAATGTCTTAACTAGCAATATTATTCCAATAGGATACCATGGTTTTCATGAGGTATAGTTGATTTGGAATTTTTAAATTAATGTAGTTAGATGGCATTGGAGAGATGGCAATGCAGTTAAGAGCACTGCTCCTCTTCAAAGAACCAGAACTCAGTTCCCAGCCCCCTTACTGGGTGGTTCATCACTGCCTGTAACTTCAGTTCCAGGGGATCGGACACCCTCTTCTGGTCTCTGTGGGCACTGCATGCACATGGATATATACACATATCTAAAATAAACTGCAGTGTAGATAGAATAAGAATAGAACTAGAAAAGCACCATTTGACAGCTATCAGTGCTGTCAACATTGCAGATAAGGCTCTTCAGAGGATGAAATGGGGCCAGAGAAAATGTTCAAATCTCTCAATGTACCCCTATTTTACATCCAAATTACAAGAATATATAATGCTGGGAGACCTGTCAGCTACCACTTGACAAACTTTGCCACCAACAATCAGGAGCAAACTGACACAAAATGCCTACAGGTAAGACAATGCTGTGCAGAGTAAACGCTGACTGTGTTCTCCCCTTGACCAAACCATGTCACCGAGTGTGACCCTGGTGGAACAATCAAATGCTCAGTTTGAGACTTCCCAGGAGGAACATTTCCAGGACCATTTGAAAAACATCATTACTATAGAATATTAATAGGTGTCCGTGTCAGGAGTGTTCTAGGCTGAACGTGACAAAAACTGACCAGCAAAGTCAGGTGTGTTGGTACGCAGCTGTCATCCAAGCCACTCGAGAGCCTGGGCCAGCAGGATGGCAAGTTCACTGCCCATCTGATCAACTTAATGAGAAAAAAGGAAAACGACAAGGATCAGAGAGTTAGCTCAGTGCTAGAGTGCCTACCATGACTGCATGTTTACCATGAGCGTGGCCGTGTGTTCAATTCTCAGCACCACAAAAGTAAAATAAGGAAAGCAATAATCAAGTATAGTCAAATCAATATAGTTGGATTGTAAAAGAAATGATAACTATACACTCCTCTACTGTATCCTATGTATTCTGTGGTATGTTAAAATCTATCAAGCAAAGTTTGTGTCCTGAAGTGTCGTTCAGTGTGCACCCATCTTCTGGAAGCTGGTCAACCTATCTCACATCACATCCTTAAAGAAAACCAACACTCCATCTCCCAGTAGTTATTGGTTGCCAACAGTCCCTCAGCTGAGGTTGGGGGTTCTCACTTACTTCATTTCTACGCTGGGGTTCTGTCTGCCTTGAGCTTGCATGGGTCTTGTCATACTACCGCGGATGCTGTAAGCTCATGTGAGTAACTCCCAGCTGATGAAGCGTTCTGTCTCTCCGTGGTCATCTATCACCTCTAGCTCTTTCTGCCGCTTCTTCCACAATGGTCCCTAAGCCTTCGGTGGCAGAAGCTTGATATGTGTGTCCTATTCAATGATAATCACTCTGCAGTGATTATCTCATTCTCCTGCTCTTTGGACAGTTGTGGCTTTCTGAATTAATCACCGTCTGTTGCCTGAGGAAGCTGCTTTCCTGGTAAGAGTTGAGAGATGCCTTAATATTCTTTCTTCCCTCTGTTCCACTATGTTTCCTAAGCCATAGGTATAGAGATTGAGATTATAATTCTGTGGGGTTTTGTTGTATTTTTTCTTTCTCTGTTGATTTGCATTTTAAAAATATTTTATTTATTATTTATTATTTTATGCATATGAGTGTTTTGCCTGCATGTATGTAAGTGCATCTGTGCAGTGCAATGCCCACAGAGGCCAGAAGTACTGCACTGGATCCCCTGAAAGTGGAGTTACAAATAACTATTAGGCACCATGTGGGTGCTGGGTACTGAACCCTGGTTTCCTACGAGAGCAGTCAGCACTCTTAACCATGGAGCCATCTCTCCAGCCCTAGAGTTGCATTTTTTTTACAAAAAGGCTGAAAAGAAAATACTTCTTTTCTCAAAAGATTATATATACCTACCTAGATACGTGTGTGTTTACATTAGAAACATATACTACAGAGAGAGTTCTATTGTTTCTGTTGCATTTTACTTATCCGAAGGTATAAGTAAAGTATGAGTGGAGGTTCTTCTAATACTGAGACTCCTGCATAAAAGGAAGGCAAAGGAATACACGTACTCTACTAACCCACCTGTGAAATAAAAAGGAGTCAAGTCCACAGTAACAGAGAGAATGGTTCTGACTAAAAACTAGAAGGAAGTTAGGGAGGTATCCATTCAAGGATACAGAATCTCAAATAGGTGTGTGAATACACTGAGAAGCTCTGTGGCTGTACCACAGCTGACAATGCTTCATATCAAAGCATCCTATGCTTGGGAATCCCTAAGAGAGTAGATTGTAAGTGTTCTCTCAATAATAATAATAATTATTATTATTGTTAATAATAATAAAGTGAGTGAGCATATGCTAATCAACTTGAGTTATCTGCTCCACACTGTATACTGCCTGTACCTTGGGCTCAGCATTAAAAAATAAACAAGTTTCCTTGATAATTTTTTTTCTTAAAGCCACTCAAATAAATGCTTTTCTGTTCCTGTATATCAGTGTACTTTGTTTAAACAGGGTAAATCTGACATCTGTTCTTAGACAGTCGGTTAGGAGCTCAGGATCTAACCCCTACATGCAAGGAGCCATAGTGCCACCTTGAAGAAATGGCCCTTGAAAATAGGGATGCAGGAAGCAGGAAGAGGCCTTCCTGATTACAGGATTTGAACACTTTGATCCAGCCCTGCCTTCAATCAGATCTATACCAAGATGTTCCCATCCCATGAGCCAATACTTACTTCTTAAACTGGTTCAAGGTGGATGTATAATACTTATGAATAAAGTGATGTCCAATGGAAAGAAAGACAAAAGCACAAAGCCACAAATGTGTGACACAATTATGATAATGGACTGACAGTATGCACAGTTAATTTGTGTTGCCAGTTCCATTTGTGTGTGTTTATGTGGGGGGGTACATATGCATGTAAACAGTGAGTATCTTCCTCAGTTCCTTTCCTCATTTTTTAAGGTGAGGGGAGGTCTCCCTGTAGCCCCCGCTACCTAGCTATGCAGACCAGGTTAGTCTCAATCTCAGATATCTGCCTGCCTCTGCCTCCCAAGTGCTGCAATTCAAGGCATGTGCCAACTTGCCTGGCCCTTATTTTTCAGACATAGGTCCTTAATTTGGAGCCCACCAATTGACTCAACTGGCTGGCTAGTGAGCCCCAGGAAACCCCATCTTCACCTTTTCAATGCTGGGATAACAGGTGCACAGCACTATGTTTGTCTGGATATTGGTGATCTGAATTCTGGTCTCCATGATTATACTAACTGAGCCATCTTCTCAGCCTTACAGGTATCATAGGAGTTAGTCCATTTTGGTTTTAATTTGTGTTCCTTGACTTTTCAGTCAGGATCTCACTATGTATCCAGACTGGCTGTGAAGTTGCTATGTAGCCCAGGCTGTCCTGGAACTTAAAATCTGCCTAATTCTGTCTCCTAAGGGGAGACCGTGACTGGCTGTGTCTGAGCATAACGTTCAGCATTGAAACTGAAGAACGGACTGTTAAAGAGAAGAGGTCCCCACGGCTACTTACCTGAGCGAGTTGTGCTTTTTTCCAGTGCTGTGCAGTCTGTATGTACCTACAAATGCCTGCAGTCCCTGTAGTCCCCCTGACTCTGGACATATGAATTAATCATCACAGGCATTGTTCTTGACAACAGATTCTTAAGCAAATGATAATGCATTTCTAGTTAAATATGGATGTTTACTATTAAGAAGCAGTGAATACCTGTTTTATGGATTTCAGTCTATGGTTTCACTTGTTTAGAAAAATGCATTCCATGGTTCTCACAGTGAAAACATGTTGTGTCAAGCATGTGAAAGCACTTTAACGAGGAGAGGAATTGTAAACAAGCCCCAATGCATGTTGCAGTCTCACTATTGCATACACCTAGGTACAATTTTCTTACAGTTTTCCATTTTCCTACATAGACTCCAATTCAAATCTCTTGAACATAATAGGGAAAAATGATCTAAATTATGTCTGCAGCAATGGACAATGAGGGTGGCCCCCTTTTGACAGTCCATCTACAGGAACCTTATGATGAGAAGAGCAAGTATTTGTCATTCTGAATAGTCACGCTGTTTACCATATCATTCGCAGCAGCAGAGAGAATCTATCTTTCATCTAACCGATGCTCTACCCACAGCTCCCATAAGCATGGGAGAGCCCCACACGGACATCATGGGGAATTAGACATGGCTCCCAGTCATGGAAGTGAGGGCCTCTCAAGACATGTCAAGATGAAAAATGAAAGGTGAAATGTCTCTTTTGAGTGTGACACAGAGGATCAATGGTTCTATTCGAAAAGAATAGAGCACAAATCACCCTTAGCATCAAAATGGTAAACACAGTCACAATAAAAGTCAAGCTAGGAAGAGACAAGGCCAAGAATTTGAGGACTGAGAAGGCTGTTCCTTAGCTCGTGATTTGTGTGTGTGTGTGTGTGTGTGTGTGTGTGTGTCTGAAAGACGTCATGGCAGCCAGCTGGCTTCCATGATATTTCACATGTCTTAGAGAAGAGGAAACCCTCATCATTACACAAGACAGATGGTAACTATGACTGAGTGGGGAGCTTAGGAAAATGTCCCAAATGACTCCAGGATGCTTCATTATACTCTAGAAAGCCTTTTTTTTCCCCCTGGGTAGAAGAAGAGATACAAACAAAGTTCTAACCAGTGTCCATGAGTGTTAAGAGACTCTGGACCCCTCTGCACATGAAGAAGGGGGCACATTCTGTCAGTATCAGGAGTTTCTCTGCCCAGAACCTTGGCTGGTTTGCTGCTTGGGGTGTCTCTGTGTGTGCTGGGTTTTCCTTTGTCATTTGTTTCTCTCTCTGTCTCTGTCTCCCTCTCTCTTTCCCTGTGTGTATATGTGTATGCATTTACATGTGTGCACATGTGTTCATATATCTGTGCAGTTGTGGCTATGTATGTGTGCCTCTGTTTAAGAAGCCTAGGGGTCAACCCTGGGCAAACCCCAGGAACCTACCTGTCTCTGCCTCCTTAGCACTAGAATCTCAAGTGTATGCCACCACAACTGCCTTTTTTAAGTGTATGCTGGGGAAAGAATTCAGGTTCTTACACTTGCATAGCAAGCATCTCACCAACTGAGTCATCTCACCAGACCATATTCACTCATCTTACAGGATTGGGGATTGAACTCAGAGCAGTGTCCAAAACTAGCCTGGGCTACATGATACCATTTCTCAAAATCAAAAATGCTTTAAATTCAGACATTCCAAATCCATCCAGGAGCAGTGATGCATGCTGTTAGTACCAGCACTCAGGAGGTAGAAGCAGGCAGATCTCTGTGAGATCGAGGCCAGTCTGTTCTCCACAGTGAATTCCAACCACCTGAGAGACCCAGTCTCAAAATGAAAAAGAAAACAAATAAAAACAAGGAGACAAAGAAAAAAAAAGAAAAAGAAACCCCAGATTCTTTTTTTTTTTTTTAAACCTGCTAGAATTTACTTTGCCCATTAGTTTTTCAACTTTTCCCTCTGTGCCACACAGTGACCACATACACTCACCCACTTCTCTGCTGGGCTGACCACATACAGTCACCCCCTGTGCCACCTCAGTGACCACATACAGTCACCATCCCTTCCCAAGTTCAGCTGCCTGATTAGCCTCTAACATTTTCCAATCTTATTATGTGTAGATTCTCCTACTTTTCAATGAGTAAATAAAACAAGCTGGGAATGGAACATTTATTTTGGCATCACACCAACCTAATTAAACTGCAGTTTCATTAGGCTGCAGCAGGCTGCCGAAAAATAATGTAATTGACCTATTAAAAGTTACTACTTCGGTTCAGTTTTTGGAGCTATGAGAAATTGGACTGTGATTTAAAATGCCTAGTTACCTTGACAAAACAGGCAGAGAAGGGGACAATAAAACTGGGAGTTAGAGAGAAAGGAGAAAATCCAATTAACAAGGAGACAGGTAACAAGATGTTCTCCCCAATCACAATTACTTGTCGGAAAGCAACGAAATGAAATGGAACCTAGGAAAGCTCTAGTTATTTCCTTCATTGACTGAGTGCTGCTCAGATACAGGGGGGTTGTGTGAGACGCCTCTGCCAGAACGTAGCCGTGAAGGGAAGGAACAGCCATCTGTCCTTTATCTGCTTCTTTCCCCCTCCTTGGCTTTCAGCAGGTTCATTGCTCAGGGACCTGCTCCTCTTCTTGTCTCAGACCACATGACTCAGGGGAAATTATTGCTTGATCTTAACGCTGTATATGAGTTCCATGCTGGCCAATCAGAACACAGGCTGCCCTTGACCACAGTGACTGATTTACTGCAGGACCCATCAGAACTATCATTGACACTTTTTGTGTGTCAGCTGTGTGTGTTCATGTGCTTGTGTGTATGCCTGTGTGTGTAAGTGAACGTGCTGAGGCAAGAGATGGAGGTCAGGTGTTTTCTGCTATCATTCTTTGCCCTATTCCCTGAGACAGGGCCTGTCTCTGAAGCTCAGCCTGAAGTTCAACAGCTCAGCTAGAGTGCTCACCAGGGAGCTCCTAGGATCTGCCTGTCTCTGCTTCACAATACTGGGGTTGCAAAGGTAAGTGTGGCCATGCCTGAATCTATGTCAGTGCTGGAGATGCAAACACAGTTCCCCTATGCTTTCACAGCAAGTGTTGTTACTCACTGAGCACTGGGACCATTGATGGAGAGGCCAGAAAAGAAGACTCCTCTTGTCCACCTGGTTTCTGAGGGAAAATGTCTGATACTATTCACTCTCCAGATTGCTCAGAAACCCAAAAGAGAAAGAGGTGAGATGGAGTGATAAGAAGAGGGAGACAGTAAGAGAAGAAAGGGAAGAGAAGAAGGTATGACAGAGGAAGAAGTGAGAAGATGAATAAAGGGAGGAGAGTTGGGTCAGGAGAGAGAAAAGAATGAAAACGACAGAAAGATCAGATCCTGATTCTAACCATACCTCTGTGTGTGTGTGTGTGTGTGTGTGTGTGTGTGTGTGTGTGTGTGTGTATTTGCTTGTGTTTCTGTGTGTATGCATATGCCTGTGTATGAATGTGGAGACCAGAGGTCAACATTACGTGTCTTCAACAGTCACACTCCACCTTATACTTTGAAGCAGGGTCTCTCCCTGAACCCGGAGCTCAATCGTTGTTTAGACTGGATGGCCAGTGAGCTCCAAGAATGCTCCTGTCTCTGCTTTCCCAATGCTGGGATTATAGGCACAGGCATGCATGTTGCTACATCTAAATTTTTCATCTGCGTTCTCAGGAATCATATTTGGAAAGCCCTGCTTACTTGATAAGCACTTTAGCAACTGAGTCGTCTCCCCAGCTCTACCTCAGGTTCCTTTTAGCTGCACATATTCAACCAATGCATCAGTTATCTGAAAGAGTTTAGTTTCTTTGTGCTATGTGCAAGCAAAAGTAAGCCAACGAATATGCTCAGCACAGCGTCAACTTAAAAACCAACCCCGGATTGATGGGATGGACAAGGATCAAAGCATGTTTGAATGAGGAAGAATAACTCTAGTCCTTCAAAATATAATTGAAAGTGTAAACAGCAGCACCTCAGAAAGATAATAGGAATTGTGCCACATAGGTAAACAAGTGGGCAAACTCCACACTGTCATACTGGAAATACTTTGGACCCTCCTTGCATCATCACCTACAATGTGCAAAACACAGGGGAGGACCTGCATCACTGTTGCCATGGAGATGTGGATATAAAACATCAGTTTTGGACATTCTGGAGCACAAGGTTCTGGCCAAGGATCTCTAACCTAGGCTGAGAAGACTCAACTGGGAATGTTTTAATAATGTATCTGCTTATTTTCTTGACTGGCAATGGGGTTAAGACAGTGCCATATTTTCAACAGATATTCATTGTGTGATTCCAAAGATAGATACTGTGTTCCAGGTCATTCATAAGTGAGTAGATGAAGGCTTAAGGTCGCCTTAGCAGAGACTTTATTAAGATCATTCAAATCACATTCATTCAGTCACACAGTCATTCATTTTTCCAGCATGGTTCATGTCCCCCGGCCCCAGTGCATAGTATGTATTTTGCTAAGCACTGAAGACAGAGGCAAAGTCAGCATGTATTTTATAGCATTTTAAAGTTTAGAGTTGATCATTAATAAAAGAATCACATTTGTCAATCTGTCATTATGTGGTGTTGAAGACATGCTTCAGGGATGACCTAACTCTGTTCAGGGCAGGCCTCCCTGGGTAAATCAGGGAAGATCTCCCAGAGATGGCATATCTGAAAGAATTTAAAATATGAAACAGGCTGCACTATTCAATGTAGGATTCAAATAACCAAAGGATGCAAGAATATTCCCTGTGTATGTTCACATGTGTGGTCTATGTACATGTTTATGTGCATGCACATTTATCTGTAAAGGTATGGGTAGACATGTATATGCAGAGGTCATTACTCTCTCACTCTCCACCTTATTTTTGTTGAGACTGAGTTTCTCACTGAACCTGAAACTTACTGAGGTTAGATTCATTGGCTAGACTGGCCAGTGAGCTCCAGTGATCCTCCTGACCCTATGGTCCCTGTGCTGTGATTACATGTACATAGACCCTGGAGCTAAAACACAGAAGCTCATGCTTGTGAAGCAGATGCTTTGCAGAGTGAGCTATTTTCTCAGGTCTCAAGGTATTCTTGACATAGCAGCAGGAAGCCAACAAAATCACCTAACGAACCCAGGAAACACAGAAGACCATCTGGGACAGCTGAGGATGAAATAGCCAGAGATGAAACTGGACCATTACAGCTAATCTATATGGGGCCTTCTGACAAAATGACTATCATTTAACACTAGAGAAGCTTGCAGCCCCATCAAAAAAGTATGGCCACATCCCTGGGTAGGTTGATATGTTTTCTTATGGATATGATGCATCAAGGGGTGTCTCCAAAGGTTGGTATTTCTGAAAGCTGGGAAAATACTGACCTCTGATGCCATCACTGATCAGTTTCTGATTATAGCAGTCAGGGACAACTGGGTTCAAGTTTATTTCATCCATCTGACTCTATAGGTAGTGTGAGATTTTTCAAATTATCAAGGGTATCCATTCATCTTTGAAACTTGAAAATCTCCGCACTTTTTATTAGTCTGTGGTACCCAGCAGGGCTATTGTCACCCTATTATATGGTAACTCCATTTAAACGTTTTATATATATATATATGTATATGTGTGTGTATATATATATATGTATATATGTGTGTATATATATATATGTATATATGTGTGTGTGTGTGTTAATATATTTTAGGAAGCTTATGCAGTAGTAGCTTTCCATCTGACTTTTTCTAAGGGTCTTTAATGTTAGGTATCTCTATCCTGCCTCCCATATTCTACCTCATTTAACTGTTCCTGTTCCATTATCACCCTTAAACCTTTGTATCACTACATTCCATCCCCCCTCTCTTGAATGCCCTTTTACTAATTTCCTAACCTCTAAAAGTGTCCAAATGAAATACATATCTGCAGATGCAAAATTTCCACCAAAGAGAGAAAACACGTGACATGTGTCTCTGAGTCTGAGTTACCTCACTCATGATTGTTTATAGCCAGTCTACTTACCTGTGAACTTCATAATTTCATTTTCTTAACAGATGAATAATATTTCATTGTATACGTATAACACATGCTCATTATACATTCATCATTGATGAAGAACTAGGCTGTTCCCATTTCCTGACTCTTGTGAATAAATCAGCCATGAATGCGGATGAGCAAAGCCAAGTGCCAGGAACGAGTTACCTCTTTTGGAGTTGTTGACTACTGAGATCCCATCAACCCTGGCATTGCAGGCCAATGCTCTTGGTTACCTTCTAGAACTTGACAGTAAGACCATTGCTGAATATATCACACACTTGAGTCATAGAACATGGAGAAATCATGCTTATTGTGATCTGGAAGCTTCATTCATACTGGCTAGCTTTCATAGTGATGGAAGGTACTGGAAGGTGCTATTCAGGCTACTGGAATAGAGTAATCTTCAGTTTTACCCAGGTGTGAACCCTGTGAGCTACAAAAATGAACAGTCTGTCAAGATATGCCCACTGGTACAATAGTGAATGAAAGCTGTGTGATTAAGCAGCCGCTTTCTGACTAGATTTAAGGCCCATTCTACAAGACAAAACCTATGCCTCATGATATTATCAGGTCCAGGAACCTGGGTCTAGACAGATCCCAGGCCACTGGGGAGGACTTGCTGCAATTACTATGCTAAGTGGACATAGTATTACACAGAACCCAAATGTCTGATTGCTATAACCATAGATTAGTACATATCTCAACTCCCGCTAGAGAAGCTTCCTCTTTTTAAATTTTATTTATTATTTTTATGTGTAGAAGTATATGTTTGTAAGTATACCCAAGACATGCAATGCCTGTAGAGGTCAGAAGAGGGCATCACATTGCTCTAGAAGTAGAGTTACAGACTCCTAACCACTGAGCTATCTATCCAGCCCTAAGAAGCTTCTTACAGAAGATGGTGGTTAACACAGAGACCCATAACAGGTCAGGGGAAAGAGAATAAGATACTGTGGAATGCTCAGCCCTAAATGGGATACTTATATCACAATTGCTCCTCCTAAGACTCAGGGATAACTTTGGACAAAGAGGCAGAAAGATTATATTAGCCAAAGTCAGTAGGTGATTATAAGGAAAGAATAATTTCTGAACACAACAGGGTCATTGCATATATGAACTCACAGTAGTTGTGATGGCATATACAAGATCTATGCAAGGTCATGCAAGGAAAAAAAAAATCCCTGGATAGAAGGGGCGGTGGGTACCATGTCCCAAACCCTACCTCAGGAACATTGGCTGCTGCTATTATGATAGGGAGAATTGGGTTTCTTTAAAAATGTGACCACTCGTTGGTCAACCACCCTCCAGGGGATGACCAACACCTAAGTGCATTTGGGCATCACAAACTGGGCTCACTGTTTTTTTAAGAGGATACACAATTTGGTGTGTAAGGAAGGGAGGCATGAACCCAGAAGGAATTAGGAAGAGGTGTGGATATGATCAAAATATTTTTTTTAATTCTCAAAGAAATAATAAAAATAAGGAAGAAACAAAAGTTGATTAAAAAAAAGAAAATCAAAAATCAAATGAAGACAGGCTCTGATATTTCAGGCAATACATTCAAAATTAATAACTCCTTAATTACATTTCTCTAAAATGCAACATTATATCAGCATCACTGATTGTTAAATTTAGGAGTCATAAAAACTTTATTATGTTGGAAGATGAGTTGTGTGGTAGGAACTTCCATATTTCTTCAGTGACTGGTGAGAAATAATAGTTCATCACAAATTAAATGAGTTGTTAATTGCTAATTTACTTTAACAGGAAGATTATAAAAATTCTCTAGAAACTTTTACCAGAACAATTTTCAATTGCATGTTAAATTTGTGTGCAACATAATACGGTGTATGTCAGTTCTCTTTCCTTTGTTCTTAAATTTACTGTTAATTTTATTCTTTTTTTTATTTTAAAATTTGTTGTTTGACATCTTTCTACATGTATAAAAAGTATACTAGTCATACTTACCTCCTATTTCTGGGATGCCACTTTCTACTAGATTTATTTTAGATAGTGAGTGAGTGAGTATATGTGTGTATGTGTGTGTATGTGTGTGTGAGTGTGTTTGTGTACATACCCTTAGAGGATCATACTAGGCATATACTAGTCATACTCACCTCCTATTTCTGGGATGCCACTTTCTACTAGATTTATTTTAGATAGTGTGTGTGTGTGTGTGTGTGTGTGTGTGTGTGTGTGTGTGTGTGTGTACTCGCCCTCGGAGGCCAGAGGCATTGAATCCCCATAGAACTGGATTTGCAGACAGCTCCTGAGCTGCCTAATGAAAGTTGGGAGCTGAACTCTGTTTCTCTACCAGAGCAGTGCTCATCCACTCTTAATTACTGAGTCATTTCTCCAACCCCCTTCCTCTCTTCTTATCCTAGTCTATGGCTCCTAAGGCAAAGTAACTATTTGTTGGGGTGAGAGGGATGTATTCTGTGTCTTACATAACATGTAGAAACCCTGCTTGTTCTCACTAAATGTCAGTAGCATCTCCTCACTTGTAACAGCCAAAATTATTCTAAAGATTACCAATGTCCCCTAGGGACCAAGAAGAGTCTTGATTGATAATAATCAACTCCTGTATGAAAGCCTAGAGCAAAAGAAAAATTTTTATATCTCTGACTGTGTTGGATACATAGCCATGAGCAACTTCCTGGAAGAATGTAACACTCAAGTTAAAGAAATGGGACACATCTTTGACTGTCACAGTCTGAGAGTCCCCAGTGAAGCAAAGCTGGCAGTCCAGGAAACCTCAACAAACACAGCTGAGATTTGCTTGCTCAAGAGTCAAGCGAGACCCAGGAGAGGGGCAACATCCTCAGATGGCAGATCAATAGGTCACCAGCCTCTAAGAAGATAATGGGGTATTTTCATAGCAGTAACATGACCACAATGGAATATAGATGCCTGTTGTCTTCAAGGGAAGGATCTGTCCCTAATCAGTACTGGCTGGTGGTTCATGTCATATTTACAGAGACCATTAACGCCCAAGGCAAGGTACCAGGAAAGAAAAGGTTCCTTTTCTCAAACAGCACACAACAGGACTGAAATAAGAAGCTTTATAGCAGCTCTAAGAGCAAAAGCTTCTCAATGAAGGCCCCAAGGATGGAGTGACCATCCCTTCCAAAGAAAGCTATGACAAGTATGATGGGTTTATATGTGACAGTAATAATCAGGAAAGCATAACTGTTATGGGATATAAATTCCAAAGTGTAGTGGTACTTTACAAGTCATCAAAGGACTACCTTCGCTAGGTCTAGAAACCCCAGTCAGGTAGCCTTCCTTAAAAAAATTCATACATAGGAACCCACAAGTTTGCGTTGCCCTATATAAACGTCCCTTGCCAAATAATATATGGTGTATTAGTTAATTTTCCCAATCACTGTAACAAATATACCTACAAACAAGTTAAAGAAAAGAATTTTTAAGAGAACATGCATGTGTGGTGGCACATGTGTGGAGGTCAAAGGACAGCTTGCAGAAGTCAATGCTCTCTCATTCTAGCGTGTGGGTTCTGAGAATCAGACTCGGGCTTTCAGACACAGAAGCAGACACCCTCACCCTCTGGGCCATCTAATCAGCCTGGATGATTTATCTGATTCAGTGTTTTCAGATCTTCAGTCCATGCCGAGGCAGAGCATCCCAGAAGTAGGAGCCTGAGTGTGGAGGAAATCTGTCATCTTCAAGGCAGAAGGAAGAATAAAGAAACACGCAAGAAAGGCAGGGCAAGAGAATGCAATGAAGACCACACCCCCTGTGACCTACGAACTGTAAGTATGCCCTAATACCTACCTTTTACCAGCTTTCAGGAATACTGTCAGATCATGAATCCATGCATGGGTGAGGTCAGAGCCCCATCATTTAAAAGTTTCTGGAAACTCCATGGCAGATACTCCAGATTGTGCTTAACTAATACCCTGGACACTTAAATCTAGTTAATTCACCCATGAGAATTCACCATCACAGCAGAGATGAATCAGTATGTCCACCGCATACTTTGGAAGCCAGGAAAAGGAGAATAGAAAAGAACATGAGGTTAAGGACTCATACATGAAAAAATTTAAGATACTTGCTATGTAGCCTAGAATGACGGTAAACCTCTAAACCTCCTGCCTCCAACTCTCAGGTCCTAGGATTACTGGCATGTGCCATTATACAAGGTTTATTCAGTACTGAAGATGTAACCTAGGATTGTGTATGCTATTCAAACATTCTACCCACTGAGCAGCATGCATCTCAGTCCCATGGGTGGCATTTTCTAAAGTCAGGTCACTTTTTACATGGTTCATCAAAAGCAAAATACAGAGTTTAATACATTTCCACAGCTGGCTCTAGGAGTTGTGATTTGAGCATCAGAGGGGCAAAAACAGCTCCAATGAGATGTTCAGGAGACTGGGCTGATGTACCTATGAATGAATGTCTTGGGGAAAAAAAAAAAAAAAAAAAACATCTACTCAGTGATCAGACAAAGCTGGGTCTGTGCTGATGGGCATTGATGCTGGGGACAAAATCTGTGTCTGCATGTCAACTCCAGCACAGCTGTGTGTGTGCATCTCTGGAGCATCCTCAGCTTATCTAAGCCTGTCACAGTCTCATCTGTGAAAGCAAATAAGGAGGACACCTACTGTGTGGATTAGGTTTGTCTTTGGTTTGCTACAAACATCCCAGAGAAGGGTCAGGCTCAGAGCGGCCCCTCCAAACCATCCTTTCTATTCATCCTCTGTGACATTTCTGGTTCACACTATTGAGCAAATATGTATTTATTTCTCCCTTGTTTGTATGTGTGTGAGCCGGCCCCTAAGGGACTGTGTCCTTGGAAGCTGGTAATCTTTTGTGGTGTTTATTATTGTGGCTTTGCATATCAGTTGGCCTAATGATCAACTGGCTATTTGTTGACCACATAATTTGAAGGTAGAATTTCTCTCCCAGCTACTCAGCATGCTGATGTTAAGACATAAGACTACCTGGTAATCACTGTGGAGAATCTCCTATGAATCAAAGGTAGTAATGGAAAAATTCAAAGAATATGATTGCTTAAAAAGTGGCCATGTGCCAGGGCTGGAGAGAGAGCTCATTGAGTGAGAAGCCTGGGTGTTTCTGCATGGACCCATGTTCGGTTCCTAGAACAGAACCTACAAGGTGGCAAACAACCATCAGTAACTATGGTTCTAGAAGATCCAGCACCCCTTCTGCAGGCATTACATGCATGAGTATACATATATACATGCATGCAAACACTGATATACCAAATTATTTTTAAATAAAAAATTGCGAAAAAAGTGGGCTATACCAACCTGAATACATACTTAAAGTTATGGGAGGTGTCTGTGTAGGTAAAATGCCTGGTACACAGCATAGGGACCTGAATTCTGATCCCCAGCACCCACATAAAAGCTGGGGGTGATGGTATGTATCTGAGCTGTGAAGGCAGAAAAGGTGGATCCCTGGGGCTTGCTGGTCAGCCAGTCTAGCCAAAACAGGAAGCTCCTAGTTCACTGAAAGGCCTTGTCTAGAATAAAACAAGGTAGAGACTCATCAGGGAACACACCCCAAATCAATCTCCGGCCTCTACATGCGCTTGCACAGGCAGGAAGACAGGCATGCCCTCAAAGTCAATGGAATTTGGTGGAATGTAGGAAATCCCATCCACACAAACCAAAGAGGACAAGGTCACAAGACACCAGTAGTCTCACTCTTGAGCAAATCTTGCCCTGTATTAATAACCAGGAAACAGATTTTAGAATTCATCTTATAGCTGAGCATGATGAAGCCTGTCTTTAATCCCAGCACTTGAACAGTTGAGGCAGGAGGATTGCCACACATTTGAGAGCCAAGTCAAGCCTGGACTGCAGAATTAGGCTCTGCCAATCAATCAGCATACAAAGATATGTTACATGGAATAAATATGTTTTCAATTTTGTTTTGGTCATTAGAAGCTGGAGACCCGATTTGAAGTAGAAGATGCCATTTTGCTCTTCCTCCCTCTCCCTCCCTGTCCCTCTCCCTTCCTGCTTTTTGTTTCTCTGTTCCTCTTTTTCTCCTGATTTCTCCTTTATCACCCCATCTCCCTCCCTCTCCTCTCTTTCTGTTTCTCTTCTTTCCCCTGTCCCTGTCTCATACACCTCACAGGCCTGTGATGTTTAGGGCAGATTGCTGATGCAGAACAAAATGCAAATCACAGCTTCTTTTCACGGTTGCTTTTTATTTCTCCCAAACACCCACAGAAGCAGATGCATGCTCCACCAGCTACCCAGCCAAGGACAAAGAGAAGAGAACAGAGTCCGTCTAGAAGACCATGAATCACAGCATCCTTCATCATTCTCAGTGCCTTCTCAGAACAGGACTTTGCAAACCTTCCTATCCTGCTCAGCAATTCACACACCCTGGTTATTTCTCCAGGGGCCAGGACTCACATGCCTCCTAAGAGAAGTGGTTGGTCATGACTCACAGAACTGTTTTCAAAGGAAGGAAGACTAACTGCAGCTAGACACAGCATTGCACACCTGTGATCCAAGCACTCAGGAGACCGAGGCAGGATGATCTCAAGTTTGAGGGAAGTGTAGGCTACACAGCGAAACTGTGTCTCAAAAATACAACAGACAGACACAGACCAAACACCACTGATGTCTGCTGTGAGTCAGAAAGCAGGTAACTGCTTGTTTTGTATATTGTCAACCCCAGACTGAAAAATTCTTGATAATAACCAACAATGTCATTTTTGTTATATAGAAATAATTCCAATAAATGACACTTAAATGAAATAATCACCTTTGTGACCACATGCCTCATGAACAGTCACGATTTCCCTAACCCTGTGACCTTGGCCAAGTGACTTAGCTCCTCGAGTTCCATCCTCCTCCTGTACCAATAGCACCAATAGCAGCCCCCCAACCATGTTTCACTTGCTATTATTTCTTGTACCTGTGATGAATCACAGTTCCCAAATACCAATATTGATCTTTGGAGATGTAGACAATGCTCATTTTTCATTTTTTTCACGCATTTTATGTTTTATTACAGTATACTGTTACAATGTTCTATTTTCTTATTGTTTTTGTTCAACTCTTAGTGAACTTAATTTATAGATTACATTTTGTCTTAAGTCTCTATGTATGTGGAGGCTGTAGAGATGGCTCAACGGGTACGTCTGAGTACTGCTCTCGGAGAGGAGTGTGCTTCTTCACACTCAATGTTGGCCTGCTGACAACTGCGCATAACTCCAGCTCCAGAGGGCTCTGGCACCCTCTTCTGGCCTCTGTAGGCACCTGCACTCACATGCACATCCCCTAACACACATACACCTGATAAAATTAAAATATATATTTTAAAATGTTTTTAAATGTGGAGAGAGGATGACAGGAAGTGCCTTTTGTAGTTTTCCCTGATAGGTGGATATCATTTTTTTGCACCTCACTGGAAAAGCTATCACAAGCCACCCCCAAAATGAAAGGTAGAATGGAAATGTGCCTGCGCTTGTACAATTGTTTATTAGCAACGTTTCCCCACTTGAGAAGAACACAAATTATTAGGCAATAGCCAGCTGCTCTGGCGCAATACCTTTCAGAAAGGTTTAGAGAAATCAATTTCCTGACATCTGTGAAATATTTTCCTGTTTTAATACCACCTCCCTCAACATGTTGGAAATTCTTTATATCCAGTGCAAATCCTCAGCAATAAAACAATGATTGCCCGTTGGTGTTAGCAGACAAGGTGCTCACTTCTGTGAGTTGACTTCAGGTACTGCCTTTCTTTCCCTGTCCACAAAACCAGGATCAATCCCCTACTGCCTATTATTTCCTCCTGGGCTGAATCCTAGAGAACCAAGTTAAAAATCCTGTTGGCAGAGTCAAGATGACTCAATAAGTAAAGCTACTTGCCACCAAGCCTGAGCATCTGAGTTTGATGGCCAGGATCCACATGGTAGAAGGAGAGAATCAACTTCCACAGGCTTTTTCCTGACCTCCACATGTGTGCTGTAGTACATGACTGTCCACAGAAACACACACCTACATAAATACAGACATACATGCAGAGCTACATAAATGTAACCAAAAATAAAAATACATGATTTCCTGGAAGACTAATAATGTGGGAGAGAGTAGCTATCACTTTCCAGAGGCCCCATGTTTCTAAGACTCTTAGGGAATGTTAGGGAAACACTTCAATTTAGGGTAAACAAAAAATCTGCAAATCCCAACACTATGCACATGCTTCATGAAGCACATAATTCCTTATAGACAGTAGGTTGTAATCATCTTTATCAGAGTTATGAAATGATGCATAAAGAGTGACTCGTGGACTTAAAATTTGGTTGTACCGTTCTGACAGGTAGGTCCTAAAGAATGTGCTGGGATCTGACCTTATGTCACATCACAGGGAAGACAGTGGCCTTCCCTCTATGTGTGTCAAAGTGACCATATGTTAGAATTATTGGTTATCCATTCTTTAGAGAAGATTCAGACAGAAAAGTCTTATTTCATCAAACCACAGTTCACCATTTCCAGCACATGGACACCTCATTTACCCCTCATAACACCTACACTTCTGGCTTGAAGTTCAACAGTAAGGCAGGCTCTGCAGTGAGAGTACCTCATATACACAGAGTGCCTGCCATATTCACCTGGCAGAACTGAGCAGGACTGAGGTGAAGGTTACAGCAGACATGAGCCATGTGTGTGATAAATGTTAAGCAGTCTCAGCATTTTGCACAAGGTGCTAAAGGCAGCCTCACTGTGCAGATGGCTAAACTGAGGCTTAAGTGATGTGCCCATGATCCTAGAAATGCCATAGAATAAAAAGCCATGGGGAACAGATGGGCATACCTTCTTGAGTCAGCAGTTCAAGTCTCAACCAACTTGAACACACCTGCTGATGAAATGGAAGTCTCCTAAGGAGAAAGAATGAACCATGGTTGAAAGAATCAAACTGCGTGAATAGGGAAGGAAAGAATCTTTTAGAATAAAGATAAGCTACACAATGCAAAGTGTTTTCTGGGATAAAATAATGATGGCTTGAATGTGTGCCCCTGTGTCCCCAAATGCACCTATTGAGACTAAGCCAGAAAAAGTATGAAGAAAGTACAGTTGCTGATATGCCTCAGGGAGGCCAGTGGGTGTCACTGCCTCCCCACAGTGCTCCAGGGGAACCAATGCAGGCAGCAGCCTCAGACAACCAGCTCACTCTCCAGCACAGAACGGCAAGCCCCTGTGCCTTCTCCACCAAGCGTCCCTTTCCTGAGACTTCTCACCCCTGTGTCTCACCAACAGTCAACCATCCAGCTTTCTCAAATATGGCCACTAGCCATGTGTTGCTGGGACTCTGGTTCCCTTCAGAATTGTGCTATGCACGCAGTCATGTTAAGAGAGATGATAGGTGTGGGAATCATGGAGATCTGCACTCACAGTAACTGAGACGAAGGCTAATGATTCTTAGAGTCACTGCAAGATCTCAGTTAGTGGCAGACTCAGTGAGTTCCTTAGAGGAACTTCTTCAACTTGAACAGAAAGACACACTGTGCTGCCGTAGATACCCCACCCCAACTCCCATTTCCCAAGGGGAGTGGTGTCTCCAAGCTCTATGTACAGAGGGATGTTTGGGGAAGTCTTGATTCCAGGGTCAGAACTCTAGGGTAAGGGAATTAAAGGAACATCCAAAACGTATGCTCATCTGCGCCTGCCAGTAGATTCAGGGCTTCCCTAGTGTCCTCTGCTAAAGTGGAGTTCAAGGTTATGAATGGAAAAATATTTACTGTGCTGATACATAAGAAGAATGCTGGGAACACAGAAGGCATAGAAACGTACCAAGTGGACATCCTTGGAGATTAGACCTGAAACTAATGAAGAAGAACTAGGACAGTTATATTCCTGTCTAATTTTCATGTGTGCAATTTTGATTCTATAAGCACATTGAAACCTGCTTTGGGTGTAAAAAATGCCATCATGAGACGCATTATTTTGTAGGCTCACTAAAAAAAAAAAAGAAAGAAAATTGATTTTGACCTTTACTGCTTTAAAAATAGCTTGTACTCATTAAAGGATATGTGCAAAGCTCATAATTAGATCTTAGACAACTTGGGGGTGTTGTAAGCTTATTTGGTGCCTCTCAGAGAGCTTGATACAAATGAAATATGTACCAGTAAATCAAATATTCACAAACACTATACATATACACACAATATATATAAACACACACACACACGCACACACATATATAGAAATTAAGTATCACAGGAAGTGATGCAGTTAAGAGCACTTGAGACTCTTGCAGAAGACCTGAGTCTGATTCCCAGTTGACCTGAATTCAGTTCCCAGCACCCACATTGGTCACCTTATAACTGTCTGTAATTCCAGCTCCAGCGGAATTGACATCCTCTTCTGGTCTCTGCAGGAACCACACATGTGCACATACACACATACAGGCTCACATACCTATACACGTAAACAGAAAAATAGAATAAATCTCTTTTGCAAATTAAGATAGACCTTTATACACTAAGAGAGAGCCCAAGAAGCTTGCAAGGTATGAAGAATGCATTCTGTATGGCTCCATTTATATTCAAGTAGAGCTGTGTTCTCAACTATGAAATGGAAAGCTATGAGCAATGTAGAAAAGCTATAACGAAATTGTCCCCAGCAGACAGGGTTGAGAACTGTGTTACCTGTATATACATTAGTGATACTGACTGGTCATAATCATAACTGTGGTGGAACACATCGGCAACCACTAAGAGTTGTGCAAAGTGAGAAAAGCAAAGTCACCATCTTTGCGCCCAACACCATAATGACTCATCCTTCCTACAAATCCTTTGTCATAAATATATTAAGGAATGTTTACCGAATGCCCTCACTAGGTTCAGTGATCTGGCAATTTATCCACATTCTTCTTCTTTGTGTATAATAAATATTTCCTGACCAATCACTCTCCCCTGTCAAATCAATACAAGGTGGTGAGCCTGTTTCAGCAAGCCCTAACATTTTCCATATGAGAAGGTGAAGAATGAGGATTCCCAGAGGCCGGGAACTGCCACTCTGTGTTCTCCACCATGTCCCCTCCTCCTTTTCCATCTTTTCTAGTTTGATTTCTGATACTGTGATCAAAAATACTCTGACCAAAATCAACTTAGAGAAGAAAGTGTTTATTTGGCCTACACTTCCACATCCCAGTCCATGAGTGAAGGAACAGGGCAGGAGCTTGAAGCAGAAACCATGAAGAAGTACTACTGGCTTGCTTCCAGGCCCAGCGATTTCTAGCTTTCTTATACAGTCCAGAATGATCAGCCCAGAGTATGGTGCCACCCATAGAGAGCTGGGTCCTCTTACGTCAATTAACAATCAAGACAACCCCTAACAGACATGTCCACAGGCCAATCTTATATGAATAACCCCCCAATTGATACTCCCTTTTCAGGTGACCCTAGGCTGTATCAAGTTGACAGGTAAAATTAACTGTGACCCCATCCAACAAACCCATTTCTGCTTCCTCTTCAGACTGGAAGGATTCAATACAAGGAAGAAAATACATTCACAACATATTTAATATAGAAGTCCTTGAGTGTATTGGGCTTGTATAAATCAAGGTCACTTATCAGAAGTTCTTAACAGCCGTAGCTCTCAGAGTTAGCATTCCCTCCTCACTCTCTGGTACCATCCTTTTAATAGTTCCCTGCACACCCTCCTTTCCAGTTCTGCTTTGGTTCCCCTTGAAAAAGCAGCTCATATCATTAAGGGGAAGAAGCTCTGGCAATTTCCAAAGAAGCCTTTGGGGAATAGACCCCTTTTGTTTGTAGCTATCAAAACAAATTATGAGCTACATGCCTGAAAGGATGTTGACTCCAAGATGTTTTCCCTGGGGACATGCAAAGTTGCTAATGTGAATTCTAACCCTTTGTCTTATAAAGGCCAATCAGAAATGTTCGCTGATCTGAATAGGGCCTGCTCCTTAGCTATCCAGAGGACTCTATATTTGGAATACAATAATGCCATTTTGAAAGCAGGGTGCTCTGGGCCCCTGATTAATGAACTAGAGCAGATCTCCAATCAAGGGCCTGGATCTTGGCTTCGAAATCATGCCCAATTCTCCCTCCTCCCCATTCTTCTCATCCTGGAGCTGACCATGAAGGATTGTATTTCAAAGTTAATCGAGTCTTTAGAAGTAAAATAGTTATAATAATCGAGGAAAAAATATTAGCTATTTCCACACTTAAACAAATGGCACATGGCACATAAATTCCACCATCTGCTATGACTTTCGCTGAGTAGGAAGCTGGCAAATATTGTATAATCATCTACATATGACGGATAATTTTCAGCCAAGCCTAAATAAAAAAGTGCTTTGTCTTCAGGCGCTGCTTTAAAAAGCCAGAGACATAAAGTAAACAATAAAACATGATCTCAGTGCGTATTTTTTCCATTAAATATATAAAATTGTAGTTTATAGACATGTGAATTATATTATAAATGGGTGTACATGCTTTTTTAAAAAATGTGTGTGTGTGTGTGCATCCACATATATGCAGGTACCTGTAGAGGCCAGAAGAGGGTGTCAGATCCCCTAGAATTACAAGTAGTTTTGAGTCACCTGACATGGATGCTGGGAACTGAAGTTATAACCTCCGGAAGAACAGCAAGTACTCTTAACTGCTGAACCATCTCTCCAGTTTTAGATATAGATACTTTCTATCACTATGTCTCAAAATCAGTTCCTCAAGCCTTTTGAACCATATATGAACACAACCCAAGTATATCATGTTCAATTTTTAAAATTTTGTCTCCTTTGCTTCTTCTTTAGGATAGGATCTCAGTAGCTAGAGCAGGCTGGCTTTGAACTTATGATCCTCCTGCCTGCATCTAATAAATGCTAGAATTTAAAACAGGTGCTCCCATCCTTAGCCATAAATATCTATGCTGCACGTAGAAAACACTCCATTTAATTTACTTTTTCTTGCATTTATTTTGGAGTGGGGAGCCAGATGCCATAGCACACGTAGAGGTCAGAGAACAACTTGTGGGACTTGATTCTTTTCTTCCCCCATGTGGGGTCTGGGCATTGAACTCTGGTCATCAGGCCAGGCAGCAAGCACCCTACTTACTGAGGCATCTCACCTGTGCAGCACTCAATTTACTTTTAACCTGTTCTAAGAGAAGCCTCCAGTGACAGTATCCTTGACTTAGGGTTCACTGAGAGTTAAAGCAATGAAAGTTCTCCTTTTCAGGAAGTAATGGTATTTGTAGTGGAGTGGATGTAAGGCACCGTGGGGATCATTTGCACAAACTGAAAATATAAATTCATGGTCAATGAAATCGTGTCCTTGCAGAATACTTGAAATTCCTAATATATAACAGAATTAGTGTAGTCAGATTTCATTTAGGCACAAGGCTCGGCCGTCCATTATTTAAACAGCGCTGTCAGTCATGAGAGAATACTTCAAGCACATGACAACAAAATTCTCTCCATACTGAAGGTCGTCCTGTAAATCAGAAGAGAACGCAAGGGTTTCCTAACGACTCCTTCTCAAACAAATTACCGGCTGGTCGCACCAAAATGAATTTTATTATTGAAGACAAGTGAATTGTACAGTACTTATAGCAAACACATTAGAGGATTAAAATTGATTGAAGGAGATTGGATTTGAAAAGATATAAATAAGGGAAGACATGAAAAATCTGCTCAAAGTGAACTTATCAAAACGGCCGTGGAAATCAGCTACTGACCAATAGCTTCTGGAAGGCTCGTTCCGGTTGTCCCTAGAGAGCAAGTAGAAATATTGCACTGTGGCTGCTGTTAGTATGACACTGCACTGTAGATGCAGGACACGTATGCACAAGTACAGATGGACAACTCATGAAACCACTGTGACCAATATCCACTGCTTGATGTGACCATCAAAGAAGTTTTGAGTGATTCCACAACACATGTGTATCTATCTTCTCTCCATTTCAGGTTAGCCATAGGAAGTTCCACTTGCATCAAAGTGGATTAACCATGGAGTGATCAGATATTCAAAGTCAATGATTATTCTGTGGGGTTAGCTCTCTATTCTATGGGCTTCCTGCAAATACTGGGATTAAACTCGCACAACAATGCTGTGGGGGAGACAATACCAGTATTTCATTGTACAGAAAAAGCAAAACAGTTTCAGAAAGGATAAAAAATGTCCCCTAGTTCATACAGACATCAGGAGGCATAGACGGTATTCAAAATTGGGCTCACTTGGTAAAATGCTTGCCTTGCTAGCAAGAGGAACTATGTTTGATACCCAGAACCCATGGAAGAAAAATCAGGTGTGGCGTAATCCCAAAACTGGAGAGGTAAAGACTGGAGACCCATTTGGAAAGGTCCAGGCTAATGAGAGATGGATAGTGCTTGACAAATGATGACACCTGATACTGTCGGGTAGTGGCCTGGCACACACACACACACACACACACACACACACACACACACACAAATAAGTAATACTAACTATCATAATAAAGTAGAACTGCTATGATATGGTCTCCAAGTCACTAAGCCTGAGGCATCATTATCTCCAGTCTCAAAATGCAATGGAGGGATATTGGCACAACCTCTGGATTTAATAGAGTATCAGTCTCAAAGGAAACTAACTCAGTTATGGAACTGTCTGACCATTAATTTCAATGATTTGACTGTGTAATATAATGTTTCAATCCTGGAACACAATTTAAACTGGGACAGGTAGTCATTACTTAACTTAGAGTCTGAAAATTCATCTCCAACATGTCACATTTTTTTGTAGCCTCTATTCAAAGACTTGCCAAAAAAGATACGGACTGAATATTTCAAAGTCCATGAAACTCAGCATCTCAAATTCAAATAATGCCTCGGCTGCTACTGCAGATGAAAATAGTGATAGAAAATTTTATTAAAATTGTAAGCAAAGAGAAAGCACATTTGTCAAACACAGATCCCGTCTCCCAAACAGATGAGAATATGGAGTACAGGAAAGGAGAAAAGAGGAAGCAGGAATAACAGTGGCAATGGATGTGGAGAGACTGAGTGATGGGTCAAAATAAACACATGAAAGTCATCATTCCAAGAGAAAGTGATAAGAAACAAAATAAAGATGCGTGTTGGCAAAAAAAAAATGTTTTCATTAACACTTAAAAATAGCCTGTGCTTTGAAAGTTTAACTTTTATAACACACTCATTAAGAATGCTGGGGCTGAGAGGGCTCTAGGATTTCAAAGGAGGGATAAGAAGAGAAATTGTGGGAAAAGTCAAATCCAATGGATGTCAGTATATCTAGTGACAAAATATATCTCACCTGACAGTCACACAGGTTTGAATGAATGTACTGTGGGTGTACATCTTAAAGGTATTCTGGAATGTGTGTCTGCTCATGTCTGTGCAAGTATGTGCAGAATCTGTTGGACAGCTTTAGATGCCTTCTTCAGTAAAGCCATTCACCTCTGGGCTCGAAAGCTAGCTCAGAGGTTAACAGCACTGGGTGCTCTTGCAGAAGACCCAGGTTCAGTTCCCACCACCACCATGTCAGCTAAAAACCCTTCTTAATTCAAGTTTCAAGAGATCCAATGCCCTCTTTCGGCCTCCATGGACACTGCATGCATGGGTACAATTATCTACATGCAAGCAAATCATATATATATATATACATATATATATGTATATATGTGTATATATATATGCATATGTATACATATGTATATATATATATATGTAATAAAATTTTTTTTAATGTTTTTAAAGTCTTCCACCTCCTTTGAGACAGGATCTCTCACTGGCCTGCAGCTCACCCTTTACACTGAGCTGGCTGGTCACTGAGCACCTGGATGGGAATGAGGATGGCTGCTTCCTGATGATTTGAGACAGGTCTGTGGCTCTCTCCCTCTTGGTGGCTGATCTGAGCTACAGGCACAAAAGTTTCAGCTTTTCCCTCAGGGCAAACAGGGGGACTGTGCTTCCATGCTGCTAGAACTTAGCCATAGCGGAGAGTCTTACTTTAGTGAACATAATGTGATCAGAAGTGACAAGTGTCATTTTGGGATAGTGGCTTGAAGAAACAGTGTGCAATTACCTTTGTTCTTTCTCTGGCCCAGTAATTACACATCTTGGCATTGGAGCCAGGAACCCTCAATGAGGAAGAAATAGGATAGGACCCTCAGCTAGCCCACAATAGACAGAAAGCATTTAGAGGGGAAAAATGATGGTGTATAAATTAGAAATTATTTCCCAGTACAGCATAACACACCTTCTGCTGGCTGCTGCTTTTGCTGGGGCACAAATTCTTCCATTTTTCTTAGTGTAGAGCAGAGTGACAAATGTCAGGGGGGTTATCAGTTTGGGGAACCCTGGCTGGTTTCTGCAGTGGTCTTTTATATACTGAGAAGTGTTGCTATCACTACCATCTTTCCAGTTGCAAATGCTTTCTAAAATGCATTTAAATATTTAATTAACAAATAAAGACTGGATGCATTCAAAATATGAAGGAAAGGCTGTGATCTGTGTGAGGATCATCTCAACTGAATTAAGAGATCTGTCTGTACCTAAGGTGTGTACTAGATTCCTAGAAGCTGTTCATCTTATCATGGATACTCTGAACATTCTGACCAGTATCTTCCCGTTTTGAAACAACCTCAGCCCTTGGCAACTAACCTTAAACTATCCTCACGTCTATGAGTTTATTGTCCCTGGGTGTGTACATGTATATATTCATGTGTACAGGTGCACATTTGTGTATATGTATTATGTGGAGGTCAGAAGACAAGCTCCAATGTTGTTTCTCAGACACAGTCCACCATTTGTTTTGAGACTGGGTTTATCACTAGGACCTGGAATGTGCTGATGAAGTGAGACTGACTGGCCAACAAGAACCAGGGATCTACCCATCTAGGCCTCCCCAGTGGCAGGATTATAGGCACACACCTCCATACATCGCTTTTTTATATGGGTTCTTGACATTGAACCCAGGTCCTCATGCTTGTATGGCAAAGGGCTTTGCCAGTGAGCTGTGTCCTCATCAGCTCAGAGTTCAGCTTTAGATTCCACATTTAGATCATGTAGGATTTGACTTTCTATGTGTGGATTATTTCATTGGCATCATATGTTCATGTTCATCCACACTGTGAGAAGCGACACGTCCAGTCTACTTCTCCTTTATGGTCAAATAAGGTCCTGCTGCGTTCACTGTACTGAGTCCGCTCCCTTGCACAGCTGTACTAACAACGCAATGCACTCAACATATACTTATAAGATGCTTTTGCACAGTCATTGTGGAGTCTCTGAAACATTCTACTCATGCACTCACAGCAAAGGTAAGGAAGGAGCTTGTGTTCTTCAGCCTCACCAAGCTCTTCCAGTGTCTGTGGTCTTAGGACCACAGACACTGGAAGAGGCTCGTGTAGTGAGCAAAGGAGGCTTTGAGAACACAAACAGGACTTCAAGCTTATGGTGTAGATAGAAATGGCTTCACTGGGAGAAGTCCAAATAGGCAAGGAAGCAAAAAAAAATGCAAAGGCTGCTCCATGTGGGCCATGAGAGCAGTTAGAGGCAAGGAAAGGCAAAACACTGGCAAATGTTGGTGACTGAAGCTAGAAGCAGAGGCAGAACTCTGGACCACAAATGTGTTTGAAATCAGGTACATGTTGGATGGTATCTAACTGTAGCACAGTGCCATTGAAGGTAGGTAACACAGCCGGGCTTCTTTCTTTTTCTGTTATACTTATATATTTGTGTATATGTATAGAGGAGCATATGTTATGGTGCATGTCAAGATCAGAGGACAACTTGCTTAAGTTATTTCTCTCCTTCCACCACGTGAATCCTGGGGACTGAAGCCAGGTCATCAGGCTTGGAAGCAAGCAACTTTATCCTCCAATCCAGATAGCCAGCCATATCTTTCTTTCATGGATTATCCCTTTACTTGGAGAAAGGCTTATATGGAACTAAAACAGAGACGGACAGAGGGACACAGGATGGAGGCTTGTACCCATGATAATATAGCAAAAGATGGGGACATCAGAATGAAGGGTGCTGGACAGGAAGGCAGAAAGGAAGAATAGCTATTGAAATAGGGTAATCAAGGATAGAAATAAACGTTGAAGGCAATGCCAGAGGAATGTGACGGATCCGAGTTTGCTCTATTTTTATTAATTGTTTTAGATAGAGTACAATGTTATTGGTCAGTTATGAAATCATCATTTACTCACATCGTGGTACTGCTCGGACTTTGCCATCTACTCGCTCTTGTTGCTCCTCTTTCCCTAAATATTAGAGGAAAAATCCAACCCCCCATCTCCTTTGAAGCCTCTCATATAAGTATAGGACCCTGGTCCTGGTGTCACACGGGATTAGGTTAGCATCAGAGCAATGATTCTATCTAGGATAATATTAACTTCCTCAACATCCCATTATGTAAATAACTGGCATTTCATTTCAACTTGCTTTCTAAGAAGAGTTACTTGTTGAGTAGAATACTGGGAGGGAGTAGGAATAGACAGATTCCCAGAAATACACATGGCACCTACATGTATCCAATAACTTCTTAAAAATATTTCATGCCCACTCTTCAAGTTTTCTATGTGGCTGAGGATAACCTCGGATTCCTGATCCTAATGTTGCCATGTCCCAAGTGCTGCAAGGTGCCCCCTAACCTCCAGATGTATGCACACATACCCCACACATATGAACATGCACACACATATGTATGCTCACACGCAGAAATAAAATCTCTGGTGAGCCTAATAGGAGATACATCACCCCAATAAACACACTCATGGGAGCTGAAGGGAGTCTCATTCTATAGTGCTCCACTCATGGGAAAAGAAGTCCCAACAGTGTGAGAAAAGCACCAAGACCCACAGTCATTTATACAGCCTCACAGTCACTTCTGCAAGACTTAACCTTGTATGAAATACCTAAGTGGCTAAAGAAAATATGGTTATCAACTATGTGATATTGGATATGCATAGGCTGGAGTGATGTGCATTTAAGTAACCCAAACACTGACAACACAGTGATGGATTCACCCATCAGAATCCAACCTCTGGACTCCTACAAGGCCATGAGATCAGTGAACACAAAACTGGCTCTGTACACTCTCAGAAATGAGTACATGAACACTCTACAAAAACAGATTGCAGTACATTAAAAAAATTATACTAGTGTCACTAGAAATCCTTCAGGAATACACAAAAAGAAAACAAAGAAGGCGAAGGGTAGGGAGGGATGAAAAAAAAGAAAGAAGAAGGAGGAGAAGGAAGAGGAGGAAGAAGAAAAGCAGGTGGAAGAGGAGGAGGAGGAGGAGAAGGAGGAGAAGGAGGAGGAGGAGGAGGAGGAGGAGGAGGAGGAGGAGGAGGAGGAGGAGCAGGAGGAGGAGGAGGAGGAGAAAATAACAGCACCAACACACTCCACACTGGATTGACTTTCCCTTCTAAAACTGATTTGTTCTACATGAAAATGCCTTGCCCTTCTAACAATCACACATTTCTTTTTTTTTTTTCTACACTATGTTTACATTCAAAACAACGTTAAAATCACATCCCACAAGTCAGCCGGATAGATTGAGGACTGAGTAACATCTCTCCGAACTGTTACAGAATATTGGGTAAACACATATTTGGTACACATTCTAATTATGAAAATCTATTTATTTACTATACTGTAACAGTTCTATCAAATGGCTGCAGACCCATCAGGTAAATATGTATTTTGGAAGGCATGCACACTGACTCTGAACACAGGTGTCATTTACCCAAGAGTGTCACAGTCTGCTCTACCATGAACAGATCCCGCGTCCTCATGAATCATTATCTTAGCAAGACCATTTACTTAAATAAAATAATTAAATAAAAGCATATTGCATTTATTTTTAAGGAGAAAGTGGGGCTGGAGCGATGTCTCAGTGGTTAAGAGTGCTTGCGGCTCTTCCAATATTCAATTTCCAGTATGTTGGGTAGCTGACAACTGCCTGTAACTTCAATTTCAGAGGATCTGACACCCTCCTCTGGCCTCTGAGGACACCTGTATGAATGTGCAAATATGCACACAGAGCCAACACATACACATACCAATATGGATAAATAAAAATAAAAGAAAAACTTGAGGAGGAAGGCTTATAAATTAGCATACACAGGGGGAGGTGGGAAACACCAAAATTCATATATTGAATATTAAAAGGGGACTGATTAAAAGCAATGGTCTAGAACAATTAGGGAGATAATTGAGCCTGAACATTTGATGAGAGACTCATGGTGATGAAGACCTCTTTAAATGGAAATACTAAGCAGATTCTGAGTCACAAGGTGCACCCTGTTGGCTGTCTGCAGTCTACACCTCGAGGGGTAGGTGCTAGGAAGAATCATTCTGGTGTATCCTAGGTTCACTGTATTCCTTCACATTGAATATTTATGGGACAGTGACATGCTAAGAACTCCTAGGAGCTAGGTGAGGAGGAAGAAAGCTACTATTCCAGCCAATAGTTAGTGGACAAGACAGGCTCAAGCAAACCACCTGCTCAAGTGTGTGGTAGCATCAGATACTCTTGAACTCTGTTCTGGATGCAGAATCTCCTTCATATGTTAAAGATGTGTAACAAGTCCCTGTTTCACTCACAGAAAAACAAAGCCCCATAGTCACACATAATCCTGTAAGGTCTGTGCCTCATCTCTCTTTTGCTCAATTCTGCACTTGTTCCTTATAGCTTTTTATGATACTATGTCTGGTCCTCTTTTTGTGCCTTGAGCATATGATATTCTCCAAGCCTTTCACCCTTCATATGGATTAGTGTTGTTGTTGTTGGGTTTTTGTTGTTGTTTTGCTTTGTTTTGTTTCTTGAAATGTTCTTTATCCCAAACGACCGTGTAACTCACTCCATTTCCTGCTAGACTTTGCTCGACACCAGCATCCCAGGGAGGCTCTTCCCAAGTCCCGCTTCTCACAACTGATGGCAGCATATTCTTCCATGATGCCCGTCTGCTCCCTTAGTCCTCTCCCCTTTGATTCACAACAATACTCAGGTTCCAACAAGACTGACTTATACATTGAGCACATTTGCCTTTCTCTCTTACAAGCATTTAAGTTTCAAGAGGATGTCTCCTGTGATCTCTCTAATGTATGCAAAAGACCTACCTGGAACAAAGCAGGCTTCAGACAAAGAAACAATGGTTGGACAGATAGAGAGGTCATAGTGATGCAAATAGACATGTGCACACACATATTTGATGTGATATATGACTAATGAAATATGCAAATGACTATGGAACCACCCACAAGTAGACTCCTATCAGTCCCATAGAGCTGAGTAGCAGGAAGATATGGAATCCAGTTTTGGATTCTAAACATTTACAGCTTCAGGTGAGTGGAAAGTGAAAGAAAAACTTGGAGGAGGGGCCTGCTGGGGAAAGGAGTCTGCTGTGACAGAAGCTATATCACAGGCAGAGAAAACAGAATGTTCATAATATCCTTACCCCAGGAAGAAATGGATATGTTTGAAAAGATTTAAAACATAATAATAACGTGAGTGTAATTCCAGAGTCACTGAGCCTGAAGCCTTAACACTGAGGGGCAAATCATATTAATCATCTCAATTGAGATTTGTTCTTCACCTGATAGAGAAAGGGGGAAGAGCAGAGAAAGAATATGCTTTGGGTGTTTTGTTTAATTAGCCCCTTTGGTTATAAAGCACGATTTATCTACACATTGACATGACAGTTGCCACATCCTCAGGACAAAAGCCAAAGTCCCATGTGGTGATTTACAGGGTCATGGAGGTCATGGCAAATTTCAAAATTAGACTGCCAGTTTCCCACTGTCCTTCCAAGGTGGCAGGTGAGTAGAGTTAAAGATGGCAAGAAGTCTCCTCTTTCCTGAGCAGGAAACTAATTCCTTTGAGAATGCACAGTTCAAGATGCCCCCCGTCCTACAAAGGGAGATGGTGCTGGGATTATCCCAGTGGGGCTCCAGCAGCATGTGTTCCGAGCAGCCCTCTCCTCATTCTCCATTTGTACAATGCTTCCTCTGGTAGAATGGGACAATGGGAGGTGGGAACAGACCATGTGAAGTCATTTCACCGATCAGTGACTGAACACACCTGTACATTCTTCTCCAGTTCTATCACAATCTCCCCAGACCTTCGGGTGGGAAATATTTTATTGTGAAAGCCTTGTAAAGTGCTGATTCAGAATGTGTCATAACTTAATACTAGTTTAAGAGACTCATATTTAGAGTCTTAAAAAGAGAGGACAAGGGGCTCCATTTTATGTGTGTGTGTGTGTGTGTATGTGTGTGTGTGTGTGTGTGTGTGTGTGTGTGTGTGTGTGTCACAGTGTTCCCAGGAAATGTTTCACAGTGACAGCAGTGTTTCCAGTGAACCAAAATCAAGTTGCTGCAAGAAGAAATTTAATTAAGATGAGTCAGGCACACCATGAGCAGCACACATCCAAGGAAGCTCTGTGAAGTACTTTACCATACCAGTGTCGAGAATCCACACCATTAAAATGGACTATGAATTAGCCCACAAATCTACTTAGCTCTGCACTTGATCTGTACCATGAAGTAAAACAACTCTGTGCAATACAACTATTGGAGACCATTCACAGCAAATCAATGGACAGCCAAAAAGAAAATTGTGAAAATTCTGCTCAACTCCAAAGCTGCTGTTCCCAGTAAGATACTTGTATAAAGGAAAAGGTTCTCCCTCTGCACTTCACCCAAGAGACAATGGGAATTAATTAAGCATACTTAACCACCCTCCCTGTAGGGGGGCACGGACATTCACAGCAGCACCTCATTCCTTTCCACATTTCTGAACAACAGTCACCAACTTTTAATAATTCCATATATCACCAAAGACTGATAAAGAGCTGCAGCTGGCAAGACAGAGGACAATAGACTAAATTAGAGAAACGGTCACTGTGGTCATGGAATCTTACTGCTCTGGCTTGGTCCATGTCTCAATTTCTTGATGCAATACAATTTGAGTATAATTATTAGCAATTATTATCAAAGCATTCATAAGCTTCTTACCCCCCACTACGAAAACAAGATTCTGCTTTATCTCTTTTTTAAAATCTTAATTCATGGGTGTCACACATCACCCACATAGAAGGGCGTGGAGAACACACAATGTCTGTTTTGACAGACTGTTCTTCCCTATTTCTTTCATACTATAAATATTTAATGCATGGTTCAACAACTGAAGGCCGAAATCTCAGCTAGGTGAATGATCCACTGAAGTGAATTTTATCCTTCTCCTCTTCCTCCTCCTGAGAATATTATCGGGAACTGCTGTTATTTGAGTCTAAAATGTACCTTACAGGCTCAAGTGTTTGAGCCCTTGGTCTCTATCTGTTTGGGAAGCTTGTAGAACCTTTGGAAGGTGAACCCTCTCTGGAGGAAGTGGCTCACTGGAGTGCCAGCTTTTAGGTTTATAGCCTGATCTCAATTCTTATCCAGTCTCTCTTTCCTGTTCTGCTCCGATTTAAGGATGTGACGAATCCAGCTACATGCTTCTCATTCCACGGAGCTGTCAGTTACCACACCTTTCCTACCATGATGAACTATATCCCTTCATACTCTGGGTCAAAATGAATCCTTCCTCTCTTAAGTTGCTCCTTGATAGGTATTCTGTTACAGCAAGGAGAAAAGTAGCTGAAACACAAATCTTAACATGCAAATAAAAAGGGTCAAAATCTAACATACATGCTTTTCTTTCTTAAGATTTATTTTTAATTGTATGTGTGTGTGTGTGTGTGTGTGTGTGCGTGTGTAGGTATGTATATGAATGCGGTACTCATGGAGACCAAAGGAGGGTATCACATCCCTTGATTTGCAATTATAAGTGGTTGTGCATCACCCTAGTGTGGTAGCTGGGACCTTAACTCGGGTCTTCTGCAAGAGTAGTAGGTACTTTGACTGTTAAGCCATCTTTCCAGCTAGAACATACACATTCTTATAAGCCCCTTTTGGATGTAAGACACAAGAAACGTGGCCTTGCTTTCTGACACTTTTTCTTTGCAATGAAATTTTCTAAGGTAGGCCATGTATTTAATTGTCTCAATTGTGCTATTATAACAAAACAATTCAACCCCAGTACCAAGTCATCACTCCAGCACATGCCATCTTATCTCTCACTATATATTAATCTAAAATGGAATCTGAGAAATGACAAGAGCCTTTCACAGTGGAACACCTGGTGAATGGTGGATTTGCTTCCATTGTCCACAGGTCTTAATGTGCTCTAGGCGTCCTGGGGACAAATGAGCCCTCAGAAGCGACATGTTTTCATTTTATCACATTTATTTAAGATGACCAAGGACAGGGCCTGATATTTATTCACCACATTCAACATTTGCCATCATGAGAATAAAAGGGGAACAGGCAGAGTTGGAACAACATCTGTTAATTCCAAAGAGATACTGTCACTTGAAGAGCAAATGAACCTTTAGTTAATAAAACCTCCCCTTGGCTGACAAAGATGACTTTTTGTACACATGCAGAATCCAGCGTAAGTAGATTGAGGGTCCTGATAAGGCACCCAAGATCCTACTGTGCCAAACTGTTGCCACCCACATTTAAAATAAAGACAGGGCTTATTACTGTTCTTTCATAAATCCAGACAAATTAAGTGTCCTGAGTTCTGGAGGGATAGAAGATTTAAATTATAATTCTAAAGACCATGGGAACTTTCACTAGTCTCAAAGTGTTCTACCCCCTTAAAGTAAGAATAACATTACCAATGGCCAATTTTTTTGGTTAGCTTGTTTTAATAAAGAGCCCTTTCATCATAATGTCTGAATTAATAGAGTCAATTCTCTTATATTCTGAATATCTATAACCCCAAAGCTCTGGAAAGCTAATACTTAACAGAAATCGCTAATAATCAGGCACTGCTCAAGGGCTGTGCCTTTTAAAGTGAGAAAGAGGTGCTGGAGAGAGGACTCGTCAGCTAAATGCACTGGCTCCTCTTGCAGAGATCCCAAGTTCACTTCCCAGCACCCATATAGTTTCTAACAAGCCTCTGTAATTCCAGTGCCAGGGGATCTAACACTCTCTTCTGGTCTCTGTGAGCACCTGCATGCGTGTGGTTCACAAAAACTCATGCAGGCACACATACCCATAAAAATAATAAATACATTAAATATTTTAAAAGAAAATGAGTCCAATAGGCAAATCTACTTAAGTATGAATGCAACTACAGAAAAGTATCTATCTAAAATAAACGTGCACACATGTGCCCACACATACAAACACACACACACATGAACACACATGTACACATACATATGTTCATAAACACACACACACACACACACGAGATGGATGATGTCCTCTGCTGCATAAAGTATCACACATTTATCATGTATTTAATTTCATTAAGGTTTATCCCAAGCCTATCTTCACTGGGCTTTACAAGGATGGATCACAACCCATATACAGAATCCGGGGAAAAGAGAGCAGAGAAGCTGTTAGTATAGGTAGATCTTGGCTGATAAGCAAAGAATGGAATGGATTCTCTAAGCCTGAGGATTCCAGGTTTGTGTGTGTGTGTGTGTGTGTGTGTGTGTGTGTGTTTGTGTGTCCACATGCATGTTTGTGTGCCATGTGCATGCCTGGTACCCATGGAAGTTAGAAGAATGTATCAGATCCAATGGAACTGGAGTTATAGGTAGTTAGGAACTACCATGTGGGTTCTGGGAACTGAATCCTGGTCTTCTGTGAAAGCAACAAGTACTCTTCAACACTGAGTCATTTCTACCATTCCAAGAAGTCCAGGTTTTAAAAGAACTGTTTATGAGAGGTCTGGGGGATGGCTTAGTCGGTAAAGTGCTTGCCTCACAAGAATGAGGAAGAGAGTTCAATACCCAGATCCCACATTTAAAAAAGATACCTATGGTGATACATGTTTATAATCCCAGCACTGACAAGGAGACAGAGATCCCTGCGGACATGCCAGTCAGCCTAGCCTATTATGAAAATCTACGACTAATAAGAGATGCTGTCTCTAAAAACTAAAGAAGGTAGGCTCTGAGAATCAACAACTTAGATTGTCTTCTGGCCTACACACACATGTATACCTATATACTCATGCGTCTGTGTACATACACACACACACACACACACACGAGAGAGAGAGAGAGAGAGAGAGAGAGAGAGAGAGAGAGAGAGAGAGAGAGAGAGAGATTGATTTATGACAGACAGGTATGATGGTGATGAATGGATATCTGGAGTAGGTAAACAATCACTTGGCACATTGCCTTCTCCATACTATTAGGAGGAAGCCATCAGTGTAAGAAAGCTCTCAAACATTGTAAAATGTCCTGCAAACAGAAGATTCATTCTTAAGATGTAACACAGGGTAAACGGTTGTTGGCCAGCATTGTACTGAGCGTGGCAGAGGCTATGTGATACACAGAGATATTGGCCTTCAGCCATTGTATCTTCTGTATGAGTTCACTCTCAATGGACCTGACTTGGCTTTATGTGTGTGCGTGTGTGTGTGTGTGTGTGTGTGTGCGTGTGTGTGTGAACATGTGAGTGGAGATCAACAGAGGACAGACAACTTCAGGTACTCTTTCTCAGGCACCATCCACATTGGTTTTACTGTCACGTGATCTCACTTTTACCGGAAACTCATGGATTTGACTAGGTGGACTGACCAACAATTCCAGGGATCCTGCGGTCCTAGTCTCCCAGTGCAGGGATTATAAGTGCATACCACCACACCGGCCTTTTTACATGGGTTCTGGGACTCGAACTCAGGTACTTGCACTTGCATAGCAAGGATTTTATCAAGTGAGCTAACACACCACTTTCTGTGTCTAATTCTACTGAACTCTAGCAGTATTCTTACTGTTATTATAAACACTATCACACGTAATAAAATATGAAGTAGAAGGAGTCATTGTACACACTACTGATTCCTGCTCACTGATTCCTTCAGTTATATGCTGGGCTGGGCCTCTCCCACAATTTCAGTCTTCCATCTCTAGGGAGGAATTGTTTACCTGATTGACTACATTAGGGAAAGACTGTAAGCATGTTCAGTTTACTCACTCAGAGGTTTTTTCCTCTTCTCTAGCTGGCAGGAAAGGGGAACCCTATTTTTCTTTTTTTCTCGGTAAGATTCCTGAATGTGAGTCAGAGAGCAGAGAGGTGCTAGAGTTTTACACCCTGTCCCTGACTGAGGGCAAAGTCTGAACAAGGTGGGCACTATATGCCTATTTGGGCCTACATTTTAGTTTGCAAGGTTTCTAGAGCTAAATAATAGTAGTTTGTTGTTTTCAACATCCTTTTACAAGTTGTCTTTAGAAACACTAGCATTATCTCTGCAGGCAATCTTTTTTATCGAATTTTTCAAGCTTCATATATCTTGATCATATGTAGTGAGCCTCTGATATCTGTTCCCCTTCCAGAGCCCACCCTACTGAATTTCATATTTTCTGTCATATGTTTCAAAGCCTATTGAGCCATGTTTGCATCTTCAATGTCCCGTAATATGAGTCCATCCACTGGAGCCTGGTCAGCCTAGTATCAATCCCTTAAAAACAACAACCACAACAAACAAACAAAGAAAACCCCACCAGGTATGGACATGCCTTATTTAATCCCAGCACTGGGGACAGAGGTAGGCAGATCTCTGTGAGTTCAAAGCCACCTTAGTCTACATAGTGAATTCCAGGCCAGCTGGGGCTACAGAGAGACCCTGTCTCAAAAAGACAAACAACAACTTGGAGCTGGAGAGATGGTTCAGTGGTTAAGAGTACTACCTGCTCTTGAAGAGGACCTGGGTCCATTCCCAGTGCCAATATGGTAGCTAATAACCATCCATAACTCCGGTTACAGGGGATATGAACACAGTCTTCTGACCTCCACTGGCATTACATAACACAGGAACATTTATATACATGCAGGTAAGACACTCATATACATAAAATAAAAATAATAAATAACATTTAAAAAAAGATTCTCCCTTGCCCAGTAGTCATCAGTTGCCAAACTACGGTCTTCTCAGCCTCTCTTCCATAGTGATCCCTGAGCTCTGGGTGGCAGAGGTTTGATGTAGGTACACTATTCAGGGACAAGCACTCCAGAGTCTCTTATTCTCTGCACTTTGGCCAGTTGTGGTTGATGGGATTAATCACCATCTGTTACATCTCTCACTAGTGAGAGATGCCCCTAATAAACACAATGATTGATCCAGCAAAGTATCTATATTGGTGTAGTAGTGGCACCTTTTTAATTTGTGTGTGTGTGTGTGCAGGTGTCTTGCCTGCATGTGTGCGAGTACACCCATGTCATGCAATACCCACAGAGGTCAGAAGAAGGTATCAGATTCCCCTGGAACTGGAGCTATGGATGGTTGCTAACTTCCATGTGGGTATTGGGTATAATGAAACCTCTACACCTAAGGCTTAGGAAACATAGCAGAACAGGAAGCAGAAAGAATGTTAATGCATCTCTCAACTCTCAGCAGAGAAGCATTTGTTTTGTTAACAAATTGGTACCATTTTCATTTTGAAAAATTATGTTTATTAAGATACTGTTTTTCTGTCTATTCCTCTGGCTAGGTCCCAGGTGTTCTAGTCTTTTGGCTTCTCTGAGCCACACTGCCACCTAAAATTCATACTCAAGAACTACACAACCAAGTTACAAAAATATTAATTATGTTTCAATAAGTTGACGGTTAGGGGTTGGTTTGTATTATTAAATATCACAAAGAAGAAAGGTTTATTTGGGTGAAAGGGGCTATTTTGGGTGTTCACCTCTCTCTCTCCCTTTCTCCCTCCCTCTCCTTCCCACTCCCATACTTTCCCTTTTCTTCTTGGTTACCATGAAGTAGCCTCCTCCATCACATAGTCTCTCTCATGATGTTCTGCCTCCGCAAAGTACCTAAGAAATAGAACCATTGCTGGCTGAAAACCCTGAGACCATGAGCAAAACTAAACCCTTCTCTTTTTATGTTAATTTTATTGATAATTGTGTCACTGTGAAATAAAGCTAACTAACAGATCAAATATCTTTACTTTTCCTTCTCTGTCAGTTATTCTTCGTCACTACATAATGTTCCTCACAATAAGCAAAAATTCTTCTATTCATGTCCGACATGTGTTCACAGAGCACTCCGATCTGCTCCATGCTACATGTGTTCACAGAGCTCTCCAATCTGCCCCATGCTCTGTTCCTGCTCTCACAGCCCAGTCTGCATTTCATCATCTTCATTTTGAACCAAAACACTGCTGTCAACTTGAAATCTACAGCTTCGTGGTAACTATTGATTTATGGTGATAACCCTGCCTGCCTGCTCACATCTCAAATCCACAGAGTGAGAGGAGCCCTGGAAATATTTATTCAGACAGATAAAATCCACTGTATTTAGCAGAACTGACTTTTATGACCCGTGGGCATATTCTGTTACCTGGGGGACACTTCCCGAGTCAGAGGCTCAGCCTTGGACTCAAAGTCACTGACAATGATTTGTCAAAACAAATAGTATTAAATGCCAACTGCCAGAGGATGCATCTGGGGTACATCCGTGCACGTGTGTGTGTGTGTGTGTGTGTGCATGTGTGTGTGATTTGTTTATCTATCTATCATCTATCTATCTATCTATCTATCTATCTATCTATCTATCTATCTATCTAGAAACATACTCTCATTGCATTCCTAAGCTAGTCAGGAATTCACAGCAAATCTCCTGCCTCACCTCCTGAATGCTGAGATTACAGCATGAGACACCCTGACAGACTGCTTTGGTTGGGTTTTTAAAAGTAGTTATTTCTAATTAGAAAACATCCAAGAAAGAAAATAGTAGTGTATATAATTCAATTCCATCCCAGTTATATTTAAGTATAAAACAGAATAGAACACATTATTAAATATATACTATACATATAGATATGACATATGATATGCACTGTATAATACTGTGTATATCTGCTTGTATATGTGTCTACTTTCTAAATACTAATTTGGCTGGTTATGTAGCTCATTTGCTAGAGTTCTTAGCTAGTATGCATGAAGTGCTGGACTCCACCATCCCCATAGCTGCTGAAACCTGAGTGTAGTGGTACATACATGCAATTCCAGGAACAGGGAAGTGAAGGCAAGAAAATCAGAAGTTCAAATTGGTCCTCAAACAGTGACTTGGAAGTCAGAATGGAATGTATGAAGTCCTTAAAAGGAAAGAGAGTGTGAGAGTAAGAGTGACAAAGAAAGAGAGAGAGAGGAGGGAGGAAGAGAAAGGAAGAGTGTGCACTTTCTATATGCTTTCAATTCAGAAAATAGATATACACTCGCATATTTGTGGGCAATGCCATTATAAATTTCTGTGACAATGGGTATATAAAAATATGTCTTTGAGCTAGGATGCTGTCTCAGTTAGTAGTATGCTTATATCACAAGCATGAGGACCCGGGTTTGACTTCCAGAATCCATGTAAAATGATGGCTAATGCTTATAATCGCAGCCCTGGGGAGGCAGAGACAGGCAGATCCCCAGGGCTCCCTGGCAAGCCAGTCCAGTGTGCTTGATAAGTTCCAGGCCTATTAGAGATCCTCTCTCTTAGTTTTGTAAAAGGTGAATGGTCTGAGAAATGCCATGCAAGACTGTCCTCTGGTTTTATACACACACACACACACACACACACACACACACACACACACTTTCCAATTTGTTTCTTTATCTTCTTGATCAATGGCTACAAATTTAATAAGTAAAAAGAATGACTTGTCCAACTCAAAGAGACCCCCCAAAGACCCTTGCTTATAATCATTATCAATGTGTACAGCACTGAGGTCAGACGAGCATCTACTCAGCATTTGCCATATACTAGTGTTTCAAACACTTGCAGACAGTAAGGCCTTCCAACCTCCTATAGAACCCCTGGGACTACCCAATACCTACTTTGCAGATTAAATTCATACCTTTTCAAGAACTGGAGAGCCTAGGAAAGAGTCTCAGAGGCACTCTAGCCTGAGTGTGTCAGATCCCAGAGCCTGGGCTCTAACCATCAGTTGTGACTGGTTTCTGGGTAGCAATGACACACGCTGCTTTTTAGGGAAAAAGATCTACCGTCCATCAAACTTGTATCATCATTTAGATACCAGTATGAATCATCCTAAAGTAGAACTCTCAAAGGACCCTGCATTGACTGGATGTAGGTTCTCATTTCCTTTCTGTTGCTGTGATAAAATACCCTGACAAAAGCAACTTACTTATGGGAAAATGTATTGCAGCTCACAATTCCAGGTTACAGACCATCAAAGCAAAGCAGTCAAGTCAGCAAGGACTTAAAACAGCTATTCACATCACACCCAGTGTCAGGAGCAGAGGGACATGGAGGCATTTCTGCTAGTGCTCTGCTCCCTCTCTACACTTAGACAATCTAGATACCCTGCCTAAGGAATGGTGCTGTCCCTCATGGGCTAAGTCTCCATATATAAGTCACTTTAATAAAGACAGTTCCTCACAGAAACATCCACAAGTCAGTCTGATCTAGACAATCTCTCATTCAGATTGTTTACCCAGGTGATTCTAGATTGTGTCAATTAAGACTGTCATAATGTGTTTCCAATGCTGTAAAGGTGGGCCATACACAAACCCCATTATCCTCACAAGAAGCATAGGTTAATGGTGTGATTTCTAAAAGCATCAACTATGACACTGGGCAGGGGTGGGAGGCATGGAAAGCCCCCTTCCCTCTCTCACTGAACTAACAGATGTTCTGAATGGATGGCAATCGGATATGACAGGAAAATGGGAGACATATACTTCTGGAACCCAAATAATCACCACACATTTATAGAGATCCTAAAATCCGGACAGATATGTGGGAGTAAAGGTCCCTGTCCTTCCGAAATGTACTGAGATGCACTGAGAGAGAGCAGTGGACTCTTGGCAGATTGGGCTCTGTATGTGGAAAGATATTCATAGTAGACACTGTAGCTATACATAATTTCTATGCCATTATCAGCCACCAAAACCTAGCACATTGTCCAGTTCTGTTCTGGTCAACGGATGACCTTACATGTAAGTAAATTAGGTTTTCATAACCAGGCAAACTGTCAGAGAACCCCATATGATAAGCATTTCTAATACCAAGTATTTTCCCACCAGATTCATTATAACTTACATTGTGAATATTGTTATCTGATGTTTTACCTGCCTACAGTCTTCTTGAGCCAACAACTACAAGCAAGAGCTGCCATTTATTGAAGAGCTAGGATCATTATCTCCTTCGATATCTACAACAGCTCTACAAAGTGTCTCCACATACCAATTTCACAATAAGGAAGTTGAGACACAGAGCTGTAACATAACCTGTCTGAGAAGCCTCAGGAGATGAGAGGCACTCCCACTGGACCCCATGCCTTCTAGGTCTATCTCTGAATAGAAGTCATGTATGTGCTTACTTATCATGGATCCCAGAATGACGAAGGTACTGCATGAAATTTGATGAATAAGAAGTCTCTTATTCTGAGATGGGTCACATGCACTCAGACATAAAAGCAGGTCCTTAGCTTTGTGTTGGTCTCATAGAGTTCAGTTCTCAATCTCATGCTCTGAGCAATCAGGTACACTGGGACTGGGTGAGGTGAAATTTCTTGAACCACCAATAGAAACACAGCTTTCTCCTAAATGGATGTGATGAGGCAAGTTAGCAATTGCAGTACTCGAGAAGCTAAGGCAGAAACTTTACCTTGAGTTTGAGGTCAGCCTGGGATACTCAGAGTAAACATGTACACATAAAATCAAAAACCTATTTCTTTTACGTCAAGTAACTGCCCAGGCCATGACACTTGCATTCACACTCACATTCCCATTATGAAACACATCTGGGCCCAAGAAGTCTCTTTTTTCTGTAGTCTGGCCTGGGAAAAACTCAGCAGAATTAAATACATACCTAGTGAGAAGTACTGTGTTCATAAATGTGAAGCAATTAAAAAAGAATTCCAAGCAGCCACGAATGCTTAGAAACTAACATTAACATTCTAAGTTCTGTAACACAGCAATTTTAATGGGAACAGAGAGGAAGACAGACTTGATTTGAGCTGGAGCTAAAGTTTCATGGAGAAACATACTGGACTCTGAACATACAGAACAGTAAGAGATGGGTGTGGAGCGGTGCAAGGGTCCCAGGGGAATGAAGAACAGTGGGTGTGGGTGGAAGCAGATTTTTACAATAGGTTATTACATGTAGATGTGACATTTCTCAGTTAGATTTGAATCTGTCACAGTTAATGGACAGTCATCAGGAATGATCAGACAATCTATTAAGGGAACAGAATCAGCCAACAGAAACACTAGGAATAGGGATTGGAGTGAACTCAGCTAACCAGAAGCTGGTTAACTTCTTAACAGTGAATGAGAAAGACAGCCTTTCCACTCCTACATTATCTTTGATCTACTCCAATCTCTTTATTAAAGATGTTTGATGCTGGGGCTGGAGAGATTGACCAGTAGTTAAGAGTACTGATTGCTTTTGCAAAGGACTGAGGTTCAATTCCCAGCACCCACATGGTAGCAAACAACCATCTGTAACTCCAATTTCAGGGTATCCAGCACCCTCTTCTGATATCTGTGGGCACTACACAACACGGGTGCACTTACATACAGGCGGGCAATACACTCATACATATAAAATAAAAATAATAAATATTTTTTAAAAGAGGCTTGGTGCTTTTTAGAAAGGGGGCGATATGAATTACATCTAGCCAAATGAAGCCATATTGGGGCCCCTAAGTGGGACAGCAACCCTCCAAACTCAAAGAACTTTGTTAGGAGAGAGAGCCATCACCGATAGCATGGTGCATGTTTTGAAGAGAAAGAAGCTTCAATTCCAAAGGACAAAGAGAATTCCTTGTTCTTATAGCATTTCAGTGGGTGGAAAAAGTTTCACAACACATGATCTAGCCTGTGGGAGAGGAGTTACAGCACAGGAAAACATTAGGTAAGAGTTACCCTTGAATATGGGCATCTGGGGAGCAGGCTTGTAGATGCAATGGGGAGGTAAGCTATAAGGCCATAAAACAAGTCAATTATCACCTCTCTATTTGAAGAAAGAAAGGCTACATGGGTGTGTGTCCTGATCTGGGGGCATAACTAGACGATGTGTGATCTAACAATAAAGTCCTTTGTTCAATCCCACAGTTTTCTATAGTGTTTCTGTGGAATGCTATACTTCTGTCCCTGCCTTACTCCACAGAGGACAAGACTCAAAGCCATTCAGTTAGAAAACTCTAGTTCTTACTGTCTAGGGATTGGCTCAAAAGGAGGCATGTGACACAAACTGGCTAATGAGTCTTTCTTGGGCTTTTCTCAAGTATTTCCAAGAGAATGTTAATGTGTCATAAAACACACAGCAGAAAGACATCTTCTAAAAATTAATTGTTTTGAAATTGACATACAAAGTTTCATTATGGAATTTTCGTATCTAATTTTTCTTTCTCATTAGTATATGTGAATTATGTACGATAGGTTTCCCTATGACATCTCCTACACACATATAATGCATTTTTATCATCGTTGCCCTGTCACTGTGTTCTGTCCCTCTCAGATGCCTGACGATGCCCTTCCTCTTCCCAACATATTTCTACTCTACCTTCACATTTCTTGTTCTTATGATCTAGAGTGCCTCACTGAGGTTGCTCACAGGAGCATGGGTGTTACTTACCAAAGCTTTTTGACATGGACTGTCAAGGTAAGCAGGGGCAAGAGAGAGTTGGAACTCTTGTGATATCAAGAAAACTTCAGACACAACACCTATGAAGTCTCTCCATTTCATGACCTAATTTTCCCCTTGAAATTATTAATAGATTTAAAACATTTGTCTCCACTAGACACTGAAGGGATCATGATTAACAAAGCACCTGATGGTCCTCTGTAGACTAAAGGACTCTCATTCTGTGCTAGGTGTAACTGTCCTGTTCCTTGCAAATACTTGTAAGTTTGAAAACACAATATAACTCCCCAATTTATTTCCTAGGATGATACATTTTGGAAATGTCATCTCTATTCTTTTAAGAAATATATGGTTATCTAAATCATTAAAATGTTTCACCATAACATGACACACCACAGCATAGTTGACACTCACCAAATGACATGAAATAAAAAGATACAAGATTGGGGCCAACAAGATGGCTCAGCAGGTAAAGGTACTTGATGACCTAGGCTGTCCTCTGCTCTACACACATGCAGTAGAATGCATGTATACACACACACACACACACACAAAATGTGTATATGAATGTGTATGTAAAATATTTAAACAATTAACAAAATAGTTACAGAATTGGGGAGGGGGTTATAAGGCTAACAAGATTCAAGCTTGTCAATAAAGTGACTTTTGAAATTGATTCCATTCAAGCCACCCTTCTCTCTGATTCTAGCTTCATTTTGTTGGTATGATAAAGCACTTTGTCCTAAAGTGACTTAAGGAAGGAAAATGTGTATTTGGCTTACATTCCATGTCATAGTCTATCACTGAGGGGAGTCAGGGCAGAATATCAAGTTGGAACTTGAAGCAGAAACCATGGAGGAATGCTGCTTGCTGGTTCACCCACAGGCTCATGCTTAGCTAGCTTTCTTACATAGCCCAGGACCACATGCTCAGGAAATGGTACCACCCAGAGTGGACTGAGCCTTCCTACACCAAAAATCAAACTAATCTCTCCCTCAAAAACATGACCACAGACTGATCTCATCAGAACTATCTTTTAACTGAAATTTTCTTCTCTGCTGATTCTAGGCTGTTTCAAGAAGACAGTTAAAAATAGCCAGGACACTATGTAAAAGCAAGTTCATGCTTTAAGGAATTAATGTTAATCATAGGTTAATAGGATTGTGTTCCATTAAATAGTCTCACTAAGATGACCAGTAAAATCACTGACACTGTGGGCTATGAATAAAGAGACCTTCCAACCTAAAGGCACTGCAGCAGCTCACCTCCTCCTTGTCCAGCTTAGGTTCAGCTCAGCCTAACTTACCTTCTGAACTTAATCAACTTCCTAGTACTGAAGGTCTGGTGAATTAAAAACCCTTAGTTTCTTGAGTTCAAATAAATCACCTTTGAAGGCTAAGATTTATATGTAAATGTGAAAAGAGATGTGTGATCTTGAGGGGGGGAAATATATGACATAACTCAGACTGACCACTGCTACCTTCCTAAAGGAAAGGTGTCTCTAGATAGATTTTGTCTGATCCATGCATTAGAAGGCTTGGCCCTCTTATATGAAACCTTGAAAAACTGTCCTATTTGTGAAAGTTCTGGAAGAACTATTTGTTAAAGTTCTGGAAGAATGTTTCCTCTTTTTCCTCTCCCTCATGAGAAAAAGCAAGGTGTCATTCTACTTGACTTCAAGGCAAATTTCATATCTCAACTATAAAAGAAAAAGGAAAAAATAACCATCTGTTGTTATCAGCAATTAAAGATACTTTATCTAATTACTATGGAGGTTGGTACCATTCCACAATCATCTCTGACAAACTGATCATTATCAGTATTTTATGACTGGTTTCTAAGTTAATTGTCCTCAGGAACAAGAGCAAAAATCATTTGTATAGAGAAATAAGTATTCCTTAACAACAGGAATTTGTTGGCGCTTGATTATAAATCAACGAGCAGGGCTGATAATGACTCCTGAGAAGAGGCTGAGGAAAAAAAAAAAACGAACAAAAAAAAAAAACAATACACACACTACGTCCAACTTTAGAGAAGTCTTCTGCGGGAATTGCAGTTCATAATGAACTTTCCCACACCAATTAAAGTGAAGAATGACTTGTCTTCATCTAAAATCAGGTACTTTCTTCTCAATGTGAGAGTCAGGCAATGAGGAACTCAGCCCTGTTCTCACCCAGAACCAGTTATAATAAACAGCCAGGTGCTGTGATTCCACCTCCCAGAGTGAAGAACATGGGCCCTACCTCACATCTCAAGATTAATTGAATCGCTCAGTGACTAAGCTTTGACTGAAGGATGTGAAAATTGCATGTCTGGTCCATAAACCAAGCATGACTTGCAAGTCATGATGATATTTGGATTTGTGATTGCCAATTCCAAGCTGAGAAACTATGAGCATGCTATGGAATCTGAGGCCCCATTTATAAAGACGGAATGGGGTACGAACCTACCAGAGGTTGAAATGCATCCCCTCTGAAAGCTATGATAAATTCCTAACCTCTGGGGTCTGACAGGGTCAGTATTAGATCCCAGATTGCCTAGCTGTTCTCCTCTGAATCAGCACCAAACTTTGTAGACTCTCAACATCAGCTACAGAAAACCTGTGTAACCCTGCAGTTACAGAGCTGAGCTTTCATCTCCCCCACCACATTCCCTTCCCCACTGCCTAGACTCAACTGACTTTGAATTTTAACTCCTCTTTCATCAATGCCTATGACTTCTAGCAGATAGACCAGGCCATGTGGCACAGGATTCTCTGCATCTTCCTCCTGGAAACTTAGAAAAGCACAAAAACTCCCTCCATCCTCATGTCTAAAGAGAACTGACAGCTGAACAGACTGTTTCTCCCTTCAGGGCTCCATCAAGCTTGCCTATGCTGTAATTTTCTAATATTCTGAGAACTGAAGGCCTGAAGGCTCTTTCTCCCCATCATGCCACACATGGTAACAATTTCTCCTAGTCCTCTTCCACTTCAGGGTCTCTTCTTGGCTGCCTATAGTTATGATGATGTAACTTTCTTAATAAACCTCACCCAAAGGTTAATTTCATCTTGCCCTTTTCCACAAACCTGTATCACTTTCCCTAAATTATGAAACTACACACACATACTGTATGCAGAACTAATCAAGTGAAGATGGAATCATTAGGCTTGTCTCTAACCTAACATGATGAATATTCAGAATGATGGAGGAGGAGGAGGAAGAGAGGAAAAGGGAAGAGGAGGAGGAGGAAGAGGAAGGGAAGAAGAAGAAGAAAGAAGAAGAAGAAGAGGAGGAAGAGAAGGAGGAGCTATAAAGGCTACCAAGACTCTGGGATATGCTGGGTTTCCATGAGGGCAGAGAGAGGCATTTCACCACATGTAGGCAATGACTGTCGGGTACAGCTAGCCAACCACCAGAGACAGAAGAATCAGCCAAGGCCTTTTCTGCAGATTTTAGAGGAGCTTGTCCTACCTGACACTTTGATAGATGAGGCTTCTTGCACCAGGACTGTGAGGCAATACATTTTTATAATTGTTATCCGCCCAGTCTGTGTCACTTCCTTACGGCAGCCCCAAGAAAGTGACACACTCCCTTATGAGGTCCTTTTGAAGATGAGAAAGTTCTTGGAACTTGCCCAGGATAAAGTTTAGTAGATGACATGTATGCAATGAAAATGTATGCTCAAGTACTTCCTGAATGTCACTTGCTCCTAGATACACAATTAGTTTGTAGATCATGATACAGAGGGTCTTCAGGGTACAGAATTTATACTGAAAGAAACCTTGGCTTGGCATCAGAAATCCAAACTCCAAACCAAGTTCTAGTTTCACTGTTGCTTTGATAAAACACCCTGACACGAACTAACTGAGGGAGAAAAGAGTGAATTTGGCTTACAATTCCAGGTTACAGTTCATTTTCTCAGAGAAGTCAAGGCAGGAACCTAAAGCATCACTCTCACTGTCAAGAGCAGAGATTGAATGAACATGTGGATCCTTGCTTGTTGGCTTCTCTCATATAGTTCAGGGACTCCTGCTTAGAAAATGGTGTGGTCCACAATGGGCTGGGTCTTCCCACATCCATTAAAAATCTCCCAGACAAGCTCACAGGCTCCACTTCATCTAGATGATTCCTCACTAAGATTCTCTTCCCAGGTGTGTCTAGCATGCTTCAAGTTGACAAACTAACAAGTTCCAATGAAGTTCTTCTATTTCCAAGTCACTATGGCAAGCTTTAGACTCTTTGAAAGAATCTCTTATGTGTCTTCCTTATGAAGATGATATCCATCTCAACTGAGATAATAAATACAGAAAGCTGATGGCGTGGTGGCACACACCTTTAGTCCCAGCACTTGGAAAGCAGAGCAGGCAGATATCTGTGAGATCAAGGCCAGTATGTTCTACAGAGTGAGTTCAAGGCCAACTGGGGTTACAGAGGGACCCTGGCTAAAATAAATAAATACACACATAAACAAAGAAATAAGGAAAAGTTTCTATAATCTAAAGCACCTTATAATGAGCAAAGTCACTAGGAAGCCCTAGGCAATTTAACAAGCAGCTACGCGAGGTATTTATACAATTACCATTACATTAAATTTGGCCTGAATGCAATGGGACTGGGAATCTAAGGATCAGTCACTACAGGGTCAGACAATGCTTCTCTGCAGAGTATTAGCCGAAAATACAGGAAAGTAGACTTTGGCAGGTAACGGCAGCAGGAAAAGCATGTTTTTTCATGATCAGAGTGGAAACAGTGTAGAAGCCAGAGTGGTCAGAACCCAGGAAGTAAAGGATTGAGGAAAGCCCAGCTTAGAGAGAAAGGAAATGCAACAGACCCAGTTATGTAGGGATGACAAGACAAGATGTCCCGTTTCATTGCCTCTCTGGGTTTTCATTCAAGACTGGAACATAAGTGTATGGAAGGAAGAACAATACCATATGGGAAAGAACCATGATGTGAATATTTTTAATTACATGTTTTCTTATTTAGTTTGCATTGAGGGGAGGGGAAATGCATGCCACAGCGTGAGTATAGCTATAGCTATCAGAGGACAACTTACAGGAGTTGGTTCTTCCTCTCTCCCATCTGGTCCTCAGAGTCAAAATCAGGTGGTCAGAGTCTGAGGTAAGTCTTTACTCAGTGAGCCATCCTGAAGGGCTCCTGATTAGAAGATTAGAAGCATCTCAGGTTACTGTATAAGTGACAGGCCAGACAGGAGGATACTGGTCCAGATGTGGGCATCTCAGAATAAAGTATCAACAGCAGAGCCACGGGGAAAATGGACAGATTTTGTTGTATCATTTGGAAGGAAGCCATTGTTGTTACTTTTATCTCCTAATTTAATTCAAATCAGACCTATTGCAATGCCTTCTGTCACTTCTCTGACAGATGGGATGGTTGTTAAAAAAATCCATTAGTTTAAACTGAATAACCTATGCTTAATCACCCTTTCCCACATCCCCTGCAAATATAACTAATAACCATCAAAGCAGACATGTGCCAACAGTACTTCTGGGCGAAGGTAACAGAATTCAAGTTAGATGGAGCTATCTAGCATCAGCAGCAGTATCAGGGACCATTTGGTCCTGATGAGCTTTGTGACCAGCATCATGGAATTTTCACAGTAACTCTGAGCAATGGGTTCTTGCTGTCTCTGCTACAAACAGGGAAACTGAGTTTGTAAAGCTAAATAAATTTTCCTGAAAGTTCATGGTTAGGATAGTTTTCTCATGGAATAAACGAAACTGTAATTAGGATCCTCCAGTGTATGCAATTTCTCCTGGTACACAGGAAGTTCATCTAAAGGGCATCTACAGGGGCTGGAGATGTAGCTCAGCTGAGGGAGTGCTTGCCCAACATGTGCCAAGCCCTGAGTTTGATCCTTAGCACTGCACACAACCAGGGGTGGTGGTGAATGCCTACTTACAATCCAAGAACCTGACACATGGAAGCAGGAGGATCAGTGAAGTCCAAGGTCAACATCTGGCCCACAATGAGGTCAACACAAACCTTGGATAAGGATACTTATGATTCTGTCTTTATAGAAACAGAGAAGTGGAGGAGGCGAAGCAAGGGCTAGGGGAAAAGAACAGGCAACAGGATCAACAGAGACGGCTCAGCAGTTAAGAGCACTGCCTGCTCTTGCAGAGGACCCAGGTTTGGTTCCCAGCACTAACATGACAGTGGCTAGCAACTCTGCATAACTCCAGTTCCAGAGGATGCAATGCCCTCTTCAGGCCTCCACGGGTATTGCATGATGCGTGTACTCTTACATATATGCAGGCAAAATACTCATACACATTAAAGACAGAAAACACATCCTAGCCCAGTGCTTAAAGTTGACAATCTTAAAATCACAATTGAACTCATATATCCCTAAGACTCATGAAACTACAACGCCTCCAGAACATGAATTTATTTAAGATTTAAGAACTGAGAAATTATTCAGATGCTAATATTTCCAGACTAGAAGTGAAGAAATCTTCTTTAGCAGCTCTTCTCCCTCTATGTAGATTTTCTTAATTTAAGCCCATTCAAAATTCCCAGGCATACTTTATTATGTTCATATACAAAGTGACTCAGAAGTGTTTTCCTGTCCTCAAAATGGCATCCGAGCACCATACAATGAATGGGTCCCGCCATGAGGGAGGACCACTGTCTGGTGATTGAATAGCTGAGAAGCCTCCTGGTGCCTACGTGTCAAACACTTCACCAGTGTTGGGAAAGGATAAGATATGCCCTCCATATCTTGAGGGGCTCAAAATTCAAAGTGGTGCAAGGTAGAAGCGCTAGGAAAAACAATGCAGACAATTTTTCAGGATCTGCTCCCATGTAACTCTTTTTAAAATACTTACTTTCATATGTATGTTTACCTGCATCTATATATGTATACCATGTGTCTAGAGCCCCCACAGAGGTCAAAAGAGGGCATCAGATCCCTTGGAACTATAGTTTGAGGTGGATGATAACTGATCCCGGGTCCTCTGCAAAAGCAGACCGTGCTTTTAAATGTCGAACCATCTCCCTAGGCCCTCTGTGTTACTTTTTAGGTTTTCAAAGAATGTGTCCTGGGATTTTGGTTCCACGTGTGTCCATGTGATCATTTTATCTTGATATTCTTCCTACATCCCCTGAGTGGTGTATGTGAATATGTTCATGATATATGTACCTGTGCATATGTGTGCATATGCATGTGTGCTTTTTGTGCAAGTGGAGGCCAGAGGCTGATATCCGATATCTTCCTAAATTGCTCTCTGCCTTTCTGAGAAGGGATCTGGATTCACTGATTTGGTTAGACAGGCTGGCCAGTGAGCCTAGGAGGTCTCATGTGATTGCTCCCCAGTATTAAAAGTATAGACTTGTGTGGGCACATCAAGCTCTTATATAAGTGCTAGGGATCCCAATATATCTCCTCATGCTTTGATGAGAGGAACTTTGAAAAATGAACTATTTTCCCATAGAATGTTCTTGGTAGGTCTGTAGCTTCTTCTCCCAGGATGACTCCACTGCAACATTTCTGAAAACTCATTTCTTAGTATCTTTAAAAGAGATTCTAGGGCTAGAGATATGGTTCAGAAGGTAAAGTGTTTGCTGTGCAAATGTGAAGAATTGACTATTTGGGAATACCCACATAAAAGCTGGATGTGGCTTCCATCTGTAATCCCAGCTTTGTGTATGTAGAGACTAAAGAACCCCTGGGGGCTCTATGGCCAGTCAGTCTAGCCAAAACAACAAGATCCAAGCTCAGGGAGAGATCTGGTTTTAAATGAAAAGAAAGTAGAGAAGTGATTGAAGAAGACATCTGGGTATCAACTTCTGTTCTCCACATACACCTACCTACGTGGGTGAGCATGCACACATGTGCACACACACACACATACACACACACACACACAGAGAGAGAGAGAGAGAGAGAGAGAGAGAGAGAGATCTCCCTATCTCCCTCTCAAATGTTTCATAATAAATCTTACAGAAAGATGTTCCTATTTCACTAAAGCTCATCTTTCCAACCTGGCAAAAGTCATCTAGGCTAGAAAAACATCTTAGCAGTGAACATTTTGTTTGAGCCACAGTGAGATACAACAAGGGCAAAACACAGAAAGTGTGAGAGAAAAGGGTTCATCAGGAGAGGAAGCAGCTACTATGGAACCAGGAGTCATGGTTAAGTAAGAAAATACTACATCCATCAAGCCTTGCCCATGGCCCAACCTGTGAAGATGAATGTAAACTGAGGGTTCTCTGTCCTTCCATCTTTTCAAATCACAGACAGGCCACTTCTCTAAGAGCAGCTGTTTCAATGTCAGGGTCCCAGAATTCATATGCTCTAGGTTGTGCATAGGAAATGCTAGATGAGGAATTTTAAGCATTAAGAAAATGTGATTGTTCTTCCTCCTAAAGAATCCTACTATGTTCTACCTAAGCAATGGGGTCTGAATGCCTCATGTCCTGAATACAAGTCTCATCCCTTAATAAACACTTAGATCATTTCCAGTAGAAAGAAAAAACATCATTGATCTGATCAAATGGGCTTAGGTTTGTAGTAACTGCCAAGGGATTTGATGGGTCTGGGAAGGAAGAGTAGAAAGAAGCTAAACAGCAGGTGTCAGAGGGAGCAGAGAGATGTCACACTGTGATGACAAATATCCTGTCATCCTGCAACTAAACACTGTGAGGTCCCCAGTAATGGATCCAGAGGAAGTCAATGATTGGCTAATGAAGCCTCCTAGACAAAGAGAACTGTGATGCTTTAGAAGGCAGAACAGAGTCTGAGTCTGTGACTCCATGCAGGCAAGCTAGTTCTGCTTCTAAGCATTCAGATTTCTCTTAGATTTGCAGTTTCTGGACTCAAAGGAAATCAAGAAGCAGGGCCAACCTGCACACCATATCTGCAAACACCCATGAATGTAACCACTGTACAGCCCAGCCATGGCCAGGAAAAAAATAATGTAATAGAAATCATGTGTAACCTGAGGTGTTGACATTTTCAGACACTCCATTGAAAAAGCAAAGTGATTTGTAAGTCTCTTCTGCTCTCATTCTAAGTCTAGAATAACCATAACCCTGCAGTTCTGTCATCCTGGAGCACCTCAGGCAAACAATGATTTGACTTGTCTGTTTAATATTTGATTCCTAGCCACAAGGCATGGTAATCCCAACAGTGGACAGGATGAGGTAGATGACCGGCTGCCTGGGATACAGTGGGATTCTGTGTCAAACGGAACAGGGGGGAAGAGGGAAAGTTAGGAAGGGAAGACTCAGAAGAGAGGAGAGAAAGAGAAAGGGAAGGGAAAAGCGATGTCTGGCTCTTGCAAGCGGCTGAGCTCTGAGCAGAGGCCTTTCCACTCTTGATCACTACTGCTGTATCCGTATGAAACATTATCTGACAGTTGGTAAACTACCAAGAGAGTCTCCCATATATATATACAAAGGGGACACTATCTTGATGCCCCAGTGATACTGGAACAGAGACTTTCTTGGGGAGCTAAGACTTTGGAAACTCAATGGCTACCATAGCTGACCTGTCTTGAGTTCTTGTTTCACAAATTCAAAAACTAAAATTCATGGATGATACAGGATGAGTTTTAGAGAGGAGTTTCTGAGAGGCAGAGGGAGAGGGAGAGGAAAGGGTCGGGGAGGAGGCAGAGGAGGAGGAGGAGGGAGAGAGAGGGAAGGAAAGTGAGGGAAGGAGAGAGAGAGAGAGAGAGAGAGAGAGAGAGAGAGACTGACTCCCATGGGGTCCAGAAAACAGGGTATCATCAAGCTCCCTGCCTAGAGACATTTCCATACTTTGAGAATTTTTTTGAGACTTGCATTTGCATTATTTCTGTCCCTCCCAGTCCAGGTTCAATTCCTCCCACATCCTCTCCACTACCTCGCAGATTCTTGTCCTCTTCTTTGATTGTTACTTATACATACATACATTTGTGAATGTAGATTTGTTTCTAATGCATTGAATCCATTTAGTGATGTTCATATGTACATGTGTTTGGTGCTCTGCACTTGGGACTAGACAATCTCTCAGGTGGCCTGCCCCTGTTGAAAACCGATTCTTCCTCCCTCAGCATGGAGTGATGGCCTGCAGCTCTTCATCTTCAAATGGGAACCCATGAAATGATACCCCTCCGTATTGGCGTGTCTGCTGTTCTGTTGTAATGCAAACCTTGCTAGCCTATGATACTGTGGAGATTTCAAGGGTGTAACGTCCCTATCATGTTTATAATACAATAACTAGCAGCATGTGTCCTGTCCTTGAGGGTCTCAAAGTCTTCCCACCCTCTTCTTCATCAAAGTTCTCTGAGCCTTATGTGTAGAGATTACATTGTAAATATATCAGTTAGGGATGGGCACCTCAGGGTCTCTTAATCTCTGTGTTTGACCATTTGTAGAACTTTGTAATAGTCTCCATCTGTTGCAAAAGGAAGCTTCTCTGATAATGAGAGGCTCATTTGTCTGTAAATAAAAGGATACATATTTAGAACACAGTAAGAGAATATGTTGGTCTAGGACCGTGACGTTAGTAGGTTCTTCTCTAGGGTCAGTGACCCCTCCTACCACATGTACTTGGCTATGTTTATACTACCATACATGGATTCCCTGCCTTAAGTCCAATTGGAGAGCTGTTGATTACTCTTAAGTTAAAAGTGCCACTATTGAACCACTGGAGATAATTTGCTGGGCCGCCATTGTGGTTCATAGGCTTTACAGCTGGGTAGGACTGTTGATTGGTTTTCTCCCTTGGTAGCTAGCATAGTCTATAGGGGATTTTTAAAGGGCTTGTGGCAGACACTGGGGTAAAGTATGAGATGAACTAGTCAGTTCAGTTGGCCCAACCAGATATCCAGGTTTCAGTCACTTAATCTTGTATACTCTCTAGGTGAAGGTGCTCATCAGGAGGCTAACAAAGAAACAGGAACCAGAACTTTCTTCAGGTATTCCTGGTGTCTAACGAGGGCATTCTCAGAACTGCTGCTTCTGCTTCAGGGCCTGTGCCCTACCTGACCAATTTCTGTCTCTTTTTCTTATCACAAGTCCCCTTCCAAGTCGTTTCAGGAGAAACTACAACCAATTTCCCTCTGATACCTAGCTGGAAGAATGAGGAGCCATCATCACATTATGTAGAATGTAGAGGTTCAGAATGTACCTTCCCATGGTATGCCTGAAACATGGTTTAATTTGGAGAAGTGCTGGGGTATCCAGCTCTTCAGAACCTAAGGATCTCTTTGTAAAGGTGCTTGATTCAGCCAAGGTGGTGTATACCTTTAATCCAGCACTCCAGAAGCAGACACGGGTAAATTTCTGTGAGATTAAGGCCACCTGGTCTACACAGTGAATTCCATTCCACTTGGGGTACAGAGAGACTTCAAAAAGTCACAAGTCTCCAAAAGGCAAAATATAATGTTTAATTCATTCCTATTTGCTCTTGGTACTGCCTTATAATGTGTAAATATTTGGGGGGAGTGTTTGAGCAAGGTTGGTTTCTTATCAGATAACCAAAGACCTAAACTTGAAGAAGAAAGAAAACACACATTCAAAAAAAAATTTATAAGGTGAAACTAGAATGGATATAACTTAAGATAACATATTTGTTATTTCTTTCAAAAAAAAAGAAGAGCTATAGCTATGATTTTTTTAAAAAGCTTTCTTTTAAGCGTTTCTTTCAAGTAATCATATTATAATTTAAATTCTGAATATATTTCAGAATTATATAAGAAGCTGTCAATGTAGACTTGGAGATTTGGCGATATTGAAAATTTTGGACAGAGGCTGGACTGAGTGTCCTTTCACCAAACAGCTTATGTGCTGGTTATCTGTCAATAAGTAGCACTGAAGGTAAGTTCAGATCTAAAGCCAGAAATTGCTTTCAAGAATGCTCAGGTAGGGAAGTATTCATTAACATAAAAATATACATCCCCTGTGAAGTCACAGCTGGGGTCCCCAAAGCTACATACACAAATAATCAGACTTATTATATAAGTCTCCCTTCTCCAACTGACAGGGAAGGGAAGCCTTCTCCATTTCATGAAAAGCCAGTGCAGAACACAGGCTGATGGACTTGTGAGTTGCTATAAAGACTTGAAAGCAATCTTCCTCTTAAAATACTGTTACCATCCCTCTTGAATCAGGAATCTGTGAAGAAAACATTTAATGAATAAAGGTTCAGGAGTTATCTATCATACGCAACTTTTCACACAGGTCCTGGGGATAGAACTCAAGTCCTCATGTTTGTCAGGAAAGCACTTTACTGACTGAGCCATCTCTTCAGCCCCCACATCTCTAAGCTTACAGTGCTTCAGTTGTACAAAGAAGATAAGAATTTGGTCTCTCTATATAATGGCAAGTATTAAATTATAGTCATCATTCAATTCATGTTAGCTATTATACATTGATATTCACCCAATCCATCTCAAGTCGTCTGCTGTCTAATTTCTCTTTTGGATACAATTTCAATGCATAAGTATCTATGAGCTAAGTATATCTCTCCTAGTCAAACCCTGCAACATCTTGCTGTTTGTGGTATGGTCCACAACTTGCAGTTACACCTGAGAGTTTGCTAGAAGAAGCTCAAGATTCATTCCAGATCTAATAAATTCTATATGCATCTTGGGAGTTTCTAGAATATTCTATTATCGTTACAGTTTGAAAAGTACTTGTACACAACACATACACTATATTCTTCGGAGCATATTTTCTGTAACAAAGCAGGAAGTGGCAAGAGCTGGGCAGTCAGCACTGTAAAGGAGAGTTCCTAGAAAGAACCTTTACACTGAGTCTTCAAGGCTGATTAACTGTTGAGAACTTCAATGACTGTGGACAGCTTTGAATGTAACAAGTCCAGAGTCAAGTTTTACTTGGGCCATTTTTAGCCCTCTTAAGAACCATTTACTGTTCTCCTATGTATGTGAGCTAACATCTCTCTAACTATTAGGTAAATTGTTAGAATTAGGCAGAACACTAGTTAACACCAACAAAAAGTCTAAAAAATACCATCATCAGACAGCATCTGAAGACTATAACAGAGATTTCCCCTCTTTGTTTGGCCTACCTACCTAATGTTTCCAGTAATATATTTAAAAACTACCTTGACATATTCCTTTTTTCGTTCTGTTCCTACGTACACTTCATCAAACTGTTATACCAGATTGGAACACGGAATTTATGATTATGTAAGTCTGTTCCAGGGCCTTGGTCACTCATTCTTGGCTCCAGAATAAACGTATATCTTATCCTCTTTGAGACAAGAGCTGTGTTTTTTTCATAGAAGGCATAAAGAGCCAAACTTCCTATAGTAGACAGCATGGTATATTCTGATTTCTTCCCTCAGGAGGCAGTGTATAGAGAGGCATCCCTCCCAGTCTGAAACACAAGAGAAATGAAAGATAAATTCCCTCCTCCGACCAGTTTAGATATGCCATTCCACAATTCTCCAAATTAATCTAACATTCTGGGAATGCTATTTTTATTGAACTCCCATGAGTAAAATAAGACACATGAATGTTATTATTGAGCTTTACTATGGCCGATCCACATTCTAATCTCTCCAGAATGGCCAGCTCCCCTTGAATCTTCTCAAGAGCCACCTCCACTGAGATATCTGCTATAGAAATCTGAACAATTCATAGAGATCCAGAGACTTAGCAAGCTGCTCTAGTGGAAGAAACAATGCTGCTTGCTGCTAACTACAATTAGACACACTTCCACAACAGATTTTTAAAAGCCGCACACACCACCAACAGCAGCAAGCCTACAGAGCTCCCCTGTTGTCCTTTTGTGACAGAGCTAATTTTAAGTGTGGTATATCACTGAAGCCATATTACACTGATGATGTAGAATTTATGAGGGAATGTCCCATTTCATACAATGCATTAACCTGAAGTCAATGGGAGAGGACAGTAGGGGACACAAATTAGAATGTGGGAAACATTCAGTCAATTGAATGTACTCAATTGCATGCTGGTAAAAACAGATATCACAAACTGATACCAATTATTTTCTTTCCTACAAGATTCTCAGGAGATTGCAGAAGTTTTCAAAGATCATGGCATATACTTCAGAGATTTATCCGAAGCTCCAAGGAAGCAAGTACTTTTGTAATTTGAGATTATTTTGTCATATTACCACAAAAGGTAGCTTAGAGTCTTGTAGTCCATCTGGGCATCAGTGTCTACTAGGTATTGACTAGTAATAGGCCCATATCATTTTCATTAAGGCCTAGACATTAGTCCCAATGACACAGAAGGTATGGATTGATACTTTTGCATTTTGTGGTTAGCCTAGAATGAGATAAAAGATCTTAGATGGTTCTGCAAGATGGCTCAGCAGGTAAAAGCACTTGCCATGCAGGTCAGGCAGCCAAGTTTGACGCCCAGAACCCACATAAAGGTGGATGGATGGAGAGAGAGAACTAACTCTGCAATATAATGCTCTGGTCAGAGCACATATGTCATCCCTCTTCCACACACAGTAACACACACACCATAATTAAACATATATTTTGAAAAAAAACATAAAAAAAATGTAAAAAGAGTTATTTGGGTAGCAGAAGGGATATTTCACCAGGTGAAAAATTAGTTATCAACTGACTCTAAAGGAAGACAAGGAAAGAAGCAGAAGAATAAATACTGAATCTACATTAGCTCCGTTCAGAGAAAAGAAAGCAGTGAAATGGGCTGAGCGAACTGTTGTGGCCCCAGAGAAGGATAGATCAGACTCCCTGGGATTCCTGTTGAGCATTTCCATAACTTCCACACAAGAGGAAAGGGAATTCTGCATGCAGTGGCTGAAGGTGACTTTGGAGCTGTCAACTGCTTCCTGTGACTAAGGGGGCCACTGCCTGGGAAAGTGAAAATTACCCCATTATGTGCAGTCTTTGTAAGCACGTCGACATGGCGCCTCCTGCCCCTTGTGGAAGATGAAGAAGCTTGAAAAGTGACCTCTGTCAGATCCTAGCCACCCAGGGTAGAGTCAAGAGCTCTATACCCTGGGGTAGATCAATGGGGACACTTCTCTGAGACCTAATACTATAACATCGTGACAAAAAGATGGCATCTCGTCACTGTGGAGGAGACTTTGTGGTGGTTCTGGCCACCCATGCTACCAATGACCTTTTCAGTCACCTGCCAATCCTGTAAGCTCCTTCACTGCTAATAGGTATCAGGTTTTGCTTAATGTAGGAGGGGAATTGCTAACTGTTGCTTACAACCAATGAGCCCTAATTGGCTCACAAAGTTGAAACTGTCCCTGTAATTAACTGCAATGTTTAATTCCATTCCTTTGCAAATTGGGTTGATAGTCATACACAGAGGATAATTACTCTGTTCTCATGTAATCCCTTCTGAAGTTATAAATCTCTGCTAAGAAGCCCTGTTTGGGTTCATGAGAAACTATCTCGACTTGTTAGAAGGCAAAACAAAGACTATTAGAACACATGTGCTTTGAAATGGGTCATTCATTACATGGAGCTACAGGAAATTACAGATATAGTCATTGGAACAGGACTGAGCTCTTTGGATGGATCAAATGTAGAGCACTTCCAAAAATCATTGGAATACACAATGAAAACTCTCAATGAAAGAACTTCCTCTTTATCAATCACAGAGGCCAGAGAACAACCTCTGGGGTCCTTGTTTATTCAGATGGGGGTTTGCCTTCACCTGGAGATTGCTATATACCCTAGACTGACTTGCTAGTGAGCTCCAGGGATTCTCTTGCTTCAACCTCCCAAGAGCTGGAATTACATATGCTTACCACCAAGCCTGGCAGTTTTATATGTGTTCTGGGGATAGAACTCAGGCCTTCAAGCTTACATGGCAAGCTCTTTACAGCCTGAGTTATTCATGTCTTCCTAGTCCTGCAATCACATATGTAAGAGTAAATTCCAAATGAGATTGCAAATGGGGTTGGGATAGGTCCCAAGAGAAATCTAGCAATGTTTTTTTTTTTTGAGATTTATTTCTATATATGTGTGTGTACATTTTGTGTATGAAGGCATGGATGTATGTAGAGGTCAGAAGACATTCTGGCTCGTAAGTAGGTCCCAGGGATCTGAACTCAGGTTGTCAGGCTTGCCTTGCAAATGCTTGTACCCGCAAGCCATCTTCCCCACCCTCTAGCAATGAATCTAAGCAGATAGAGTTCACTTGTGAGAGTGGTTGCCTTTGAAATCGTAAGTCCATGTGAAAAGAAGCATTTCTTAGAACCAGGATGGAGAAGCTGAGATTTCTTTCTTTCTTCAACATGTCTGTGAGGCGGTAAATGTGATGGATGTCTGAAAGATAGCTCTGAGTACCATCACAAGACAGAGTTGGGGAAGGACTTAGGGCAGTGTAGGAGTTGGGGAAGACAGTGGGACACTGCCTTCTGCCAAGTCTGATTAGCAGTGATAGTGAAGAAACTTCAACATATTGTAAGAGAGATACTTGTAATGGCTAATCTTGGTTGTCCACTTACTGGATATGGAATCAACTAATATATTAGCCATTTGGCACACCTCTAAAGGGTTTTCTTGATCGGGCTATCTGAAGTGGGAAGCCCCATTCTGAATGCGGGTAGTATCAGCCTCACTAAAAGATCATCTAGGGGAAAGGCCTTTCTCTACCTCACTGTTTTTACATCTCACTGCCAAGTTCATCTACTCCATTGCTGCTGCCACTGCTGCCACATTCATTGGCTGATATCAAAACTCAGCTTCTTCCCATGCAGCCTGAAGATCAGTGGCTCAGTAGGAATCCTCCAGGCCTTCAAAGCCAAATTGGGACTGCTAAAGTATCCAGTGTTATGAACGGAGAAGATACTGAGTACTCAGCCTCTCCAACATGAAAGCAGCTCACATTGCACTATCCAGACCATATTTTTCAAGCCAGTCTAACAAATCCCCCTTTAATATGCTTTCCTCCTATAGGTTCTGTTCCTCTACATCACCTTAACACAGTACTTTAAATAAGGAAATAACTGAGGCATACATTGAGACTACAGGTAGATAGCTAAAATTAGCCAGAAAGTTATCTACTTAGGGAGTTATTAAAGGATCTAGGGAAATGGACTACCTAGCCCCACTGGAAGGAGGTGGCAAAGGGAAAGAAGATCATCTGAAGTTTGTGTCTCACTGAGGTGAGTGTGTTGAATGAACCAGTGAAAGTGTTAAATAAATACCACTGAGATTCCTGAGAGTTAAAGCAACAGCATGTGCATTTCAACCCTCTCCCTACACGTCCCATTCATTCATTCATGTGGCAGAATGTGAGGGTTAATTTTAATTGTCATCTTGACACAATCTAGAATCACCTAGGAAGAGTCTCCATGAGAGATTGTTCAGGTAACATTAGTCTGTCTGTGACAGATTATTTTATATTACTTAAGGTGGAAAACCTGCCCATCTTGGGGGCGGGGGCAGCATTCCCTAGGCAGAGAATCCTGTACTGTGTAAGGGTAGAGGCAGTGAGCTGAGCACTAGCATGCATGCATTTTTTGCTCTAAGTTTCTGATTATGGCTGTGATATGGCCAACTCCCCTAGACTCCTACCACTGTGATTTCTAGTCATGGTGAACTATATCCAGAAACAGTGAGCCAAAATAAACCCACTCTCCCTCAAGTTGCTTTTGTCAGAGTATTTTGTCACAGCAACTGAAAGGAAACAGGCACTGAGTCATTCAAGGTTCAGCAGTGATTGACTGCAGTGAGAGGCATCTGACTTCAGGTAGGAGCTATGCTTCAAGTGAAAACACTTGATTCTGTTTGTTTTGAGGATCATTTACTTTTAATGCCCAGCAGAAATTGCACCCTTTGGAATAGTTTTCTATTTGTAAGATTTTACAATGTAAATAACCCTCTTTCAAGTATTCTTGAAAACTATTTATATGGATGATTTATAGGTAGAGACATCTCTTCACAGATATGTTAGAATGTGTAAGGAAACAGAGACTAGAGATTTGGAATAGGTTGCAACATGTTGCTTATTGATCAAATACTGAGTAAATTATGTTTCTCTTAAGCACCCTACTAGGTGGATTAATTGATTGTTGTGACTACCAGAAATGACAGGTAATTAATTTTGAGACCCCAGGAATTTATACATAATCATTCAACAAAAACACATTGGACCCCTACAAAAAGTACATTACAATAGAGTCCAAAATTTCCAACTAGAAGCCATTTATAAATATCTGGAGTCAATTTTGTTTGTCATGATCTTGGGGGGAGCAGGGGCAAGAGGAACACTAATGTCAACTATCAGGTTGAAGGCAAGAGCCCTGCTAAATGTCTGACATTGGATAAGTTAGTGTTCCTTAACCTAGAACTACCCAGTCCTATGTAAGTCATTTTTCTATCACCATGACAAAATACTTGAGGTTTAGAGGAGGAGGAAAGAGGAGAGCTCTGCTTCGGCTCTCTGACTTAGAGTTTTCAGTCCATGGTGACTTGGCTCCATTGTTTCTTGGCCAATGGTGGAACAGGAAGGCAAGGAGGGGAGCACGTGGTTGAGAGAGGCTGCTCATCTAAAGGTGGCCAGAAAGCATGTAAGTAAGGAGGAAGAGCAACGAGTGCAGGACAAGGTACAGATTCAAAGAGCCTCCATTCTTACAGTGAGGCTTCAGTTTCCAATAACTCAGTCCATTAACAGATCAGTCCTCTGATGAGGTCAGGGCCCTTGTGGTCCAATCAACTTGGATATTCTGTATTGGAGATCAGCACATGCTTCTTTGGGATATGCTTCACGTCTAAACCATGATAAGCGCTGGGGTTCAGAGATTCTACCCTATAAAATTGGAGTAACATGGAAGTGGGCAAGCCCTTGTGCCCAAAGAGGCTAGCAGCCAGGATATGATACTGAAATGACTTACACCCCATTAAACTGACACAGAATCAAAATAGGCTTGCCTACCAATTCCAGTATCGATTGTGTCCAAATACAGCATGTTTACAGTACACCACCCTTCCCAGGCTAGTCGCCAGTCTCTCCCATTGCCTTCGAGAATATGTAACAAGAAGCGCGTGAACAAGAAAGGAGGAGGGCAAGGTCATTTTTTATTGCCTCCACAATGACTGTGCATTGATAGTCGCTTTATCCAAATATTTATAATACATTGGAGGCTGTTCAAACAGTTAGGCAGCTTGTCAATTTCCTAATGAGTGAGCCGTCCTAAGTTTGGAAAGTAGATGCCTCGCTGTCTCTGGTAGCTGAAGGGCGTGTGGCACACAGCTCAGGAGTTTCCAGCAGACTGTTTCTCAATATCCATTGAGCACTTATTATGCAAAGGGCATCAGCAGTGGAGAGAGAGCAGTTGAGGAGTAAGAGACAAGGGAAGGTGGGGACTGTGTCACGGAAACCGGAGCCTGAGAGAAAGACCTAGGGAGAGGGAGTCCGGCTGGGTGAACCGGGGGAACTGTTTGTGAAGGTGGCAGAACGTTGGCAGTCTTTGAGAGTTGAAAGGATGTACAATCAAGTGGAAGGAAATTTAGCATAGAGCAACGCATATGGACCGAAGTACAAACTAAGCAGAGCATGAAACATGGAAAGGAGATGACGGTTTCAGTTCCAGAGTGAGACAAGGTGAAGCAAGACAGCTGCACATTGATGCAACAGGGCCTTGCAGCATGAGTATTTGTACGGGTGGGGTGTGCAGGGGTTCAGAAATCAACAGGGGCTATCTTCCTCTATTGATCTGCAGCATATTTTGGGGGACAGCAGCTCTCAGTTAACCTAGAACTCTCCAATGTGGCTAGACCTGGCTAGCTGGTGAGCCCCAGTCGTCATCCTGCCTACACCCCCATCCCAGGCACAAGGAATTAAAGTATCAGTCACAATGCCTGGCTCTTTACACGAGTGCCCATGATCAATTTTAGGTCTTCATCATATGACAAGCCATCTACAAACTGAGCCATCCCTTCCTCCCCTACAGCAGAGTCTTTAATGAGACAAGAGGATGGTGTTTCCACAGAAGAACAGGATTTTCATCTGTGCTGGAATGTGTGTCCTTCCCACATTAGCCACTCCATCTTCCACAAGTTGAGGAAGAGAATCTGAGCTAAGAGTCACCGGGCAGAGCCCAGGCTAAAAGAGCAGATCCCACACTCCCTAGTCTTCTCAAACACATGGCCTTTTCCCATAAGCAAGATAAATTCCCAAGATGTGATTTCGCTCCACGGCAGCTACATATCATTACGCTTTAGAGGGCTCTGAATAATAAAACAAAAGGTATTTCAAAAGACACGAATGAGCCAGTGAACAGGTAGAGGGCAACACACAATCCACAAAAGCTATACATTCAACTTGAATATTTACCCAGGTTTTGCAAAAGCTGGCAAGACACATAGGAGAAATAGCCAAAAATACAGTAAGCAGGGGAGTCATACTACTTAAAGGATTTCTGCTTTGTGTGCAATGTTATGTATGTACATGCCTATACATAATGTTCACATTATCTTAATACAAATAATAATACATTAATTTCAAAAGACAAGCTTCCTGTACAAAAAACACGAATGCATTTTATAATAATGCTCAAAAGCATATACTTCAGTTCTATTTGCAGATTTGAATTTCCTTTCTCTGAACAACCATGGATACAACCCTGGGTAATTTTATTCTGTGATTATGTCTTTTCTATACAAAAGAGATAATGATACTGACCCAGGAGCATCCATCAGTTAAGTATTTGATAAAGTACTGTGTGCAATACACCCAGCCCTTTGCCGGCCACAGAGGCTACCACAGTGCAACCTAAAGTATGACCAGTACATGCCCTCTTCCATTCTCTGCCTCCCCCTATCTCACCATTCCTTCCCTCCTTCCTCTCCTTCTTTCCTTCCTCCTCCCTCCCTTCTCCCCATTCCTCTATGCTGCCTCTCATTCCACTGTGCATGCATTCTTGTTGACAGAAATAAACAACTACACAAACACCCAAATGACCATAAATGCCAGGGAAGGGTGACTTCTCAAATAGGCCAGTGACTTCTGATGCCTAGAACGAATTGGTTAGTTAAAGAACAAAGAAAAAATAAATCTTTCCTGACCCTGGAGAGATGGTTCAGCAGTTAAGAGAGGTTGCTGTTCGTGCAGAGGATTGGAGCTCGGTACACAAACCAGGCATCTCACAACTTCCTGTCACTCCATCTCCAGGGGATCTGACGCCCTCTTCCAGTCTCTACAGCACATGGACTCATGCACAAGACCATACAGAGATAGACATATATACATATATAAATAAAGAAAGCCCCCAAGTCTGGAAGAACTCACGTAAGCTCAAGGAAAGAAGGAAAAGTATGTGGCTAAGGTATAGCACTGCACAGGGACCGGTTGATTCTGAGAGTTAGAGGCTAAGTCAAGGGCTGGATTGCTGTCTTAGATCAGAGCAGGGGGTTGTGCTCCTGGGACAGGCAAGTCATAGAAATGCTGGATCTGATGCTCAATTCCCAAATATTTCTTGACAGCGGTCATCTTCTTTCAGGTACTTTAGAGATGATAACCTTAGTTACATATTGATATGTCTATTAATGTTAATTGTTACTTAATCTAAAAACATGGGTTATGGCTTCTGAGCAGATAATAATTTATTTACCTCCCTACTTAGAATCTTCCTCACCCAGAACCAGTCCTCATTTCATTGACTGAAGGTGATGTCTTCACAAATATCTTTCTTTTTAAAAGGTATTCCAAATATGATGGGATTCTGCATCCTCATGAACAGCCAGCTTTGGTCAAAATTAACAAAGATGAGAATAAGGATAGATGGTGGGCCTTGGTGTTTCACTAAGTGTCATTGCTGGAATTCTGTCATTTCCCCATCTCTCCCAGGCTAATAGTGTTTTGCCCCATGATCTTTTTGGTGTGGGTAGGACAGAGGTGTCTCTGTTTGGGAGCCATATATACAAAATGTGCATCCTGATCTTTCAGGCACATGCACAGAAAGAGAGAGAGAAGGAAGAAAGAGGGAGAGGGAGAGGGGAAGGGAGTCATCATAGGTCCCTGGAGCACCATTAAAATGTACTTTGTAATCTTCAGAAATTGATTCCAAAAAAACATGCCAGGTTTTCCAGATGCAAGGACATTTCTACTCTGGCAGCTCTCCGGTGTGTTCATTAGAAAACAAATATTTGGCTTTGTAGAAGCTGGCTGATAACCTTGGTAAGAAAGGCCAGAACAGAACTTTAATTCTGGGCCTTAAATGTTCAGGAGCCCAGAGAAGGGCAATCCTTCTATTAACACCAGCTCAACAGGTCCCAAGCAGAATGCCAATGACCAGATAAGAAGGCTCAGTCCCAACCACAAGGCCTCCATTTTCAATCACCAGAATGTCTCACTGCCTAACTTTAAAAAATATAATGCAGTAGAAAATATGCATCATTTCAGGTAGCACCTCCAAGTTCAAGGCTCAGAAATGAAACTAGATTTATTTTATGACTAGCCATATAAGGTCTACCAGGTTCCCAGGCTAGCCCACACTCACTTCTTAGTAACAAAATATGACGTTAGGGGAAAGACGGACAGAGGAGACGGAAGAGAAGGAAGGAAAAGAAGAAAAAAGAAGTGCAAAGGGGAGAAAATGAGGAAGGGAAGGAAGGAGAAGGAGGAGGGGAGGAAGGAAGAAGGGAGGAGGAGGATGGCAAGGGGGAGGGAAAGGATTTCACCGGAATTAGAGAAGGAGACAAAACCCAGTTAAGAACAGCATATCCAGCTGGGCGTGGTGTCACGCCAGTAATCCAGGCCTCAGGAGGCTGAGGCAGGAAGACTCCCATGAGGATGAGGCTAGTCAAGGTTACAGAACAAGACATAATCTCAAAAAAAGTGCCATGTATGGGGCTGGAGAGATGGCTCAATGGTTAAAATGCTGGTTGTTTTTCCAGGGGACCCAGGTTCAATTCCTAGCACTCACTTGGTGGCTGACAGCCATCTGTAAGTCCAGTTCCAGCGCATCAAACGCCCTCTTTTGACCTCTGCAGGGTGTTGTATGCATATGGGGCATTATGTAGACATGAAATAATGAAATATATTTTAGAAAATATTTTTGTAAAAGTGCAGTGTCTCCAAGATTTGGAAAGTATAGGTTCTCTCAGACACTAAAGCAGCTTGGACTCCACCAAGAGCACTAACCACACAGCCTTGAAGAAGTGTCCCTCCATGCCTGTGCCCACGGACTCCCAGTGACTGGAAAGTGCTGTCGTGAACACCCAGAGGCACCCCTTCCCCACCTGCCTGATTGCTGCCTGCCTCTATTCCTGGAAGTGGAGCAGCTTGATTAAAGGATCTAAACATTGTAAAAAGGTTTGGATACAAATTGACAAATTGCTCTCCAGTAAATTTATGCCAATTTGTGTCTCTCTAGTGGAAATTTTCATCCTTTCCATATGTTTCCTCCAACAGTGGGGTATCCACAGTCATCTTACTGGCATTTATGTATTCTGGACCATGTCAATTTTCCGTGTATAATATTTATTCCAGTTTTCTTCAGGGTATTTTACTTGCCCTATCAGAACCTGTTTGATAGGATTATTGCTCAACTGCCTTGACATCTCTAAATGGAGGAGGACACACATGGTGCCAGCTGTCATACTTCCTTCTGTTGGTGTCAGGACAGAACCCATCAGGGGACCTGATACCGACATAGCAAGAGTCACTCATGCGTGCCTTTCCCAGCCCAAGCATGGTCTTATACCATGCCTTCAGCCCATAGGGATCCCCCTCCCCATTCTTTTCTTAAGTCAGGATCTCATGCATCCCAGGACGGCCTCCAGTTCCTTGTGTTGCCAAAAACGACTTTGAATTCCTGAACCTCCTGTCTTCACCTTCTATGTATTAGGATTCCAGACACACGCCACCATGCCTAGTTAATGTGTTTCTTTAGATCAAACCATGGCTTCCTTCTCATTGGGCAAGCACTGTACCAGCTAAGCCATATCACCAGTCTAATATTTTTCTAAGAAATCCCTTTTCACTCACAGTCCTTGGAGCTAATTTCCCTTGCTAATAAACAACTATCCCTCTGATGTGGCATCTGAGGTGAGTAATTTTAACAATAGTTTTTATGAATTTATATATAGCACATGTCAATGAGGACTTTGATACAATGAATTTGATTTTGTTTTAATGTGACTTTATGCTCTACCAAGTAATTTTAAAACATAGTCTTCCCCTCTGAGCAAGTTAGGAGTCCATCAATGTGGTTTAATACACAAACTATTACCAAAAGTCACAATTTAATAACCTACAAAACAAGTTTTAAAACCCCCAAGATCAATACTCCATATCTTAAATTATCACTGTCTTAAGGAACCTGGATGATTGTAACTTTGGAAGCTATTTGCTTGGAAAAGAAAAGCTGATTACATAGATATAAATTTTAAGTGCCCTGAAGGTTAAGACAGTTAGGAGGCATGTTTGTTCTATGCATGCCATAGGGAATGGAAGGAAACAAGGCTAGAGATATGCAGAGTTTCTCAGTATTCAAAGGTTCTCACTCTTGCTTCTCGCTTAGGATCAAGCAAAGCTGTAGCTCATCACCTTGCTAGAAGGCCAAGGCAGGTTCTCCACCCTTCTGTCAGGCTGATGAGGAACACAGGGCCTTATCCACAGCTCGGGCTTGTGTCAGTTGCCTGTGTGTGGATAAGCCTCTAATCTTTCCAACCCTCAGTCATGCAAAATGGAGATAGCAGAATCCTGTGGAGATTAAATGAGTTAATGTATATCACATTTGCTAATGTAGAGTTAGACCAGAAAGAGAGTGGTTGGCAACTGCTGATTCTTAAAGAATATTCATCAGAAGAGAATATTTGTGTACACTGTCACCACTGTTGTGAGTTCATATGAGTAACTGTCCAGCTGTCTGGAAAACTGTTTCCACTACACGTAGTTCTTACAATCTTTCCAGCCCCTCTTCCATGATGATCCTTGCACCTTGCGGGGCAGGGGTGTCCTATTCAGGGATAAGCATTTTGCAATGGTAAGCTCAAGCCAGACAAAATCCCAGCATAGAAGCAGAGATGTGGGCGAGAAGCTCAACGCTAGATGAGGAACTACAGGCAACTGCGAGCTGCTGGGGGAAGGACAGTCTGTTTTCTTTACAAGTGTGATGCTAGTTAAGTTAACCAGGCTCCAGTGAATGGACCCACACTGAAGAGCATTTTGGATATAAATTTGACTTGACTTGATCGGCCTGTATTTCTAAAAACTAGGAAATGAAGTTATAACCAAATAAGAAAAGCCAAATTTTTACTGCTTGGAAAAATCCTGGCATGAAATGACACAGCGAGAGAGAGGGTTGGTTTAATGTCAAGTCCATTACAGGAACAACACTGGGCAAAGATAGACTTTGTAATCAAGAATAGAGCATGATAAAATAGCCATTTTACTTTAGCGATAGAAACCCATGTAGAGAGTTTCAAGGGTCACAGATATTATGTCCCTAAGAAAAGCAGCCTTGAAGCACAGAGTATCTCCAAATTCTCCTTGAATATAAATCCTCAAATCCCTCCTGTTACAGTAGTGTAGGTAGAAGAGCAAAGGCTGACAGACATCAGCCCTTTGAGAGATGGAGGATGCTGGCCTCAGAAACCAAGCCTCTCCAATTCCCCACATCCAGCTGGGAAGGAGAAAAAGAAGCTTCAGGGAGTAATTAACTGTCATGTATAAGATTAATTGACGACCCTCCAGTTTTGCCCTAAACACAGATGTATTGGGATCAGGACACAACCTTGAAAGGGAAAGGTGAAGGGGGAGCAGTTATTTTTGGACAGGAGCAAAGTGAATATGCAGAATTGTGGGTGATGTCAATATGTGAGCCATGGAGCTGGGGCAGGCTATACATCATCATGCCCTTCCATAAAAGTGGCTTGTCAGAAACCAGCCAAGGACTTAAATTAGAACCAACCAGTTCTGGGAAGTTTCTTCTTAGTAAGTGGCCCACAGAGAATCAGTTCTCTGGAGATGCATACTGGGACATAGTCTGCCATGTGCTTCAAAATGTATCTCTTATTTGGAGAAACAGATTAAAAGTAAAACCCATGATGCTGGTACTTGTAGAATTAGGAGATGATGTTCACAGCTTCATGGACAGCCTGGAACTCTACCTCTTACTGCATCATGCATTTTGAGGGAATAAAGACCATTTCCCCTTCATGAACTCTGTGTCAAGATTGGGACTTTTGTCAAACAGAATATCCCTGTATAATCCATTGTCTGCTGGTCCCTCTAGACCTTGGCCATGTCTGCTGCCACAAAGTTCCCTGTTGGTGACATTAGAGACTCATAGGTGTATTTTATTCTACATCACCTAAAATCCCAATGGAAATGGAGAAAAGAAGACTCTTGCTTATTTGTTGTACTGCAAAATAACACTACAAATGTTTGACAAGAACTGTTATGTTTTGTTTTATCCTGTGGTACTTGAGATTGAACTCTAGGCTATTTCTAGGTAAGCACTTACCACTGAATCATATCTCCTGTTTCTGTTACAAAATCTTAGTGATAAGTTGTCAAGTTTGCTGCAATATCTTCTAGTGCCTTCGCTGACGGAAAAAAAACTTTCTTATGATCTCATGAAAAAATTATTTTTTGTTGTTGGTTTTGGAGACATGTCTCACTATGTAGCCCCAAGCTCATTATCCTCACTCCATAGCCTTCCAACTGCTGGGATTATTTGCTTGGACCATAACACACAGCTAAAATATTTGATTTTAATGCAAATGTGCAAAGAAATGGAGTCATAGAAGTACATAGTCTTTAAGTGCTTTTCTTCAAAACTAGAGGTGCTTTTACACCTAAAAGCTTAAAACCATGACAGTATTGCATATACTACAATCACTATTTTATTATGTTTATAACAAGGTGCAGATTCAAGGTCCATGTCTAATTTTCAAATGAAGAAACTGAGGTTGAGAGAGGCTGTAGTTACCCACATAAGGCAGAGCTGAAAGCCAAGAAGTCCCTACCGAGGATCATGACATTTACTCAACTTTCACAGATATACCATTGGGAGGAATCAAGGAGCACTTTGCACATCTGATGTAAGATCCAGGTACAGAGGAGTACAGGGCATTCTTCCAGGTGGGGGTTAGGGCAGGTGGATTTTTGGGTTGGTGGAGGACATATTTCTGGTACAGGAAATAGCAGGGGTATTATTTCTTTAGACTAACATTAATCTCTAAGAAACAAGTGTGGAACAGGGTGAAGGTGAAACTGGGAGGGGCAGAAATATAATAAGAACCCTGACAGATGAAGGAGGTATCTGGACTTAGCTCCGCAGGCATGGGGAACTTGAGGTTTTATCAGTGAAATGACTCTGCGGGGAGATAATCAGCCTCTCTGCAGAGAGGAATGAAAGTGACTGCTCTCTGAGTGTGACTTTAGAACTGTATAACTGACCATTTGGGAAGAAGAGGAAGGTGGGAGACAGCCTGGTAGTCTCAGTATGAAACTAAGCAAGATATAGTCAAATACCAAAATGGGGACTAGAGCACAGACTCTCATGCTTGGTTTTGACGTTATGCTCTGTGGAAACTTCTGAAGGCTTCCTGAAGAGAAATAAAGATGGCAATGTCTCAACCTTACCAAGAGTGATAAAACAAGCATGCTTTCTCCTTCCTGAAAAAACATGGCTCACAGAAATGAGGGGTGCTACTTAAGACAAAGCTACTGCCAAGAATGATAAAGGGGGTGGCACAGTGCCAACGAAGAGCAGTGGTGCTCAGTAGATACCAGGTCTTCTTTACTTTGGTCACTATCAAACTTTCAGAAACTTTTCATCTTATATAGAAAACCCAATAAACTATGACTTAAGGCCCTCCTTAGTTTACAGAGGTGATAACTGAGTCCTAGAAAGGCACCTGAGATACAATAGCTAAGATGGGTAGTAGATCTCATATTCCAAACACACTAATATCCATCTCTAAGTTACTAGCATCACAGCCTTTAATTAGCAAAAGGTTTCTTCACCAGGGAGGTAGAAGATATTAAAATTCCCTCTTTGGTGCTCATTCTAACTGAGCAATTATCTCTGAGCACTATTTACAGTGGCTTCGACTGAACTAGAATTATTCTTTATGATGCAAGTTGGTGATTTCTAAAGACTCTTTATCTGTGCAAATATAAAAACTAATTTTTATTTCAAGAACTTGTGTTTAAAAAACTGTGCCCCCCAGATTAATCCAGCCCCTAGGAAGAATATCAGAAAAGCTATAAGGTCTTCATTCTGCACGGGAGGAGCTCTGTCATCCAAGAGGCACATGGTAGACAATGAGAAAAGTACAGAAAAGAATAGATACTTTTAAGATGTCTGTGACCAGACCTGTAGGACCACACACACGAGCCTGTACCTTTCTTCTTCTTTCTGTAAAACCCACTGTTAGTGGTATCAATCCATTTAATAAGCAATCTTCTACTCTCCTTCCTCCATATTTCTCTCTGTAGCTCCTCTATGGATTCTGGTACACATGCACCCTAACATGATTCTGTCGATGTCTCTGAAAGCCTGCATTTCAGTAACCTCAAGCTGAAGTAGTTTTGAGAATTGAACTGCTTTTGTTCATGGAAGGTCACATGGGCTCTCTCTGCTGTGTGCTCACAGATGGAATAAGCCATAATGATTCAGTCTACCCAAGGATCCCAGATACCTTTCACCTAAATGGTGCTTTTAAACATACGTTTGTCTCCATCACTTACTATACGGTACTGGGGAGAGGAGAGGCGCACACAGCTGAGATTCACTCCCCATCTTTACAGCTGAAATTGTCATCAGCTGACCACTAGTGAGCTTTTGATGAGGGTAGGTCTTATGGACTTTTTTTTTGTTTTCTTTTTCTGCATACACAAAGCTTTTTAAGGGTGCAGTCTACTTAATAAGTGATAGAAACCTTCAGCATCCCTGCCAGATAACTGGCTATGAAAAGCTGTCTTTTTTTTTAATAGTCTGAGACACTGAAGCAAAGATTTGGCCATGCTCAGATTTGGAGTACCTCCAAACTTTAAACTTTATTGCCCAGCAGAGTATCCAACTGTGTTTACGAGAGGGAGCGAAGCCATTAAAATTCATTTGGTCTGAAGTCTCCAGAGGAACACCTGAGCTTTCATCCTACCTGACTTCTCCATCCTGTGGAATCCAACAGACTCCAATTTATTAGGGACTCCACTAACAAATGAGTGACAATAATGTGCTGTTGTGTGTGCATGCTGTCTGTCTGCTGGTCCCCTCTGTGACCAAAAGCACACATTTCTTCATGAGGGGCATAGCTGGGTCAGAGACTCAGCATGTCATTAGGAAGGAGAGGAAACTGGGAGTCTGCTTCTGCAGTAGCGCATGTGACCTTCTATGAACAAAAGCAGTTCAAATCTCAAAAATACTTAACTTGAGCTTACTGAAAAGCAGGCTTTCGGGAACACTGGCAGAATCCAGTCAAGGCTCTGCCATGGTTGTTCAGAGCCAGCCACATAAGACAAAGCAGTTAATAAATCTCAATTTTTATATCAAGAAGGAACTCATGTATGCTTCCCTTTTCTGATCTCCCTTTATTGACTCCTCACCACAGAGGGCAGGAAATCGGAAGTCACAGTCAGATCCTTTCAATAACTCAGAACAGTCATAGAAAAGCTGTAATCATGGACTATGTGTGTGTCCTTCAGAGGAACAAAGGCAGTCAGATCCTGAATCCTATGTGGCCAACTGTTTAAGGTCAGCCAAGTTCACACCAGCCTTTGAGTAAGTACACATTGGTAATATACATCACATTGGTAAATTGCCATGTGCTCTTTGAGCTCACTGAGAAACTAGCCCTGGGAACAGGGTAGATGTCCTCATTTCAGACCCAAGCATTTCATCTCAAATTGTCCTCCAAGGCCCATTGTATGGGTCAGGCTGGCCCCTGGCCTTGTAATAAGGAGACAGGAAAACAACAAACTATTAAAAAACATTGCAGCCTTGAGAACAGCTAAAAGGTGATCCATTTTTAACAGAAGTTACTATTGTTTATCCCATGATATTGAAATGCCTACAAGGGAAAAGAGAAGCAAGGAAGTTCATCCATGGTAAGAAAGCTCAATCAGGAACTGCAGCTGACTGTCGCAACTTCCCCAGTTTCTGTCTGGTGGATGCTGTAAGCCAATTTGATGGTGTTACCTTTAAATGTTTTCTCAGTCAGGCTATTACAGTGGTCATTGTTGGGTGCCGTTAGCTCCTGATTTGATAATAGATTTTTCTAGAAAGCCTATATATGCTTATACATACTTATACATGCTTAATAAACTCACTCATCCAAAACTGAAGGTACAGCTGTTATTGATCACTCTGTGGAACATAATGAACATTACTACTAATGGAGCTTTGACTACATAAGAAGAAATATAGCATATTATAATTTAATCAAAGCTGATACTTCCTGAAATTTAGATCTATGAGATCTATCCAGTCTCTCCCTAAAACAAATAATAAATAAACAAAAATAAACCATTTTCATGAGTGCTGAAATTTTATTAGGACTCTTTCTGCATAAAGCTCCTTCCCACTTTAAGTGAAATACAATAAAACTCTCCTTGTCATTGAAGACAAATTGGAGTTCCTTAAAATCAGTGGTAGATTTTTAAATTGTATCAAAATGGGAGGAACTGTTCTGAATGGCGACCTTAAGTTTCATTAAAATGAAATCTTTTAAAGTAAGAAATCCATTTAGTGGTGAGAGAGGTCTAAGACCTGAAGCAAACCAAATTGATATTGTTAATGCTAATAACCACATTAAGCACCTTCCACATCATTCATCCTCTTATTTTAAATGAACTTGAGCTACAGCCTTAAACACTATAAAAATGACTCAGTCTATAAATCTAGGTATAGGGTGTTCTATGGCTGAGGAACAACAGATGTGAGGAGTTGTGATGACCTTGGCAGCATTTAAGATGAACACAGGAAAGAAGAAACCAAGCACTAGATCTCTGAGACAAGAAGAAACCAGACAGTTCAGGACCTTAAGGACAGCAATCTTTTTTCTTTTTCTCTTCCCGTCATCTAAGAATGATGGGACATGACTAGATCATTTAAAATGTGAAATAGCACAGATTTTATAACATTTCATTGTGGTTAAAGACAGGACAAAGTTTATTGCCTCACCATTCCCAAGTACACCTCAATAAAGTATATTTACAACCTCATGTACAAGATGGCCAGAAGTTTTACATACTGCAAATTTGAAATTCTATATGCATTAAAACATAACTCCCAATGCTGGGAAGATGGCTCACTCAGAAAAGAATTAGCTTTGCAAGTATGAGGACCTGAGTTACATTCCAGCATCTGTACTATCATGCATGTGCTTGTAATCCCTGATCTCAGTGCTGGGGAGGTGGCGGCAGAATTTTTCTTTTAAAATATTTTATTGCTTTTCTGTGTATGCATGTATTGTCTGTATGTAAGTGCACCCATGCCATGCAGTGCCTGCAGACGTCAGAAGAGGGCATTCAATCTCCTGGAACTAGAACTATGGGTGGTTGTTAGCTGTCACATGGGAGCTGGGAGTTGAATCCAGGTCCTGTGCAAGAACAGCCAATGCTCTTAACTACTGAGCCATTCTCCAGCCCTGAGACAGTAGAATCTTTAGTGATCACTGGCCAACAACCTTAGCCCAATTAGTGAGGACCAGACACAATGAGAGATCTTGTCTCAAAAAGAAAGGTGGAGAGAGGTTGAGGAAAATACCTATTGACCTCTGGCCTCCGTGCACATGCATACACATGTGCATGCATGCACACACACAGACATACAAACTAAACCCCACAAGCCCTTATTACATCTTCTCTATGCCTCCTGTAACCTTCATCCTATTTTCTGTCTTTATGTCTATGACTGTCTTAGTTGCCTCTGCTAAGTGACATCACGTGACATTGTCTTTTTATGATCATCTTATTTCACTGAGCATAATGGCCTCCAAATCATCCCTAGTGTAACACATGCCATAAACTCCTTTTCAAAGACATACTAATATTCTCCTGCAGGGAGAAGCAACATTTTGTTTATCTACTCCATCTGGGTTGTTCCAATCTCTCTGTTATTATGAATCACAGTGTTCTGAAGATGACTGTGTAGTGGTTTCCCTGTTACATTTACCCATCATGTGGGAAGCAGCTTAGAAGTTAATGGCAAACTCTGGGTACTATAGTTGGAAGATGCTAAGGTAGCAGAGTTATGAATAAAGAACTTAAATAAGAGTATATCCAAGAAAATAACCAGAAATAGAGATCAGGCATGCATTTTGAAGGTTGTCTGAATGATACTAGGATCCTGAGGGAAGAAGCCCCCAGCAGGTGTCCCTTATGAGAAGGGACTCGGAGCCTGACTCTTCATAATCCACAGATGATCCGGTGGTGTATCTTAATCTTAATGGTTGTTACTGTCAAACAGATCGAAGTAGTGAATCTAGATATGATAGGCCCAGAAATGCCCCAAGTTTAAATGCAGCCTCTGTTTCACGGCACACCCTAGTTAACACTGCTGAAATCTAGGGTCTCACCATCATTCTTCTTGACAATAGAACCACTCCTTGTGTTCTTTCAAATCTACCTGATTCATGCTGACACTGGTTTCATCTAGGCTGTTTACCTGCAATACTTCTCCACAGCTTGGGGTCTGAAGATTAAATCCTTCCTTCCACCCACTCTCCTTACAGCCTGGTGTTTATATACCTCCTCCTCCTCCAGACTCAGTCCTTCCCCAGGTGTCCTGCCAGGGGATCCAGGACATCTCCATGTGCTTGCCCCGTCTTGTGATCTAGAAGGCATTCCCTGCTAAGCCCTCTGCCTTTTAGTATAAACCCCTTCATCCTCTCTGTCCTCTCTAGGATCCCTCAACAGACTACATGTTCGTGTTGCCGCATTTTCTTTTAAAAGGAATGGGTTTCATTGCGACATTTTCCGTTTACATATAGCATTACTCTTTGTTCTAATTTGCCCTCCTGTTGCCCCTTTCCTTCTTGCTGTTTCCATCTAGTTTCTCATCGCCCCTCCTGCTTCCTTTAGACTTCCACCTTTCCTTTCATAGCCACCATTCATGCCAGTTCATGTATATATATGTCCATAATATCATTATATATATATATATATATATATATATATATATGAAGTTTAAATCTAGAGTTAGTATATGAAAGAAAGCATGCACCATTTAGCTTTCTGACTCTGGTTCATTCCTCAACATCCTGACCTCCAGTCCCATTCCTTTTCCCATAAATGCTGCAATCTCATTCTTCATTGTGACTGAGTAAAATCCCACTGTGTCTATGTACTGCATGCTCTCCCTCCCTTAATCTGACAGTAGATGTCCGGCTGGTTCTGTTTCTTTGCTATTGTGAATAGTACAGGAAGAAACATCTTGATCTATTTGAAGTCAGGTTCTTTCCTCAGCCGAGTGCTTTCCTGGAACCAGAACCATTTCTGTGGGACTCACAACTCAGACACTAATTCTGGATGAATACCAAAGTCACTTATTCAAGGATCGAACCAGCCAGGGATGGAAAAACTCTGGAGAAAGCAGTGCAGCATCTCCAAATGCAGACAGGCCTTCTCATGCCATTGTTTCCTAAGCAGTGTAACAACCCAACATCTGCCAATCAACATTTGTGTTGGTTAGCCTTAACTGTCAACCCAATCTATAATCACCCCAGGAAGAGACTCTTAATGAGGAATTATCTATATTTTCCTGTTAGTCAATTAAAGTGGGAAGACTCACCCTGAACATGGGTGGTAATCCTCCATGGGCTGGACACAGGACTGTAGAAGAGTGCAGAGACTAGCTGAGTAGCAAGCAAGGATTTGTTTAGTCTCTCCTAGCACTCACTGTGGATGCGCTGTGACTAACTGCTTGAGTTCCTGCCGTGACTTCCTGAGAACATAGACTTGGAATTACAATTATAAAACAGATACACCCTTCTTTTCCAAAGTTGTTTTTATTAAAAGATTATTTTGACTTATGTGTATGTGTGCCTACATGAGTTTCTGTGTACCACATGTGTGTAGGTACCCACAGAGGCCTGAAGAGGCAATCAGATTCCCTGGAACAGGAATTATATGCAGTTGTGAGCTGCCTGATGTGAGGGCTGGGAACTGAGATCCAGACCCCTGCAAGAGCAGTAAGTACTCTTAACCAGTGAACTATGTCTCCGCCTTTAAAAGTTCCTTCTGGTCAAGGTACAAGAACAATGTTGTGCTGTTATAAGTCACCTCGGGCTGACCGAAGCATAGCAGAAAGGGTGCACATTTAAGCTCATTTCAAGTACGGTACCCGAGTGTCTTCATATTTTGGTTTTCCCAGGGTTTCCTAGAATCAATCCCATGAGAGTATTGTAAAACAACTTTCCAGTCTTGTCATTGTGAGAATGTGATCCCTTTTTTTCATTTAATACTTGGTGGAAGGAGAGAGCTGATTCCCACCAATTTTCATTGTATCTCCACATGTGAGCCATGGCATAGATGTACATGGGAGCAACACACACACATATTTTTAATATTTATGCAGATTCATCCTCTGTGTATATATATGGAGAGAGTTCCTGAAACATGAATGAAGGTCTCAGTAGCTTGACATCCACTCACTTCTCTCCAAACAGACTCCAGTATTCCACAATCTCTGCTTGGCTAAGAACTCAGGAAAAGAAACACCTGCTTAACCCACATTCAGGAATGTGGAGTGTTTCTACTTTTTCAAGCCTACCTGGGATTTAAAAACTCATATTCCAGCTAGATATGGCAGGGGGCTTTTTTCCCAATACTATTCTTACTATTTTCTTAAATAAAAGGTCTTTCCCCCAGGTCATTCTTCTTAATCATAAATACGTGTATTTTTAGATTCCTGTCTATAAATAAAGCCCCAATTGAGCTATGAAAATCTCAAAGGGAATCAGTCTGTAAACTTTTATGTTTCTTCTCCTGCTGTTGACACACTGGAAGTGACATCCATGCAAAAGTGACTGACAGCCAAGAGCTTCAAGGAAAACGTCAGAAGCAACCACTGAGCAAGCTGCTGCGTAAGTAGGGCAGAATCCCCATGTCTGCTTAGAAAGTAAAGACTGTTTTCTAAATAGAACTAGTCATTTGACACACATTCTCCTGCTTTGGGTTGTGTTTCTGTATGTACATTTACATATGTGTGTGCGTGTGTGAAGAGGGCAAAGGACAACCACGGTTGAGTCTTTGGGTAACACCAACTTTGATTTGTGTCTCTCACAGCCCTAGAATTTGCCAACTAGGCTAGACTGGCTGGCCAGTGAACCCGAGGGATATGCCTTTCTCCACCTTCTAAGCACTGGAATGACAAGCACACACCACCATACCTGACTTTTTTTTTTTTTTTTTTTTTTTTTTTTTTAGCATGGGTGCTGGGGACTGACCTGAGGTTTTCACACTTGCAAGGCAAGCACTTACTGGGGGAACCATCTCCCCAGCCCTCTCTGCTTTTGTGGAATTCGGGCAAACACAATGAAGCACACTTGCATGTAGTTCTGTAAGATCCAACATGGAGCTGGGAGAGCTCATCCCCCTGTCCACGCACACTGGCTATCTACCTAGTGATCTCAGTGCCAAATAAAAATCTGTGTATCTGAAAACTGATTTTATCTGCCTGTGCCCTGAGCCCTCTTCACTTTTAATTGAGAGGCATTTAGTTTCTCATTCTAAAGGTACCATCCAGCACTCCTCGCCCCATCCTTTTTGGGGTAATGTACATCCATGTGCACATCAGGGGAAGCATAAACCAGCACGGCAGAATCAGAAAAGCAAACGCATCCGATTCCAAATGATCTCTGAAATAAACTGGCTGATGTTGCAGGGCTGGGAATGCAAAACAGAAGCCGGATGCACCACTGCCCTTGATCCAAAGCAAATACATTCCCAACAGGAAAGCTGTGGGCATGCGGAGAATCAGACACACTTGTCAGAGCACCGTGGATGTGGGTTCTTCCACATGGGCCTGCAGAGTCCCATGGAGCTGTGTGGGGCCTTATCTTGGGGATGCACTGTGTCACTGTGGCAAGCTTATTAGCAGGAGTACTTAAACATGAAAAGATAAGGAGGCTGGTAGGTGGAAGGCTGCTCTCAGGAAGGGAGAGACTAGAGACAGGCTTGAGGATGGAGGATGGAGGAGGAACACAGGGTTTAAGTAGACTCTGCATATCATATCGCCACCACCACCACCACCACCATATCAAGTTTTGCCTCAGAGACGGCTGAGGTGGTTGGCATGCACCTTTCCCAGGAGAAACCTTCTGAATCCTCCTGTACTAATGCTGTTCTGCCTGTGGTACTTGGACTGCCTGAAGCCAACCAGAACTTCGTAAACAGAGGCTGCAAGCCACTATGCCTTAGTGATTGCCCCATTGCTGTGCGTGCTCTGGGAAGACCAAACCTAGCCTACTGAACAACCATCAGGCAGGCTGAAAAGACAAACAATGTCACAGACAGGAAACCCAGGCATTTCAGCCCAATGTCAGCATAAAGCCTTTTCAGGCTACCCAGTTTGAGTGGCATGATTGGGCCCAGCTGAAATCAGCAAAGGAAATGCCCAGTCTAGCTAATATTTTTTTTTTCCTTTAAGCCACAGAATGTTGGAATTATTTGTTCTGCACCAAAGGTAGCTATTACAATGGCTAAAATATTATGAATCTGGGCTTTAGCAATGTTTTTCTTCTTCTTTTTTTTTTAAATCACATTTGGCCTAGCTAGAAGACAGCTCAAGGTAGACTGTTGAAAGACAACTATATTTGGGGGACTGTACTAAAAAATTATTTTAAAAAATACTCACGAAAGTAGCAAATGCAGATGTCAAAGAACTTAATGACTGCCAAGAAACATAGCAAACTTTTGGTCTCCCCTAGCATGAACTCTGAGCATCTTTCCTCTGAAGAACTCTGTAATAGTGGGTTTTTTTCTTTGTCTTTTCACCATACCTCAATGCATCCATGAATATCAATCTTCACATGCAAGTATTACTATGGTATATGCATTATTCTATAGCTTTTCATTTTTGAGACAGAATTTAATGTAGTCCAGGCTGGTCAGGAAGTACTATAGTATGAATATATATTATAGGTAATCCTATGCATAATATATAGGATGTTTTTGAATTTATGATCCTTCTGCTTCCACCTCCCTAGGGCTGGGAGTTCAGGTACTACCAACTATGGCTAGTTTTCTAATTTTTTTAACCTGCCTACAAGAATATAGATAACTCATGAAAGTTGTTATTCATCATATCCCATAATGGCACATTTAGACCTACCTCATCATTAAACGGGCTATACATTATGACTTTTCAGGTTTTAACATGGAAATCTATAAAATAGATACAATCCTTGTTAGCATTTTGATTCAACCCAGAATCAGCAAGAACGGAATAAAGAATTAAAAAGAGGGGTCTCTGGTCCATGTCCAGAAAAAGTAGTTGATACATGGGGCACCTGTCACCCTGCAGGAGTCAAACCCTATATGTGAGCCAGGGGGTAGAGACAGTTATCAAAAGGGGTGACAGAGTAAAGTTAGCACAACCCCACATTCACAGACTTGGCAGTAATCCAGCATCTGTATTGCCCTCTCTCCTCACCTCCTACCTGCTTATAACTACTGATAAGCATCTTTAGACTCTGTAATATGAGACACTGTTGTCGTGATTTCTTCCAGGTCTAATATGACCATGGACATCAAAGAGCAGAGGATGCTGTGGTGATCTCTAGAATACCTTGGCCCTATAGACACAGCAAGCAGATAAAATATTACAGTGATATCTAGGTCCACAGTAATGATAATGGGGCTTGTAACACTCCTTAGTAGAAAGGAGAGTCAACAGACTCTCACCTGAAAGACAACCTGTCACTCCTTTCAACTCCTCAGTTTCCCATGGTCTTGAGGAGTACTAACATATCCAGAAGATGGAAAGTCGACTCCAACGATGCATCTTTTATAGTTGTCATCCATGCTGTGAGGACTTTTCAATGATGATGGTGTAAGTCACCCCTCACCCGTTCCTGTGACTTCTCACCCATGCTCCTATAAGTAATCCCAGCAAACTCCTTTGTTAACCTTTAGTCTGTCAGATTCCTGTATGGGGAGAATAGATGTTTCTTTACGTTGTTCCCTTGCAATGTCACACAGCAGACTAATACCTCATGGAAACTTGGGGACAATTTTCTGAAATGTGTTCTGTTGCTATCCTATGTTACAGATGAGAAAATTGAGACTTAAGGGGATGGAATTAGAATTGGAATTTTTAGGGCAAAAGTCTGAGATTCAGAAGCCCCAACTAGCTATATGTAGTCACCCCACCCCCATCTCAGGTGCTCCAATTAAAATGATAATGCATGGTGAAAAGCAGAGTGAGAATATGTACTCAATGTGACCACACTGGGAAGAGGGACAGATTCAGGGGTACAATGACCGCCAAGTCCATCTTCAGAATATGGACATGAACTTTAGGTTTAAACAGAGGAAGAACCAGAATGGACAGGTAAGATATATATATATAATCCAGCTGTCCTATTCAGTGTCTAGTTGGTCATTGTCTCCTGGGTCTGTAAGACTGTCTTGAAAACTTCCTGATGGCTATAATCACTTGAGGGAAGTATTCTAGCTCCTGTGAGGTAATAAGTTCTGCCCCAGGGCACAGCTTCACCATGGGGATAACTGCCTCACCTGGAAGATGGTTTGTCCTATGAAGCTTTGTTTATTCTGGTGTCCAAGATGACTTCAAGTTTAGGACAATGCCTTATCTCTGTGCTTTCAGCCTTGTAGAGGCTGAAACAGGTTAGACAAACACTCCTTGAGCAATGACCATACAGAAATAATCAGGTGACCCAAAGTAAAGGGGCAGATACAAAATGAAGGCAGAGATGCCAGGTTTATCACACCCATCTAGTTACTGTGACGACCTCAGTGAAGAGTCAGTGATCTTTAGCTGGATCATCTACATTATTGTCTCTAAATCACTTCGTGTGTGTGTGTGTGTGTGTGTGTGTGTGTGTGTGTGAAGCAGTTTATGTGAGTATGGACAGGTGTATACACCTGTCAGAAGACAACCTCAGGTTTCAGGCTTGTCTTCCACCTGAGGCAGAGCTTTTCTTTTACCTTGCATATGTCAACCTATGTATTGGCTTCTGTGCATTCTCCTGTCTCCATTTCCTGTTCTGGGAGTCCAGACACATGCGACTGCACCTGGCTTTATGTAAATTTTGGGGATCCAAACTCTGGTCCTCATATTTGCACAGCAAATGATTTATTTACCCAGTAAATGATTTTTCTGGCCCCTATATAAGATCTTTAGTGGTGGAGTAGACTAGAGGCTCTTGAATCCATCCTTGGCTGCAATGGGCATAGGAGGACCTCTTGAGATTTTCATAGAATCCTTCAAGGGGATAAGATAACAGGTTTGAATGAAGACACACCAAGCAATCAAGGGTTCTGCTGTCAACTTTCTTTGCAGCCAAACTGATCACAGTTGTGGTGATCCATACCATTTCACATAAGTTAGAAGTACTGGATAGGTCCTCTTGATATATCTCTATATAACCTCCTGCTCTGGAAAAGTAATGCCTAGAAGACCATGGAAGTTATGTTTCAGTGTTGGTGAAGTAATTTTCTGTGAGGGAAGAAATGGCCCCATGGGTTTCCAGGAAAATAAGAAATCAGCTTTCACCTCAATGAGCTTTGGAACAGAAATTCAAAGTAAGCGCTTGCTTCATCCCAGCTGTGTGCAAACAGGGCCAGAGCAGGAAGCCCGTCCATCTTGTTCACTACTGTCACATACCTGCAAGAACTCTGTCAAGGGTTTAGGGGATCAATGAGTGAATAAATCCAGAACAGAAGTCTCAAACGGGCTGTGGGAATCAAGAAGGTTTACTTCCAGTGTTAACAAAGATCATTCATGGAGAATGACCCATTTAGCAGCTTATAAAAGAATATATGAATGAGGAACCAGACTTATATCACAGAGAATAGAGAGTATTTGTGAAAGGAATGTCCCAGGATGTAGTAGAATGAACGTTTTTCCTAGACTGCTTGACTGACAAGGCCAGGAGACACGTCTTAAAGATCTGTAACTTCAGTCATTGGGAATAAGAGAAAGCATTGGGTCAAAGAGCAGAAAGTAAGGGCCACCATCTACTCTCCTTTACTAGGGAGCCCTGCTGACTGTACTCCATTATCCTTACCCCACCAACTCTTGTTGGAGCATCTCCTGAGCACAGGTCCTACCAGAGAAGAGCAGAAGAAATAAAGGGACTTTGCTGAACTAACATCATTGTCCCAAACTTAACAAAGTGTAAAGGAAATCTGGGGTGAACAAAATTTTTCTTTAAAGGATGTGATGAAAAGCTATGATTATCCTCAGTGGCAATGTTACCTAAACATAGCGATTTTCCTTCTGCCATGAGTCAACTCTGGCTTATCTTTGGTTGACTTCTTTTGCGACCCTGACTAGGTTCTTGTGTCCTTTGGCTGCTCCTTCAGCCTCTGTTATTCTATTCTTTGTATGTCTATTGTTCCTTAGCTTGATTCTTTTACAGAACTGAGTCTTAATTTCTTCTACTGTATTCACAATGCCTGTAGATCTACTCCTGATTCTGAGAGCATTGACTTGCATGGAAATTCTCAACCATGACCAACTGCTTTACTGGAGAGGTATTTTGGATTCATTAAGCTATGTGTGCTCTGGTAATATTTACTGAGCACTCTGCCAGGACTGTGCCATGTGCATGTGTGTGCATGTGTGTATATGTGTGTGTGTGTAGTCACATCTGTATGTATCAAATGTGTGGAAACTGATATGTAGTATCTTTAAAATAGATTCTGATCTTCTTGCTGGATACTGCTTTGAGTTAACAGGTGTTCTGCCAATTAGGATACATTCTGTCTTTACCATCTCAGCACCATGATTAGATATTTAAGGAGAACTGGAATAGCTCAACAGGTTCTAGAAAATGCACAAAGAAGGCAAACTTTCAGACTGGCTTCCTTACTAAGAATGACGTCATCTCCAAAAGTCTCACAAAGAAATGAACCATGGTGTTAACTCAGTGTTGAGAGTTTTCTAGAACAGAGTTCATGAGATGTGCTTCTATCCTCGCTAGCAGCAGGAGAAGATCAGAGCAAGTTGTTCTCCAGACAGACCTTGCCAATGTGCTCCCCGTTCCTGTATCTGTTGGTCCATTCTCCTTTGTAATCTGAGCAGGTGACAACTTCATTGAGCTGTTGGCAACAAGAGAAGGTATCGATTCCCCCACGAATGCCCTAATGACTAGAGACTGGGACACAGACCATAAATGGAGACTTTCTGATTCCAAGTGAAATTATAGTTTGCCCTATGAGATTGCACAATAAATCAGGGGAAAAACCAGCCAACACAGGACTCTGGGGTCACTGAAGAGATGTTGACACATTACAATAATGAGAACTTGAAATACCTCATGCCCTATTGATTTTCAGGCTGAATCATTCCCACTGCAGAAGATTACAAGAGTCTGTCCTGGAATCATGGCTCACACGGGAAACGCTGATGAAAAAATACACCCGATGCAATCAAAACAAAAAGCTTCACTTATTCACATTACAAATCTAATACCATTGTCCCTGAGCTGGGTGATAGGTACTTAACCTACAATGGAAAGGAAACATACAGCCACTTTTTTTTTCTTTTAATTAAAAAAAAAAGTATTTTTTTTCCTACCTCCTTTACACTTGGCTCTTTGCTATGCCTCGACAGTATAAAAAAGTTCTCCCGCAAAGAAAACGGGCAGAATGGCTCAATTAGTGCATAAAAGGCAATTTCTTTATGCCTTCCTAATTCCAGGGTAGCTTTTAAGTTCCACGCGTAACCATATCATTTGGAAGAATGGAAAATCATGTCCTAACAACCAACTTATTTCCCAGTCAATAGCAGAAGATGCAGCCCACCAATGCCAGAATTTAATAGTCAACAAAAAATGTGGGGCTGATCATTCCTCTCTCCCTACAAAGTGCTCCACCGAGCTGAATAAACACAGTTGCTGAAGGCCAAATGGTGACACAAGTTAATTACTAACCTGTCACACACTCATAGAATGGTAATAATTTATTTTCACAGTTGCATTAACTGTAAGTCCTTTATGCCCCTCCCCCACTGGGGTGTATCAGAGGAGACAGGCTCTAACACATATTGCTGTTTACTGTATGCCTTATACACAGTTGTATCAATATTGGGGGCAGAAATAAACTATGACACAGCTTTTACTCTGCATATTGACCTGGTTATAGTTTAAGGATGAACCGTCGTGTTGAGGAGATTGCTCAGTAGGTAAATTGCTTGCTGTGCAAGCATGAGGACCTGAGTTTGAGTCTCTAGCACTCATGTGAAGGCTGGGCGGTATACACTTGTTTTTAACCCCAGAACTGGTAGGTGGGTGTTGTCAGAGACGGCAGATTCAAAAGCTTGCTGGCCTATTAATCTAGCCAAAAGGACAAGCTATAAATTCAGGAAGAGACCCTATCTCAAAAAATAAAGTGGTGACACAAGTGAGAAAGAAATCCTGAAGTCAATCTCTGGTCTTTGTAAGTATCTCCACCAGCAAGTGCACTTGTGCACAACAAACACAGGCACACACTCTAGAACTGCACACATATCTTCCTATTAGCAAATAAGAATAGTGTAGTCCTTCCTCAATAGGACTCTGGGGACATCAATCAATTATCACAGACCTAAATATTACTCAGATTTACCGTAATTTACTACATTGTAACCATTTGTGTATAATCCTCATAATGTAAATGCTGAGATGAACACCTGCAGACAGAATCTAGGCATCCAAAGGGGCTGATCATAGAGCAGATGCCCACATCCCTTTGAGCAGGTTCAATAGATGGAGAGTTCTGAGAATAGGAAAACTCTGTCTCCTTTCAGGTGCCCTATAGCATTCTCTGAATGAACCTGATCAGATGATGTCATGCACCTTTTTAACAATAAGTACCATTGCTCTTAAACTTTCACAACATTCTGATACTGCATTTGGCTTACTAAACTGACACTAGCTAACCAGAATTGTCATGTTCCAACATGGGGACAGGCCATGCTCCAGCATGCTGTTCACACATTTATTGATGGAGTGGGAAGCAGGTGATTAGTTTTAGTTACTTCCTCACATGTGTTAGCAGAAGAAGATATTTTGGGACTTAGAGGAAGGAGGACTCAGAGTTACTCTTCTTGATATTTTTTCTCTAGTTGTTCTTTAAAAGAGCTAATCTTGGGCTATGAAGGTGGCTCAGTGTATAAAGGGGCTTACTGCCAAGCCTGAGGACTTGAGTTTGATCCCCAGGACTCACATAGTAAAAGTTGATAACAGATTCAGGCAAGTTATCTTGTAACTTCCACATGCACAAAGTGCAGTGTGCATGCGTGCACACACACACACACACAGAGTATTTTTTAAAAATGAGAGATGTTTCCTTCTCACTTTCACATCAACTTCTTTCTACCAGCCTCTCTGAGGGGTTTGCAGAGCCATCAAATAGTAACTTTATTCACAGAGCTATCAAATAGGAAAAAATGGAAGAAACTCTGAAGGAGGCCCCTGGCTCCCTGCTGCATCTGAATCCCCTTTTTCCATTTCTGACCCAAGTATCCAGGCTAATACCACTCCTAGACCATCCCGTGAATACGGTATTTAATGATTCTAGATGGTAAGCATTCTGATGGTAATATTGTCTGCCTGTTATCAAATTCTGGGCCCTTCCAATGTAACTGAATGATCTTGGGGCTATTCCCTTCTGAAATGCTGTAGTCTCATCTGCAAAATGAAAACCACTACCACCAGCTATGTGAGACATTTGGGAGGTTCAAACAAGCCCTCCATGCACAATGCCTTGTACAACACTTGTCAGATACAAAACTTGATGCATTTAGCCATTTTTTTTTCACCCGAGAGCATCAGTACCTGATCTTGGAGGAACTTGCTTTGATTATCCGGGCCCAGCTCAGCAAGGGGCGATGTGGTACAGCAACAATTTTTGATGCTTGCTGGGCTTAAGCGGATATGTTCAAGTGGGCAGCCAAAATTGATTCCCAGTTGATTGCTTCCCTATTAGCAAGGCTGCAATGCAGCTATGAAAAGGCAGGCACGAGAACGAGTTCTGAGAGCGCAGAAACATAATCCAGAGTCTGCAGGTGCAGTATACTGTCTGGCACCAAAAAGATTCCCAGTCTGCTTGTCCCAGTGATTGGAGAGATGGTAACAGAACCATAGGAATGAAGGAAGAAGAGCAGAGGAAATAAGTTCCAAATATTAGGTAACAACCCTGTGTCCTTTCAAAGACGTCTGTCACCACGTAGGATCATTTCATCCAAATTGAAAGGGCAGAACTGAAGTGCATGCACTCACTAAGAGACTACCCTGAAGCTCCAAAGCTAGAGGCAGGCCTCCCACATCTGCTGACCGTCCTCTCCATTGTATCTGGTATCTCCAGTTGTGTGTATCTTTCTTGTTAACATTTCATGGAATTGTTCCATAAGCAGACATTTGTCCTCGTCATCGACATTTTGTCCTGTCACTGCAACAGATGGCTTTACGCTGAAGCGTATGAAAATATTAGATACTTTATAAGCTGGGAAAAAGCAGGAAATGCCTTCCAAGGGATGTGAATTCAGTGACTCACATCAAGAGACTGCCCGAGCTCTGTTAGAAATAGTGGGTGAGGTTTTGGGTTGGTGAGTGAATATCTGGAGTTTGGGACCCAGAGGGTTGGGCCCAGCCTGCCAGGGGATGATCTGAGTCACTTTGAGAGGCATAGCCTACTGCCATGGAAAGCTGTGAAATATTAGTGTGTAACCAATGGATATCTTTGAAACGTGTTCCTTAGAGATCCCAAAAGCCAAAAGCAGTGCCTGTCTGAGAGGGTGTTATACAGCTATCTTCCAAGTCAAACACCGACCATCTTCACAAGACCAGTTTGTGCCTGCTTGCAAATGGTCATCCCAGCTGTGCTTGTAACATGTGGGCATTCCCTCATAGAAAGACAGCATGAGAAGGATCAAGGGACCCTCACCTGAGTTTCCAGACAATCCTCCCAGCCACATATATGCAATTCTGCCCCCAGATATACTTGGCCTCTGGGTCTTGGGAGATACTAGGGTATATAGGCGGGAGATGAACTGAGAGGGGTTCCATCCATGCAGCTACAGGGAAGCTATCAGCCACATGGGGTGAAGACTTTTCAGTGTTCCTGTTTTGGGGTCACTCACGTACTCAGATTGTACTTAGCCCCTCACCTGTACTCTGTAAGTAAATGCAGTAAGTTCATTTCTCCCCCAGGGGGAACTTTGGTGGATTCAAGCTTTGGTTTGTCATGGGGACATTAGAAGGAGGCAAGGTAGATATTGCCTAGTCCTCATGCCTTCAAGAGCAAAGATTCTTACAACAGAGGGTCAAACAGAACAAGCTCAGAGGTAAGAAATGAGCTACAGAATGATATCAGATACCTGACTGTTCTGTGTACCCCAGGGAATCCAGAGTTTTCAGGTGAACAGATGTGTAAAAGTCAGGCCAGGAGAAAGGTTTAAATGGAAACCCTCCAGTTAGAGAATGGCTTGGTGATTAGAGCACTTCCTGCTCTTGCGGAGTACTCAAGTTTAGTTCCCAGTACCTACACTGAGCAGTTCGCAAGAACCTGTAACTCCGGCTGTAGGGGATTTGACACCCTCTTCTGGTCTCAGTCATTATCTTGACTTATGCAGCATATATATATGCTGACATATATATATATGTCACACACTTATGTACATGTAAATTTTTAAAAAAAATAATGTTAAGTCCTCATTAAACTATGTCTTAGAGCCATAGTTTAATCTCTGGAAGGTCACTTGAGCATTTTGCGTCCCAATCTTGATCCATAAGTGGGGATAACAGTGGCAAGTGCTTGTTAGGGGCTATTGTGAGGACAAGTGGATTTCTGCACGAAACAGCCTTAGCATCTAGACTGACATATGTTGGATGCTACAGAAACACTGGCTGATCTCTAAATTTAGTATAATGTTTATGTAGGAATAAGCATTGAGATGTAGGTAAGATTTTCTTTTTATCCCTGTATGGGTTTGTATGAAATGGGAGCCACATGCCCAGGTTTGCTGTCATGTGCACAAATTGAGACAGCTCAAGTTCAGGCCTGGGCATGGATTCCAGAGGAATGAAACTCACAATCCTGAAAACACACAAATGTTCACAGCAGCGTTGTGTGTCATAGCACATCTACCCAGATGCTTGTCAGCAGGCGTGTAGTTACATACAGTGCTTGTCAACCATGGGCAAAATCCTGGAAGGGATGTTGAGCAAATAGGCAAACCAAAAAGCTAAATGTTAGTGGTTGGGGAGGTGGTTCAGTTGGTAAAGTACCTACCTACCATGGAAAACTGGTGTTTGGATCAGTAGCGCCTATGTAAAAGCTGGGCAGGGGAACATGTCTATCACAGTAATGCTGGGGAGACAGAGACAGGTGGGTCCCTGAAACACTGGCTAGACAGTCCATCCAATCAGTGAGCTTCAGTGAGATACCTTGCCTCAAAAATTAAAGTGGAGAGCAATAGAAGACGGCATTATATGTCAACTTCTGGCCTACATGCACAAACACACACACAGAGATGTGCATATTCTCACAGATACTCATACATATACTACACACATACACAAAAAATTAAATGTTAAATACTGTGACTCCAGTAAATGTAATATTTCTGAAACAAAAATGGCAACATGTGTTAAGGACAGCTGGCCATCGGGGAAGAGAGCTTATAAAATGGATCCTTGAGAAGAGGCTGGGGAGGGATGGACATGAAGCTGCCTGCGTTGTAGAACTGAACAGACTCTCACAGTCAAGCTTAGGTAAAGCCACAGCCTTTGAGTAGGGTCAGTGGATGGTAGCAATGCCAACAGCCTGGGCATGATGTGATGATGTAGTTTTGCCAAAGAACAGTCACTAAGGGAATTATTACAACTGGAAGAAACTGTACAAGAGGGTTTTTTCCCACCTCCGTGATTTTAAAACTGCAAGGGAAATTCCTATTAACATCTCAACAAGGTGCTGGGGGCTACCTCAGTCAGTAAAAGGTCTTACTGTCATAAGCCCGAGGACCTGGTTCAGATCCCCAGCACCCACATGAAAGACACATGGCAGTGAGGGCCTGTATTTCTGGTACTGGGGACTCAGGTACAGAAGGATCACTGAGGCTAGCATTCCTGCCAAATCAGTGAACTCTAGGTTGAATGAGAAACTCTGTCTCAAAAAATAAAGTTTATAGTGATAGAGGCAGAAAGTAGAGATTCACTTCTGGCCTCCACATACATGCACACACAGGTGCATACGTATGCATATGCTAAATCACTCAGTGAAAATCAATGTCAATGTTAAATGAAGATGAAGAATGTTTTCAATCCATTCTAGGCATGAGCAATTCCTTCCCAGTATCTTTTGGCATTAGGAAAACGAGGCTCAAGAACACATCCTGGATCTAGTGCAATCTCCTAACAAATCTACTTAATAAAGTGAAAGATTACACTTCCTGGGGCTGGGAAGGTATCTCAGCAGGTAAAAAACACTTGATGCACAAGCAGGTGGACCTATGTTCAACCCAGCATCAAGTAAAAAGTCAGGCATGGTCACATGGACCTGTCACTCTAGAGCAATGGGGGAGGGGGCTGGCATACAGACTAGAGGATCACTGAGATTTGCTCACTGCCAATCTAGATTCAGGTTCAGTGAGAGATATGCCTCCAGGGAAGCAGCTGAAGATGATAGAGCAGGGCACATCATAGCTTCCTCTGGCCTCCATGTGCACACACAGACATACACACCTGCATACATATATGTGCATGCTCTACATATACACAATTTTTCATTGCACATACTATACTGATTATCTCTGCCTTTTGTGTATTCAGGCTTCATACTGCAAAGAACAGAGTTCTGGTCAGTGAAGTGCCCAGTTTTCTGAAGCAAGCTCAACAACGCCTGCCTCTCTCTGAAATGTTTTATCATTCTGAGTCGGGGCGACTGCATCTCCCAAGGTATGAAGTTCAGTTCAAGATAAAAATATTTTATCTGTCCTTACAGCAAATTGAAAGGCTATATAAAGGGTTTTGTTATTGTGGTGTTTTCATAAATATATAGTAAACATCGTTCACAGTGGGAAACGCAGCACAGAATACAATTTTCATACACAGCCATTCATGTGGCTTGCACAGGAAGATGAAATGACCCAGAGATGAATAAAAAAATAATAGTATACAACTTTTAGCAGCCTGCAGTCCCTGACAGACACACGCAGCTGGGAGGACAAGGACGATGATTTTGACGTACCATCACTGAATGACAAGTGGGTACAGCACCAGAAATCTGCTTTTCCTCTGTGGGCAAACCATTACAGTTAACACTAAATTCCTCACTTTTAGAAATTGCAGAAACTCAATCACTCCACCCTGGAAAGCATACTAGCACCACACCTGAACTGAATTAGAATTTCAAATCAAGTCTTTATTTATTTAGGTCTCTTCACTTTTCCTTAATACTTCCTAAGTATGATGTCAGGGCGCAGGCAGCAGGGGAGTATAAGTTGTTACCTAAGCTGTTCATCAGCTGTGGGTGAAGAGTTGATTATAAGTTGTTTGAGAGTAAAAGAGCTTCTATTTTGCAAGAGACTTTTCACTGGCAAAGTACTTCATATCTGTGACTGCAGCTATGGCTCAATCTGTCAACTGCCTGTTGTATGTGCATGAGGATTCAAGTTCAATTCCCAGACCATATACAAAACCTGAGCACTGTTGAATGTGTGTGTGATCCTAGTGCTGGGGAGTGAAGATAGGGGAATCCCCGGTGCTCACTGCCAGCCAGCATAGTCTTATCACAAAGCCCCAGGTCCCAGTGAGATACCCTGTCTCAACAAACCAGCTGGGAGCCATGTGTGGTGGCACGTGCCTTTAATCCCAGCACTCAGGAGGCAGAAGTAGGTGGATCTTTGTGACACTAAGGGCAATCTACATAGCGAGTTCCAAGTCATCTGGGGCTACAGAAAGAAAAAAAACATAAACAAGCCCATTGCTCTGAGATTGATTCCCCATACTCCAAGACTAGAAGGCGGAAACAAACTCTACAATTTGTCCTTTCACCTTCATATGTACATCATGACAATCACACAATCTGTTTCTCTCTCTCTCTCTCTCTCTCTCTCTCTCTGTAAAAACATTAAATTTAAAAGCACCATGATGAATGGCTCCTGAGGAATAACACCCAAGATTAACCACTGTCCTTCCATACACACTGAGCCCACACATGCACAGAATGCAGGACATGCTTGCACATCATTAATAGATATACAACCATTACAGGGACATTCCCATTCCCCATGCTCCTCCTGGCCATCCACCATGGTTTCACTGTTCACAGAACTGGAGTCTCTCTGGTGAGCCCCATTTGTCTCCTGGTGTTTCTTTTCTAGCCATGTTTTTCTATGTTATTCCTTTTCCCTTGGCTGGATGTTCATTTTGTTGCACTTTCTCTCTCTGCACATTATGACACAGTAGACCAACTTAGCTTTGCAAACTTGAGCCATCCCATGGATCCTAGAGGCTGAGCTAATGCGTCAAATGCTGTGTTATAAAGGATGTCAACCCTGGGGTTAGGAAGATGGCTCAGTGGATAACAGGGCTTCCAGCACAGACATGAGGACCTGCATTTGAATGCCCACCACTGGTATAGCCACACATGCCTGTAAGATCAGCATTAGAGGGCAGATATAGGCGAGTTGGGAGAGATTCCTAGCTGTCAGCCTAGCACCGGATTCAGTAACAAGATTCCTCCATCTGTCTTCATCCATCCACATACCAATCCATTCACCCTTCTATTTTCTACTCACCCAACTGTCCAACCTCATCTACCTACCCATCCTTAAATTAACCCATCTCTCCATCTATCTGTCCTCTTCATCCATCCACCCACTCACCCAATCATCTGTTGATCTGTATATTCTGCCTACATTATTCAATAGTTTATCCTAGCACAAGAGTCATAAGGACTTTCTTAAGCCAAACAAATCACGTGAACTAGGTGACATTTATTTCTCACCAATGGTATTTCAATGATTCTCAGATCACAATGTCATAGAAGAATTCCACTTTGAAACCGTGAAGGTTCAAATTTGATCACCAACATTTTCTGTATACTGTTGCTAACCTAGAAAAAAATCTTCTCAAGACTCAGTCTTCCCTCATGAAAAATGGGTTTCACAAGGCCACAAGCCTCACAGAGCATCTGGAGGTTTTCAGCTCAGCTTTCATCTGAGACATAGCTTGATCTTGTGTTCCATGCAGACATGGGTCAGTTACACGAGTAAGAAGGGTAATAACACAGAATTCCATCCACTGGGCAAGTAGCTGGTGAGTTATAACAAATATACTTTATTTTTCTATCAGCAGCAGGATTTGAACCCTGAACCTCTTGCAACACCGACCAAAGCCTTCAGTTTTAGCTTCCCAGGAAGGTTTTGCCATAAAGACTCAACTAAAATCCATTTCCTTGTGCCAGGTGGATGGGGCAAAACTCATTATTATAGGTGCAAAGTTGGTCAGTAGTGATCTGTTGTGGGCAGAACCTGAAATGTCCCCAACCTACTCACTTGTTTGAACACCTGGTCCCCATCAGGAGGTACTATTTGGGAAGGTTGTGGAACTTCCCAAATGTTCAGGTACAACATGACCAGTCTCCTGCTCCTGTCACAATGCCTTCCCATACTGTTAGACTGTCATCTGGCACCATCAGCCCAAATCAGCCCTTTCCCCTTTCAGGTGCTTTTCTTAAGACTATTTTATCACAGCAACAGAAAGAGGACATCTTTCCTTACATAAGAGGGTTCACATAAAGATGTGGAAATATATTAGAAGTCTAGGCCACTGAATATGGAATTAAAAAATCACGCTTTAAAATGCAGTTTATAGGGCTGGAGAGATGGTTCAGTGTCTGAGAACACTTGCTACTCTTACAAAGGACCCAGGATCAGTTCCCAGCACCCACACTTTCACAGCTGGTAGTAACTATAGCTCCATGGGATCCAACATCCTTCCAGCCTCTGCAGGTAACTGCACACATATGGTGCTCACACATACACATAATATATATATATATATATATATTTAAATTACAACTTTCCCTTCTTTCCTTTAGTATGTGTGTATATATATATATATATATATATAATATTCATTATATATAACTTAATGGAATATACATGTATTCACATATACATTTATATGTAATTTTTATTTCTGTGCTGCAAGCCAGTATCATCTTTAGAACCAAACTTAGGGGTCCTGGATGTGTTTAATGTCATGTACTTTACTTTTGGGCAACGAATTCTGGCCCCATTTTAAACCATTTCCTGAACCAACATTGACACAGAATAGGTATTCCACAAAAGCCAATTCGATGAACTGTATTAAAAAGGACATTTGACAATAATGGATCCAACACGAATCTTTTGACAGTTCTAAAATAGGATTCAGTCTTTGCTTTCTTTGCTCAATTTTGAGTTCATTGGGCCTGAAACATACAGGAAGAACAGTGATGGTTTCTACTTCCTGCACTGTCTCTGGAGCTGGAATGGGAGGGTGGCTCAGTGGTCCATTTCATTGGCTTTAGCTTCAGCAGACCCAAGCTGGGCAGAAATGACCCCTTCTGCTTTTCTGTGTAACGATCTGTGGTTCCACTTGTCTAAAAATCTATTTGTGACTATAATTTGTGATTAATCTCCTTCTAGCTTTTTTGTAGAATAGTGAATAGAGTGGATATCCATGTACCAAGAACTAAGAAACATAAAAGTTTGCATGTGAAGGCCAAGGGGATGCCTTAGTATGGAACTGGCATTTCTCAGGTCTGTGGTTCCCACTGTCAGGATAGGATTCTCAATATCCACAATATTTCCGTTGAATGTATAACCCCACACACCCCTAGAACACAAAATGTTCATTCCCTCAGCCATTTCATTCATTCAGGTGAAGTCGATGGAGGCCGCTACTTTAGCTTCCACAAACTCCATAGATATATGCTTAACTGCATCCTTGTGAGATAGCTCCTCTTTTTCCTTCTAAAACAGAATAACATGTGTCAAATTGGCACTTCTATTTAAAAATCAACTCAAATTGTTTTTCTTTTCATAGCATTTGCTACATACTAAAAATTCAACAGAGTAAAAAGAAAGGCCTGGCTCTTCCCATGGCCCAAAGGAGGAAAGATAAACAAACTGGCATAAGCAAAACTGAGCCAGGAACTAATGTCCCCAAATCTACCCCAACCCACTACCCCAGACCACCCCAGGTGTGCCACAGGATTCCAAGTGCACGAGGAAACCAGAGTTGATTTTTCTTGAAGACCCCTGAAGAAACAGGTCAAGATGAATAATTTCTGATGTTCCAACACCACAATAAAGAAGTAAACACAACCAGATTACTTTTGATGCAATTTTTTTTATCTCTGTGTATATGATAGTGAACATGATGTATGTGTGAGTGCAGGCGCATATGTGCCACAATGCAGCATAGAGGTCAGAGGACAACTATGGCTGTCAGACTTTGTCTCCCATCCTGTTTAAGAAAAGATATGTTCCTGCTCTCTATTGTGTGTGTCAGGCTAGCTGACCCACAGCTTGCAGGCCTGTCTCCACTCCCAATTCACCACAGGAGCACTGAGATTGCAGGTATGCACTGCCACACACACCTTAACCTGCGTTCTGGGCATCAGAACTCAAGTCTGCACACTTCCACAGCAAGCACTTTACGCACTGGGCCACCTCCACAACCTCAGCTATATATCCTGCCTATGAGGACATCAAAACTTTTCTACAAAGTTGCTGTTGTTGGAGGTGATCTTCTCAATGAACTGTCAGACCTTTCCCGCCATGGTGAATCACACATGGAGAAATAGTTACTGACTCATTTGTTTATTTTGGTTTTATTTTAAACTTTTGTTAACTTTTAAGATTTATTTTATTTTTAATTATGTGTAAGTGTGTTGGGGGGGGTGTATGAGTGTTGTGTATAGGTGCCCTTGGAGGCCAGAAGAGAGTGTTGGATCCCCTGGATTTGGAGTTATAGGCAGTTGTGAGTCAGTCATTATGGGTGCTGGGAACAGAACTGAGTCATCTGCAAAAGCAATACTTGCTCTTGACTGATAATTTCTGACTCAATTTTGTTCGTTTATTCTTTTTTCTATGTTGTGTTTGCTTTTGTTATCGAGACAGAGTCTCTTGTAGCTCAGTCTGACTTCAAACTCACTATATAGTAGAGAATAACCTTGAACTCCTGACCTTCCTGCCTTCTACCTCTCAGCTGCTGGGATCACAAGAGAGCATCAACAACCTTTATCTTGCATGGTGAGAAAATAAACTTTGAGGTCATGATTCGTGCTCTTTCACTTATAGTTAAGTGGGATTTCTTAGTATGCCATCCCCCAAATTAAAAGTCTCTTTTGTTTAAAATAAATCATATGATAATTGTGCTTAAACACTTCTGCTTTTGTACAGATAAATTGTACTCCAATTTTTAAATAGTCTGATTAAGGACCTGGGAACACAGACTTTGGGGTTGAAATCCCACGTCAGACACTTAGAAACTGTCCTTTTGAAACTTACTTAACTTCTCTAGGCATCTGTTGCCACTGGGGGGAAAAAAAATTGATTGTAACAACCCTAACTTCCTATTCTTTGGAACTGAATTAAATTGAAAGCATTAACAGCAGTGCTGGAAAAATAGAAAACCATAACTGTTTAAATAAATAACCCAAGCTAGGTGTCAAAGTTTTATAGATAAGGAGCCAGTGATGACAGTTGAACACTGAAGGAGAAGCCTGCTGGTGCAGGAAGGCTCTGAGAATCGCAGCCCGTGATTCACTTTGAGGCCTTACATTTCCTTCTCTGAATATCAGTACTGCAGAAAGGAATTTCAATTCCCAGCATTTGCTGTACTTAACACTGAGTAAATCAGAAAAAAAAAGCACTTCAATCACAATGAGCCACGTCTTATTCATAAGGAAGAACATTCAAAGCAAGCAATGGTACCATTTTAATGTCAGACTGTAAGGAAATAGGAGCCCTCACATGCTGCTTTGTGACCCTGTTCACAGAATCCAAATGGATATTTTAAAAGTTTGATGGCCAAGATGCTCCACACCCTCTATACTCCCTTGTGTCTATCAGTCAGGCTCTCCTTGACTATGAGTAGAGTGGGGTTACTGGATCTTAGCCTCAGGGGCCACTAGCAGATGTCCTTCTCCTTACCTTGGAAGAGTACAGTGTAGAACCATGACCCCTACCCACTAGATGTCAATAGCAATGTGTACCCAAGTGTGATGACCAGTCACCTCCACCAGGCTGCCAAACATCCTGCTACAAACTACTTCCACTTCAAAGTCCCTAGCCCAGGCCATCTGCTAAACACCTATTTGTGCATCTCTTTTCTGCCTTGAGATGAAGACATTTCAATGGTACCTTGGCATACTGGATTGCTTTTGAAAATCCGAGTCACCAAGTCTGAATGGAAGATCCCCTCTCTGTCTGTGAAGTGGGGAGAGCAGGGCCCATGGTGCAGAGTTTCAGTGTGCACTGTAAAAGAGCCACTCCAACCTGATGCACAAGTAAGTGTTTACCGACATCTAGTGGGTAGTGGTCATGGCTCTATAACACTGTCCTCTCCCAATGTAAGAAGGACATCTCTTAGTACCCCCTTTGTCCTGTACTTGATATGCACAGGACACCCCAGGAAGTAATGGAATCTGAACTCTTATGACTGTCACTATTGACCTGGCAAGTCCCCATCCTCTTCCTCATCACTAGAACAAGAACAAAAGGCCTCTATTTGTGCATTTGGATATAGGGATCCCCTTCCCCAACAGACACACACCTTAGCAGCAAGCAAGCAACTGGTTTTCTGACAAGTAGAGATTTTAATTGGAGGACAAGCAAGATATATGAGGAGCAAATGACACAAAACCAGAGGAAGGAAAGGAGGAAGAGGGATGTAGAGGCTTCGGGGGCAGTTCTGAGGGTACTATGACTGTTCTGCATGGCGAGCAGCAGCAAGCAAGAGCTTTTTGACTTGGGTGAACGGCGGGTGTGGCATAGATGGTGCTAGTAGGTAGACCTCTTCAGGGCAAGTGTGTGTGTGTGTGTGTGTGTGTGTGTGTACGTGTGTACATGCGGGACTGTAGGGTGCTTGCTCTAGTGTAGACATGTGCACAATCTTTAGATGATCCTGGTGGTACTCACCAGGTTAGGAATTATTTCCACTGACAAAAAGTTGCAGATAGTTCAATGTAACTAGATTCGATTAGTCATGACTATGCAAGCAAAAATGACCTTTTATTTTTCTTTTGAGACAGGGTCTCCCTGTAACTCCAGCTGGCCTGGAACTCCCTATGTAGACCAAGCTGGCCTTGAACTCATAGAGTTCCACCTGCCTCTGCCTCCTGAGTGCTGCACCACCATGCCCAGCTAAGATTGCCCATTTTAAGGAACAAGTTTTGGTTAAGCAGACAAGCACAAATCCAGAATCCTAGGCTTTACTTTCATAGAAATAATGAAAATGTACAACATAGAGATAAGGCTGTAAACATGACTACTGGTGCACAATATATGCACATATAATGTGTGTGCCTGCACATGTACACCATCTACTATGAATCTCACTGTGCTCTTAGAAACTGAATGCAATATGTCTCCCATATTTCCATCACTGTTTGAAGCGTCTCCTCCGGCCTCTCTCTAAACTGACCACACGATGACTCACTGTTGATAAGTGATGGGAAAGTAACTACTTTCTTTCCCCCTTTTGCTTTAAACTCAACCCAGAATCATTTGAGAGAACTTGCAATTGCTCAATTGTCCAGAACTTCCAATGGATACTATTTATATTTTCGACATCAAAGTATCCAGACCTCATACGCAAATGAGAATCCGGGGCCTCCATCACCCTATAGGTTATGCAAGCACCTAACCAGAAAGAACACTTTGAAATTTTTATGGAGCAGGAAAAATTGGAAGCGTGCTAATCTAGGCAGTGAAATTGGGCTTTTTGTCATGTTTAATTGCTTGAATTCATAACCTAGTTCTGCTGAATCAAATGCAAGTTGTTAGAGCTGACATCAGCTGTTTGGGCCTTCTGGGCACACGGGCACACGAAGAAACCCCACAACTTCTCACATAAACTTTACATCAATGAAAAAATTCACCCCCTAAAAACTGATTGGGAAATTATAGTTACTGAGTGGTATAATAGGGTTTCCAAGCCAAATTCTGTATGGTAAAGTTGACTTTTAAAGATTGATTTGGTTTGGTGCTATAGAAGCAGAGGGAGCATGATAGGAATCCCACACCCTAAAAGAACAGTGATTCTAGAAGATTCTTCATGATTTAATTTAAATGTAAGGTGGTAGAATACACCTTTCTCTTATTCCCTTCTGTTTATTATCACTCATGAAACATGAGAATGAAAAGGAAATCAGGCAAACATACACCGATAAACACAGAAAGGCAGTTTACCGTCATCCTCCCAAGCTTTTTAATGTACCACAAATTAAAGTCTAAAGTGCAAAGATGAACAAACAAAATCCTCTAAACATTCCTGCAGCCTCTCCCCTAGTCTCTTTTATATTTCTCAGAACTTCAGCACAATTTGGGATATTAACACATTTTAGGAGAGGGATTTAAGTCCATGAGAATCACTTTCAAAACCCTCCCTCAAACCAATTCTGCGTAAACTTTGACATTAAAGGCTTACAATTCAAAATGTAGGAGCTAAAAATAAAACGTCAATAGAAACTTAATAAACTTTTTATTAACTTTTTATGTATCGTGGATGTGTATACCCACATGCCATGGCAGGCATGTGGAGGGCAGAAGACAAACTGGCTGGGGTCGGTTCTCTGCTTCCACCTCTCAGGTTTGGTGGCAAGCTTCTTTACCGACTGAGCCTTCTCACCCTCCCTACAAGACACTTCTGTTATTACTTCATACATCTTCTTACTTGGTAGACTTTCCATTTCTCTGGATATTGCAACATTGCTCAATGAACCTCGGATATAAACTCTTCATCAAGGCAGATGACAAGAGGGAATCTGTCTGTCAAAGGATGTTTCAGTACTCATTAGGCTGAAGATTGATTTCTCCAAGCAGATTCTCTATTATCAATCAAGGACAATAGATAGATGCACTCTAGTTCTCAAACTATGGTAATGCATTGCACATACCTCATCTGTTATCGTACAACATGGTGATACTGCACCTGACTTAGAAGAAAACTGCTACAAAAATGCCCTTTCCCCGAGGTCTACTTTAACTTCTGCTTCACGGAGGAAACCATAGAGTGTGTGAAAGAAGGGGAACATAATCCGTCCTTTTTTATAAGATGAAAGATCTACACAATCATTTTTTTCCTCATGCGCCATTTTTGCTAGACTTAAGCCTGCCCCTAAATACAAATGGGCAGGTTTTTTTTTTGTTTTTTTTTTTTTTTGCTCCCAGGTCCAGGTACAGAAAAGTTAAAATTGCTCCATAGTAAAATAAAGACAGAGAACAGAGAAAATAAAAGTTTGAATGATGGCATGTAACTCACAGATGCAAAACTACACTTAGCCCCTGTGCTGGATAGCTTTAGTGTCAACTTGACACACCTGGGTTGAGGGAGACTGGGTTGTGGCCACGCCTGTGGCATATTTTCTTGCTTGTTGAGTGCTGCAGGAGGGCCCAGCCCACTGTGGGTGGTGCCACCCCTGGGCAGGTGGTTGTCTATTATATAGGAAAGTAGGCTGAGCACAGGCCAGGGGAGTAAGCCTATAAGCAGCATTCCTCCATGGCCTGCTTCAGCTCCTGCCTCCAGGTTCCTTCCCTACACTTCTACCTTGGGGTCCCTAAGAGATGAACTGTGTGAGCAGGGAGATGTAAGCCGAATAAACGCTTTCCTCCTTAAGTTGGTATTTGTCAGAGTGTCACAGTGATGGAGAAGCAAGCTAAGACAGCCACTTAACCCAGTAAAGTACTACAAGGAGAAGAATGCTTTAACAGCCATCTATCCCATGGTGGTAACTGGGGAAAAAAAGAAAAAGGTTCTTTATGCAGGACAAAGACCTTTTCTGAGATCATTGCCCTAAAGCAAATGATGAGCAAAAGTTCGAATGTTTACTTTCTCTAAGATGAGGTTAGGGAGAACGGTCTAATGCTAAATAACTCGTACATGGGCAGAGAGGGCATTCCAATGCAAAATCCAAACCAAGTTGATTCTCCCTCAGCAAGCCAAACATTCCTTAAGACACTATGAGGAGAAATATGAAATGCTTCCTGCAAGGAAATAAGGAAAAAGACAAACGGAAAGAAACGGGAGGAAAAGGTGGAGTAAAGAGGCAGGAAGAAGAGAATCCCCCCCCGCCCCCACAGCGAGGTATTGAGAGAAGCAGCTTTTCCTTCCTAATCTTTGGCCTATGATGGAACAGGTCAGGCAGGAGTGGTGGGAGTGTGCACAGAGAACTGCAGAATCCCTGCTTCTAATGGGAAATCCAAAGTCCTCTTGTTATTCCTCCTGCATGTCAGTGGTAACAGCTGCGGCTGATTTAGATGACCTGAACACACCCTCTTCCAACTCAGTCACAGCTGACCACCAATGCAACCCACCCGGTGCCCAGATACACCTTCACGCTCAAACCAGAAGGAATACACATGGGGATCAAAAATAGGTGGACTGAAGAAAGACTTCCTAGTCTAGAGTCCCAAACAATTTACTACTTAGCCACAAGCTGATTATGCAATTGTTTGTTTGACTGCCCCGACCAATGCCACATTTATGTGTGGCCCAAATGAGAACATTTTAAGACTTCTGCCAACTCCGGGATATCATTCTCCCTGAAAATGATGACTACATTTTATTAATATGGTGCTGTCATGAAACTTTTGGTTTCAGAATTCTCATTGGGCTCCTTTGAAGTAGGAAACTGGAAAGCAGGTCTTCCGTCAAAGGAAATGAACCTAATCCTCAGTTTCGCCTGCCATCTGAAAGCAATCTCAAGAGGTGGGCCTGAGATTTCATGCCGGATGAAATTGCCGTTCTAAGGGATCGTGTGTTCAACACCCTGGATTTTTTTTTTTTTTTAACATGCTCCACAGTGCAATCCATCTTTTGGGAGTCTAACACACATCCCTCATTGGCTCTCTGGGGAAGGACAACTCTTCTTCCATAAAACAGCACCGCCGGGGTTTATTTTGCAAGAGACTACATTCAATAGTCCGTTGAATGTCTCTTCCACTGAATCCAGAAACTGGGAATGATGTAAGACCTCGGCGCCAGAACGGCGGGCAGGGTCGACCTGTCTCCAGGGACACGCGGTGCCTCTGCACACACGCACACGCGCGTGCCAACTTTCCCAACGCGCGGCCCATCTGCTGGTTCATTTCCCCACAACCTCTCTCCCCTTTGCAAAGCACCGCTCATTGCTTTAAAAAAAAAAAAAATCAAAAATCACAAACAAAACACCCTTAGCCTGCGGGGACTTCCAACAACGCTCCTTAATAAACGCTTATTCATCTCTGGAAATAAAGTTCAATGGAGCCAGTGCGTATTAACAGGGAACTTGCCTGCGAACTTGCACTCAGTAAAAGCGAATGAATTCATTCCCGGGATCCCTCAGTCTATCTAAGCTCTCCGGTTCTGAGGGCACCCTCGGGGTGCCCAGGGAGAACCACCTCCCACCCCACATCGCATCCTGGAGGACTCTGGGGCTGGGCTTACCTATCGTGTGCGAGTCACTCGCTGCACACGCATTTGCGTCCTGCCATCCCTGCTCCGCGCTTCCCGGGCTCCATGCACCGCCAGGTCCCGGTTCTGATCCGTGGCCCCGGAGGCGCACACGCCTGCCACCTTCTCTGAGCTAACGTTGGACAGCGGCTGGCGGCGGCTCGCCTGCCACAGGCGGCCCCGAATGTCAATTCACACACTCCTCCCCCTGCCGCCCGCCCCCGTCCCTGTGCGCCCTCCTCTCCAGCATCATCCAGCGGGCTCAGGCTGCTGGGGATGCTAGTGCCAGCCCTGCCTCCCCTCCCTCCCTCCCTCCCTCGGCTCCCCCTCCCACGGTGTCTCTGAACCTCCCTCGCTCGCCTTACCTGAAGGGCATCTCCCACGACTGCAATTAGCTGCCAGGATTTCATCGCCCGCTGCAAAAGCGCCCCCTGCTTGCTCGCTCTCTGGGAGAAGTCCGGGCCGCAGCTACCAACGGTACCCACGTGCAAGCAATGTCAATGATTCCAGCTCTCTCTGCCCGGCTGGCCGCGCCTTCGCCCGCCTGGGCTGTTTTGCTCCAGCCACCAGCAGGTGCTCAACACCCAGAGCAAGCGAGACAGAGAGCGAGCAAGTGCGCGGGCACGGGAGCGAGCATCCCATGCAGGGAGGTAATCAACGCTCCCTGGAGCACACAAAGGCAGAGCACCGCGGTGGAGCCCCGCTGCCGGCTCCCCTTCCCAGCTCTCGCCAAGCCAAATTCTCGCCAAATAAACACCCAGTTTGTTATTATTTTTTGCAAAGTCTTGCAGCTGAAAGAAGAGTGGGGCATGAGTGGGTCCCGCCTCCCCCATGTGCCAAATACTTAGAAAGCGTGATGAATCTCATGGCACAGCCTCTCTCTCTCTCTCTCTCTCTCTCTCTCCTCTCTCGTCCCTTTCCTTGTTCTTTCAAGCATTAAATATGTACCACATGACAGAATAGGGCACCTTGCGCGGTCCCCAGAGTTCTCACTTGACAACCAATTTTAACTCACCAGCAATGAGACGTCTAAAGGCGGGCTATCAGCCGGGGCAATTACTTACACTACTCCCTGCATTATTCAGAATGTCCACCGGACGGTATTTATGACTTCCAATATGCCACTGTGCCCAGAAATTCCAGGGGAGGCTGAGAGAGCCCAGCCCCAACAGGGCATAGTCTGTCTTCTTTCTCTCCAAAAGGCAGCTGTACCCCATTTAGGGAGTTGACTGTTGAGATTTCCAATCTTCCCGCTCATGTGCTAAATCAGAAAGTGCTGAACTTTGCCTTTGCTTTGAAGAGGTAAACACCTTAGGTGGAAACACCTTTGAAAATGGAATTGCTGGGGCTGGAGATTAATTGCTGGCTCAGAGATTAAGAGCACGGGCTGCTCCTACAGAGGACCTGGGTTCTATTCCCAGCACCCACATGACAGCTAAGAACCATCCTTTACTCTAGGGGAATCATATGACCTCTTCTGACTTCCACAGCATTGTACAACATGGGTACACTCACATATATGCAGGCAATACATTCATACACATAAAATACAACCTAATTAAGATATTGTTAAAAGAAAATGTAATTACCAAAAATAACAGTAACCATACAGATCATGTGGGTCTTCACCAAGGTCTTTACAGAGCTCCCTCTGTGGGTCTCTGTCTCTCTGTATGTATTTCTGTCTCTGTCTCTGTCTTTCCTTGTACGTCTGTTTATCTGTCTCTCTTTCCACATGCCTCTGATGTTATTAAATAGGAAGACTAGCACATGTTTCTGACCAACTCTGATTGTCAAGGTGCTCTGGGATGGACTTAAACCTTAACTCACTTGGAGAAGCAAGACTTTTGGATGTAGAAAAGTTAGTTTTCTCTCTTCCTGCCAGAACTATATGTTACATGAATTAGCATGACCTAGCATCTTCAAGCATGTCTCTTCCTCTCAGAACTGCATGTTACACACATTAGGATGGCCCGGCATCTTCATGCATTCATGATTGGATGTTTTGCACGTACAAACCATTGGGGTCACTATATTTATTAACATTTCCATTCTGCATTTGGTGAAGAGTGAGATGCTCACTGGCTGCCTGAGTCACCTCCTCCAGTCCTTTATTTTCAGCTACAGATCTAGCACACAACAAATTACAATTTTTCTATATTGGTAAGCAAATTTTAAAACACCGATAAATCTTTCCAAATCTCTACACTGAGGCCATATCTCCAGGGTTTTCTAGAGTGTGCCAGGTCCTTACTTCACTGGCATCTGTCTCTGTCACTCCAGGAAGTAACTGACAAAGGATCCCGCCCCCCCCCTCGTTTGAAGTATGGTTTTACTATGGCATTAATACAGTATTTTTGGTTCCTTCGTGGAGTTAATAGAGTTTATGTGTGTTTCCTCTGCACGCCTTTCCTAGGGATGGTGGCATTTAAAGGAAGCCAAGATAACGTCAGGGAAATATTAGTTCCCAAGGATGATCTGGTACAAAAGGCACAGAGGAGACTCCACTTCCAGCTTCCTTCCACACAGGCTCACATTTCCCAGGTTGGCCTGGAACACAGTCTAGCTGAACTTGAACTTGTGATCCTTCTGTTTCCAACACCTAATCATTGCTGGGATTACAGCTGTGCACCAGGTTCATGTGGTGCTGAGAAATCAAGCTCTAGGTTTCCTGCATGCTAGGTAAGTGCTCCGTCAACTGAGCTACAGCCCCAACCCCAAAGTTAACACCCTATGCTAACCCTTGCCTTCCCCAGATGCCTTCTTCAGCAGAACTAGGAGAACTGGAAGAAAGGTGTTTAGACTTCAGATTTGCTGGCGCCCTGTATAATTACAGAGATCCACAAATATAAAGTATTATTATCACAGCACAAACTGGCACTCTCAGCGGGATAATTTGATTCACAAATCAGTTCACAAAAGCAAGGTTATTCGAAGTGAAACGTGGAACGAGTGGCCGGTGGGGAGACAGCAAATCCTAATTACAGCCTCATTGTCCCCGTGTTCTCGGGCACATATGGCCATTTAATCACGGAGTGTGACAACCTTGGCAGATGTTGCCAGACCTGGTTATTGATATAAATTGCTATTCTCATGTGGAAATGGCACCGCAAAGAGTTAAAACCTTGTCCGTACTCACCCACAGGGAAATAAGGGTGGCCACAGGCATCTGGAGCTACAAGAGAGATGATGGCAGGACAAGGTTGTTTCCTTGCTCCCATCCCATGAGGGAAGGGGTGAGGGAACTGATCTCCCTATTCAAGAATGCAAGGAGAGCCTACCATGTGTAGTGAACACCAACGGGATCATTATTGAGGAAGCTTGTTTCAAACCTATCAGCAAACAAGTCTGCATCTAACACATGTCCTAACAAATACATGCAGAAGATGTGTTCCTGGGCATAATTTAACCACGATTTTTAATAGAAGGAAACACTACAAACTAAATACCCACTGCAATAAGAAAAACAGGGCATATCCTAACCCGGAATACTATATAGCAGTGAAAACATGTGAATGCATTCATTTCTAAACAGATATGGATAAGCAGATTGCTAAATGGACTAAAGAATATTATTTTACCTATTCTGTTTAATGAAAAATTGCTGAGATTAAAAAATGCAAGCTTGGAGCTGAACCTCATGTCTGAAGTCTATATTCACAGCTATTCAGAAAGATTAATTGTTCAAGGTCTACGTGGGCTGTACAGTGAGTTCAAGGCCAGTGTGAGATTGTCCAAAACCTGTCTCAAAACAAAATTTTAAAAGGTGGCTAGGGTCCAGCTCAGAGCTACAGTGGTACCTGGCATGGATGAGACGCCCCCGCCCCAAGTTCAAATCTCAAAACTGCAAAAAGAATAAAATAGAAAGCAAGTAATAAATGACTCATGCAAGACGATGCCACCTATGAAAGGAAATTTACCCACCAACACAGTGATTGACAGGTGCTCTGTATAGAAAGCCTCCCAAAGCTGGCCAAATATATTGAGAGTGCAGTTCAGCCATTGCCTGCTTTTCTACAATTGCTATCATAAAATCGTGTTTATATTTTAAACTGTTAAACAAAAAAATCAAAAGAAAGTATATATGTAAATATACATATATACATATACATATACATATACATATATATATATATATATATATATATGGAGATTCACATTTTCTGTGTCTACAGATGAACCTGCATACACTCACAGTTATATTCACTATTGGTATGTTGTCTCTTACAGCTTTTGCTGAACAGCTGCAGGTCAGAGAAACAGAGGGCCAGTGCCATCCCAACAGCCTAAGGTGCTTGGTCTAGAGTCATGGGTTACAAATTCACACTCATGGAATCTTCAGGTAGGAGATATGAGTGTTGGAGGTGGACAGTTCTATTTCTCATTTTAAGAGAATATTTTGGGCTGAGGATGTGGCTCAGAGATAAAGTGTTTGCTGTACATGCATTAAATCTTTAATGTACAACACCACCTAAACCAGGCATGATGGTGCATGCCTCTTATGATCCCAGCACCAAGGAGCAAGAGAATCAGAAGTGCAAGGTCATCCTTAGCTACATAGGTATGGGCCAGCCTGGGCTACATGAGGTCTTATGTTTTTAAAAAAAGACAATTAAGAAGAGAAAAAAATAAAGAGGACCAAATAAAGCACAGATGTTATAGCTCAGTGGAAGAGTGTTTATCTTGTATGTGTGAAGCTCTGAGTCCAATTCTCAGTACAGGGAGAGAGAGAGAGAGAGAGAGTCAGAAACAGAGAAAAACTTTATATATTGACTTTACACCTTTAAATATATACTAATATAAAGTAGAAGTATTCATATGTGTACACACACATTTTTAAGTTTGCTTATGAATATATTAATGTTAAGTTCCTGCTCGTGTGTCCCTTTCAGTGTAAAGGGTATATGGGCAACAGTTACATTACCTGTATAGCTAGTCAGAGTAGTACACACCTATGCTCCCAGCCTACTGGAGGATAAAGTGTTGGAAACCAGCCTAGCATATATAGAAAGACGCTGTCTCAAAAGGAAAAGAAAAGGTATGCGTACATATATAGATAGGCATATACTTGGGAAAAAAAAAACACTCAAAATGGGAGTTCTTAGTGTACAAACATGATATGGGTGCTTATTATTTCCTTCTCTCCTATATTTCTCTATTATCGAGTCCAAATATATGAGAAGCATTCGAGACAGAGTCAGATACTCCTCCACACACTGAGTTCTCTCTCCCCGTGTTATTTCATGTGCATGAACGTTTTACCTGCATGTATGTAATTGCACCTGTGTCCTGCAGTGACTGTGGAGGTCAGACGAGGGTATTGGATCCCTTGGAACTGGAGTCATGGACTGTTGTTAGTTGCCATGTGGGTTCTGGGAATCGAACCCAGGTCCTCTGCAAGACCAACCAGTGCTCTTAACCACTGAGCCATCTCTCCAACCCTGGAAATAAAAATCTTTCAAAACAAACAACATTACTACTTGGGGCTGTGAGACAGCTTACCTGCCAAGCACTTGCCGCATAAGCATGAGGACCAAACTTCAATCCCCAGCACCCACATAAGAATCCAGCACAGTAGCACATACCAGTAACCCTGCCCTGGGGCTAGAGAGACAGGAGGATCTCTGGAGCTCACTGGTCTTCAATCCTAGGCTAATCGGTGAGCCCCAGGTCCCTGTGAGGGGACTTGTTTCAAAAATTAAAAGGTAGAGAGTGATTACAAAAACACCCATGTTTGGCTTCTGGCTTCCATATGCTTGTACACAATACGTATATATGCATCTGCACACACATGAACATTCACACACATACACACAGAAATATACATACATACATACACACACACACACACATAAAAGAAAAAAAAACAAAGGAAAAGAGAAAAGAAAAAACATCCATCTGGTTTGCTTTTCACTCACCTAACATTTCTGGAAAATTCCAGCATCTAATTGCTTTTTCTTACAGAAGAAACAAAACTGCTAACCCTCACAATGCTGTAAAGATTTTATTTAAATCAATTTCATCTTTGGCGAAAAATGGGAGGTAGATTATTCTCCTTGTTCAAAGTTATGGTAGTGATCTACTGAGACAGGCCTCACACTACACTAATATGATTCCTTTACTAAGTTGAAAATATTTTCCCACAGAAAAGCACAAAATAGCCTCCATCTGAAAAAAAAAATAACTAAAATTACATAGCAACCACATTGGAACTTTGCAGGATGAAACAGCAGGGCCTAAAGCTTTTCCTTTGTTCTGGTACCTGATAATCTAGTCACATTGAGACAGGTGAGCTTAATGATGCCTCCTGAGGTGTGAGAGCATACAAAGGAGGGTAGGCTGTGGCTTCAGTCCCACATGGGTACTTTCTCCTCATTGGTCACTGGCTAATGAGCTTGTTTACTAATAGACAAATGCATACACCACTTGTGTATTTTAAAAGATCATTTTTGCCTTTATGTGTATGTCTCTGTATGTTTGCCACATACGTGCAGTGCCTGCAGAGGCCAGCAGAGGACATCAGATCCCCTGGAACTGGAGTTACATGTGGTTGTGAGCCACCAGTTTTGGTGCTCGAATCTGACCTCAGGCCAGTCCAAAGAGCTGCAAGCATTCGTGATTAACCTCTGAGCCATCTTTCCTGTCCCACCCACTTATTTTAAAAGGGTTCACTGCAAAATCGTTCCCTTTTAAACTTTAAACAAGGACCAGGTGAGGGACTCTCCTTATGAAACCTGTGCAGGCTTCCTTCAAACAAGAACAGAAGGAGAACAGAACTGAGAATACCATAGAACTGAAGACTTGCATTGGTGTGGACCAAAGACCACCAAGAGGGATGTACTTCTGAGCATGACCTCAAGCAAGCATTGCTTTCAACATCTTTTTAATAATTATAAAACCCTGGATAAGGGGGTGGCTCAGAGAATGAAATGTGTACTATGCAAATATGAAGACCTGGGTTCAGATCACTCAAAAACCACATAGAAAGCTGGGTATAGTGATATGAAGCTGTAATTCCAGTATTAGGGAGGCAGAGACAGGAAGATCCATGGAGCTGGCCAGTCAAATCTGTGAGCTCCAGGTTCAGTGAAAGAACCTGTCTTAAACTATAACAGTGGAGGAACTGGAAAGATGGCTCAGTGGTTAGAATCACTTACTGCTCTTGCATAGGACCCTCGTTTGGTTCTCACATCAAGATGCTCAAACAGACTGTAATTCCAGCTCCAGGAGATTTGACACCCTCTGCTGGCCTCCTGGGGCACTTGTATTCACATGCACACACCTACACATAGATATACAGATAAAACAGAAATATACACATAATTAAAATAAAATAAATCTTGCAGGCTAGCCAGGCTAAATAGTGAGATACAGTCTCTTAATAGAATAAATAAATCTTTCAAATATATATTTTTTATTTTAAAATTTGCACTAAGATTAAAGAAAACACCTGATGGTAACTTTTGTCTTCCCCATGTAGGTGTATATACACAGACACAGACACACGTGTGTGTGTGTGTGTGTGTGTGTGTGCATATGCATACAAATACAAAATACATATAAAGACCAACACACACACGTGGGCATATGAAAACAAATAAATAACATATGCATAGACCAATATAGACATAGATACATGTGCACATATACAAACAAATATATAACACAGGCAGACCAACACTCACACATAATAGCTTTAAGGTCAATTAGTATTTATTTATTGTGTAATGTTTAGGAAATTTGGAAAAGCACAAGAAAAGGATATTCATTCATTTACCACCAGAGACAGCAACACATGAATTTACTCTGAATTTATTCACTTGCTGGTATTCTCCATGGTTTATAGGGCTAAAACATCATCAGCACACACATGTCATTTTACCAAATTTTACTTTATTTTACTTTGTACTTTGTACCTATTTTGTACTTTATAGGTTCCACATGGCTACCGTACTTTAATGAAACACTGTATAATCTGGGTTAAATAATGCCAGAGAAATGTCTTTGTGTTGTTTGAACTTGTCTTTGTTCATCATACCTACAGGAGAAACACCTAGAAATGAAACCGTGTTAGTACAGGTTCTGTTTTTAGGATGTTGCATGTAAAGAACTTTAGTCCTTAGTGTGGAAGATAACTTAGTGGGTAAAACACCTATTGTGTGAGTTCAAATCCCCAGGACTCATGTAAAAGCCAGGTATGATGGTGTGCCTCTGTAATCCCAGTACTTGGGTAGGTAAGAGGTAGACACTGGGGATTTCCTGAAGTTTGCAAGCCAGTGAGCCTGGCATACTGGCCAAATACCCTGTCTCAAAGAAGGTGGAAGGTGAGAGCCAATCTGAACCTCTGACCTCCATATGCATCTTGTAGCATTTATGTAACCACACACAGATTCAGACACGTCAAAGGATCCTGGAAGGTTACATTCCTATCTACTCCCAGAAATATAATAAAAGAAAACCCATTTCACCCTGGGAATAATGTTTTTCCAAACCTTCCCTCTTTGAATAACTGTGCCCTGGCTCGGTCCTTAAGTTAGAGCTGTATGCTAGAACCACAGATGAACACTGTTCTAGTTTGTTTCTCTGTAGCTGTGAGAAAACACTATGACCAAAAACTAATTTGGGGAATGTGGTTTGAATGAGAATGTTCCCCATAGGCTCCAAGTCTTTGAAAAGTTGGGGCCCCATTGGTTGATACTGTTTGGGGAGGGCCATTCTGGAGGAAACACATCACTGGACATGGGTTTTGAAATATGTAGTTTGCCCACTTCCAGTCTGGCTCTCTCTGCTTCCTGTGCCTGCTCTGGCCACCTCTGGCACCATGCTTCCCTGTCGTGATGGACTCTTACTCTCTGGAACTGTAAGTCAAATAAACTTTTCCTTCTATAATTTGCATTGGTCATGGTGTTTCAGGTACAGCAACAGAAAAGTAAATAATACAAACAGGAAGGAACCAACACATCTCCTGGTACAAATTTCCATCTTAGATTGCGCTTCTACTGCTATGATAAAACCAACTTTGGGGAGTAAAGGGTTTATTTCATGTTATAGCCCACAATCCATAACTGACGGATATTAGGGCAGGAACCCAGGGCAGGAACTACAGCAGAGACCAGGAAGGAAAGCTGCTTACTGGCTGGTTCCTTTGGCCTGTGCTCAGCCTGCTTTCTTACACAACCCAGGATCACTTGCTCAGAGGTGGCACCACGCACAGTGTATACTGGGCCCTCCCATATCACTCAACAATCAGTACAGTGCCTCACAGACATGACCGCAGGACCATCCAGTAGGGGAAATTCCCCAGCTGAAGTTTCCTCTTCCCAGGTGTGTCAAATTGACACTCTACCTGGCATAATCACATTTGCCTCTTTCTACAACGTCAGAATTTGTTGAATAACAAATTCACAAGGTTTAGCCATTTCTGTGGCAGCAATTTGCCAGATAATCCCTCCCATCCTGGTGATCTGACTGGGGGCTGGGAATGTAGATTCTTTTATTCTAATCTTAATTACTGATATTAATGAGCTAAAGAGGCTGCAACAGAGTTCAAAGGTTTCAGAAATGGGCTGAAAGAGTCTGTATTCATAAAATAACTGACCAGACTCACTGAGGGAGCTGCTTCTGGAGCTGCTAGAGTCATAGATTTTTACATGGTAGCTCTGCAGAGTCTGACTGAGAGAGGGAAGGTTCCATCAGAGTCCAAAAGCAGAAAATAGCAGATTTGGGTCCAGGTCTAGGCAGGTGAACAGGTGGGCAGACAGTCAAGTAGACTGTGTCAACATGAGAAGACTAAGGCAAGCTGAAGACCCAGAGACTCCTCGGGGAAGTCCTCTGCTTGTGGGTCCTTGGTGCGAAGACCAGGCATCAGATGACAGGTTGGTGTGGCCACCACTGTGTTAGGTGTCCATCACTTTGTGGGGTTTAAAGACTTGTGCCCTTCCCTTTGTCTAGTGTTTCTGATAAGTTCTTGGGCCCGGTTTCTCTGATGTGATTTTAATACACTACAATCTCAGTTCACTTCAGTAATCATATAGGGTCACTCCCTCATTTATGAATCTGTGGTGAATGGTAGGGACCAGCAGATGATGATGCCGTTTCCTAGCTTACTCAGGGATTGCAGTAGCTCTTCTCCCTCAGAATCAAGAACTGCTTGTAAAATGGAATCCTGGCCTGATAAACATTGTTTCGTACAAGATGGAGGATCTTGGAGCAGGGAGCAGCCTTACCTCAGCAGTCCCTTCTTCCACCACCTGCGTGGCTTTCCACCTCACTACTGCAGGCTAAATTAGCATAGAAGAGCTCAGACCCCTTGGAAGACAAACGTGGTGATGGGAAGCGATTTAAATCTAAGCTTATTTAACCTAAGTGGATAGTGGCTGCCCATTTTGTTTTAATTGCCTTTTAAACTAAAATCAATGTTAAATTACCTGAACAACAGCCCCTGTACAACTGCAAACTGAAAATTCTTTAAGAGCCTCCTCCAAAGCCTGTTGGCTTTCCTCTGGCCAAACTATAGGAAAAGCATCTGTCTGCCTTGCTGTGAAGGTACTTGAACCTTGGGATGCGATTGGAGTGTTCCAAGGACAGACACTAATTGTGCTGTTATTAGTTCTGGGTGAGCTGCCCCCCAACATGGAGCTAGGTCCATGGTAAAGGGAAACCTGAGTATCAGGGAGGGGAGAACAGCACAATTAGGGGCCCAGCAGCTGTCCCGTTCAAGTTTGTTTGATCTTTATCCTCACAATTACTTTTATTTTGTTCTGTGTTAAGTAAATAAGATGAACAAGTCATGATCCTAATGGAATTCACGACAGGAAAGGATTAAGAGCAGCGTCATAGATTTTTCTAACTGGTGTGGGAGAAGCACGTGATGGTGAAACAGAGAGAAAATGGGGGCAAGAGCCTCAGAGAAGAATCTGATATTTATGAACTGAAATTCCCAGGTAAAATAGTGGCACCTGTGTTAAGATTCGGGCTGCCTGATTAGAACTGCCATGCTTATGGAGTTTGCAGTGTTGTAGCTCCAGAGCCAAATTATCTTGGGTTACCTTTAATCCTCTTAATAGCCTTTTATTCAACATCTGTATGTCTGATCTAGCACCCCTGTGACTATCCAGTAAAATCATCAGGACATCACCAATACTTCCCACCTCCCACCAACCCCAAAGCAAAGAACATCCCACCATAGCATCCGGAGCCCAAAGCAGGGTTTTCTCCACTTTGCTATGATTTGCCTGCCTTGTGGTTCTTCTACCAGTGAATTTGAAAAGTGCCTGCTTTTAAGATTTTCTTTTGTTCTTTAACTGAAAACATCATGAATCTGTTACCATATTGGAACATGGTATTTGAAATACCTAGAATCAGTGCTCTAAGGCCATGGTCACAGAAATTTGGCTATATGATAACCTGGCTCTCGCTCCCACTGCTCTGAGCACAGTGCTTTGGAATCAAAAGGCTGTTAGCATTTGTATTTATTACTGCCTAGATCAGTGTCTTGCTTTTGTATCATTCAAACTGAGCATGCCATCTTTTTAACATACTGGAGTCACATGGAGGCAGACATGTGCCCTCTGCCAACCAAGAGCCTCGAGGGAGAGAGATGGTCAAAAGTGGCCAGAAAACAGTGTAGACACAGGCAGGAAGAGAAACATGATGTGAGTTAGGGGCTATGAGAGCTCAGAGGCCGAGAGGTGAGCCTCCTTCCAGATATCACAGAGTATCCTGGGGCAGCTCTGGGACTGAGGATGGGAAGATACACAATGGTGCTGATACCCACTGGTGCACTGATGTTGGTCACTGGTCATACTTCTATAGAATACACTGGAACTCGGTAGAAGTGGAAAAGGGTGGAGATTTCCCAAACCAGTACCACTATATTCTTAGAACAATTAATCACTAAATTCTCAAAATAGGAAATTACAGTTTAGAGAACATTCCTCCAAGTGCCCTCACTCACTATATTTCAGAATCATGTCAAATTGAGAAAGATTCAGAGGATGCTATCTGACTCCTAGGTCTGATGACTTGATGCAGACTGGACCACCCACAGAATGGGGGAGGAGTCTATCTCACACAGGGCAGAGTGTCTTCTACTTAGTTTGCAGGTGTAAAGGTTTTCCTGTCTCAAAGCTATGTGGGGGAACCCAGCCAACATCTCTGCATGCCCACCACACAACTGCCAATCACAGCCCTTCCTCCTGCAGGGTTTCTTAGGAAGCCTGCTCTAGTCACATCCCTCCCTCAGCCTGTCCCTACTCAGAAATCAAATATGTAGTCCAACCACAGCCTCTCTCAAATGGGAGATTAGCAGAGAGAGGGTTGAGTTTGAACAGGTGGGCATGGAAGATCACTGAGATCTGAGGATGGATTTTGAAGGCTGGGGAGATGGTTCTATTGGTACAGTTTGTAAAATGTTTGCAGTGTTTGCTCAATAAGCATGAAGATATGAGTTAGAGTCATAGAACCCATGTAGAAAAAGTCGGGCATCCTGGCATGCTTATAATCTCAGTGCTATGGAGATGGAAGCTGGTAGACCCCTGGGCACACTGGCCAGTCAGTTTAGCCAAATTGGTGAGTCTCAAGCTGGTGACAGGTGAGAGATCCTGTCTCAAAATGCAAGGTGGGGAGAGACTTAGAAATACATCTGATGTTGATCTCAGGGTTCCATATACATACACACACATATGTATGTACAACCCCACCCCACACACAAGCATACACACACATGTACACAGCCTAAAAAATAAGTAAACAAAGAAGCAGTCTAGAGAGAGAGAAAGAGGTGTTTAGAAAGAAAAGACAAAGGAGCACAGGGAGATAAACAGAAACAAGAATGTACAGGCCCCAGAGAAAGACAGATTTGCTGATGTTTCCTTGACTACAAAATGTAGGCTACTTTGGTCTGGATGTGAATTGTCCCTACAACTTGCTGTGTTTGGTACTTCGTCTTCAGCTTGATGTACTGTTGAATAGGTAGAGCCTCACAGGAGGAAGTGGGAGTAGGCCTGAGGATTTTATAGGCTGGCCTCACTTCCTATCTGGTCTCTGCTTCCTGACTGCAGAGACAATGTGACCAGCTGCCTCAGGCTCTGCCTCCTGCCTTCCCTGCCATGATGAGTGGCATCCTTTCCTAAACTGTGAGCCCAAATAAACCTTCCTTCATGAAGTTGCTTCTTGTTGGGTATTTGTTCACAAAAGCAAGAAAAGTAAATATTCATGGTGTTCCTGAGTCCTGGGTTTCTTTCCCAACCTTATGCAATTCTAATTGAAGTCCTGTGATGGCGAGCCAGACTTTCCACACCTGCCACAATTGCTGCATACCCCTGAGACTGTCCTGGGCGTGACTAGTCTACAGATGAGTCCAGGAAAATGCAGCTGGGGTGATGAACTTCAACCCTTCAATAATCTTTTTTTTTCCGTGTGTGTGTGTGTGTGTTCAGGTTTGATGTGTACAGGCACAGGTGTGTGGGGGGAGTGCCTGCATGTTGGTGCGCATGTATGTGGAAGACCTAAGGTTAATGTCAGGATTCATCCTCCATTCCTTTTCCAGTCCAATCTCAGGGGATCTGATGCTCTCTTCTGGGATCCAGGGGCACCTGTACATAAGTGATACATACAAAACTCATGTACACATATGGACATATGGTGTACACACACACATACACACACACATAAAAAAATCTGAAATAAAATGATAAAAGAAGCCAGAGTATTAAGAATGACTCTGAGGTCTCTGTTCAGAAGTGAATGACGAGCAGACTCAGTGATAGATCAGGTACCTTTCTCCTTGCTGTGATAAAATCCTGACAAAGGCAACCTAAGGAAGGAATGGCTTATTGTGGCTCACAGTTGGAGGGTACAGTCCATCATGTTGGGGAAGGCAGAACAGCAGCTATGTGTGAGGCAGTCGGTCACATGGCATCTGCACTCAGGAAGCAGAGAGAGACGAATGCTGTGCTCAACTGGCTTTCTCCTTTTCACATAGTCTGGGACCCCAGACCATGGGATAGTGCTGCCCACATTCAGGGTGGGTCTTCCTTCTTCAGTTAAACCTCTTTGGAAATGCCCTCATAGGCACATTCAGAGGTGTATGTTTCCATAGTCATTCTAAACCCTGTCAAGTTGACAAAGAAATCTGACCATCAAAAGGAACATGAGATGAATGTTAATCAATGACTGGAAAAGGCAAGGGACTGATGTTAGCCTGTGACATTGGGAATGGCTGTATGCACTGAAGGTCCAGCTGCTCAAGGTACAACTTTAGGAGGAGATCTGACACTGAGGGAACAGGCTGCAGGCCACCTGAGATCAATGAGCCCTGGGTGCTGAAACAGTCACGGAGTTGGGATCTGAGAAGAGTAGACAGGTTCTGACATTGAGACCATGCCAGCCTGAGACAACACAGTAGGATTTAGCTGTGAATCAAGTTCTGAAACACATCTTTGTGCATGCCCTGCAGTTATGTCTGCTCCAAGCTTTCATGCACCAACACTGTAACATATTAATATCCATAAGAACAGTACAACCAGTCTAATGAAATGAGGTGATCCAGAGCAAGGCACAAACTGTCACCACAACCACCAGGATAAAATCTTACCTTTATAGCCAACTTGCCTGCCACCTATCCAGAAAACAAGTAATAGGAAATCTCTACAGCTGTCCAGTTTACCCGGGCATGGGAATGCCATCTAAGACAAGGTCTAAATTGGGCTTCTAAACATTCTACCATAAATGAAGAGAGAATGAGAACATATTGTTTTGCATAAGCATCTGTTTGGTAAGATTCTAATAACTGGGCCCAGTCTTGAGCAGGACACTGACTTTCTTGATGTTGACTAGGATACATATGGAAGTCAAAGGTCAACCTCAGGTATCATTCCTGGGGAATCATCCATTGTGCTTTTTGAGACAGGTTTTTCACTGTCCCAGAACTTGTCAGGTAGGCCAGAATGGGTGGCCATTGAGCCAAAGAAGTCTTCCATCTCAGCCTCCCAGTGCTGGAGTTGGAAATATTCACTCCTATGCCCAGTGTTTTACATTGTTTCTGAATAACAGGCTCATGTCCTCATTGTTGCATGGCAAATCCTTTACCAACTGAGCTATCTAGCCAGGCCTGTGTTCTTATAAGGGCACAAATCCTTTCAAACCAAACCCTACATTATGCAAGCATGTAACAGCACGTGACTCCGGACTCCACCACAGTCACAACAGGGATAAACAGTGGGTTGTCATGTCCATAATTTTTTGCTTTCTTTTCTTTCATTTAATTTATCAATAAATCTTTTTAACTTAAAAGATATCAAATAAATACTTTCAGAATCTAATCATCAATTTCCTCAGAAATGATTTGAATAAAAAATGAAAACTTTTCATCAGCAAATTTTAAATACCCTAAAGTATAGGGGCTTCATAACCAAGACACTAAGGAAAATATGCTTCTAGGATTTCTTAAGAATTTACCCATACTGCAGCGTGGGAGACCTGAGGATTCCATCCCACTCAACACCTCTCCTTCCAATCCCACTATGCCCCTGTTGGGGAAGTGTGTGTAAATAAATTGTCTTTGATATTTCTTTTCCTTAGCTCTGAAAGATGTTCTGAGGCCTGGAGAGGTAGCTTTGTGGTAAGAGAACTGGCTGCTCTTGCAGAAAACCTGGGTTTGATTCCCAGCACCACATGGTGGCTAACAACCAACCATGACCCCAGTTCCAAGGGAATCTCACACTCTCTTCTGACATTAGTGGGCATCACACAACATGGGTGCACTTACATATGGCCATACCCTTATACACAAAAAAATAAAAAATAATAATAAATAAAATATTTAAAAATATATTCTGTCATAAAAATCAATAAGAATAATATGACAAACCTGACTGGCTCTAGGATTTAAAAAATATTATGTGCCCCTATATGGGTCTGTGTTAGGGTATGTGCACAGGAGTGTGTTTGCCAATTGAGGTCAGAAGAGGGCAGCAGATTCCACTGGAACTGGAGCTATAGGTTATTGTCATGAGGCACCTGACAGACCTGTGTGCTGTCAACCACACTCAGGACTTCTGCAGAAGCAATATTCTCTCTTAAGCACTGAGCTCTCTCTCATGCCCCTAGGATTTTTTTCCCTTGTTGGCCACATGTTCTATATAGTCATGTCTAATCTGCAGTCTGTGGGCAATTACATCTCAGGATAGCTATGAATATGTCTCAACACATTTGTAGACCATGACATCATGTTATGATGTCAAAAGGTTAGATATCCCTCATAGTCAAAAGGAGACAGGCTACATGATCCAACTTAAAGTGTTTATAGAAGAGATACAGAATGACAGCACTGGTTATATTTGTACAAACTTGGGACACCTGGAAAGACGGAGCTTGAACTGAGTATCTCCTCCATGGAATCTGACTTTGGCCATATTTGTGAGGCACTTACTTAATTGCTAATTGATGTAGGAGGGCCAAGTCTATTGTAGTGCCAACCCTAGGTAGGTAGACCTGGGCTACAATTTAAAAATTAGCTGAGGAACTAGAGAGATGACTGCTCTTACAGAGGGCCCAAGTTTGATTCCCAGCATCCATATGGTGGCTAACAACTGTCTGTCACTCCAGTTCCAGGAGATCCAACCCCCTCTTCTGACCTCCAAGGGCACTGCATAATACCATTGCTCCTACCTACAACCAATACACTCATACACATAAAATTATATATATAATTTTCAAGGTAACTGGGCAAGCCAGGGGGAGTAAGTTAGTAAGGATTCCTCCCCAGTCTTTGTTAAATTCCTGCCTCCAAGGTCCTGCCTTGGGGTCCTGGCATTGGAAATATAACATGAAATAAGCCCTTTCTTCCCCAAGTTGTCTTTAATCATGACATTTTATCACAGCAATAAAAAGTAAAACAACTGCCTTGCCATAGTCCAAACCTAATTATCACGATCAGCAGAGAAGATCCAAGTGTTACTCAGAAAAGTTCTAAAACCACAGAAAGGAGAGTTTAACAGCATGAAACCCAAAATGGAAGTTTCGGGGCCTCTCTTCCCGCTTCATATGCACCTGCTTTCTCTTATCTGTATCTGTTCCTTCTAGTTCCCTTGCACCATCCTGTTTGCTTTTGTATTTTTTGTGATTTTTGTCTTTCTTTTTTTTTAAGAGTTGTAGACCAAACTCTTTATTTTATTAAGAGTACTTTATTAAGCCGAGCTAATGTCTCAGTCCCTGTTACCTTTATGGTAAGAGTCAGTGATGACCACAAATGAGACAGAGTCTCACAGACCTCTGAGAACTTGATCCTATGAACTTACAGCAATGGTGACAGCATCCACAAGACCCATGCAGATTCAATCAGACAAAAACCCAGCATAGATCTGTAAAAATGGGTAGGAGGACACAATCTTAGTGGAGGAACTATTGGCAGCTGACTACAGCTGAGTAAGTGAGTGACTCCAGATAGGCTGACTAGCCCCCAGTGGATGAGCTCTCACTGAAGGACACATGAGGATACAAACTTGATTCTATAGGCTTTAACATATATGAGAGAATGCATGAAATCTGGTAGGGTCTATCGGGGTGCAGCTGGGGAGAGAGGTCTAAATATGATTAAGATGTATGCAATGAATAAAAATTCAATGAAAAGTGTACATTGAGAAAAAAAACGCATGCATATGAGTTCTTTGGGAATTTCATACAAGGTATTTTGATAATATTCTCCCTCAACTCCTCCTCCTGACTTCTCCCAGATCCCCCCTCCTTCCTATCCCTCAGCTTTGTGTCATATTTTTTAAATAACCTATTGACTTCAATGTGTGCTGCTCATGTACGCTAGAGTATGGAAACTTCCACTGTAGCATGGTCGACCTACCAGGAGACACTGCCTTAAAAAAATCTAACTCTACCTTCCCTGGAAATCATCAACTACCCGTAATTCCTTAGTCTGTGATGGGTGATCATGAATCCCTTCCTGCTCTATGGTAGAATACAGACTGGCTCGATCTTGTGCAGGTCATATGTAGATAACAACAGCAGCTGTGAGATAAGGAGGGCAGCAGTCCTGTCATGACCATAAAAAACTGTTTGGCTCTGGTCCTCCTTGAACTCTGTCTCCTATGATCTCCCATCTCCTCTTCTGAGATGGTCCCTCAACCTTGAGAAGGAGGTATAATATAGATGTCCATTTATAGTTGAGACTCCAATCACTTTGACCTTTTAATATACAACAGAACACTTTCTCTCAAAAAGCTTTGAGCAGAAGTGATGGCCTAGGAAACAGGCTATATTTGTCCATAGCTAAGGATTCTTGTCTCAGTGTGGTGTTCATGAGATGTAAATTCTGTAGGTTGGAAAATGCAACTACTTTAAAGTCACCTTCCCCAGATATGCATGAGAGCAATAAGGGCAATGCTGTTAAGAATAAGCATTATATTAAAATGACTCACCTTCTTGATGTTGATGAAACAATTTCCATGCATTAGTTCAATGAATCCATACTAATTGAATTTACCTGTATTAGCACAATTTATGAATGCACTAATGCAACTTAATTACATTGAGTTTTATTATATTGGATATAATTCATATTAATAACCAAACAATATGAATGGCTAAAATTATCATAAGGTCAAACACTATGAGAATAAAAATGACCAGATAAGGGCACTTTGTTTATTTGTACTGTATATGGAACTTCTAAGTTAACTTCATTTCCTTTTTCTTTGCTTATTCTGTAGTCTAGTTGTTATATTCTACAGATTAATGTGCATGGAACACAACTCAAACTCAAACTCTTTTGCATACCTGTGGTTTTTCACAGAAAGTTCCAAATTACAGAAGAGAAAGAATGCATTCAGTCACCAGAGACTGGTTAGCTACGAGCTCAAATTTAAACAGACTGAAGTTTGAATTCTGGCTCTGGAAAGTTCTAAGAACTTTGGCAAGTTATATAAAGCCTCCTAAACATCTGTTTCCTCTCCTCTAGAAAGGGTTTAGTACTGACTAGTTCAGGAGGTGGCTGAGAGGATTATACTATTAACATATGTCATAGGGGAGATGAGAGGCATTTGGAAATATTTAGAAAATCAACCAATGATATCATGATGTACGTGAGAACATTGTAACCAATGATGCATTCGCTACTCTTTCACCTTTTTTTTTTTTGGATTAAGCTCAGGATTAGCTAGAAAATTTAAAGGACACACACACACCCAAATGATGCATGCAGTTTCCAAGTCTTTTAGTTATGTAACAGTGATTCCAAACAAACTTTGGCCTAAATCAGGAGTCAGCAAACTTTCTTGTCTCTGTGAAGGGCAGATAGTAAATGTTTCCAGCTTTTCAGGCCATATGGTCCTGGTGTAGCTATTCAACTCTACCCTTAGTGCAAAAGCAACAGCAGAAAACATGGAAACAAGACTAGAAAAATGACTTAGCAGTTAAAAGCCTGTAATGCTCTTACAAAGAACTGGAGTTCAGTTCTCAGTATGCATATCTGGAGGTAGACAAATGTCTATAACTCCATCTCCAGGGGATTTGATAACCCTTCTGAGCACCTGAACTCACATGCACATACCGACACACAGATACATCAATACTTTTTTAAATGTGGAAACATGGGGCTGGAGAGATGGCTCAGCAGTTAAGAGCACTGGCTGGTATTTCAGAGAACCTGCATTCCCTTTCCAGAACCCATGGCAGATAATAACCACCTGTAACTCCAGTTCTAGGGAATTCGACACTCTCTTGTGACATCCAAGGCATTTCATGATATGAATATATGAATATAGTTATATATATATATATGCAACATACTCATATACATAAAAATAGTGAATCAAAAAATTTTTAAAAAATAAGATAAAGATGTGGAAATAAACATGCACAGATGTGCCCAGAACATTTAACTTATGGTCAACCCTGTGTGGGTGGCTCTGACCTGAGTGCGCCATGAGAGGCAGGTAATGTCAATTCTAATCTTTGCATACATTTTTTAGAATTTGAGGTCTAACAACATACGGGCACCATCTAAATGCTGAATTCTTTTGAAACAGAAATGAAAATGCAGGACAGCTGATGAAGGAAGAGACCAAATGTAATTAGTTTTCCTAACTCTTATCTGCATGATAAATAGTGGTTTGGGACATGGGGATATATTCTTGTAATCTTACTGCTGGGCAGAGACAGGTGGATTCCTGGGACTCTCTGGTGAGCAAGCCTACCCTATGAAGTGAGCACCAGGCCAGTGAGAGACCCCTTCTCAAGAAGTTAAAAAAATAAGTAAATAAAAAGAGATAGATGGTTCCTGAGGAATGACATCTAAGATTGTCCTCTGGTCTCCACATGTATTTGAACACATGTGTTCATAGTCCTACATATGAAAAAGCACACAGAGAATAGTGACTTCGTGACAGAGGGCATAGGAGTATCTTCTTTTACCCTGTTACATAAAACAAGTAAATAGCAACAGAATGAACTTCAATCTACCACTTTCTCTTTTTCCAAATAACCTATTCTGCCTCACTGTGCAAATATATACAGTCTTGGATAGCCACTTTGCCTAACTGAATAAAAACATGCTCTTATGAGGAAAAGAAGAGACCAAAGAATAGTAATAAAAGATAATTCCAAAGAGTAACATGTACTTGTGTGCCCACGCTCTAGGGTTTACAGAGCGTCTTACATGCAGTCAATTTACTCTTCATGATAATCAGACCGGAGATAAGAGATTGCCTAGATTATGCCCATCTTTCAAAAGGAGATACTGACTCAGTAGAGCTGGTAAATGACTTGCCCCAGGCTACAAAAAGATAGCTCAATAACTGACCCAGGACCTTTCTTCTGGGCCTTAGCTCCTCTTTGACCATGCAGAGGGGCCCGGTATTTAATACACTTCTATCTGGTCAGATTGGCTTAAACAGATATTGCAGGAAGGAGAAAAGGTGAAATATATTCAGCCAAGTGATTAATGCTCTTGCTGAGTAATTAAATGTTTTGAATATGAGCTATAATCCACACGGAAGGTGTAATCAAAGCACAAGCAGGGTGACCTGACCACTCTAGGGTGAACTCCTGCAAAACACTAACGAGGGAAATGATTTGAGCACTAAATCTTCATTAGGGGCTGTTTTCTTTACATTAAAAATTATTTTTGATGTTAAAAATGTATAATTGCCCTCTATTTAAATGTCAGGCAAATGCATGGTTAGACAGTCGTTCTGTAATCAGTTTGTGACTACTATTCATTACAGTAGGCTATGACTTTGATATTGGAAATAACAGCATATGAAATGTTTCACAGGTGCACTTCAGAGCATTGATGTGGCTACTTTCATAAGATAACTATTTGAGGAATGGAGAGGTGGTTCAGCAGTTAAGAGTTCTTGCTTCCCAATCATGATGGCTGGATTTTGTATCCCAGAACCCACATAACAAGCCATGTGTTCTGTGCAGGCTTGTAACCTCAACTCTAGAGGTGGGTAGAGAGATAAAAGGAATACAGACGCTTCCTGACTTCCAGCCAAACTGAACAAATTTGAGCTCCATTTCCCCCCACCCATATGTCCACATACACACACAGATAAATAAATAAATCCAAATGAAACTGTATATCTTACAAGGTAATTCATTAAAAAAAAAAAGCTTTTCTGGCAAAGATGTTCATCTTTGCTTTTTAAAGATTCTCCAGATGTTATACTACTTTGTATTCTTGCCATTCATACATGAGAGTTTTATTATCACATAGTTGGCTGCTGTCAATCTCGTTCATCTTTGCCCATATCAGATGTAAACACGGCATCTCACAGTATCTTAGCTTACATGCATAGGTGCAGCAGTTAAGACAACTGAAGAGTTGACTTCCACCAAATGGCTGAAACTTGATCAATTGAAAAAATACATATTCAGTTGCCCTAGCAAATTTATTTATTCAATATTCTAATCATTACATCGTCTCCTATTAGCATGCACACACATACACACACACACACACACACACACACATATATATATATATATATATATATATATATATATATATATATATCACCCACACATGCCTAGTAGCAACTACAGTGTACACTTTAGTAATGATGCCATTTGAATACTTGACTTAATTTGAAGGACTAATATATATATATATTTGATTCACTTTGAATCAGATGTTGTAAAACTCACTAGTTTTAGCTACCTCTTTCTGGTAACATTTGATATTTTCCTTAGTGACTTTGCCTCTATCTGGGAGAACATGAAGAAGGGCGGTAGAGGTGAGGAAGAGGAGATTCTGTTCCTCTAACACAGTGGGTTCCCTCTGTGATGAATAATCTCAATTTCCAACTTGATGAGATCTAGAATCACTGGGATTCTGGTCTCCTGGCGTGCTAGCAGGGACTTCTCTTGATTAAGTTAATTGAGGTGGGAATATTTGTCCACAGAATGTGGGGTCCCGGACTGTTTTAAAAGGAGGAGGAGCTGAGCACAAGCATTCATGTCTCTTGGCTTCCTGGCTGTAGAAACAATGTGACCAGCTGCCTTGTACTCCTAATGCCAATACTTCCCACTATGATAGATTTTTCTCTTGAACTGTGAGACAGAATTCAACATTTCACCCTTAATTTCCTTGCCAGAGTATTTTATTGTAGCAACAGAAAATGTTACTAATATATCCTCTGACAAGAGGACCTGATCTAGATCTGGGAATGTGATTCAAGGCTTTACACTTCCTCTGTTCAGAGAATGAGGTGAAACCTGGATGGTAAGTAAGCATCTTTCCACTCATAATGTTGGAATGAAACCTAACACTTGCAAACACAGTAACAAAAGGATCAGGCAGAACCAGTCCTGACAACAATCTGTGAGTTTATAGATCCCTGCATAGGGCCACCCCAAGAGTTTCCAGATTTGAAAGTTAATGTTGTCCCACCTTTCTTGGGCCAGCTGGCATGTGGTTACTACTAATGTTACTCAAAAGAAACCCAGCTAGTACTCTAAATGTTACCTACCTTACTCTATTGGGGATTTCTGTCCTTCCCATGTCATTCTGTAGTGCCATGTGAAGGCCAAAGGGCTTGATTAACAGAACCTGAAATATACAACAAGACTGAGGCATTGGGAGAAGTGAATAGTGAAGAAACAGAGTGTGGGGGTGAGAGAACATGTGTGTGTTCACCTAGGAGTGAATGTACATGTGTGGTGAGCATGTATATGGGTATACATGTGTGTTCATGTGTGCGAGTGCATATGTGCACACACACATAGGATTCAATGCAATGGGTAGACTATTAAATAAATGAAATTGAATGAAACAAATGAATATCTTTTCTCAGGAACACAATGCATTTTAGCTGCATTTTTAAAATCTTAAAATAAGGCATTAATATATAAATGATTCTAAGAGGCTGTTTTTACAAAACTGAATAGAGGAGAGGTAACTCCTCGAGTCATCATAAAGATGAAAAACCTTCATATGCTGAAGAATGCGCAGGTAAAATCAAAAGGCAAGTGACAGCAGGTACTCACCAATGTATGATAACTAAGGTAAGCTCCTTTAAAAGACCAAAAATTTCTACAACCGAACAGAAATACAGAAATTTTAATTCAAGTGAATGATTACTGTATATAAATTATTCACACAAGAAGAAAATACTGTATACCATGAATATTCAGGAAAATGCAAATTAAAGCCACATGGGAATGTGTCAAAACCATACTCATAAAGATGGTTGACGCCCAGGGCTGGCCAGGTAAAGTTGGAAGGCTGCAAATTGCTCCAGTGATTTTGAGTTAAAAACGTAGTAATATTTGCTGACATCAAAAACAAAAGCTCAACTTTCTTTTATTATTTTATGTCTACAGATTTTTTTTTCATCTAAGATCAAGTATCAGAATTAAGGAAACACAGACAGAATACTTATCATAGGAATGCACATTTCAGAAGAATACAAAAATTGACCAAACCTAAGTAGATAAAATCTTAAGCACATCTGGGGGAGACGACTGAGTAAATAATGCTGCAGCCATGCTGTAGGTAGCCACACATCCATTAGCAAGGGATGGGTGCAGAGAAAAAGTGTCAGTGAGATGCTTAACCCTATGTGACACACCTTCAATGCAACCTTTACACTTAGGTTGAATGCATCTCTTGACTCTCAACACAGAAGTTTCTTTATGCAGCAGATGGTGATTAGCACAGAAACCCCAAATTTGTCAATGTGCAGAGTACTTATCTCTAAATATGACAGTTATTTCAAACCTGCTTCCCAAGGTTCAGGGATCATTGTAGAAAAGTAGGTGGAAAAGGTTTTCAGAGCCAGAGCGGGGTGAATGAACCACAAGGAAACAGAGAGTCTTCTAGACAACCGGTCATTTACTCATTTGAACTCAGCAATGGACAGAATGCACAAGAATCATGCAAACTCAAAATAGACAAAATTCCAGCATCAGCATTGTGAAGTGGGTAATAAATTCCAACTCACCCTAAGGAACTTTTGACAATTGGAGGGGGAAAGACAGTGACCTACAGGCTTTAGGCTCAATGAATGAATCTACACTAAGGGCATTGGAGAACACAAATCATACTATATATGACATGGGATTTCATTAAATTGGACTAGGCAGTGGCAGTAGGTGGTGAGAGGGTTTATATTCAAATTCCGTCAAATTTTATTACCTGAAAATTGAAAATATCTACAAGAAAGGACAAAAAAATAAAATTCAATAAATAAATAAATAAACAAATAGAAAGCAATTGTTAGATTTTGAGAATGGCACATGTGGATAATAAGCAGGCCATGCAGCAAAAGTAATGACCACAAAACACAGAGTAGTGGTCCTTTTTTTAAGAAAAGATATTCTTATTTTTATCTATGTATCTGTGTGTTTGTGCACACATGTGTGTGTGCATGTATGTACCACTTGTGTGTGGGTACCCATAGAAGTCAGAAGATGGCCTCAGATCTGCTGGAACTAGATTTACAGACATTTGTGAGCTGCCTGACTTGGGTTCTGGGAACTAAATTCAGGTCTTCTGCATCAGCAACAAATATTCTTAAGCACCAACCCATCTCTCCTGTCCCTCCATCTTTTATTAAAAGCATGCATATGCATATGTCTATTTGAGAAGAAGTGCAAATGCCAAACACCACAATCACAATGGGTACCTTTTTCCTCCTAGGAGGAGACTGGAAGGATGAAACGAGAGGAGCCACCCATTCATCTACCTTGAATAATTCTGGGTCATATTCATGTTTCCAAAAGTCATAGATTGCTTGTTTGCTTTTTTATTTCAAGCAACTGAAATGAAAGTAGTTTTTTGGTTTTACTTGTTGTTTGTTTTCTAAAGGACAGACTAGGGGCTGCAGAGATGGCTTAGCAGTTAAGAGCAGTGGTTGCCCTTGTAGAGAACCTGGGTTTGGTTCCCAACATCCACATGGCAGCTAACAGCCATCCTTAACTCTAGTTCCAGGGGCTCTGAGGCCCTCCTCTGGCCTCTACTGGCACTACATGATACCAATGCACTTACATAAATGCAGGCAAAACACTCGCCCACGCTAAATAAAAATAAATTAATCAAAAATTTTAAAATAAAAGAAAAAGTGATTAGGGAGAGATGGCTCAGCATCAATTAAGAACATTTGCTACTCTTGCAGAGGACCTGAGTTTAGTTCTCAACACTCACATCAGGCAGTTTACAACTGGCAGTAACTCCAGATCCTATTCGACACCCTATTGTGGCCTCTGTGGGCATCTCCATGACCATGGCACCCATAAGTACACAAAGGCCCACATGTATACATAAAAAGTGAAACACATAAATACATCTTCAAAAAAGGATACAGTTGTTCCTGAAAGTTTCTGTTAAAATGCTTCTTAGGAAATAGAAGCCGTGCTCGTGACCCGCCTGCCCAGTTGTTTTCACTTGTTTTCTGCCTCCAGAAAAAGCACCATGTGGAACAGTCAATGCACAAGTCTCTTGGCATTCATCCAGCTGGAGCTTGCCCCACTGAAAGCTAATATGGGCTGTTTAACAAAGCATAATTAAATGCATGGAACAACTAAAATATCCATATAATTACCACAAAGCTGATATAATTGCAGCGTCCTTTTATTGGATGATATTATTGTCCCTACACAAGCAAAAAGAGAGCTTCAACAGAACGGGTCTTCCCAGCACTGTGGTTCAAATAAAATTATCTGATTAATCTACAGATTGCCATTGGGAAAAAATAATCTATTAAAGATCTCCGTCAAAACAGAATCAAGTTATTAAACTCCTATGTGCAGCCAATCCTCACTTAGCAGTGGAAAGGAAGGGGAAAATGCAATTCCAAACTACAGTAAAATATTCTGTTAAGTCAAGTGAGGTGAGTGTCATGGATGGATTCTGTGTTGAAATGAGTTTTGCTTTGAAAAATCAGAAATTGTGGTTTAGCCCGGCATGGTGAGACATGGCTATAATCCCAGCAAATGGTAGGTTGAGGCAGGGGGAACATGAGTTCAGTGCCTACTCTACATAGTGAGTTCCAGTCCGCCCTGGACTAAACACATAAATGATGAAATCCTGTTTACAAAAAGATAAAAAGAAAGAGACATAATGGAAATATAGAAACAGAGACTGGAGAGAAGCACAAGGACTTGAGTTTGATCCTCGGCACCTAAGTCAAAAACCCTGTGTGGTGGTGCGTGCTTGCCAGCCCAGTGATGGGAAGGTTGAGACAGGAGCATTCCTGGGGTTAGCTGACCAGCCCATCTAGTCACATTAGTGAGTTCCAGGTCCGGAGAGATACCCTGTTTCAGAAAAGAAAATGAATGTTTTCTGAGGAAGGACACCTGAGGCTGACCTCTGACTTCTGTATGGAGCATGCTCACATGTACATGAACACCCACATATACTTGCACATACATACACATAAACACTCACATTCATACACACATAAAGACACAGAGTAGAAACAGGCATTATTGATAGGGATATGGTTTAAAAAATAAGCTATGCCATGACTGAGGAAATAGCTGAGTGGGTAACTGCTTTCCAAACAAGTGGGAAGACACTGTTTGTTTTCCCAGTACTCACATAAGTGCTAGGCAGGGCTGGTAGTCTACTTGTAATTCCAGTTTCACAAGGTGGAGACAGGAGAACCCTAGAGCCAGCTGGCCAGTGAGCCAATATCAGCCAGCTCTGAAAGACCCTGCCTCAGTGAATATGGTGACAAGAGATAGAGGATGATTCTCAATTTCAACTTGATGCCTTTGTAGGCATGGACACAGAGGAGGTGTGCACCTCACACATGCATACTCACATGCACATAGCCCAACACACACATACAGACACAGACACCCTACCCACACCCACACAGGAAGATGAAAACCAAAAGTGGCATATGTCTATGTCACAGACTTGGTGCCCTGTAGACTCACAGGCTGAAATTCTAACTTAGTGTCTAAGCATGTAGAAGCATTTAGAGACAGGGTTTTTGAAGAGGTAATTTAGTTACAATGAGGTCATATAGATGAGACATAATCCAATGTGTCCAGGGGTTTTCCAAGGAAAAGAGATTTAGACATAGACATCTACACACAAAAAAATAACCAGGAAGAAGATGACCACCCATAGGACAGAAAGGAAGGTTCTGGAATGAGGTCTGATCTTGATCTTCTAGCCTCCAGAACCACCTGACAATGAAGTCTGCTGCTGAAGTCACCAACCTGCCACACTGTGCACATCACTAAATACCTTTCATACACCGACAAGGAGCAAGGTCTTCAAGCATCCAGCGGAATGGCCTTCACCACACACTGTTTAGATATGTGGCTCCAGTGTCCATCTTTAGTGACAGACTGAGCATTTAGGAGCAATTTCTGTCAATGAAACTCCTTGGGATATAGGACTTTTCAGACAACTCATGTATCAGTTACATAGCAATTTTCTATGATAGGTGCCTTCCATTCCAAATACTTTGTATAATTTTGAATCTTGCTAAAAATCAGTGCACCTCAATTCATACTCAGGGGGTAGAAGGATAGAATAAAAACTAAAACTCCAAATAGGCAGCATCTCAGCGAAGGAGCAGCCTGAGTAAGGAAAAAATGCTGATTTCAAAACTCCAGTTTCAAAGGCACCTAATGTCTAGTGGGATCTTCAGTGCAGCACACAATGTACTTAGTGTTTCTAGTCTGGGAAACACTGTGGCATGATCAGTGATCCAGCCCTCTAATCACTATCTTCGGGAGAAAAATAACAGTCCACAGAGGAAAGTGACCTTACCCCAGGGAACTCTGGGAGGGATAGCTAGAGGCAGTTTGCAAGGACAAAACCTGCAAGGCATAATGGGTTTTATCTCAGGGAGCAACATCCATTTTAGAGTCAAATCTCCAGTCTATCTGTGATGGCTTTCACATACAATAGTGCTTAGATATTTTTGTGGTTCTTTGTTCTCAGGTCAAGGGTATTCTCTAAAGGATGTGGTTCATTTCCTTAGTACATACCCCCATGTGCTGAGGGCTAGTATGTCACACTGGGTCTGTGATTGTGTATGTGTGTGTGTGTGTGTGTGTGTGTGTACACAGCATACATGTACAGGCTAGTCATCAGCATCTAGTATAGTTCCTCAGGATGCTATCCACCTTGATTTTGAGGCAAGGTCCCTTACTTTTTCTTGGAACATCATGAGTTGTCTAGGCTAGATGACCAGTGAGCCCCAGAGACCATCGTCTTATAGTGGGATCACAAACACACTCTACACTTACAGCTTCTGTGTGGGGTCTAGGGATTGAACTCAAGTCCTCATACTTGCATGGCATGCTCTTTACTGACTGATCCATCTCCAGAACCCACCACTTCCGAATTCTGAAATATCAGTGGCTAATGCCTGATGCCTCTGCATCCTTCCTTCACAGAGGTGTTTAAAATGTGAGAGCAACAACAAATCTACTCAGCTCCTAATATACCTTTGGTGTCACACTAAGCCTGCTCCATACATTTATTCAATGAGGTGGGCACCATGACCATCCTCTTTTTTTACAGATGGTGAACCAGAGGTTTGAGGCAGTAAGCATCATTTTGGAGGTGAAATCAATAGTATATAGTCAAGGCAGACTGGGATTACAGGCAGTTCTCCAGATCTCAGATCCTGAACCAGCATGCAGGGTCCCTCTACCTACTGAGTGATTCTAACCAGACTAACAATTCAAACCTCAGAAGCGCTCCCTTAGCCCAGAATAACAGGCAGCTCTACTACACAAAGGACTGTGTTCACTGTGAGGACCACAATACCAGCTACAGATCTCTCAGGTCCCCACAGACCTCCCCAGCACTGTCTGTCCCCAGCACTACAACCAAGCATGGTGGTACACACCAATAATCCCAACACTGGAGATCCTGATTCAGGGGGATCATAAATTTCAGGGCAGCACAGGCTACCCAGAGATACCTTGTCTCAACAAAATTAAAAAGCAAATAAGACATTCTACAGAGAAAGTCAATCAAGTATGGTGAAATGGCTCCTTTGGTAAAGTGGTTACTTTGGAAGCATAAGGACCTGAGTTCAATTCCCAGAACTCAGCCTGGAAAAATAAAGCAGAGGTGTTTGAGTGTTGGAGTGGTCTTGTCAATTCTGCAGCGGGGAGGCAGAGACAGGTGGATCCCTGAACACTTGTCTATTTGTCAGGTTCCAGACAAATAAGAGGCCTTGATTTAAAAAAACGAAGATGTTGGTACCCAAGGTACCTCAATCTCTATATGTACAGATGTACATGTTTACCTGTGAGTGTACACACACACACCCCAAAGGAATTAAATCAGGAGATGATTCTTATCCATTGTAACAACATAAACCTGCAAAAGTGTGGACACATGCCTGTATATGTGTATGCCTGGACACATGCATGGGTATGCATGTACCTGTGCACATGATCATTAATCCCACCCCCATGACGGCATCCTAGACTTCATTTACCTTTGCCCAGAACTGCAAGGGAAGAAACTCTGACTCACTCTCGTTTTTTTTTTTTTTCAAGCTCTGGATTTACAACTCCATTTGTAACACCTAGCTGCACACAGCACAGGACTAATTACTTCCTGGTCATTAAAGCAGATCCAACTATAAAGGACAGCAAATCACTGGGGTTCAGAGCACTGTTCTTCCTAACAGACACCTCAGAGAGGAAATCATTTCCAAGATCCCAACAAGGTAGAGAAAACAAGTCCTTAATTAGGAGGGCTGCGAATACCTTGGGCACTATCATGAATCCCAGGGTACTGTTGCAGTGTGCTAAAGTCAGAGTTCAGATTATTAAGATTAGAGCAAAACATCTGGAGAGGAAGTCAGCAATATACAGTATAGTGCTGGTGGTACATTTCTGCGGGAGATCAAACCTAGTGCAGGGAGGCTTCCAGAAAGTCAGAAACTTGAAGACAATGCAAGGCTCCAGGGATGTGTCCTGAGCCCTTATCTTCGCTCACTGTGTGCTTCAAGAGCAACATCAAATGCCATGGCTCCCATTGGCAAAGAACCCTGTGGTGCCACAGCACGGCCTCCTGCAAAATCTCTTTCCTTCTATCCACATCCCCTACATGCTGATGTTTTAAGTCCCTGGATACTTCAGCTAGCTTTTCCTTTTTTACACTATTCAGAAGCCTCTGCCTAGGCAATGGTGTGGCCCATGATCAACTGGGTCTTCCTACAAAAATTAGCAATCAAAACAATTCCCCACAAACATGTCCACAGTGCAACCTGACTCAGATACTTGCACAACTGAGACTCTCCTCCCAGATGATTCTAGGTTATGAACACGACATTTAAAATTAACCATCACAACACCAGAGCTCCTAAATTGGTGACCAGCCCTGATCAGCCATAGTCCCCATCTGAATGTCAGTTTCATATACTTATTTGCCTAGCATCTATGGTCTCCTGTCTTTCAAATACCTCAGACATACCACCTGCTGCTTACTTGCTCATCTTCTCACCAAGACCCAATAGGTTTCACTTTCTCATTTTCTGCCATTTCATTCAAAGGCATGTGTGTTCCATGAGAAGGTTCCAAAAGGAAGCAAGAGTCTACATCACATCCTCTTTTACTCATCCTTTTCAATTAATCTGATAGTAAATTGGACCACACACTGCATGCCTCCTACACACTCTCAGCCCCTTCCCGTCCCGTAGCCACTGCACACCGCCCATACCACCATCTTTCCCCAGGGCCAGACCTTGAAATGATGTCCCCCTCCTGGCTCTGTCCCCTGCAATCCATTCTCCACACTGCAGGCAGAGTTATCTTTCTAAATGGAAAATTGGATCCACTTCAGTGGTTCCCAATCATCCCTAACATGAAAGCTAAACTCCTTAACTTGCCTTAACAGGGCTCTAAGTTATCTGGTGCTCTCCTCTCTCCAGGTTCATCAGCCACGGCTTTCTCTGATCATCTCTGATACACTCAAATAGGTGGATGTGTGTTCACACACCCTGCTTCACCTTCTCCTCTGAAAGTGGACAATTCCTGTTTGGCTTCGGGCCTTTGGACATGCCATTTTTCTCTGCCTGGAAGAACCTGGGCTTCCTCATATTTTGATCTCCATCTCAAATCCTCAGCATCTTTCAACATCTCACATAAGAGGTGAGGAATGAATGATCATTGAATACAGAAGGCAACAACCGAACACATGAAGAAATGTAGCCTGCCTCTCCTCCTTTCTTTCCTTCTTTTCTTCCTTTCCTGCATTCCTATTTTCCCTGACTTCCATCCTTCCTTCCTCCCTCCTTCTCCTCCCTTTATTTTCTATCAGAATTCTCTTTTTAAAAAAAAAAATTGTGTGTGTGTGTGTGCGTATGTGTGTGTGTGTGTGTGTGTGTGTGTGTGTCTGAGGAGGCCAGAAAAGTGCATCAGACCCCATGGATCCAGAGTTAGAGGAAGTTGTGAGCTATCCTATGTGGGTACTAGGAACCTAACCCTAACTGAATTCCTCTTCAAGAGCAGCAACCACTTTCCAGCCATCAAATTCTTATATACAAGGTTTCTGCTCAAATCCAGTTGCTAATTTGTTCAAGACTCTGGATTTACTTGAATAAATAAATCTCTATTCTTCCTCATCTAACTTTTATCAGACTCCCCCTTCTTCCCCCACCAGTCTCATCCTTTCATCCAAAAGCCCACACATTTGCTGCTGTTAATCCTCTCACACTCTCGAAATATATGCTCTTTGAGTGTAAGCCATCTCAGATCCTTTTCAGATCTGGGGGTTAATAAAAAGCAAACATAAAATGTATATAGTTCAGCACCACCACACCTCCACTAGGTCCCAGCTGTCTAAAATGCTCGAGTGTTAAGACTTGATTAAAAAGTCATCACATATTCATAGTGCTGAGATCCCAGTTCATTTAAGGAATCTGAGAGAGGACGGGATTTTAGGAATAAAAGAATGTGCCACAGTTTCGAAGCAGAAGTTTATAGCAGCTTCATGGTGATCAATCATCACACTCATGGAACTGCTGCCCTCTGAAAGACAGGTGCTATTTACACACTGTGTGTCACCCTCACAGGCTAAGGGACAGCTGAAGGTCAAAGAGGAGGACAAAGGTCAGCTGCATCTTCTCTGCAGCCTTCCTGTAACCAGCCTCCACAGACTCTGCCCTGCCTCATTCTACCGCCATCTCCACAGACACACAACCATGCTGAGGTTTCTGAGTGTTTATGAGAATGAAAATCCCACTACAGGAGAATCAATCTATTCCTCTTCCAAGGCAGAGTTCAGAAGATGCAACATACATCGATGGGAAACGAAGAGAGCTGTGAGAGAGCAGAAACCAGCCAAAGAGCAGAATTCGAGATAAAAAGTGAAAAGGGGGTTGAGAACGCAGCTCAGTTGGTAGACTGCTTGTCTCACATGAAAGAAGTCCTGTGTTCCAACTCCAGCACACGTAAACTGTGTGTGGCGGGGTGGACCATACCTCCAATTCCAGAACTGAGGGGGGAGGATGGAGGCAGGAGGATCAGGAGTTCAAAGTCATCCTTATCTGCTTGGAAAATCTGAGGTTAGTCTGGGCTACATGGGGATCCACCTCAAAATAAATACATAAGAATGAATGAATTAATGAATGAATGAATGAATGAATGAATAATAGATACTAAAAAGCAACAAGCAAGACTGAGGGAAAGAAAAAAGGGAGAATTCTTGTGCCCCTGATGTGTTCCGACCCATTCCTGTACCACACAGACACGCTTTTTGAGGCTCACAGTGTTGGCATCTCCAACGAGGAATTGATGAAACACATGGGTAAAATTAGGATTTTACAGAAAGAACATTGATTTTTGTAACACTGGTGCTTAAATGTTTAGGATTACACAAACTGTGGGGACTGGGTCTATCGTAAAAGCTATTGAGCAAAGCCAAGCAACGCCCGATACCCTGAAGGGACGGTAGGAGTCTGGCCTGCTCTGCCTGATGCGATAACCTGGCCCCAGGAAGCCACTGTAGATACAAATCTTCTTTTCCCCCACAAAGATCACCCCAGACCAGAACCAGGTTTTTGGGCTTCATTTCCTCGGTCCTAATTTCCACATCAGCCCTACAACCTTCCCGCCTTTACCTAAAGACCCCAGCTTTAACTTTCCCACCATCTGTAATGGCCAGAAGGGCCTCCCTATATAAATCCCTGCCTTGGTTTTAATAACTGAACTGCCCACCGATGCAGTATCCCGGGAGCTCCTCCCAAGGCACTCTGAGCCACCTGAGACCCTGTTCCATCATTCTCCATTCTCTTGGATGGCTGGAGCCCAACAGCTGTGCTGGAGATGGAGACCCACTCACAACAAACTTCAACTACAGTTGTTTTTTTGAAAAGACTTTCTGCGATGAAGAACATATCCAACCTGATTGTCATGTGATGATTCCAAAATTACCATGAAGGCTAAACCCCCTAGTGCCTTTTGATAAGACAAGTTTCATGTAACCCAGGCTAGCTTGGAACTCTTTGTAGCTGAACTTGACCTTGAACTTCTGATCCCCTTGCATCTACATCTTGAGTCTTGGGATTGTAGGAGATAGGGTCTATAGAGAGGCAATTAAGTTATAATGAGTTCATAAGAATGGGCTCAGATGCAATGTTACTGATATAAGATGCACAGAGAGGCCAGAGAAGACTCAGTGGGTAAAATGCCTGACATGAAAGCTTTTTGAGTTCAGACTTGAGTTCAGATTCCCACCACCCACTTAAAAAACTGCCCACACTAGCAAGGGTGTTACTAGTACCAAAGATCCTACAGAAAGTTGGTAGGTAGAGACCTAAGAATCCTTAGAAGCTAGAGGCTAGTTATTATGGCTTATGCAGCTGTGAACAACAAAGGAAACCTATCTAACAATGCAGAAAGTGACCCAAGGGTATCCTCTGACCTCTACATGCATGCTATGGCATGCCTTTGCCTACCCTCACAGGAAGGAGTGCACACTTGTGCACACACACACACACACACACACACACACAGACATAAACACACACATAGAGCTCTGGAGTTGAGAAGGGATAGTCAGATGAGTCCATAGGCCTAAGATTGAACAGGACACTGAGTGTGCACTATCTTTGTGGTTAAGGACGACTTCCAGAACAGATGATACCACGGAGCACATAGGCTGGAGAGCCCTGAAATCACTCCAAGGAAAGCTCTTCATAACTGCAGAAAGGAATGGTAGTCTTTTGTGGAGTCAGGTCATGCCTGGAGAGCTAGACTCACTTAAGTAAGTGGGTTTTGGCCTTGGTATGGAATTTTCCCTGACTCTTCCTTTTCTCATGGCTCAAATGGCAATAAGATTAGAACCCAGTGCCTGGGGTGAAAGTGAGAAATCATGTCAAACAAACAACACTAGTGAGCAGAACATAACTCATGCTCCCTAATTGTCAGCAACTGGTATTCCTAGATAATCATTATTGTTAAGATATCTCATAGATGCTCTCTTTGAGTCACTGCTTTAGGCTCCTACAAAACATACTATTTTGCTGCCAAAATACTATTTATTTATTCTTTTATAAGTTCATGCATAAATATATACTATTCTTTAATCAAAGCTCCTGCCCCTATTTATCTCTGTTTTCTCCTTCCTTCCTTGTCCTACCAAATCCCTTTTTCCCAGTCGCCTTCTATCTGCATGTCTCTGTGTGTGAGAAAGACAGAGAGACGGAAACAGAGAGAAAAAGAAAGAAAAAAAAGAGAGCTAGGTCTCCCTCCTCCTTCTCTCTTTCTGTGTAAGAGACAGAGAGGTAGAAGCAGAGGGAGAGACTCCTTCCACGTCTGTGTGCATGTGAGAGAGAGAAAAACAGAAACAGAGAGATGGGAAGAGATCCAGTGCATTTCAGTGAGGTTTCTTACATGAGCATGAAGAGGAGCCTGTTTGAGCGAGTACAGAGTACAATGTGCCAGTGGCTATACCACTGGGCTCCTCCCCCTCCCTCAACCTTTAACTGACTGGCTCCTCTGGAGGGTTGAGGCCTCATGAATTCCTCTCCCATCCATGATGGAACTAAATAAGAAGAGAGTTTCAGCAGAACTAGGAGACAAGTATCCTGTGCTGAATTTGAGTAGGAGGAGTGAGGAGGGGGGAGGTGAGGAAAGTAGAAAAGGCAAGGTGAACAGCAGACATCCTGTCTGCAGCCCTTCCCCCTCATCCTCACTGACTTCATGAGCCCATTTTTTCTCATTAATATTACCTGTTTGGATACTTGAGTTTGTGGCTCCTGCTGTTAAGGGGATATAAAGACTAAGAGGAGATCAATATTTCAGGGGTTCTATTTATATCTCTAGACCTATTTATTACTGATCTCCCTGACACCTTGAGTCCAGGAAGGATTAACTTGGCTCATATTGACAAACATAATATAGTACAATAAAGTAGATTTATTTATCTTGTTAATAAGTAGTAAAAGGAGAGAGAGAGAGAGAGAGAGAGAGAGAGAGAGAGAAACAGAATTTGGAACAGACTGAATCCAGAGATGCAGTTAAAAGCAATGCATAAGTTTTCTGTTTGTTATAATATGGCCAAAATTTCATCCTGGGTTTCCTGCCCATCAGCATAGAAGGAAGCTCTATAGCAAATGTACATCATTCCAGGTGCATTGGGCTAGTTTTGTGCTAGTTTTCTTTCTGCTGCTGTGACTAAAAGTAACTTATGGAGGAAAAGGTTTATGTGGCTTACACTTCCAGGTCACAGTTCATCCCTGAAGGGAGCCAGGCCAAGAACTCAAAGCAGAAACATGAAACAGAAACCATGGAGTGACATTGTTCCTTGGTTTGATCTTTGGTTTACTCACACGTTCATGTTTATGTAGCTTTCTTATAGACCTTAGGATCACCTGCCTAGAAATGGTGCTGCCCGCAATAGCCTGGGCCTTCCTATAGCAACCAATAATCAAGACAATCCCCCGCAGACCTGCCCATAGATCAACCTGATCTAGGCAGTTCCTCAATGAAGGCTTTCTCTCAGATGAGTCTAGACTATGTCAAGTTGACAACTAAGGCTAACCAAGATGTACTTGTATTACAACAAGCCAAGAGTTCAAAATCAACACATTTATTCCTCAGTGGTGAAGTAGAAAATCGACTTTTCTTATAACCAAGCAGGATAGCTACTCTTACTTCAAGATTCTATGCAGGAGAACAGCTTTGGTTCTGGATGTAATGGGGGCCTCACCAGTGTGTGTGTGTGTGTGTGTGTGTGTGTGTGTGTGTGTGTGTGTGTGTGTGCTGTCATTTCCCACATAGGACAGCTGAGAAAGCAGATATTCCCAGCAGTCAGGAGAACCCCTGTAGCAGAGAAGTGGAGCTGGGACAAGGACCTAGGCTTTTGGCCAGCACAGTGAAGTCTATACTTCTACCTGCTGTGCTAGTCATGCTGAAAGACTACAGCATCCATCTTATCCTTCCAGAAACACTAAAGCCATCAGCTTCTTACTGGGTCCTTAGATATAGGCTCCTGTTGGTGCCCCAAACTACAACCTAATAGATGTGATTCTAGGAGGGAAGTAGTGCCACCCAGTCCTTGCACACAGTTCTCTGATGGACAGTTATTACTTGGCATTGAGTTCTAGGATGTCTGAAGAAGAGGATAGAAACACATCCTTCTCAGTTCTTCTTTGTCCTGCTTCTCAGGGCAACAAGGGCAAGCCACCTTCATTAGCAGGACTTGGGAGGATCCTGTACTAACCGCTAATGAAATACTTGCATGTTGTACTCTTTTTCTTCTTTATGCTATGTTTAAAGAATCTAAAAATCCTCCTGATGGGTGTGATGGAATTCTGCACTAGATATTTAACCCAGTGTTGATGCTGACAATGGAAGACAGGAAGAAGTCCCTTACCCCCCTCTACTCTCTCCACATATATGTGAACACCTTGTGCTGCCACATGCCTTCACAAGAAGGAATAACATCTTCCTGTTCAACTTACTGAAAGGAAGCAGCTGTTTATAGGAAAATAAAACCAGTCAGCTCTGAGCTGCCGTCCACAGAAAACAAACATTACAGCATCTTTGGCAATTCCTATTCAGATGCCTGCTTTCCAGAGAAAATCTACAATTCAGAATGTTCCACTCCAAAACAAGGCCATTGCCATTTCTGCAGAGTCCACTAGCTACAAGCCAGGTCAGAAGCATCCTGATGTCCCTCCCACAGGAGGCAAGAGGCATTGACACTGGTAACAGGAGTTTCATTCTGAATGGGAACGTGAGCAAATAATTAAATGCCATGGTTTTAACAAAGGAGCAGCATCTAGTGAATCAGATGCATTTTTGTATATTAATTATTTGTGCATGTGTGTGTGGTGTGTTCCTGTGCATTTATACATTCATGTATGTATATGTGCTGCCTGTGGCAGACAGAGGTGGACACTGGGTGTCTTCCTCTTCTATCCCTCTCCTTCTTATGAACTTTTCTCACTGAATGCAGCACTCAGCAATTGCCCACTCTGGCTTGCTAGCTTGTTCCAGGGATCCCCTGCCTCTACCACTACAACACTACCTCCCCCTACCTCCATGATCAGGATCACAGGAGCTACCACTCCTGCCAGCATTTATATGGGTGGCAGGGATTTCAACTCTAATCTTCATGTTTGTGTAACAAGTACCTTTCCCGCCTGTCTCCCCAGTCTGGAATAGTGGAGCTACACTGGGTCTCTCTCACCTCATCCTTCCCATCCTTTCTAAGTTACTAGTAAATGGTTCCGAAGGCCCTCAGATTCTAAACCTGTGCCATCTATGTGCAGTCTCAGTTTCAGAAATATAGGACTGCTCATCTCTGTTTCCTGATGATCCTCCCTACCTTCTTTGTCAAGGTTTCTTTATATATTACCATCCACACATCTGCTGAATGTAGTTTATGAAAATTCGTCTTTTTTTCCTCCTTTTCTCATTAAATCTTGATCAAATTTAAACGCCTGCAAATGGCTGCTTTCTCTCAATTCAAAATGAAATATGTTCTATAGAACCAGGACAAAAATAGAGGCTACAAATGTACTTTGCATTTGGGAACATTTAATAGGATGCGATTGTGGAAGGCAGGACAAATGTGCAGAATAGATACAGCGTAAGCATATATACTTAACTTGCTCTGTCATTTAATTGAGAACCTGCAAGGCAGCTCTGTGAGTCCATCCCATAGACTCTCTACCAACGGAGATACTATCATTCAAGTCATGTTTGAGAGATAAAACAAAAACTCTGGATGTGTTTTCAAGTGTTAAGACTGGAGGGGCAGGGCTGAAAAGACAGCTCTGGAAAGTGCTTGCCTTGCAAGCAGGAGGGCCTGAGTTCTAGTCTCAGAATCCACATAAATACCCAGGTGTTGTGATGTGCTCTTATGATCCCAGTTAGTCTAGCCTACTTGGCAAGTTCCAGGCATTGAGAGATCCTGTTTCAACAAAGGATAGGAGGTGGGGAGAGGGGATGGTCTCTGATGAATAACATCTGGGTTGACTTCTGGTCTCCACACATATTCATACAGGCAAGCCTACCTGTACACTTACATGTACACACACACACACACACACACACAATGTGCATTCCAGAAGAACACAATAGTGAGACTACTGTGCCAAAAGTGATCATTAAAAAGAAGGGATGGAGGGAGGGAGAGGAGGATGAAGAAAGAGCACCTCTTCTTATCAAATCCATCCTGTTACTGTGAGACAGATAATCAATTAGCCTATGGCCTGATAACAAACGGATTACTGCAGATATCCTGAGCAAGTCTCAACACCCAGGTTTATGCTGACAGGATAGCTGCCTTTCTCCTGCCTTAAATTAAAAAGAACGGATGTTCCCTCCTTTACTGTCGTCTTCTAGGATGATGAATACAAGGTTTAATTTACTGAGAGCTAAAAATAAAAGCCTTCCCATAACTCTTCAGCAGTATTGAATGTAGCAGAGAGGCTGATTTCAAAATCTGGATTATCAATTCTCTCTCTTCTTGAACACTCGTTATCAGCAAACTTTTTGTGTAAATAAATATGTGGTTTCCCTGTGAACACAGACATATACAATATGCATGCCTATTCATATAGTTATATACAGAATTAGCACAGGATCTAAAAGTGGGCACTTGTGCACTAAGAGACAAGCTCAGCCAACCATCCTGGCAGCGAGAGTTAACCTATTAAAATGACTGAAAGTCATTGCTAGGTCTCAGGACGTTCTGTCAGCCCATTCAACACCTACCAAATTTTCATAGCAAACCTTTCATAGACCTCTCATTTCTACATAGTCCAATTAACTTGAAACAGGTATATAATTGTTGGTCTTGAGGGATCTGTTGGGCCATTATTACTAAATTATCCAGTAGATAGAGAGCTGACATTTCCAGATCCACTTCCTGCACAGCCACGGGTTCCAAAGGAGGCCTTCCTGGCAGACCATGCAATCGCATTCTACGAGAAATCTGTTAGACAATCTGTCACATAAACATAGATGGGGAAACGTAACATAACTCAATGCTAGAAGGAAAAAGAGTCCAACCAACCATGAACTTTTAATGAATGGATTTTAACAGCCTGCAATCTGGTATACCCAGCGGTTTTGAAAGTTTTCCTATCGGGAGAAGAATGTGGCTTGTGTTTTCTGTTTTCCTGGACTTGATTTAATTAAAATGACAGTGGGGGTGGGGGTGGGGTGAGGCGGGACCCAGAAGAAAGTACCAACCCTTGCTTATCAGTGTCCTATAGAGGACTTGAAGTCGTTGAGAAATGACAGCACTTTTACTTCTAGTTAAGCTCCTTTCTGAAATGTTCCATGTTGTTAAAGAACAGGAGTTCTGCTATCAAGTCCAATCTCATACTTGCCTCTTTGGCTTACTTCTAGCCCTCATAATACTTTAGGCTTTAGGTAAGAAGAATGATCTAGAAGGCATGTTTAGTCATTATAACTAACTGTCTATGCAGTAGATGGTAAAATGGCATTTGTAAATCTGTCTCTTACCTAGTAAATATAATTACTTCAAAGGGTAAGCATAAACACTAGACCTTTTTCTTTCCTTTGAGATACATCCAAGAAACTTCTCTTTATGTGTTTCTATCTGTGTACAGGTAAATAATTTTTTTAAGTTTTTATTTAAATATTTTATACATGACTACATTGTATTTGCACCCTTTCTACCCCAACCACCTTTTCCCCTAACCTTTCCCTCAGAGGCTGTTAGAGAGATATATACCACTGGTGAAAATGTTGATAAGTGATAGGTTGCCCCACCCCAAAGGAGATATCTGTCACATAGTCCCTATAACTAAGGCTCAGGAAACATTATGGAAGACAGGGCAGAAAGATTGTAAGAGCCTGAAGACCAGAATGACTGTCCTTTGATAGTGTATTCTGCAGAGGACAAGGCAGGACAGGACAGAGATGCTGTTGCCATGGCCTCTCAACAATATGGTTTCCTGTATTAAACCTTCAGATGTCATACTAGTCCGCATGTCAACATGACAGAAGGAAATTTCACCCTTACGCTTCATGTTCTCACCTCTGCTTTACAGACAAGGAAACTGAGGCCTCACAAGCTTAATAGGTCGCAGTTCTTACCCAGGTCTGTCCCATCATCATGGTAGAGAGAAGCCAGACACAGGTGTTTCCTGAATTATTACAGTGTTCCAAAGCCCCGTACTTCCAATGTCACTGAAGTGCCTCTTGCACAAGAATGGTTTAACTTTAAAATGTGTCATATTTGCAAATAGTAGATAATTCTCAAAAGAAGAAACACCAATGACTGAGAAAGGCTTTTTAAGTTTAATATCTTTAGCTATCAAGGAAATGCAAATAAAAACTACATTTGAGATTTTATCTCATTTCAGTCAAAAAAAAAAAAAAACAACAAAAACTTCTGCAATGGGTGTAAGGAAAGGAGAAGACTTACTCACTGCTGGTGGGAGTGCACACTGATACAGCCACCATGGGAATCGGTGTGGAGGTTCCTCTAGAGGCTAGAACTAGATCTGCCATATGATCTAGCTACATCGCAACCTAGGCATCTTCCCAAAGGACTCTGCATCCTACTGCAGAGACACCTGCTCGTCCATGGCCATTGCTGCTCTATTCACAGTAGCCTGGGAATGGAAACAGATTGTGTTCTGGTGACTTTTTGTCAATTTGACACAACCTAGGGTCACCCAGGAAGAAGAAAACTCAACTGATGAATTTCTCCATCTGACTGGCCTGTGAATATGTCTGTGAGGCATTTTTTTAACTGTTAATTGGTGAGGGAGGACCCATCCCACTCTCTATGCTGCCATCCTTCACCATGGAAGGCTTATGTGTATAATAAAAGTAGCTGAGCAGGGAAGTGAGAGAGTAAGAAACATTCCTCGATGTCTCTACTTCAGGCTCGGCTCTGGGTTCCTGCCTTGAGTTTCTGCCTTGGCTTCCTTCAATGATGAGCTGTGAGCTGTAAGGGAAATAAATTCTTTCTCCCCCAAGATGCTTTTGGTCATAGTATTTCTCACAACAACAGCAAAGTAAGTAATACAGTCTAGATGTCTATCAACTGATAAATGGGCAAAGAAAATGTACCACGTATACACAATGAAATTTTATTCAACTGCAAAGAAAAATGGAATTGGTGGGTAAATAGATGGAGTTAGAAACAATCATCAAGAGTGAGATAACATGAACCCAGAAGGAACCTGGTTTAATTGGGACCCACACTGTCACAGAAGCTGAAGAGGGTCAGAGAGTGGGAACTACCTTCTAGCTCCATTTCATACGTGGTGGGTACATTCCTCTGGTACTCTGCTCAGACCACTTCATTATCCAGTGCTGTTTATATGCATATCCATACCACTGGCGTGGGGCCTTCCTGAGGGTCACTGATGCTTAAATTATACTTCGGGTCTAGTCTGGAACATAAACGAGCATTTAATAAAATTGTATTTATGTATGTATGGATGAATGGATGGATGGATGTGTAAGTGCATAGGTGGGTGGGTGTGTGGAAATGATGAATAAATGAATAGATGCATTGGTGGATGGGTGGGAGGAATTGTGAATGGGTGGACAGGTGTGTGGATGCATAAGTGGATGGAAAAGTACATAGGTTTTTGGATGGTAGATGGGTGGATGGATGGTTGAGTGGGTAGGTATCTGGGTGGGTAAGTGGGTAGATGGCTGGATAAAAATATTAAAGAATGATTCAGAAACTAAAAGAACTTTCCCTTTATCATTTAACTTTACAAATCACTGATTAAAATTGTGTCCTTTGTAATAAGTACATTTCAACAGCTCTCATCTCCAAGCTGGTAAGGACATCCTTCACCAGTGGGAGAGACGATACAGAGCATGCTAGGTGTATTAGAGTATTGTTAGGGCTCCTGCTTGAATCCTTGAGAGATGCTCAGCAAGGTCCTTGTGTACTACAGAATAGCTAGGGATAAATGCTTCACAGGGAAAAATCAAAACAATGCAAGCTCTCCCCAACAAGCCTTGGCCAAGAGAGTGATGGGAAGATCCACAGTAGAAAAAAAAAAGCTATTTATTAAAGAAGAAACATTTTTGGCCCGTTTTAGTTTTGTACAAGGATAAAAGGAGAAAGATGAATGGTAAGATCAGGGAATCCTATAGGAAGGAAGGAAGAAAAACAAGGAGAGGGAGAGTGTTCATTTTTCCCTTGGCCAGGATTTTATATAAAATGAGTGTCCATGTCCTTCCTATGTCCACCCAGGTCTGCATGAAGACCAAACAGTAAGTTTTCAGGAAAAATCAAGGCCTGGGAAGTTGCTGACATACTAGAGTATATCTTGAAAAATTTCCAACCTCGGGTTCCCAACACAGATTCCTGGAGCTCAAGTCAGAATCAGAATCTTGAAGGAAAAATTCAGGATTATACATTTTAAAATTTATCTATTTATTACCATGACTATAATATGTGAATGTGTGAGGCCACATGTGCCATATCATACCTATTATGGTCAGAAGACAACATTTTAAATCAGTTCTCTCCTTCCACCATGTGGGACTCAGGGACTCAGGGATAGAACTCAGATTGTCAGGCTTCTTGACCAATGCCTTTACCCATTGAGCTGTCTGGACAGTCAGGATTATACGCTTTTATCAACTCCTAACGTTTGAGCATTCCTATTAAAAGATGGGTCCAAAGCCCTCTAACCCTTGGCATGTCAACCTATGAAGTTATCTGAGATATGTGAACAAACAAGGTAGTTCTGAAGTCACAGGATGGAAATGAATCATGAATTATTGGGAATAGCCAGGACATGATAGAGCAGCTGGTATCCTGAAAGATTAGTCTTGAGTGAGTTCTACAAAGCCCAGAAGAAACCTTGCTGAGGGGGCTTTCTATTGTAAGAGAGAAATGTTTGTATTTAAGCAGAGAGATAATCATCCAAGGATAACTCTTTGGAATGTTTTCTCCTTCATGAGCTAAAGGGAAACACAGGGTTTTTTCAAAGGAGACCTCCAAGACAGGTCTGTCTTCCTACAGCTTTTGCAAGGCAACTAAAGGTGGCCATGGGGCTCTCTCTTATCACCTAGCATCCTAGGAGGAAAACCTGGTAGACTGTGAACCTAGAGTCTCCATGGCTTAGAGACCAAGCCTGTGCCTTCCTTGTCAATCTTTAGAAACTTTCTCCCAGGCTATGCAGTTGGATCAGTTGTTAAGGTTTTTGCCACACAAACTTGAGGAGCAAAGTGAAATCACCAAGAACCCAAGTCAAAAAAGAAAAGCTGAATGTAGCATTTTGTGCTTATAATCCCTATGTTGAGAAGGCAGAGAGAGCGTTCCAGGGGCTTGGTGATCAGCCAGTCTAACCTAATCAAGTTCCTGGTAGAAAGCGGGGAGGGGAGAAACCCTGTCTCAAAACCAAAACATAGAGATTGGGAGTGATAGAGGATACCAGATGTCAACCTCTGGCCTCAGCAAGCATGAACACACACATACACACACACACACACACACACACACACACGCACACACGCACACACACACCCTCAGTCATATCTCAGTGTCTTTGTAGGAATTCATCCTACCAGGAGAGTCATTGAAACAATCATTTAGGAGCCTCTTCCTGCAGCAATCAGGGAGAAAGTCATGGTAAGGAACTGATTCAGGAGAACAAGGACTCCCTCTTGAATCTGGGTCTCAGAGAGAGGCTCTGAGAGTATCTGTCCCCCTATACTCTTCTCCAAGAGCTAAAGCCATGAAATCTAAAATTGAGCTATATCCCTGCCTTTTGAAGATATCAGTCAGAAATAAGAAAATGGGACTTCTAAGTGGTGGACTGGAGACAGTGTGGTTGAGCACAGAATCTTTTAGAAATAGTATACACAAGAGATAGCCAGGTCCCTGCTCCATAGGAATCATGAGTCCTATTTATTCTCCCAGTACCTATTACAACTCTCTCTTCCCTGATTCCTTCAAGATCTTAACAGAGAAATCATAATTTATTAATCAGAGCCACCTCTGGCTCCCATTTCTAAGCCCATTCCTTCTATTAGCTGACACACTCAGCCTGTGGCCGTCCCTTCCACTCTGACTCTGGTCTTCCTTCGGGGATGAGTCACCCAACTTGCTTTTCCCATCTTTCCCATCATTGCTTCCAGCATCATAGCTACCTCAGCCCTATACCATAGATTCTGTGACCATGCTGTATCTGCCCTGAACTCTAAAGCATCTTATTCTTGGACCATTACCACCTATTCATGCAGCTCCTCCTCTCGCCTCACAACCAATCCCATTGATTGTCTCAACCCCTCAATCCTATCAACTCTACCCCGCAATTTATATATGCTCTGTCTCAACTTCTCAGCCTGAACACTATAGACCATAGCTGAGAAATCACTCCTATGTGACCAGGTTTCAGAAAGCTACCATGAAAGATACATGAAATTTTTATCTCTCAGAATCTTTCTGAAAACGCGTCCTATTCAAGAGAGCTAGCCTCATCACCTGACTTGAACAAATATTCCCTGGAAGAAGCTCTTCCCTCTCCATTCCTCTCAAGCTGTAGACTGGATGCAAACCTTAAATAGTTCAATCAAAACTTCCTGCAGAGGTAAGATAGACTACTCCCTCTGCTTGGCCTACTTTCCAGCTTCCCAGCTCCTACTTCCCCCAGTCTCCTTTTTCATGCTGAGGAACACTTTGTCTGTCCACTCTTCTCCACATTTATTTAGAAAAGGATTCCCAGGTTCCAAGTCTACAGTATTTTTTAGATCAAGAACTTCTGAATTTTTTTTTTACCTTTTATTTGTGGTGTGTGTGTATGTGTATGTGTGTATGTGTATGTGTGTGTATGTGTGTATGTGTGTGTATGTGTGTATGTGTGTATGTGTGTGTATGTGTGTGTATGTGTGTATGTGTGTGTATATGTGTGTGTATGTGTGTATGTGTGTATGTGTGTGTGTGTGTGTGTGTACATATAGAGGCTAGAGTTTGAGATTAGGTGTCTCCCTTAACCACTTTCTACATTATATATTGAAGCAGGTCCTTCCAGCTCAATCCAGAGCTCACTGAAGTTTCTAGTCTAGCTAGTAAGTTTACTCTGGGCTAATTCTCTGTTTGCTAAGTGCTGGATTTTATAATTAGGTTGCACGCCCCCGCCCCGACATCCGTGTAGGTGTGAGGGAGCTGACCCCGAGTCCTCGTGTGAACTTGCATGTCACGTACTTTACCACTAAACCATCTTCCTGGACCTCTGCTTTGAATTTTTCTTTGAAAATTTCCAGGGGAAATTATACCAGTTTTTTTTTCTCTGCACAAGGCCTGAGTATCCCTTTATCATGTTCCACGTAGATAGGTTTTCAACATAGAAATCTAAAGTTCAGGAAAGAATCTGCCAGAGTAAGACAAGGTTTTAGAGGTACCCCATGTAACACACCTACCTGTGGTACAGAGCTACTTGTGGGTTGCTTAGCAACTAAAAGTAGTTCTGAGCCACACAGAGGAGAGAATAGTGGTTTGTGAAAACAATTTGTCAAGGAATCAGGGAGAGTATATTGCCTTGAACCCCAGGCAACACCTTCTTCTCCCCAAACTGCTAGTTAGATGATGTGCCAGTTCCAGAGGCAGGAGGGCAGGGCCAGTAGGGGGCAGTTGACAGTTTCCACCCATCGCTCTGCCATCGCTAGCCTGGACATCTCTTCTGTAGAGTAGAGGCACCGCCTAAGGTAAGAGTCACAGTGATTTATTCCAAGCTCACAGCATGTTAATCACACTTGTCAGTCTCCTAGGAAGGAAGAGGTTAGCTGTCCTGACAGTCTGTGCTAACGTGGGTGGATGGTGTTTGATTGCACCTTCCCGACAGCATCTTTCATTTGCATCCTGCATCAGGACCTAAAGGATGTGCTGTGCCATGGCCCTCCCACGGCTAATCCATATTGCCAGTGTGCAGCTGACCTCAGGGGAAATTGTAAAGGTCTGTCTGCAAAGACACTACAGCAGGCGGGAACAGAACCGGGCTGCCCTTAAGTAAAGCGCATTTTCACAACAGAATTGTCTTGCAGAACATGCAGTGCATTAATTTTCATCTGGAATCAGGTTCCAGGATACTTCTCAAAGCCTTTGAAGCTCAGTATATTCTAAACATGCAGAATTTGAGGCCACAGCAGCAGTTACAAAATGTGGCCAATATTTACATATCAACCACCAATTGCCAGGGCTGGAGAAATGGCTTAGTGGTTAAGAGTGAACACCTGCTCTTCCAGATGACCCAAGTTTTATTCCTAGCATCCATGTCAGATAACTCTCAACTCTAGCTCCAGAGGATCCAACACCCTCTGCTGGCATCCACAGACAACTGCACTCACATGCACAAGTATACACAGACACCCACATACATAGACTATTAAAAATAAGAGATACCTTTGAAAAAAAATCTGCCTGTTGCATTGTGTAACGCTAGATTGAAAAAAAAAAAAAACAAAATTAAACACAAAGATATATTTGCGATGCTTCGGTTCCTGAGTGACATCCTCTGTGTTTCACCTACCACCGCACCACATCTAAGACTAAACTCTCAGATGGAACTCAATAGATCTCTAGGAAACATGTAAACATGAGCATCCTGTTTCCACACATAACCAAACTGCCAAACACAGCTCTGAGAGCTCAAAGAACCTATGGATGAGACTAGGACTCATTTCTCTGGGACAGTAGATAAGTCTTAATGTTATTTTAAACCAGTAAAACCAATTTACTCCCAAAGGACTCCATTTCCTACCAAACATGGATTCTCCAATTTCTTCTTTTTTCATTTTGTTTTCCTCAATCTTGTTAGACTGGGTGGCATAAGGTCAGTTTCATGCAATCATATAATATACCATGACGAAGTCACCTGACATTCTCCTAGCTTTCCCCTTCTTGCCATGCCCCATTATTCTATTTTTCCCCTGGACAATTTCATGTCTCCTTCCCTGCCATCTGTACACTTATGATTTTATATATCTCTTTAAAATCTAGGACTGACTAGGCCTGGGAGATGGCTTAGTGTTTAGTAGGGCTTGCTGCTCTTGCAAAGGATCTTACTTCAGTTCCCAGATCCACATGGGGACAACTGCTTATAACTCCACTGACAGGAGATACAATGGCCTCTGTTGGTAGCCACACACATGGCATACACACACATGTGGCACACACATACACATAAATAATAAAAATAGAACCTCAAAATATCTATATCCCACAAATGAAAGCACAAACATGCCAAACACTTATCTTTCCAAGGCTGACTTAACCTGCTGAATACGAAGATCTTCTGACAATGACAGAACTTTGTTCTTCTTTAAGGCTGAAGGCTGTATGCAAAAGCATATTTTCTTTACCCACCCTTCTGCTCATGGATAGTAGCCTTCATGTGGCATTTCAGTCACAGGACTTGACACTGAGGGGCAGCACTGAACAGAGGGTGTTCCTATCTCCTTAGCAGAGCAGATTCTCCAGGTGAGTTGTCCTCCACAGGTCCCCCTGTTTTATCTTCAGAGTGGGGACAAACGGATCATTCAGAGGACCACATTAAGGTGCTGTGTGCACCCAGCACGATGACTGACTGACATTAAATGCCCATGACTAGATAGCAATTATTAGATTGTGGGAGCTTATGTTTTATTTCCTTCCAATTCAAGCCTACCAAAGATATCATGATGAAATTCACAGTCTTCTCTGAGATTTCTATATAAATACTAACTCTCTGCATTCAGGTAGTCTCTTAGGGCAAACAGCAGAGGGACCATCCAGTCAAGGTTTCTGAGAACAACTGGAAAGGCCTGGAGGTTGGCAACTTACTTGTCTTTTGGCCTTAGTTCTACAGCCTCTTCCAGCAATGATTGGCATGAGGCTACAAGAGACTGACAGCCAATGAACTTAATGAACAGAGCTGAAACAGTGTTGATGGGTTGCATAATTTTTTAATGTCAAATTAAATGCTGAAGATCCTGCCTGGCCAGGCCAATGTTATAAATACATGCAAGCATATATACATACATACATACATACATACATACATACATAAATACATACATACATACATATATAAATACATAAATCAATTGAAGCCAGGCATTGGTGGTACAGACCTATAATTACAGTACTCAGGGGGATGGGACAGGAGAAACGTGAACTCCAAGCCAGTCTAGTTTATATAATGAGTTGCATGTCAACCTGAGACAGAAAGATTTTGTCTCAAAAACAATAAAACAAGAAGATATAAGTTGGGTTTTGAAGCTGTAATCAACAAAATGAGTTAAACAGATGTCTTCTGTGCTTAGTATTACACAGATATATTTTTTAATGCAATGCAGGGGCTGAGGAAATGGCTCAGCCAGTAAGTGCTTGTCATGTGGAAATAAAGATCTGTATTTGATCTTAGCACCTACATAAGAAACTGGATATGGTGGTGCTCACCTCTAACCCTGGGGCTCGGACAGTGGAAATAGGCAGACCCCTAGAGTTCACTTGTCCAACATTTAACCCAGTTGATGAGGACCAGATTCAGTGAGAGACTCTGTCTCAAAAAATAAAGTGGAGAGTAATTGAGGAAGACACATGATGTTGAACTCTGGCGTCCGCAGGCACCTGCACGCACAAGTACACACACAGAAACACATACACACAAATACTACAGCGTGCACACACACCCACAAAACCCGAAGTTAATAAGATATAACAAAAGAAATGGATGTCCATGGGGATTTCTGAAGGTGGTAAGGAAACATGCCAAAAAGGGTAGCCCTTGCTGTATGGGAAAACAGCCTGCTGCCCAGACGTCCTTGGTGATAGATCTCTTAAAATAGCTGCTGTGCAGGAGACAGAGGAGAAACAGTCGCCTATTAACTTGGTTTTTAAGTCCAGATGAAGAACCTTGAAAATAGCCAAAGAGCCAAAAATACTGAATATCTTCCCAATGCAAGGGACTGTTTCTTCTCTCTATATATAGCGATTCAAAAATAGACATCTCAGATTCTGGGCCTGCAGGACTGAAGTATGATATTATGTCCATTGACAGGGGAAAATATCCCTAGTGCTGCAACATATTGTCATTGCGCTTAAGTGTCTGTTGGCAAACTTCCTGCAGAGATGTGACCTGGAAGCACCAGATCTATCCCATGTGCTTCTACTGTTCTGTGTCTACCTTCGCTCCTCCAACAAATTGTGAACAACTGTAATTTTGGAGTTGTGTTGGTTTGGGGGCTGTAAGATACCCATATGCAATATATAATCTAACAGGTATGTTAATAGGGAAAAAATAAGTTAGTTGAATGTTTACAATTAAAGGAAGAAATCAGGCACTGGGTGATAGTTCTTTCTCCAGAAAGAGATGCTATTCAAATTTGATTTATGTGCTCATAAAACTTCATAAAGCAAACTAAAAACAAAAAGCAAAACAATAGCAGCAAGGGAGAGAAGTCACTCATGGTACTGAAAACAATGCTTCAGTATGTGCTGTAAAGTGTGTATAAGGTGTGAGATAATCATATGCCTTTTCTTCAAGCAAGACACCAAGGAAGACTGATCATCTACATCTTACAGGGATTTCTGTGTTTACAGCTATATTTAGTACAACATATTACATCAGAAAAAAAAATCAGGAAGGCAATTTCCCAAGATATTCAAGGCATTCATTACTATTCAAACAGCTCTCTGCGTGTGCGTGTGTGTGTGTGTGTGTGTGTGTGTGTGTGTGTGTGTATTGGTGTATAGGACAGAGGACAATTTTGGTGCTTGTCCTCTATCTTATTCGAGACCTAGTCTCTGTATTGTTCATGGGTCTGTATATACCAAACTGGTCTGTGAGCTTCCCTGAGTTCTGTCTCCATCTCCCATCTTGCCCTAGGAAGATGTTTTGGGGATTTGAACTCAGTTCTTCATGCTTGTGCAGTAAGTGCTTTGCCCACTGAAACATGTCTCCAACTTAAGCTTACCTGCTACTTTCAATTAGGCCAGCACCTGCATTCCCAGGGTCAATACCATGCTTAAGCAGGTATGGCAGTCCTCTAAATCTACTGATCTGTTTATCTTTCTAATCAGAAGAGGAAAAAAATTTCTTTTTAAAGCATTCACTATGTTTTCTTGTTCTCTTCATTGTGTTTCCATGAATCAAAAGAAGTTTCTCTCCCATGCATTGATTATGGAGTTTATGAAGGAAAGAAAGAAGGCTCAATTTTGCTATTTCTCTTGGCCTCTTGCTATTCTCCCTCCCCTTCCAAAAGTGACCTCAAAATTGCAAAGGAGACAATGCAAGCCATCTGGGAGAAGCTATGGTCTGTGTTACACATGCATCATCAGTATATCTGACACAGGAATGTGGTAAACAGCACATTTGGGAAAAATCCATCCACTGCCAGATACCATGAGCTGCACAGGTACTAACTACTGCTGTGGTGCAAATTAATACTCTCCTCATAGCTCATGTCCCAGGTACTGTAAATTCTTGCAGAGATTATAACTGCACAATGAGATGAGGTGATGGACAAGCAATTCCAGGTAGCAGACAGAAGGCAACAGGCTTGGAGATAGATAAAAGCTCTAGTATTTGTAAAAGAGCATAGGCAGTGTGTGTTTTCACTATGAAAAACTCAATACGACACACAATGTCTGCTGTACAATAGACCACCCATGATGATCTAAAAGTAGTCAGAATGGGGAGAGTCTCCATCCGTGGGGGCTCAGACAAACCTGTAGGAAAACACGATGAGCATCAACTCCAGTTTCTTGAAAGTCCTAGGCTTTTGAACTGAGAAACGCTGTAGACAGTGTGTCTTGTAATGCTAGGATACCTGAGAAAAGATGAGACACACCCAAGCTAGAACTCACACTCCCAGATGATTCATCAGTGTACCCAAAGAGTGTTAATAAACAGAGAGGCTGTGTCATGTGTATGAATCTTCCAGCATGATTCAAAGACTCCCTGGAAGCAAGTTTTACATTTGCAACTCATCAGTCACCCTCCTGGGTTACCTTTTACACAGCAGAATTTAGTCATGCCTCATGAAAGACCATAAATCTTGTGAGAAGAATGTTTCAGAATACTGTGTGTGTGTGTGTGTGTGTGTGTGTGTACATTCTCTCAAAAGCATACGAAACTTACAAGCAGTCAACAGGCTATTAGAAAGCTAAGCTGGAGGCTCTATCTAGTTGGACATTTATTTTTTATCAACAATAGAAAGGACAGCATGAGAGATGTGTTTATCAAAATTACAGATGGTACCAGTCCAGAGCTAGCTTCTAAGTGGAGTGACAGAATCATGATTCAAAATTATATTTATAGATTGTAAGAATAGACTCAATTCTATTTTAACAGTTGTTTCTTATGTGCCAGGCACTATATAGGTACATTGCAGACTTTAGCTAATTAAATTAAATGAGTTAATGCATAGATCCCATAGCAGGGATTGCAGTTGAGAGCTAAGGGACAGTCAGGCAAAATTATGGTATAGGTCTATTTACAGGAAGAGTGAGGAGCCTGAAAGGCCAAAGGGAAGATGAAGGCAGGTAAGAAGCCAGAAGCAATAAGAAAGCTTAGACACTGGAAATGGAGTAGAAGAAATCACTTCCTTTTCTCAAAGATGACTACATTCAAATCCCCAGTACCTGAGAATATGTGACTTTATGCAGTTAATGGGATGTTGCAGATAAGTTTAATATAAGGATGGTGAGAAAAGGAGATTTTGTTAGCCCAAGAGGGTCTAATGAAATCACAAGCATCCTTAGAAGGAGTCAGAGGGGCTGGAGAGATGGCTAAGCAATGAAGAGCATTTGCTGCTCTTGCAGAGGACCCAGGTTCAGTTCCCAGCACCCATATGGTGACTAATAGCTATCCACAACTTCAGTTCCAGGGGATGCTGTGCTCTCTTCTGGATTCTGTGAGCACTGCACACGGCAAAACATTCTCACTTGTGAAATAAAAATAAAACATTTTTAAAAGGAGTAAGAAGCAGAGAAATTGAACCAGGAGATGGAACAGAGGTTCGGGTGCATTAAGGAAAAGGATGACAAGAGCCAAGAACCATTGTCTCCTCTAGAAATATGAAAAGGTACAAAAATGGGTTCTCCCTAGAGCATCTGGACAAAATCACCCATGTCTGCTCCCTGGAGACTTCTGATCTCCAGAGTCACCAGATAAGAAACTGATATTCCTTAAGATTCTAAATGTGTGGTAATGTGTTATAGTGGGGATATAAAACTTACGCAGGGGGCATGGGGAATCTGAAGCAGGGCAGAACTCCCCCTCTTGCAAGCTAGCCTTCTGGCCTCATGACCAGGCACACGGCTTAGAGTTCAATGAGAAAGATGGCAGAGAGGGTACTGGACATTAAATGAGTTCTGATAGAAGAAATGACTGTGACTGTAACTCCATTGCTTGAAAGACCTGTGGGCAGACCATCTAACAGTCTGAAATGTTGGAGGCTATAAAAGAAAGAAAGCTTCAGGGATGGTTGATCGTGGCTGCCACCTTGATTGGAATGAGATGCCTAGATAAGTAGAGCTCAACTCTGGGTGCATCAGAGAGGGGGCTTTCAAAGATGAACAGATCATAAGGGCTCTGATCTAAACAATTCTTAATCCAGTCCATTGATGTATTTAAAATTTGAATAAACTACCCAAAGGGGCTGGAATCATGAAAACTGGAGCCTGATTGGAGGAATTAGGTCACAGGGAATATGCCTTTGTGAGATATATCTTGCCCTAAACCCTTTATGTCTTGGCCCTGCTTCCTGTACACCATAAGATAAACAGTCTTTGCTATACACTCCCACAGTCATGAAACAAAATAAATCCTTCTGCACTTGGGGTTTTTTGGTACCAATCTGTACTTTCACTTTCTGCATCATTTTTGTCACAGTCAGTTCACATCTACCTCTCCCAATAGATTTGAGGTTCTTTAAGAGTAGAGACCACATCTGACTCTCTGGCTCTCAGAACATAAACAAGAATCTTACCCAGCCCACAGAAGACAGCAAAATCATACTGATCAAGCAAGAACATGTACATGAACAGATTCACATGCATGAAGGAAGGAAGATCTGGTTTGCTCTCCAGAGAACATGGAAGCCCGTAGATGGAATCAGTAGAGACAGATATCCAGTCAAGATGAAAGACGGATTCAAAACAAATACTATTATCCTTATAATAGCTCCTAGTGGTCACCCAAGGGTGAGAAGCCATTGGGAGGAAAGATCTGCAGCCTGGGTGGAAGGCTGACCCCAAGGTTCTATCCCTTCATTAAAGTCTTCCCCCAATCCTCCAACCAAGCTCTCTGCAGACACATCTCAAACATTTTCAGCTTGCTGGATGATAATTAAAGCCCCACCTACATTGCAGTTGGCAGTCTAGAGACAGCTCCGACATTTCACAGCTAATAACTGAATAAGCCCCTTAATCCTCAAACATCAGCCCACCTCCAGAACATGGGGAGGGACACAGGCTGCCCTCTGCACAGAGCTGCATGGAGCAGGTGCAGCTGCTCCTAGCCAGTCCACACATAGGGTCTGAACATGGACAGAGGCATATCTCTGTCACTCTGCCAGCTAAGCAGAGGCTTCACTGTTTCCTTCCCAATAATTTGATAAAGCTAGTAGGTCTCTAGTAAAGTAAGCAATCATTGTGCCTCACTTGTGTGTTGAATTAATTCAGACTTCAGATCCTGTATTCTGCAAAGTGAAAAATGATTATATCAAGGGAGCTGTATATGTGAAAATTTATTTCATTTATTTAGTTCAATGGGTATTCTTTCCATTGCAGATGTCTGGACACGAGCTGCCTCCAGGTAGCAGTATTACTGGCAGTAATAATCATAAAAGATTTATGGCACAGAGTTTTTATAGTCATTCCTAGCATTACAACAACCCTATAGAGTATTAGAATTTTTGCAATTCAGAACTGTAGAGATGGCTCAGGGGTTAAGAGCCCTGGACGCTTTTGCAGAGGACCCAGGTTTGGTTCCCAGCACCCGCACAGTACCTACCAATCATCTGGAACTCCAGTTCCAGGTGATCCAACACCCACTTCTTGCCTCCATGAGCATTGCTTCATTTTGTACACTTACATACAAGTAGGCACAAACACTAATACACATAAAACACATGCATAGTTCTGTTGACCAGGGATTCCATAGACCCTCAAACAATACTGGCCATTGCCACCAGAACTTCATGCTAAGACATTATTGCTGAAGACACTACATACATAAACTGTAGAACAAACAAGGGGAAATCAAGCTGGTGCTGACTTCAAAGTCTCATCTTTACTGGCTAGTGTCCATAGTTCTGGAAGGTACTATGCATGCTACCTAAAGAGGAAAATAATCAGCCTTACCCAGCTGTGAATCCTGTGAGCTACAGCAACAACTACCATGGCAAGATATGTCCACTGTACAATAGTGGCACAAATATTATGGGAGTAATCAACTACTTTCTAATTGGATTTAAGGTCCTTCTTAAGATGGAGCCCATACCTGAAAATTAGGTCAGACCTAGGAACTTTTGGCTCATCGTGTCCCATGCCATAGGAGAGAGTCTAATACTATTATTCTGCTACTAAGATATAGCATTAAACTGACTCCTAATGACTTATTGCTATACAAGTAGACCAATGCATTTTTGAACTCTCAACAGAGAAGCTTTCTTATGCAGCAGATGGTGATTAACATAGAAAACCACAGCTGGTCAATATGCAGAGGATAAGATGCTGCAGACTGCATATCCATGAATAAGACACCTATATCACACTTCTGCCAGGGTTAAGGAATCAGTGTGGAAGAGGGGACAGAAAGATTGTAAGAGTCAGAGGTAGTGGATGACCACAAAGAAACAGAGTTTCCAGATAGCTGGGCAATTTGAATTCACAGCAGTGGTGACAGCATGCTCATGTCCCACCTGAGTTCGAGCCATAGACAATCCCATCAAGGAGTGGGAAGGCGGGTAAGAAACACCAGCCCTACCTGAGGAAGCATTGGAGACCTATGACTACGGGGAAGGAGAGAGTCGGTCTCATTTAAGGGTGAAATTCTTGGTAATTTGAACAGGCTCCAGTTCATGAATCAACACCTGAGGCCATTTAGAGACATGAATTTGACTCAATAATGGTCCTGATAGGCATAGAGATAGATCATAGATGATAGATGATTGATAGATAGATAGATAGATGGATAGATAGATGACATAGAAAGAGTACATGAAATTGGGTGGGAGTGCAGATGGGAGTGGGAATCTAAATATGATCAAACCGCATTGTGTGAAATTTACAAAAAAAAAATCAATCTTTAAAAAGAGTCAAAACCTTAAAAAGAAATGTTCAAATACTACTACTGGTGAGAAAACAAAGTTTTAACTAATATCATAGAATGCATGAACTCAAGTGGGGGAGCTTTGGGGAGGGGTGCATAGTGGAGAGAATCTAAACATGATTAAGATTTATTGCATGAAATGTCCAAAATGTAATAAAAGTATGTATTGAAATAAAATAGAGACTTAAAGATTATAAATAACATTTTTAAATTTTATTATTACATTTGAATATTTATTCAGTATGTGTGCATGCATATGTGTGTGTGGGGCACTGTGCATTTGTGGGCTTACATCATATGGATCCCAGGGATTGAACTGGGTCACAAGGCATGGTGGCAGGTGCCTTTACACAATAATCATCTCACCACCCTATAACATTCATTTTTAAAATTAATTAATTAATCAACTCATGTGTATGAGAGTTTTGCCTGCATGCATGTGACATTTTGTTTTTCCAGCTCTAGGTATTAGCAGGTATTGTGAGCACTGAGGACAGATGTAGCTCTATTCCGGGCTCCCTCCTCCACACCAGTGGCTGTGCCCAGGGCTCAGGGCACCTCCTTGGGCTGCAGAATTGGTGTTCTGCAGAATGTATTCAACCTGCATTAAGCATTCCTTTGGACTGGAGTCTGCAGCTCTCCATGACAAACAAAATAACGCAAATATAAGATGATGACGATAATGAAGAAATACTTCAACGACTGTTATCACCTCAGATTCCAGGGATCCCTGCCAAGAAGGCCTGGGCAGCAGAGGGCATATTCATCAAGGCAGCCAGACGCTCCCTTCCTGGGACGTACTATAGAAATACTAGACTTGAAAAGATTGATGTGAAAGTCTGTTTCCTATTGTTATCAGGTTTCCATTTCATTCCACGAGGACTGACTCTGTGCCAGCCTGCAGTATCCACCAGGGCGATCTGTAATATATAGACACTCTGTGGCTTGCCAGTCCTCTGTACTGAAGTTCACAGAAACTCAGTTCTTCAAGAGGAAGAAAATTGGAAAGGCAAAATGGTGGGTGATGGAGACCTGGTATCGGAGGTCCGGGGAAGGACTTTGATGGTGATAATATGGCCCCAAACCCTGGGAAACCTATGGCTGGCCAAACTAAGAAAGGCAGGGCAGGGTTCTCAAGGGCACAGCTTCAGGCCAAAACTATCTGTCATTCTATCCTGTTGAGTATTACTTAAAATTTCACAATAGCTCTTTCAAGTTAATTCTGAGTCTCCACCTCTTGTAGGGAGTGCCCTGCTCCTCTGGCCCCCCACTGAATGTGTGTGGTAGAGTGACAGGGGGAGTTCCCCTCCCATCTACCCGGCTTTTCTCTGTGCCTCCTCTTTTCCTCCAGGCCACTCTTTCTCCCTCTCACTCTGACTTCTCTCTCACCCCTTCTCTCTGCCCCTTGAATTCCCTCATCCTTCCTTCTACCCATCTACTCAGTTTTGTGTGTCTGTCTTCCTTTCTGCATGATTATGAGAGAGAGAGAGAGAGAGAGAGAGAGAGAGAGAGATGTAGCCACAGCAGTAACCAAAGCCCAACTAAAAACAAATGTTGAATGAAACCCACCAATTTGAAGCCTGCAGAACAGTCAACAGGGGCTTTGATGGAGGGTTGGGGAGTGACCAATTACTGGGCACTTGGCTTCCTTTTGAAATGTGAAAGTACTCAATACCATGAAGCCAATCACTTGCAGATGTTGAAGATTATGATATACAGTGTTCTGTGAATTATACCTCAGTAAAAATGTGAAAAGAATGATGGTGATTAACCTTTTTATCCCCAAAGAAAGAAGGTGAAACTCTCTGAAACAGATACAGATTTCCCAAAGTCTATTAAAAGACACACACTCACACACACACACACACACACACACACACACACTTTATAAAATAAACCACATAAAACAATCCACTCAGCAGGAGCATAGAATCTACTATACAGGATTTTAAACAAATAGGATTTCCTTAAGACAGAAAAAAAAGAAAGAAAAAAATAACCTATAATGGAAACAAATTCATTCCTTCTGTAGGTGCATGGAGTTCTGAGTCATGGGTTCTAAATAGCTCTGAATACACCTACTCTAGAGTAACTCGGCATTGGTGAGAGTTAGGATCAGGACTATAAAAACATGAATTTAAAACTATAGCCAGGGGACTGGAGATGTGACTCAGGGTTTAAAGCACATACTTCTCTTGCAGAGAGTGGTCCCTAGCCCCTACATCAGTCTGCTTACAACTGCCTGTAACTCCAGTTCCATATGATCTGAGTTCTCTTCTAGCCTCCTTGGGCATCCACACATATGTGTACTACATACACACATACACATAAATTTTAAAAAATGTATAAACAATCTTTTCAAAAAAATTAAATGGGTACATCATGGTTTCAGAGTTTTCATTTTCCAGCTCAAACAAATGTGATCTGGCTCTTACCTCCTCTGAGCCTTCTACTTCCTGAGAATATTCTCTCTAGTCTCTTCATTTGGGAATAATTTCTTGTCTAACTTGCTCATTAAAAACCTCTACAGAAACTCCTGGCTCAGCTAACAAGATCCCAAATTCATATTTTACCAATTAAACTCTTTAAAATCATAAAGCCATTTTGATGTGATTATGACCATCATGAGTGTACACTGTGCAAAGATCAGGTGACATTTATTAACATATAGGAGAGATACTCAGACCAGCAGTCATTTTGCAGTGTCTAGGTAACAATATGTAGTGTTATAGTGGGTTTCTTTCTCATAGTCATTGTTGTATAGTGACTAAAATGCATAAATAACTACAAATAACTTTTCTCAAACAGATTTGGAACATGTTTGTTTCTATTTCAAAGCATCTCAGAAACACTCTCCCATTTCACTGAACATGATCCTAGGTCATTGCTTAAGGTGGAAGCAAGGTTATTTCATTTCAGGAGAACAGGAGCAGCATACATTTATTTCGAAAATTCCTATTTTTTGAACATTTAGGACCTTAAACTGCTTCACAACTGTTAGCAGTGGTACAGTGGACATCTCTGCAGATAATACTGTATATAAAGTTATAGCCTTCTCCCCACTTCTGTTGCTGTGACAAACACTCTGACCAAAAGCAGCTTAGGGGAGGAAAGCATTTATTGATACACCATACCAGCCCACACGGGCAGGGAAGTGACTGTCACAGGACCTTGACACGGTAGGCCACACAACATCCATAGCCAAGAACAGAAGAAATGAAGATACCCATGCTTCTGGCTTGCTGCTTATGCTCAACTAGCATTCTTCACTCTTATACCATCCAGGACCCAGGCCTTGAAACGCTGCCACCCACACTCATGGTGGGTCTCCCATAGCCTCTCAAATAAAACAATCAAAAATCCCTCACAGATACGCCTACAAGCCATTCTGATGTAGACAGTTCCTCTGTTGATGGTCTGTTCCCCGGTGATTCTAAGTTACGACAAATTGACACACACACAAACACACATACACATACACACACATGCACACACATAACATACACATATGCACACACAGACACACACACATACACACACACACCCCTTTTTAGATATGTCAGTTTCTCAGTGTCAGAACGATTAACAGTGAGGGCCAGCATTCTATGCTCCGTAGGCTGCTCAGGGACTCTAGTTTCCTTCCACAGTTGGACAATTAGAACTCTTTTTACCTGCTGTAACTTGTCTCCTAAGAAGCACCTAGTGTGGACCACTGACATAGAGAAAAGGACAACGACGGATGGCTAAGATACAGCTTCAACACCCTTTGAAAGTTGTACTCCAAAATGTGACTCCACCCAGATGCCAGAAGGCCCAGCCTCACGCAGGTGTCTACCCCTCTTAGGCAGGCAGCTTGCCTAAACACAAGTCCACGAGCCCACCCTCCTGACCTGGGCTTCTGACTGCCTGTTAGCTGGGACAGTTCTTACAATGGTTGCTTCTTTTAAATTTATGCATTACTTCTTAGTTAGCATACAATATAACAGGCTTCATTACGACATTCTCACACATACATCGCTGGGCCTCGTTCATATCAGTCCCCACTCTGCTACCCCATCATGCTCTCACTCTTCCGCCCCTCACTGAATAGTTCCCTTTCTGCTTTCACATCCTATATATTTGAGCATTGATCATTTTTTTTCCTTTGAGACAGAATCTCAGGTGGCTAGCCTCTAACTCACTTTGTAGCTGAAACTGACCTTGACCTCCTGATCTTCCTTGCCTCTACCTCCTGAGTGCCAGGATGGGAGGCAGACTCTGAAACAGCTCTTATTTTGGCTGATCACCTTGCCTCCTTGCTGATTCCCCACTAGGCCTAGCCTCACCTCCATAGCCTTGCTGCCCTCACTGTGCTTTGTCTTAGGTGATCATTCACTGTGCTGGTATGACTAGACAGGCACCCTTCCCTCCCCCAGACCCCCCTCTCCTGCCCCACTGCGGTCCTGCCTCCCATCATCCAAGTCTCCATGGCAAGAAGACCTATTTCTCACAAGAAAAGTGGTGAGACTCATGATGAGACTTGAGCATAATAAAGGAAGGTTGGTTAGATAGGTAACAAAAGTGTGTGTGTGTGTGTGTGTGTGTGTGTGTGTGTGTGTATGTGTATGTGTGTGTGTCTTTACCAGAGGGAGACTGGCTTTGAAAGGAGAGGCAGAGAAGGAAAGGGCAGCTACTGGACAGGAGAGTCAGATGTGGGAAGGGTCTGACTTGGCTGGTACTATAAAACTCTCGGCAGAGGGAAATAGCTCAGCGGGTAATGTGCTTGAAGAACTGTACTCAAGTCCCAGAACCTATGCTAAAAACACTAAGCATCGTGGTGTGTGCTTATAATCCCAATGCTGAGAAGGCTGAGACAGGCAGATCACTGGGGATTGTTAGTCAACCAGTCTAGAGGTTGACTATAAAATATATTGTAGACTATAGAATATGTCTCAAAAACTAACAAACAGAAACAGAGCTAGAACCTGAGGAGGACACCTGAGACTGCTGACTTCCGGTCTCTACACTAATTTCATACGTTCATTCTCTCTCTCTCCCTTCCTCCCTCTATCTCTCCCTCCCTCCCTGCCTCCTTTCTGTTCTCTCTCCCTCACAGAGAATACCCAGTTGAGATAATCCTATATATCAAAAAGATATACAGGCTTTAGTGACAGTGTAAACATCGGCAGGCTTTACCCAGCCAACATTTTGGTATAAGAGCACCCATGTTCTCCTCTGTGCTGATGGCCTTCATCGCGGCTCTGGGTTTCTTGCAACAAACAGACATTCGAATATTATTTCTACATTATGCAAAATATATTTGAGCCACCTCCGTGCCTATGGCCATAATGCATGTGTCAACGTTTGCTGAAAATCTTGTTAGGAAGTACATTTCCTTCTTCCTAAGAAGCAATCCCTTGACAACAAAACTCTGATTCAAAATTCATAACCTCCTTAAAAGTCAAACTTCACTGAATAAGATTGCGTGGTCCTCGGATGCCTAAACGTTTTGGTATTCACATACTATACGCTTTTCTCATTCAACATGATTTTTCAGATTTTTCCATTTAAAAATCAAATCTTGAGGCAACAAAGGACTGAGGTATTTTTTCCTCACAGAGGCCAGCACCAGAGGGAGAAGAGGTGGGCAGCCTCCCTGTCTCACCTCCTACAACAGAGGGTTCAGTCGAAGCCATGCTTCAGGTGGCCTGGCTAAACTTTTTAATTGTATTTTTCTAACTTAAAAATATTTTCTAAGCATTGCTTTCTTTGAGAAATAACATGATTATATTGAGAAACTTTGTATAGGCTGGAGAATTTGGAAGGGAGAGAATGGCAAACTCCCTGTATGTCAGAGTACATCAAATTGGGCGGGGTGGAGAGAAGTGCAGACCCAGCCTCCAGTGTTTACGCTGGGACTCACTCACCCCAGCTTGATGGCATCTTGCCTTTCTTTGATTGACTTCCAAATTGAAGTATAAATTACAGTTTCTTATGCTCAGCAATTAGCCATTAACGAATGGTAGGATCCCAAGTTCACAGTGAGAAGAGAGGAGACCTTCCTATCACAAGGGCCTCTGGACCACAGAGCCCTCTCTCTAGCTTCCAAGCTTCAAGTGGGCTCTCTTGAGTGGAGGTCCAGCTTTTAAAATGACAGCTCTATTTACCACCTCATGGGCTGCCTAGTGCCATGTGGGGTTCCTTCTTGCCCAGCCTTCTCTGCTCTCTTTCTCTCCCTCCCAATCCCCCACTCTCCCTTCTCTGAGCCCTCCGTTCCCTTCCCTTTTCTCTCTCCTTCATTCCCTCCTTTTCTCTGTCTCCCTCTCCTCTTTCCTGTTTTTCTCTCACTTCCTTCTCTCCCCGTCCGCTCCTTCTCACTCTGTCTTCCTCTCTCTCTCTCTGGCTCCTTTCTCCTTCCTCTCCCCTCTATCTCCGTCCATCCTGTCATCATTTCTTTAGCAAGTAGTAATATTGGTTCAAAAGCTGTCAATTGTGCAAGTGAATGCTCCTGAAATAATTAGCACCACGGGGTGGGAACATTTGCTAGAGCCCACATACACTAAGGAGGAGGAATGGGATGAGCGGAGCCTGTCAGTGGCATTGTGTATAATACGGGCCATCCTTCAAGTCGAAAGCTCATGTTCCAGGCTCACTCTTTTATCCTAATGCTGCCCCCACACACACCTTTTTCATGTTGAAAAATTTCCCAGCTTAACATCTCATCAAAAGTGTGTGTTTCCTTTGTTCATCCTCGATCAGGAAGCACTAATTCTTGCATTTATATATTCTTATTGTAAAAGGATACATGTTTACCATAGAAAACATTGGAAGTGTAAAAAAGTAGAAAGCAGTAGGGAAAAAAAAGTGCCCTTGTCCCCTGAATACCCAGAGGCCATTGCTGTAGCAGTTTTTACTTTAATTCCAATCTTTGCCACCATGTACTTTAACATATATGAGAAATATGATTGCACATGTAATTCTCCTGAGGGACCATTTTTGTCGGACTGTCAGCAGTTCCTTTGACTCCCTCTTCTCCATAATGTGGGACATATGTACATAAAGAGGAAGCAGAGATGAATTTAAAGGAGACCCTCTCTCTACCACGGAGAGAAGGACCCCCTTCACAGGTCAGGCTATTAGTTATTAAGTGGGTGTTTGTGCATGAGTGTTGTGTACACATGGGTGTATACGCACGTGTGTGTGTGTGTGTGTGTGTGTTTGCATGCACATGGAGGCCACAAGTCAACACCAGATATCTTTATTTCTTCTCCACCTTATTTTTGGAGACAGGATCTCACTGAGTCCAGAGTTTATTGATGGACTAGCCTGGCTAGCCAGTGCTAGGGTTCCAGATGCAAACCACTATTCTGGGCTTTGTCTGCGGGGATGGGGGTCTGAACTCAGTTCTTCATGTTTACACAGCAAGCACTTTACTCACTGAGCCATCTCCCCAGCAGCCCACAGGCCATTGTGCTTCAGAGAGGGCTGATCCCATTGAGGCTAGAGGTGGTTAATCTGGAATGAAGATTAAAATCATTGCTAGCTGCAAAACAAGAAAATTAAGCGATTGTCACAAACAACCTGAAACAGCTCAGTGGGATCCATTAAGATTTTTAACAGCTCAGTGAAATCTAACATCCATCTGACAGCCCTGAAGGGAAGGGAGGGGCATGGCTCCCGCATTTCTTGGACTCAGATTAAACAAGCAAACTTTTAACTGACTGACGTCCAGGAGAGCTGACTGACCTCTACCTTCAATTAACTCAGTTTGAGATCATTCCTGTACGGGGCACAGCTTGGCTTCATAATCTGCAATAATAAGAGTTTTAAAGGCTCAAGGAGGCAAAAACACTTGTGTGTGCACAGTGTGCCAAGTAGAGTACATGGCTGGGAAGTGTCACATCACCCATGAAGAATGAGAATATGAGGGGCCCCTTAGCTATCCCAGAGGCACACGTGGGCTCGCAGCACCACGCTGTGCTGCATAGCATCAGTGCGCATGTTTCCTGGAATGAACTTGGCTTGGGGCCTGCCTGAGTGCTGTGTTCTCCTCTGTCTTCTTGCTCAGGCATTCGCTTCCCAATTTTTGGTAGCAATGGCCCTGAAACTGAGTTTGGTCTCTTTCTGTTCTTTGCTTCTCTAAAGGCTTCCGTGTCCCTCCATCACTTCACAATTCAAGAAGAGGCAGAGATGAACTTAAATGAGCTGCAAGCTTTCGGCAGATCACAGATCACCCTGTCCCGGGGAAGGGTGGACCAGACTGTCCACAGGCCATTTCAACACAGTGAGAAAGGATCCTGGGCCCTGAAACTAAGTTTGGTCTCTTTCTGTTCTTTGCTTCTCTAAAGGCTTCCGTGTCCCTCCATCACTTCACAATTCAAGAAGAGGCAGAGATGAACTTAAACGAGCTGCAAGCTTTCAGCAGATCACAGATCACCCTGTCCCGGGGAAGGGTGGACCAGACTGTCCACAGGCCATTTCAACACAGTGAGAAAGGATCCTGGGCCCTGAAACTAAGTTTGGTTTCTTTCTGTTCTTTGCTTCTCTAAAGGCTTCCGTGTCCCTCCATCACTTCACAATTCAAGAAGAGGCAGAGATGAACTTAAACGAGCTGCAAGCTTTCGGCAGATCACAGATCACCCTGTCCCGGGGAAGGGTGGACCAGACTGTCCACAGGCCATTTCAACACAGTGAGAAAGGATCCTGGGCCCTGAAACTGAGTTTGGTCTCTTTCTGTTCTTTGCTTCTCTAAAGGCTTCCGTGTCCCTCCATCACTTCACAATTCAAGAAGAGGCAGAGATGAACTTAAATGAGCTGCAAGCTTTCAGCAGATCACAGATCACCCTGTCCCGGGGAAGGGTGGACCAGACTGTCCACAGGGCATTTCAACACAGTGAGAAAGGATCCTGGGCCCTGAAACTGAGTTTGGTTTCTTTCTGTTCTTTGCTTCTCTAAAGGCTTCCGTGTCCCTCCATCACTTCACAATTCAAGAAGAGGCAGAGATGAACTTAAACGAGCTGCAAGCTTTCGGCAGATCACAGATCACCCTGTCCCGGGGAAGGGTGGACCAGACTGTCCACAGGCCATTTCAACACAGTGAGAAAGGATCCTGGGCCCTGAAACTGAGTTTGGTCTCTTTCTGTTCTTTGCTTCTCTAAAGGCTTCCGTGGCCCTCCATCACTTCACAATTCAAGAAGAGGCAGAGATGAACTTAAATGAGCTGCAAGCTTTCGGCAGATCACAGATCACCCTGTCCTGGGGAAGGGTGGACCAGACTGTCCACAGGCCATTTCAACACAGTGAGAAAGGATCCTGGGCCCTGAAACTGAGTTTGGTCTCTTTCTGTTCTTTGCTTCTCTAAAAGCTTCCGTGGCCCTCCATCACTTCACAATTCAAGAAGAGGCAGAGATGAACTTAAATGAGCTGCAAGCTTTCGGCAGATCACAGATCACCCTGTCCCGGGGAAGGGTGGACCAGACTGTCCACAGGCCATTTCAACACAGTGAGGAAGGATCCTGGGCCTAGAATCCGGAAGCACCTGGGAAGTGTGAAGCCATCATGGAGAACTTCCAAAGGGCAGAGTTCATTTTAATTAGGTCTCATGAAAGAGTGAAAGTTTGCATCAAATCTGAGAAAACTGAAGGGCTGGAAAAAAGTTCAGAGTTTTTCAAAAAAAGTCACTTTGACCTGAGAGTACCACAAAGTAACTGTGCTGATGGGTAGAAAGCTGCCAGGCTGGGAGAAAATAGGGTGGAAAGCCTGAAAATAATCTTTTGTTCGCAGAGACGATTCTAAACTATACTGTTCCTTTCCCCATCAAATCCTTTTCTCGTCTGCAACAATCATTTCTTTAAAATTTTTTAAATTTGTTTTTTGATATATAAATGCATCTTAATCCAATTCACCCCCATTCCTGCCCTCCAACTCTCTCAACCCCTGGATATATCTCCCTTCCATCTTCATGCCATTTAAAAGTGCCAGTTAAAACTAGCTCACTGTGTCCACTCAAAGCCATCCATATACACACAGGTGTGGGGTCATCCACAGGTGCCACGAGCCACCTGCCAGTAGTCAGCTGCCAAAGAAAAGTGATTCTCTGTCATCCAAGACATGAGCTGCTGACAGTTCCTCAGCTAGCAGTGAGCACTGGGAGTCTCCTCCACCCCCGTGCTGGAGATTTTAACACGCTTGATCTCTTTCAGGTGTCATACAGGTAATCATAGTTCCTGTGAGCTGATGTGAACAAAAGCCACACCATGTCCAGAGGATAGCATTTCACAGTATATCTTCCCATCCTTCAGCTATTACATGCTTTCTGACCTCTCTTCTGATATTTTTCCTGAGCCCTGGGAGACCAGGGTCTATATAGATGTCCCATCAATGGCTGGGCACTCACAATCACTTTTTCTAAGCACTTTGAATACTAATGAATCTCAGCATTAACCATTACTCACTGAATAAGAAGTTTCTCTGATTAAGCTTGATAGCAGCATACACTTCTATATATAAACATAAATATTTAGAAGATAGTTTGACACCATAGATGAATCTTCCTCCTTGGGAGGTTATAGTCCAGGGCAAAGTGTCAAGGGTAGAACAGCCTTTGGATATTTCAGAAAAAAATGCCTGTTTGGAACTGACAGTGTGAATTACGAGTCCATCCCAGAGGACATCAAAGTGATATACCCCCCCTCACATATATAGACAGCACCCCTCAAAAATCAGTTCTTAAGCTAGACACTGTGGCTCATGACTTTAATCCAAGTAATGGAGTAGCAGAGACAGGGGGATTTCTGTGAGATCAAGGCCAGCCTGGTCTGCATAGTAAATTCTAGGACAGCTAGGGCTACAGGGAGACCTTGCCTCAAAAAAGAAAGACAGGAGGGAAGAAGAAAGAAAAAAACAGTTCTTATCATGTTCCCTGAATCCTAGAAGACACCTCAGAACTATGCTTTATGCTTGAAAGAAGGGTGAAATAAGAGGGCTTTGAAGGCTAAAAGACAAATCCTTATGGGCTGCTTATGGAAGTGTAAACTAGTCCAGCCGCTACGGGAATAAGTATGAACTGTCCCGAAAACAAGCTACGAATAGATCTACCTTAAGACTCAGCTCTCCCACTCCTGGGTATTTATGTGAAAGATTCCAAGTTACCACATCGCATACACACTTGAACACCCATGTTCACTGCAAGGACTTTTTTCAGCCATAAAAAGAATGAAGAAATGTCATTTTGAGAAAAATGGATGCAACTTTAAATAACCAGATGAACTGTGTCAAGCCAATCTCAAAAAGACAGAGATACAGCAGACACAATGTGACCAGCCATCTCAACCTCCTTGCCTTGAGGGACTATACCCTCAACCTGTGAGATCAGCTAAACTATCACTCCTTTACATTTCATGGGTCAGAATATTTCATCACATCAGAAGGGAAAGCAACTAAACCACTTAACAAATGTTTTTTGAACACTTAAAGACTGGATATTACTGATAAATACATATTCTGCATTTATGAAGTTTTCTTTTATGAATGTTTACCACCAGGCTAAAGAAAGCATCTAGTAAAGAAAACTAAAAAGTGGTTTTTTAATTGATCATTTTAAAAATAAAAAACATAATGGTCCATTTTCAAAAGATCCTTGAGCCAACTTGGGTCTATGGATGAACAACTTAGTTATAGATGAACAAAAATCTGAACCCTTGCTAGATTCTGCTGGTCTAGCTATTCCCCCACCAAACCACCTCACCCCAAACTAGAAATTTAGAGTAGACAGTTACTGACAGCCAAGTTTGCCCAATGACCTGCAGATGTGAAAAGATCATGTACCTGATTAGTTTTAAAATAAACAGAATATAAACAAAGAAATGAACTCTCACATGGTCTTTATTATATAGTGGCAGAGGAAGAGATAAAACTTAGATGGCCTGTGAGAGTATGCCCTACTGATTACTCAGCCAATGACAAAAATGAGAAAGAGACACAGTCAGGGTCATAAAAACTGTTCACTGCATTTGGTCAGTGTGCCCAATATTTTTGGCCAATGCTAGACTTTGCAAAGTTGTAAAGCATACTACTTCACATTAACTCCTCTGAGTCTCCAGTGCTTAGGAGTAAGGTGGGGGGGGCACTCTCAAATAAATTTATATTTGGCTAACTGAAATTCACATTTAATCAAGCCTAAAGATAGCATCAGTAGTGACCAGATGCAGAGGGGAAATTTTGACCCTGACTTTGAAGAATGAAATACAATAATCTGCAGAGATTTAAAGTGAAAAATGATGATATATATGACCAAATGAACACAGGACAGTGCTGTTGATGACAGCACGTTACTAAAAATCCACCATGGCGTCCTCAGGCATGGCAATACTTAAAAATAGGGGAAATAAAGCTGGGTTCTAATTCCTTCATGATTGACATTGTTGCCCATATATGGTTTATATGATCATATGTGGTTTCACATATATGGTATATATGATCATAATGGTAGTGTGTTTGGGTATGAAACGCTACAAAATGGACAAGTCACATTGCTGAGGGATTCACATGTAGCAGTAATGAGGGTATATGGATGGTTCATTCTATCATATTATGTTTTGCTTTGAAAGCACATAATCACAGAGCATGGTGCACTGGTCATCCTAGAATTCAAGAGGCTGAAGCAGGACAACTGAGAACTTAATGCCAATCTGGGCTATAGGATGAGTTCAAGACCAGCCGGCTACGCAGAGAGAATCTGCCTCAAAATAATCCTAGGGATAGGGATATAGATAGCTCAGTATAGAACAGTTGCCTAGCATGTGCAGGCCTTTGGGTTCTGTCTCTAGTATTGCACGGAAAAACAGTAAAAGGCAAAGCACACACTCCTGGGAGCTCATAACTAGTACATAAAATTTACAGCCACTCTTTGACAAGAGTCTGTAGATAATTTCTTCACACCTAACTCTGAGCTTTCTCCTTTTTTTTTCCTGGGATTTTAGTTCAACTTCTTTCAGAACAGAAAGGATGAGAGGAAGGAAAGAAAGAAAACAGACTAAGGATAGAAGGAAAGAGAGAAGGAAATGAAGACCAAAAAACAAAACAATTCTCGTGTCCATCATCTTAGGAGTTTCCCTGTGGAGATGAGACTGGTTTCAAGGGCAGCTTGAGAGTTAATATTTTCATAACCAGTGGCTTGAGCTCTATAAACCATGGAGGGATCTTACTGGATCAGTAAAATCAAGCACTTTTCACTTTTCAAGTTTGTGTTATGATGGGGAGAGATGGCTGAGAAAATAAATCGACTTAATGGAAAATTACAGAGCAGCTCTTCTTCCCCTGCATAAATGAGAAACTCAAACAATTTGGGTTGGACGATGTTGCAGCAAAGTGTTCTCAAAGGTAGACACACACAGCTTTTGTTGCCTCGTTACAAGATGATAAATATTCATGCCAGTGAATTACCACTTGCTAATGGCCTGATATTTGGCACACCTGTTGTGGTTCATCTCTGAAACAGCAGTGACAGCTTAGGATGACAATGCTGGCAGGTGTTAACAACGGGATATTGTGACAAACCCAAGGAAGCAACAAATTTCAAGTTCATCATGAAGCTGAGGTTTCCCACAAAGCAAGTCCATCTCTACCCGGTACAAATCTTCTAACATGGCTCTCACTTGTAGAGTGAGAGGCTCTCAAATGCAGAGACTGCAGAATCCCTATGACAGTGAAACCTTACTGCAGCACTCAAAATAGACTTTATATGTTTTTGTTCATGTTTTTCATAACTAGTCTGTGATGTGGAGGTTATATGATTGACCTCTGTGACCTGACTTTCTGGATTCTATTCTCTCTCATCCCAGATGAATACTTGGACATGTTACTAAATTCATTAAAGCCCCCCAGGCCTTCTTCCAAACAGCAGCAATAGTACTCCACACGATAGCAGAGTGCTTATACAGCCTTACTGACATCTGGGTTGGATTGTCCTTGGTTGTGGAGGGTTCTGCTGTGCACTGTGATTGCTGTATACATTGCAGGGTATCTGACTGTCCTTACAGCAACCCTGGCCTCCTTTTGTTATGACATCCAAAAAATGACTCCAGTAAGACTGCCAAGTGCTCTCTGAAATCAAACTTGAACCTGCTTGAAAACATCTACCGTATAGGGTGGTTGTGAAAGGAGAATGTGTTTTATTTGTAGTGCCAAGTACAGTGCTGGGCACTGGGTCTGCGCTCACTGCCTTCACTGTCAAGATTTTTCAGACACTGAATCAGGCAATTGGGTGCAACAGAGTGAGATTCCATTACCTTGTTTTCTTCTCTGTGCTTTGCACTCAGAGCTCTTCTTGTTTATTCCAATGTGTGCCTGTTTCTATCTCCTTCCTAACAGGACCTACATGATTAGCTTTGACTGTCCATCTGACACAGCCTAGAGCCACCTGAGAAGAGATTCTCACCTAAGGAATCTCTCAGACCAGATTGGCCTGAGGGCATGGCTATGACCACAGCATTCTCTGAGCAGGTGGTCCTGGACTATATAAGAAAGCTAGCTAAGTATAAGCCAGCTGGAACCCAGCTACCTGGCATAATCCTCCATGTTTCCTGCTGTCCCTCTTTGGCTGTGAGTTCCTTGTTGTGAGACATATAGCAGGCATTCCTGCCTTCAAGTTCCTATGTGACGTCTTGTCCTGACTTCCCTCAATGATGGTGATCTATAAGCTGAAATAAACAATTTCCTCCCATATAGTTGTTTGGGGTCATGCTGTTTGTGACAGCAACAGAATGAAACTAGAGTAGGGCTTAACACTGATGAGAACTGGAAATTACTGGCCACGCTCAGGACCACAGTTCTCACACATGTGGCAGACTAGAGTGTAAACAGGACATTTGTGGGAGGAGAAGTCCTATGTTCCTTGCACACAGTCCCACAGAGTTTTGGGAAGTAGGACACTGTGTGGAGATGCACAGAGCACAGAGCAAAGAGCATGTGCATGCACATGCAACTATCCCAGGTTGACTTTGAATGATAGAAAAATTAAGATAAACTAGGATTTAATCTTTTCTCTCTGTGTGTCTCTGCTGGAAGGCTTGTGGTTAGGACCCTGGCATAACTAGCTAGAGGCACTCGTCTTCCCTAACAGAAACATCTTTTCTGTTTCTCTCAGACAGGGATGGTCTATATTTTTTTTCTTCAAGAACTAGACAAGACATTTAATTTTGATAATGTTTTACTGTTAGCCAATTAATATATAATTTGTCTATGCTGCAACTGACTACCGCAGCTATAAAAATGCAAAAACTTCCTCCCTTCAAGGTCTAGACTTTCAGAATTGAGTCCTCTAGGTAAGACTGCAGCCTAAGTAAAACCTGCTTCCTGAACATTCCCCGTGTATTCTCTCATCTTTCCCGCTTTGAGGTGACCCACTAACTTGGGTAAATGTTAGAAACACACCAGCAGGAGGTACGGTAGGGGGCCAAGATTTTGGAAGCCAGTACAGCAGGATGTAGTGGGAGGTCTTTAGGTTAATTCAGGGTGGGGAACATGTCCTTGAGGAGGATTTGGGGACTGGTCTTCTACTCTTACTTCCTGGTCCTGAGGTGAGTGATATTGTATGGTCACATTCCTCTGTTCACATGCACTGTCTCAGTCACAGGCCCAAAGCAACCAAACTAATCACTTATGGGGCTCTAACTCCCCAAACTGTGAGCATTCAAAGCTTTGTTCTTTTTGTTTTTGTTTTTGTTTTGTTGTTGTTGTTGCTTTTTATAGTTAATCTTGAGTATTTGTTATTGTGATGGAAAACTAACATGTCCCATAGTCAACATCTCTGTGAGGTTGTCAGCACAAGTGTCCCAAGGTGGAAATCGAATCCTGTTTTCGATACAGCAAACAACACTTGATAAAGCTTCTTGATGCACTGCTGAGCTGAGGCTCACTTTGGATGTGTCTCCCCTCAGCTTCCACGGGGTGCTCTCTGCACATACTCCCTCCCCGTGTCCATTAGTACTGCTTAGCCCTGAAATTCTCTTCTTCTCTGTGTCCCCCATCTAGAGACAGATGCTCAGTTAAGACATGGCTCCCTATCCATGGCCCCAGGGAATCCATCTCCTCTTTGTTCATGGATTCTTATTATCTCCCCTCCCCAAAGAAACCATCCAGCAGTGGCCAGCATGGGTGTGTGGGAGAGACTTAATGTGAGACTGAGAACTACTTGCCTTTTATTAAGCTCATGGTCCAAATGGGTTCTTGGCAGCAAGTAGGTACATCAAAAGATCCTGGGTTTTATTCCAGCAAAGCTGCATTCATTCAGAATATTTACTGAGTCTTAATAATCACTTTCCTTCCTCCCCTTCATTCCTTCCTCCCTCCCTCCATTTTCCTCCTTTCTTCCTTTCCTTCCTCTCTGGTCTTCTACCTTTCTTCCTCCCTATCCTCTCTTCCTCCTCTATTCTTCCTTTCTTGCCTATTTTCTGTGATTTTTTGTTGTTGTTGTTTAATCTGGAAAGTGAAAATTCTCATCATGAAAGCACAGGTTCTACTTCACTTACAATGAGACCTGGCTGAGAATTTTATTATTTTACACATTCATTATTAAAAATCAGTCTTGTTGGCAATGAATAGGTTGATCTTTGACAAAAAAAAAAAAACAAAAATCACCCTATCTCAACTAATTATAGTTGACCAAGGATGCCCCATGTTCTTTCCAAGGTTCATATGTCAGAACCTTTTTTTTTTTTTCTATAGAGCAGTCAAGTACCAACTTCAAGTGAGGATGGAATCTTAACATTTGTTGTGAATTTTTTTTCTCAGTAATTTTAACTGAAGCATCTGAGGACAGAGTACTTATCTGATGTCCATTTGTAACCACAGTATGTGACTCAAAGAATCGGAAACAAAGCGAAGCTGATCTCACACCCATAACTCAGGAACTACAGAGAGCCAGCAGTCCATGTGGACTGGGTTAATGCCACAAGCTCTTGTTTACTGAATGGTTCCACAGAATCAATATCAGCATTCATTCTGCATGCTCATTAGCAGTCATGGAATTTGTCGTGTTACCTGGAAACTAGCCATTCTCTTGAAAATAAATTAGATGGGACACATCAAACTGCATGTGAAACATCTGTTTCATTGCTGTAGGGGTATGTTGGATCACAAGGCAAAATCAGCTTCCAACAATAGGGCACAGAATACCCCAAAGGTTCAGAGACATTTCCATCTGAGATCAAGTCTAGGACACAAAAGAGAAAGGTTAACATTGCAGGAGAATGATTTCAAGACGTATGTGGGACTAGGCAATAGCTAAAGACCCATGCTGCCAAACCTGAGACTCAGAGTTCAATCCCCAGAAACCACACATTGGAAGGAAATAACTGACCCCCATAAGTTGTCTTCTGACCTCCACACAGTACACATGTGCCCCCAAATAATAAATAAATAAATGTCAAAAAAGATAAATAAAAAGCCACAAGCACTATGAACATCTATACCACCAGTCTAAGGACCCTCCACCCGAATGTTTGCTTGACATCTTCATTACACAATAGTAACCAAAAAGCTATTTTATTCCTGTTTCTTTTTTTATTATGTTTGTGCTTTGACCATTTCATTCATAGTCTATTCTGATTATTCTTATTCTTACCCTCACCCAGTCAACTCCCCTTCTACAAATACCTTTTCCACATTCATACCCTCTGTTTTGTGATTCACTGAATTTATCCAGGACTGTCTGTGTGACCAGGTGCTTGGAATGATCCATCAGAGCAGAGCCTGCTAGGCTCACTAGTGCGTCTCCAGCTAAAAATAGTGATCCCTTCTCCAAGTATCCAACAGTAGCCAATAGTTTAGCAAGGAGGGGTAAGGCCCTGGGAGACCCCCCTCATCCCTCTCAGACTGCTGACAGGCACAGTCCAGTGCAGGCCCAGTGAAAGTCACCAGAGCTTTGTAGTGGCTGTCATACCCAGAAGTTGAAGTTTCACAGTTGTCCCTATCTTCTGACAGTTACCTTCCTTCCTTCCGGTCTTCTAGGATGTTACCTGAGCCCTAAAGGGGGTGGCATAAATATTTAGGACTGAGCACTCAGTTGTCACTTATTCTCAGTACCTACAGTACCTGTAAGTCCTCTTATTCACCACTGTGCACAGCAAACAGAGGCTTCTTTGATTAAGGCCGAGAGCAGCATTTGTCTTACAGGAATAAACGTAGGCATTTGGAAGGTAGCTTGACACAGTGTCAATTTAACTAAACAAGAGCTAGGATTCTTCCTGGGGCCCACGCCTTCCCCTACCACATGTTTATAGCAGCAAGCATGAGTATTTTGCTTTTATTTTGTTTCATTGTATTTTGTTTTGTTTGGGGGTGAAGGTTGTTTATTTTAACGTGGTGAAAACCTAGGACTTTGTATATACTAGATATCCATTCACTGAACTACATCTGCATCCCACAACACATCCCTTAAAACAATGGACACAGAATGACGTTCCAATGAGCAGAGGATGCCCACCAGGGCATCATCTTCCCATAAACAGAACAAGAAAATGTTTCTGGTAGTTTACAACACACAGGTTCTTTTAGGGGAGGGGATGGAGTGGCCTTTCAATTAAGATTCAGGTTTTGAACTCAGAGAACATGGAAATTACCTTGCATATGACTATTCTGATTGGGGCCATTTTTTGTTTGTTTGTTTTTTGTTTTGTTTTGTTTTTGTTTTGTTTTTTTAGGAAAAGATTTTAATCAGACCATCTGAAAACAGGTCACTAAAGCTTACTTCCTAAAACCAATTGTTTATTTTATGCAAAGTAACAAGAACTTTTGATAATAAATGCAGAGAGCAAAAAGGACCTGAGGCTCCTCAGGGGGACCAAATGGGAGATAATTTTCATTTTTTTTTCTCGTTTCAAACTCATAAATAGCAACCTTATCCATTATTTATCTATTTTCAAATTTAATTAATAGTTCTGGTAATAATTGCATAATTTCTATAGCCATAGAGAAGTCTGAATGTGGATAATAGGACATATTAATATTTATGAAGTTCAAAGCTTTCTGTAAGTAGAGAAATTTGGAAATTCCCATGACACTTAAAATTATATTGAAAGATAGATGAAAAATTAATAATAAATTCATGTTTTCATAGGGAACATACAAACCAGAAGTTATGAACAAACATCACCCCCTTCGTCAATCCACACACAGTTCTCTTTCAGGGTGACCTATGGATGGATGGGTTCCTAAGAGAAGAACTACTTTTCCAGGATACAAGTCTTTCATTATCTGTAACACTTTTCAGACATAACAGCAAAGTTCACACATGACATGGGGACTAACATTACTCACTATCCCCTTTCATACTTGGAGTTTGTCTGATTTGTGTTTCAAACAGATTTTATGGCTCTGAGGAGTGAGCCACAGATTCTGATTCTCTTGGTTCAAATCCTCATGCCTTCATTCATTCCACGTGTGAACTCTGCCCAAATCATTTTGTTTCTCTGTTATGAGTGTGGGTGTCTCCTTGGGGCAGAAACCTTCCTACTTCTAGATGCTGGGTGGAGAACAAAGTCACCTCTGGGTCTGGAATACCAGGGGTTGCTGGGTTGAAGCAAGCTGCAGGGACGGCTGAGAAGAAATGGGTAAATGTCTGACTTCAAGGATGGGAGCTGAGCCCCCAAAACGCCCCCCACGCTTTTCACCTGTTGGATGTTCCAACAGCTCAATATCTAGGGAAGGTAGGTAAGAAGGGATTGAGTTCAATGTCATAAGCAAATATTTGATGAGTCTTTTGTACATAATGCAAAACTCTCCAAAATTCTGGACATCAGGCTTAGTGGGGTGGCCTGGTGGTGAGCTTATGATGGTGCAGTGGAAGCAAATATTTTGACTCTGAAGGCAGAAGGTCTGACATTGGACACAGGATTTTGAGCAATGGAGTTGGAACTGACCTGGAAGCCACTTCCTCTGAAGTCTAGCTCTCATAGCTCTGGAAAGCACTATGCAAGTAGCCAAGAAGAACATCAATCAATGGCCCAACACCACCTTCATGACCAAATAACCAGACCAGTGGCCGGCACAGTATATGACATAGGTGCAGTATTGGTACTTTTATCTTGAGGGCAGTCAATGACTACCTTTGGATTTAAAGCCCATTCAATGGGAGGAAACTCATGTGTGGTACTGCAATCATAGCCAAATCCACATGACTGAAGAGATCATAGATCTCAGAGAAATCCCCAAAGTTGTCATATACCCAGACTTATGTAACTTTTTCCGAGGTGAAAAATATGTATCTTTGTATTTATAGTCAAGTATCCTAGTCACGATTCATCAAAGAAGCTTCCTTTGCACCAGATGGAGACTACTAGAGAGTACCCCAATTGATCACACACAGACATTGTCTGTGAATTACCAAAGCCTAAGGAGTACAACTACAATGTAACTTCTATATCTAAGGCTCACATAACATAGAACATGGGGTAAAGAGGACACTAATGAATTTCTAAACTCTCATTAATGAAGCTCCCCTGCAACAGAGGATCTGAAAGGTCATACATGGGCAGAGTGGAGATTAGGAGTCTGCAGAGTGTGAATCCCTGGAGAGGACTCCTATATTAAGCTTCACTCACCCAGGGCTCAGGGACCATTGTGGAAGAGGAGGTGGAAAGATTGTAAGAGCCAGTGAGAAGGTGTGTGACCATATGGAAATAGAATCCTACAAGCTCCTAAGACCCTGCTCATATGAACTCACAGCAAAGGTTTCAACATGCTCAAGACCAATGCAACCTCAAGCAGACTATAAAACCCAGCATGGAACTGGGGAAATGGGCAGCAAACTCCAGTCTTAGCTGAAGAAATATTTGTGGCTCATTACAGGTCAGGAAGAGCTAATCTTCTTAAACAGAGGGTCTGGATAGGCTGACTAGACCTCAGTGAATGAACTTGCACTAAGGATTGTATGATAACACTAACTTGACACAAGAGGCCTTAACACAAATGACAGTGTACGAATTCCAGAGGGGAGGGCTATGTATGGGAGGGTGTCAATGAGGAAGGGGGTATAAAAGTGATTAAGATTGGTTGAGATGTTCTATATGAAATAACAAATATTCAATTAAAATTATATAAAAATATTTTATTTATTATTTTTATTTTATGTATACAAATGTATTTTCCAAATATAAGTAGGTACACCCATACTGTGCAATGCCCTTGGAGGTCAGAAGAAAGTGTCGGTTCCCCTGGAACTGGAGTTCAGTTCGACCACGTGAGTGCTGGGAATTGAACCCAGGTCTCTGCAAAAGAAATCTGTGCTCCTAACCACTCAGCTATCTCTCCAGTCACTCCATCCCCCTTTCTTTTCACTTTTAAGACAGGGTTTCTCACTGGCCTGGAACTCACTGAGTAGATGAGTCTTGCTAGCAGAGCTCCTCCTGTCCTCCCCTCCCTAGCACTGGATTCCAAGCCCAAGACACCACATCCAGCTTTTCACATGAGTTCTGGTGATGGAACTCAGGTCCTTGCATGGCAAGTACTTTACCAGCTGAGCCATCTCCCCAGCCTTGTTGAAGCCCTGTGTCATACAATGATGATCACAACAAGCAAGGCATTTTCCTGAGTTCTTTCAATCACCATAGCCAATGCGTTCACAGGAAATTCCAGATTTGTGGCCATCCAGGCAGAACTGTGGGTGGCTTAGAGATACTTGACACTTGTGGTTGGCTCTTGAAGTAGATCAGACTTATGAAGGGCTCTTAACTTTTGAGCTGGGAGGAAACTGTGTAGTTAGACTCAGAACAGAATGGCAGGACACCTGCTTAGTGTTCCAAACCTGTTTTCAGAGCAGGACACATGGTATTCCAGGACCAGCATGAGCAAAGATTTCCTCTTCTGTCCAAATGAAGATGCTAATGACAGCAATAACCACATCCTGGGATGACTGTAAGGATCATCCCTCTATTACAGATTCATCCTTAGCCAATTCACAAATGCTTGTGAATGTGTCTTTGCCATTCCTATCATGAGATGCAGAAAGTGAATTTGGAGATAGGCTTAAAATGGAGTAACACACAGTGGGAACTTGCTCATAGTCTTCTCGGGCCTCTGTAGTTCACTCCACTTAGCAGGTCTTCCCAGAATCCTCTAAAAATGTGCTAGAAGTGAATCAAAATTCCTACTGAAAAGACACTCCTAAAACAGCATGTGTCCCCAGGGGCAGTAGACTCTGGGGGCATCCACTGGATTCGCTCTTAATGGCTATCATTCCACAAGGACCTCAAATAGATAAAACCTGGAGTTCGAGTTTTACCAGGCTGCCCCAAGGGAAAAGCAGACTGTGGGTTATTTGTGTTCCTGTCCCTGTAAAAGCACATTCAAATGCTCCAGCGCACACTGCCTCAGGATGCGAAAGCTCTAAACCGCACTCGAGAAAACAGAGTTGCCAATTTTGCGATTCCCAAAACAAACCAGAGGAATGTGGGGTGGTTTCGTAACACGGAGATTGTATTCTCCCCCTCACCTCACAGAGGACAAATCTGGATTGAAAGACAGGTAAAGCTGCAGCCTCTGGCGGGGGGCTCATTTGAGATGCTCGGCAGGTACCCAGGCCTTGTTTTTTTGAACAGGATCAAATCCTAAGATTTTTAAACCCAAACCCTCCAAGAGCACAGCCGAGAGACTCTCAAGGACAAAATGATTATCTCAGATCTCCAGAAAGTGAGCGCTGCAAGGAACAGCTCAGGGAAGTGGTAACCACTTGTGGATTTTGACTGCTCCTGGGCTTCCCAAGAATACCCATCCCTTGTTGGCTTTAGACACTATTTTGTAGCAGGATATATTTCAGCTGAAATATTTTCCTCCTGTACCACAATTGCTTAGAGACCATATTGTTTTGTTCATTCTTTCCTTTTAAAAAAAATAATAAGTTTCACAGGATATTTTAAGCTATCCATCTTAGTCTTTCAAAAAAAAATCACAGCTTTGTAACGAGGTGTGTCATGCAAAAGTAGACAAGACACTAGGCTGAATGAAGCCTCCAGCACACCCTCCTATTCCGACAGGAAGCCCATTTCAAGTGTCAAAGTGTTTGCTGAAGTTCTAGTTGCTGTAAGACATTAGTGTGTGAAGAGGTGGAGAAGGAGATGACTGAGAACATGCGTATTCAAGCCACAAGCAGGAATGCAGTGTCGAATTGAGCATGTGCTGTCCTGTGTGCACTGATGAGTGGAACAGAAAGCGTTCCCCACCTTCAGAGAGCTTACAGAGGCTGGGGGATGACTGGCACTGGGGAGAACCAGGGATGCATAAATGTATGCCACTGTTACAAGTGGCTACATCTGGTAGAAGCAGAGAAAGAACAGACCGAAAGCTTGTAGCAGGAAATAGCAGTGAGACCAGCCAGGTTTAGGAGTGAATCAAATTAAAATGTACACACACAGCCTTGTCACGTTGACCTTCACCTGTGAATCCAGTCTCTCCAGCACTACTTCCTTTGCCTTGAGAACTCACCAAAGCCCCAACTGCAGGTGTTATAGATATTTCACAATAATATAAAGGTCTCCGAAGGAGAGAGGACCCAGGACCAGCCACACAAAGTGATTCAAGCTGCGCTCATTCCATCAACTGAAGTTCAAAAGTGTCATGGTGTTAGCCTCCCACCCGGATGTGAGAGGCCCAGTCAGGTAAACACTGAGCTAGACCTCCTCCATAAAGGGCCAGAACTTACTTGCCTGGGTGAAGATTTCAGCATATTAAAACACACAAGCTTAGCAACTGGGGACATATCTTCCTTGGTAAAGCGCCCACCTTGCAAACACAAGAATCTCATTTCAGTCCCCAGAACGTACATTTTTAAAAAGCACCAGGCATGGTGGAGCACTGGAGTCAGAAGCAGATGGATCCCTGGCCAGCCAGCCTATACTACCTGGCAAATCCCAGGCCAATGAGAAACCTCAAAAACAAGGTGGACAGCACCTGAGGGTTGACAGCTGGGACTGACATCTGGCCTGTGCACACACACATGCATGTGAGCATGCACACACACACACACACACATATCTATATACACATGCAATTAGGTACAAGAAATAGATAGATTATGATCACCAGATGGCTAAAGCTCCCTTCCATTCCTGAAGACTCATGTCTGTAAAAGGTCTGTCTCTGTCTCTGTCTCTGTCTGTCTCTGTCTCTGTCTCTCTTTCATTAAACTCAAAAAACAGTTCTTTGCAGAATAAAGTGCTAATCTCTTGGGGATAGTCTAAATTTGCTCAGGATGATACGAAAAATACCATGCTCCAGCAGTAAAACAACAGAAATGCATCATTTACAGCTCTAAAGGCTGAAGTTCAAGATAAAGACACTGGCAGATGGAGTGAAGCTGTGGGTGTGGTCCCATAGGTAAGGCCTTTGGCCAGTTTTCAAAGGGAGGATGAGTCACAAACAAGCACCCTGTGGCCTTGTTGATAAGAGCACTAATTCCTTACCTGGCAGCCTTGCCCTGTGACCTGATGTCCTTACACACATCCCACTTCCTCATACTGGGGATTGGGTTTCAACCTGTGTTTGGGGGTAATACAACCATTCAGAACAGAGCTGGAATTCACTCACAATCCTGCTGTCTGCATCTTTGAGCCACCTTCATCTGTCAACATCAGTTACCCCTGGGCCTTATTTCTACTGTGTCCCAACAGCCACACCAGAAGGAAGAAGGTCTTGCATTGTTATGGTTGCTTTCCTTCCTAGAACGTGATGGCCATTCATTGAGCACATTCTCATTTAACATAAGCTTCCCCTCACTTCCCCCAGGCAGGGAAGGGAGCTGTAAGTCAAAATCCTAATGGATCAAGAGCTGCTCTATGCCAACTCACTAGAGCAGAAGATAGTATCTCTTCATTTCTCTCTGTCTCTATCTTCTGTGTGTATATGTGTAGATACAGGCATAGACACAGATATGCAAACTAGATAAATAGAGGTAATAACAGAAGTGTAGATGTCATTATAAAGAGATGCAGATTACATACAGACAGTACATGCTGACTCAATCAGACTAAAACCTAGCATAGAATTGGGGAAATGGGCAGCAGGTAGAGCAGAAGGCCCCACCCTTAGCTGAGGAACTATTGGCAACTGATTACTGTTGGATGAAGGAGAGCTGATCTTCTTTAAGGGAGTGACTTTAGATAGGCTGACTAGAATCCAGTGGATAAATCTGCATTGAAGGGCATTTGACTACACAGGCTTGACCAGATAGGCCTTAAGAGATATGACAGAATGCATGAAATCCAGTGGGTGGACTATGGGGGTGCAGTTGGGGGAGGGAATCTAAATTTGATTAAGATCTATTATGTGAAATGTTTAAAACCTACATTTAAAAAAGAAAAAAGTATGTCTATATGCTAGGCATAGAAATGAGCATAGATCTAAGAATGACTATAAATAAATACAGAGAAAGTTTTGGATGCAAGCATTGAGAACAATAGATAGACATATACAAATAGACAACAGGTAGAGACAATAGGAAGATAGTTATAGATAACTGATATATAGATAGATAATAGATGACATGAAGATGACCAATGAAATATTAGAAAGATGCATGGACGACAGATGATAGATGAATTATAGATAAAATATGAGAGATGATAGGTGATATATAGATAGATAATAGATGAGAGATGATATATAGATGTGATAGACTATAGATAATAAATAAATAGATAGGTAGACAGAGACACAGACATGGGTACTCATGCTGCTGAGCATATGAGTAACTGCCCATAGCACTCAGAGATTTATCTTAGTCATTCCCCATCACTGATTCTGATCACAATGCCAAGCTTTTGCGGCACACTCATCATTTTCCAAAATCTCTGTCAAAATAACTTCCTTCCTTTGGGCTTGAGCAACCCCGTCAGCTCAGCCAGCCTGCAGGCATTATCATCCCCATTTCCAAGGCCAGAAGCTTTGGTTCTGTTCTTCACAGCCAGGCAGCCAGTCGAAGGGTAAGCCATCACCTAGACGCACAGATGTTCACTCCCAGCCAGCTCTGCTCCCTCTTCTCTAACATCATTCTGTCTGCTCAAGTTTCTCAGCTGTGACTGTCTCCTGACCTTACAGAGACTCTACATGAACCAACTTCTTTTACCACTGTGCACACTTGGAGTGATGGGAACCCTAAGACAATCAATCTTTAATGTCACTTCAGATCCATGCACGACTTGGCTCAGGATAGGAACAGGATGGACTCTTCAAAATCTTATTACCACAGAGGGCCTGAGTATCAATAATGTGCTTTGAACAACAGAAAGAGAAACCCAATTTCCAAAAATAATTCCACAAATGGAGCAAAGAGAAGGAAGTAGCCAGCAAACGACTAAGGAACCCTGAAAGTACTATGTGACTCAACTCACTGCAGGGTAGTAGTAATTTTTCTCAGTCTTACTAGCAAAACCCACGTCATCACTAATAACTTCCATATTTGATTATATGCTGTTTTGCTTTGGCATAGGGTAACACTGCACATGAGGTTACTAAACATGTTCATAGTCTTCTGTAGAGATACTACTATGTGGTTATAGGAAGGAGAAAGTGCAAGAAAGAACAGAAATACCCAGAGACAGGGGAAAAGAGGCGGTGTTACAGTTAGTGGGTGTTGCCTACTGGAGCAATTACTTTTCTGGTTCCCGTGACTGAACACCCAACAAGCAACAAATTAAAGAAGGAGTAGCTTGTTTTGGCTTACAGGTTAGGAGGACAGAGGCCGTCATGAAGGGGGAAAGGTACATAAGACTACTGGTCACACCAAAGACAGCAGTCAGAAAGCAGAGAATGAACAGAAAGTGGCACCAGCTATAAATGTCAAGGCAGAGAATCTCTACCTCCTAAAGGTACCACAACTTTTATAAACATCACCACTAGCTAGGTCCAAGTGTTCAGACACACAAACCTATGGGGACACAAACAACAAGACTTAAATGATCGCAATGTTACATCCCCAGAAAAATGCTGCATCAACTCAGAATCTTCTCACAGTAAAGGTGATGGAACTGTCTAGTGCCATCTTAAAAGAGCCATGGTCTTAATCTCCTTTTTGGAAAAGTTGAGGGATATATATATATATATATATATATATATATATATAATCATCCCTGAACCTCCTATCAGGATACTTAGGAGACATGAGCATCAAGGACAGAAGATATACTGAATTCCTTGTTGGAGATGAGCAATCTGGCTTTTCATTTCCTTGCACAAGGGATGTGTGCACTCTAGAACATATCTTCAAGCAAATATGATACATCAGCTTCATGCACGTTCAACTCAAGTTGATAGAAAGTGGGTTAATCCATTTTATTTGGTAATAAAAGTAGCTGGCTTCCTAGTTAATTTGTATGTGTGTGTATGTGTGTGTCCGTGTGCACACTTGTTTGTGTGTGTTTAGATGCATGTGGATGTGTGTGGGGAGATCAAAGGCCAACGTAGATGTCACCCTCAGCTGTGTCCAGTTGTATTTTGAAATAGGGTCTCTTACACGGTCCTGAAACTCACCCAGTGAAGCTGGCTGCCTAGTGAGCATCAGGAGTTCACCTGTCTTCTGCCACCTAACAGCAAGATTACAAGCATGCAGCACCAACGTGGGACTTTTTACTTGGATGTTAGTGATCAAACCCAGGTCCTCATGCTTATGTGGCATGCGTTTGACTGACGGGGGCATTTCCCTAGCTCTCTTCTTAATATGTTCTATGAATTTTATTAATCATTATTAACTAGATAAATCAGAGTAATCACTCCTTAGAGCAAGCAATTCTAACAGTAGCACAGTTCCCAAGCCAGTTTCCAAATCATGACTGTAGTGTTCTGGGGAATTTCACTTTGTGCTTAGTAGAATCTGCTTCTTGGATGTGAGATGGTATTACTATTTGCTTTCTTTTTTTTCTGTCCCCTTCTGGCTTCAGGAGACTAGAGCTCTGGTCTTCCTATCTTAGGTGAGTCACATAATGAGTTTTGTCACATGACTATGACTGGCAGGCCAAATCATGGAGCTGTTAGTACATGATCCCCTGTGTTTTATTCCCAGTCTGGATGACAAAGATGGTGTTGTCTTCTCAGACTGAATCCCTGAGTCACTTCTTGTAACAGGGCCCCTAATGACCTGCAATGAAAGCTTTATCCTATGAAACTACTGAGATCTGTGAGTCCGTTTGTTACTTCAGGTAACCTCACTTATCATGTTTAACTCACCCTCCGAATTGAAATCTCCAAAGCATGCCTACCCTGTCCTCAAAACACCCTCTAACTATGATGAAAATGCAGCCATCTGCTCTCCTGCTGATAGGATAACAGACACTTTAGAAGAGTCTTAATAGTATTTATAGCAATGACAGACATTTCTATGTTGTAGAGTAGACTGCAGAATTTACAATAAGTTTTCTATTAAAACACAAGAAGCAGCAAACTTACAGCAAGCCTCTGGATCATTGTGTGGTGTGGGCATAAATATTTAGAAGTCACTTTATTCCTGGACATAAAGTCCTTTCTATAAGTACCTTGAACTTCTTATGAAGGGACACTTAGGGTGGACCAAAAGGCAAAGATTCCTCTAACCAATGCTGATTTCCCTTCAGCCTAGACCATTCTAGCTTCCCCTTCCTCAACAAGGGTTAATTAAGATGTTTCAATTTTTTCTCTCTCTATCTGTTTCTTTCTTTCTCTCTGACTCTGCCATTCTCTCTCTCTCTCTCTCTCTCTCTCTCTCTCTCTCTCTCTCTCTCTCTCTCTCTCTCTGTGTGTGTAAATTATGTACTTATGTGGCCCTTGTATGGATAGGAAGGAGAAGACAGAGGTTAGAAACTTAGTGTCAATGTAGCGGTCAAGGACAAACTGTGAACTCACAAGCTGGAAGCAGTTCTTTGCTTCCATTTTCATCCTATTTGGAGCAAAAGACTATTTATTACTTCAATCCCCCTTGATAGGTATGAATTGAATTCCAATGAAAGCACATTAAAAAATAAGTAAGAAATAAAACAAAATAAGAACAAATCAATTTGTCTTGGTTTGTTTCATTTGGAGAAGAATGAAACTAAACAACCCACTCTGCATTTTCTCCTACATTAGGGGACAGCGAAGGATGTTCCCCTCTTGCCTCCCGGTGATAAAGATACCAGCTGCTCTGTTCAGACCAAGCACTTGACAGAAACAACCTAAGCGATGGAGAGTTTATTTTGGCTCATGATTTCAGAAGGATCCATCAGTGGATGGTTGGGCAGAACATCATAATGGTGGGAGTCTAGAGTAGAAGAGAACTATTCATTTCATGGTAGGTAGCATGACAGGAAAAGGGAAATGAACAAAACATCTCTAAGGAACCGCCTCTAAGACCTACTTCCTCTTAGCCCCTCTTCCTAAGGAATTCACAACCTTCTAAAATAATGTCACCCTATGAAAACAGTTCTACAACACTCAAACCTATAGTGCGTGCTTTATATTTAAACTATGGAGGAGTCAGCCAAGACAGGGCATGTGCATAGGCAGATCTGGGACTATCTGTTTGTTCAACAGTCTGACATTAACCTTGCATTTTTCTCAAACGCTATTTAGTTTCTTCCTGGATTTCGTCCGCTCACACTTTGTGAGTGGGGGCACATTGAAGGTGACATTTCCATACGGCCGAGGTTCTTCTCTTTCAAGAATCAGCTAAGTCCCTTTCAGTCTCTGTCTACTGTTTGGTCCCTCAAGCACCTTACAATCGAAGGTAATTTTCCACTACTTTGTCCAGAGTTTATCATTATTATTCATGACAGGATTTATGCAAAAGAAACCACTGTGAGATAGTGGTAAGAATAAAACTACTAGGGGCTGGGACATGGTTCAGTGGGTAAAAAGTGTTTGATACACAAGTATAGGACCTGAGTTAGAATCCCCAGCACTCATATTAAAAAGCCAATTAAATATGTACCTATATTACCAGTGCTGTAGAGAGAGGGACAGGAGGATCACCGGAGCTTGATGACCACCAGCATGGCTCCAGATTCAGTGAGAGACCCTGTCTCAAGGAGATAAGGCAGAAAGTGATAGAGCGGGACACCCCGTGTCCTCTTCTAGCCTCCACATGCTTGTGTTCACATATTCTCCCAAAGAAGGGTGCATACCCCACCCACTGACACACACAAAGGATAAAACTGCTGGTGTCCAATTTTAAGTAGCTTTGTTTCTATATAATCAACATGTTAATAGTTGCCTGTGTTTAATGTGCACACAGAGGTGAACCTGTTCTCATAGGGACATGTACCTGAAAACACCATCATAATCAACACAATGCTCAAATCTATCACTCAAAAGACATCCAAGGCACTTAGAAACAAATTTGGCATTATGCATAGGAAACATTGTAATATTTATTTCCATGAGCACAAGAGCTCTGTGACTATGTATTAAGCTAATAACTTTATGTATGATTATCTTTTTCTATAATTAAATAACCATGGCAGAGATTATTATTAAAGAAAAAAACACCTCTAAGCAATTTAAACATTTCAAATTAAGATAAAAATGAGGAAAACTTCCAGGATGACCATGCCACAGCCCCAGAGCAGAATGTTGTGGTACCAATAAAACTATTCATGTAAAGGATTTGGAAGAACATGGCTACTGCTGGGCTATAGAAAAGTGGGCATTAAGGACAAGGAAGAAAATAATACAACTTGAGTGTTTGTCATGTGAGTTTGGAAACTTGAAATAAATTTTTATATTCTTTGTTGGTATTTTCCACCAAGTCTGTGCTTTAAATTAAAAAAAAAGCATTATTTACTAGTCATAAACTTGATATTCTTGGGCAAAAAAATATCTTGCATTCATTTCAGTTCCTCTGTGATCTTTAGGAATTCATTCATTTCCATTTGTCCTCTGAACACTGATGGCTTCTTCATAGAATCATTCACCTGTTTAGAGTCAGAACCTGGAGGTCAGAACATTGCCGTACAACTCACCCAAGTAAATGGCCATTGACTGGTCATTTAACTTCCCTGATTCTCATCTCCTCTATCTGTGTATCAGAGACAACTACATTTATCTGAGAAAAGGCCTGGTATATCAAGAATTCAAGCAATTCTAAACAGTAGCACATCTGAAAGTGCTTCCTCTCTCGCCCTGATAAATAACTATGGAATTTTTTAATGCATAGCTTCTCATTCCTAACCTGATCTCTTCATCAAGGACACATGGGCCATCAGGCCCCTTTGCGGATATTGGCTGAATCATTTTTGGTTTAAAATCATTTAGCTAACGACCTAATCACGGAGAAATGACTGAGGATTTTTTTTTAAAGATATCTAGCTGTTTACCCAAAAAAGTTACTTTGAAGTCTATCTTAACTGCATATATTCTCCTGTTATTCTTGCTCTTTTCCTTTGCATAATTTCTTATCCTTTCAGAATCACAGAAAAAGCATATCTCCCACAGCTATTTTGGGGGTGAATGTAGGGTTCTTTGCAAAAAGCAATATTCTTTCTTCCCCCAACTCCCACCAGCAGCCAAGTGCCTGTAATTTAGTTCAGTGAGTTCTCTTTTATTCACACACATCGATTATTCCTTTAAAAACAAAATAATTTCCACTCAAAGCCCTTCATCTGTTGATCTCAGCACTTCAGAAACTAATTAATCTCCACAATATGCCAGGATCAGCATTCCCCCCTTTGTTTTCAGATGAGCAAACAAACACTACAAAATTAAGCAGACTGCTCAAGGTCAAACAGCAAAGCTGCAGCTGAGCCTGATTTGAACTCAGAATCCCATACCATAAAGTTCAAGGCTTGGAATGCCAGAGAGACTTTGAGATGCATAGTCACAGGTTACTTCATCAACCCTTTTTTTTCTTTCTTGACATAGGGTGATAATGGTTTGAGTGTGAATTGTCTGTGCAAGAGGCTACTGTGTTGAATATGTGTTCTCCAGATGGTCTTAGTGTTTACAGCTGATTGGCTCAAAATGCATCAGTGTATTTAATCTAAGTTGATACTGAAAGGACTACTGGGAAGTAGGGCTTGGTTAGCTGAAGTAAGAACATGCTATTGTGCTACTGAAGGACCTGTCTTATCTCTCACCCCTTCCTGTCTCTGTGCTTCCTGGCTGTCCTGTGCTAAGCAGCTCTGCTTCACCATGCCCTCTACACCATCAACATTCTGTATTGATACAAGCCAGCAATGGGGCCAATAACTATAGACTAAAACCTCTGAAACTCTGAGCCAATATAAATCTTTCCTCCCTGACATTCTTCTTAGGCCTGTTGTCACTTAAAGGCAACTGATACACTGAGTGTGATTCCCAGTTTACCTGGGGGCAATTCCCATTATGCTAATTTCCTAGAACAGTTACTAAGATGAGGCTATGTGACTCCCCAGTGATGTAGTTACAATGAACTCACTGCTCGCATCTGGACCATCTATGACAAACCAAAAAGCCCAAGACAAGGGTAAGCATTGCACTTGCCAAAGACAATGAGCAGAGACCAGGTGTGAGGATAAATAAGCCAAGAGATGCTGGATGGAAACTCATGGGAACGGGGGCACCGATCTCTGAAAATCATACAGTACTTCAATAATGAAAGGCAACTGGGAAGACCTTGAGGCTTTGGCAGATCTTCTGTACTTTGAATGCATTAAGCTTCAGAACTACCTTAACAGAAATGTCTTATTTGGGGCACAGCATAGATGCTACAGGGTCCCCTTTTTCAAAAGGATCTGGTAGCTGTGAATAAGGAGCATCTCAAGGATCCCCAGAATAATCTGAAAACTGGTGATTCTTCTCTCTGCTCCCAGCATGCACAGGCCCCATCAAGGAAAGAACATTGAAAGAAGAGAGCATCAGTTCACCCTTCCCCCATCATCAGAATCAAGCTGCTTAAAGCCCAAGGCATTGGATATTCAAAGTCATTTAACTGGATTTATAAAAAAATTAAAATTAAAAAATTTAAAAAAAAAACTAAAAGAATAGAGGACTAAAGAGATGGCCTAGCAGATGAGGTGTTCATTGTGCAAACACGAGGAGGGCCTGATTTTGATTCCCCAGCACTCATAAAAAGCCATGTGCAACCCGAGCACTGGGAGAGAACAGCACAGAGAGGCAGATCCCTGGAGCGCACACGCCAGCAGGTCTAGTCAATTGCTGAACTCCAGGTCCTAGTGACAGACTGTGCCTCAAAAGAAGAGGTGGAGAAGAGACTTGGGAGTGGACCTGAGTTCAACCTCAGATCTCCAAATGTGCATGAACACATGAGTACACACTTACATATGCACACTCATGTACACACAGAGATGGACAGTATTTCAGTGTGTGCCATGAGAAGGGTAAGAGTCCTACTGAAGGAACTGAACAAACAGCAATGACATTTAGCTATAAATACATTAATCATCAAAGTCTCTCCAACATCAATTCAAAGAAAAGTACAGGGATGGTGGAGCAAGCAACTATCTCTGGTGCCCCTGTTTTTACTGTCCACCATCTCTCAGAGAAAGAAGACAGGACCTGCCTGCCTGATTTAGGGATCATCTTGCCGCCAGTAATTAGAGAAGACTTCAGCCCATTGCTCTTGCCCAGCATGAGAGGGTGGGGTCAAATGGTTGATCCCCTATCTGGTGTTCCATCTGACAAAAAATATGCCCTGTGAAGTGGAACTTTAATTGTGCATATATTTACTAAACTATAAACGATTAATTTATTATCCAATTTTCTTGTCAGTTTGAGAGATGTGTTTAATCCCCACAAAGGAAGGAGGGAATTTAGCATACCATCTGGTTCTCAAGGTCCCAATCTGGAGTTCCCCCCCAATATTTATAGAACACCACCTACCCTGAGTCCATTTCTGAATCAGTTATTAGTCAGGGGAGGGGTGCAGGGCACACTCCTCAGTGCTGGGATTGGAGCAAAGCGTGTATTAACATTTTCCTCCAAGATCATAGATTTTGTCCTTTCAGCAAGTAGAGAATAAGACAGCATATAACACTTTCCATTCCCTCCCTTCATATAGGTGGAAATATTGATTATTAAGGAGGTAAGCATAGGTGATCTACAATGTACGACATTTCAATTTCTTTGTATAATTATATGACTAGACTATGTCTGGTGGTACAGACCTGTCTTCCCAGATAGTTGGGAGGACGAGGCATGCAGAAATTGCAAGTTCAAGGCTACAGAGTGAGTTCAAGATTAGCCTGAGCAATGTGGTAGCACCCTGTCTCAAATGGAAAAAAAAGAGTCAGGGATGTAGCCCTTGCCTACAGAAAGCCCTAGGCTCACTCACCAGACCTGTGAAAACAATTCTATTGCTAAAAGTGAATTGTAGGACTTGATGCACTTAAGACTCTCTTCTGACCAGAAGGCAGCTACCCCATGTGCACTGTATAAATATTCTCGATTACACAAGAATAGGATAAAAAGAAAGTAAGAGTCAGGGTCCTCATGTCAAAACCCTTGTAAGCATCCCTCACAATCCCAGTGAGTTAGGAAGAGGCTACGCCAACCCCAAGGACTTGAAAACAAATCTTTCCAAAGATCATTGGAAGGACAGTCACCCAGACTTCCCATCCAGGACCCTGGACAGAGGTCACCCGAAGCCAGAATTCTTTGACAGCAGTGTGAACTATGGAAGGATTTCTTCCTCACAGGGTCTCTTTCTGTTATACACCAGTGTCCCAGGCTCCATCTCCACTAGGACAGTCCTACTTGTCTTCAAAATCTTTCACAACCCTTGAGAAGCCTTCCTTAGCTTCCCCTGAAAGAGTTATTCACTCTTCCATGCTGCCAAAATGTTTCTTGCATGCATTTATTAGCATGCATGGTAATGAGTGTGATGTATGTGTTTGTTTTCTCTCCTTTCACTGGGAACTTTTCCAGGATGGGAGGGGCTTCCTATTTGTTATTAAAAAACATTCTAAGATGTGGCTTTCATCTTCTCCTTCCCTTCCTACTCTCCTATCAGAAATAAGGAAATTCTGACAACTTCACTCCAATCCTGCTGCCCACTATATTTTGCACCTATTACTGTCTTCCCTGGGGGCATGAGAATACCCTCTCTCTGAGGCAAGGGACTTCCCAGCCTTTTGTTTCTATCCTATTGCAATCTATTTGTCCACAGAATACAAAATCAAGGGATTTTTTAAAAATGTAAATCAAGGGAGTGGGGTGAGAGCTCAGTGTGTACATTGAGGACCTGAGTTCAGACCCTCTGCAATCATCTAAGTAAAGCCAGTTGTAGTTCTTCACATCTATAATCTCAGTGCTGGGAAGGTGGAGATATATGGAACCTAGATGCTCTTTGGCCAGCCAGCCTAGCCCAGATGGTGAACTCCAGGTTCAATGAAAGACCTTGTCTCAAAAGATAGGTGGAGATCAATGGAGGAAGACTGATTCTGGCCTCTCAATGTGCATGGGAGAGTTCACCTACATACACACTCACAAACATACAAGTCCTCTACATCCTTTCCTGAAATCTAAACACAGGGGTTCCTTTTTGGTTATTGGCCCACCCCAGGCTTGTTTGCACCAACTAGTCCTTGACCTTTCCCCCTGATATTTGCATATGACATGGTACCTGCCCTTGATATGCACACATTAGTTGAAAGGCAATGCCAGATAAAGGCCCCTATATCTCATGTGCATAGACACTCACCTGGCTGCTCACTATCATGTCAACTAAATTTAATTCATATTTGTAAAGGTTGACCTTGACTGTCAACTGGACAAGATTGAGAGATATCTGGGAGATTTATAAAGCACTCTTCTGGGTCATTTCCAGACACTCTGTACATCATGAGGAATCTGACAAAGCAAAGGTGATGGTCCCTGGATGGCTGCACAATATGATAGCGTTACTAAAGCAGGGTAAAAAGTAAGAGGAGGGACCTAGATGGAAGAAGGGCTCCATCCTAAACTCCCCCTCCCTGCTTCCTGTACATCATGATGTGAACATACTGCCTCATACTTCCACCACTGCAATGTTCTGCCTCACAGTTTGCCAGTGACCACAGAGTGAACCCTCTGAGACTGTAAGTCAAGATAAATTACATTGTTTGGGTATGCATGCTATTTCTTCACAGCACTGACAAACTCAAGCAATCATTTATTATAACTGAAAACAGGCTTCTTACATACTGATTTGTGCATTTCTGTCTCTCCCTAAATTATAAAGTCCATTAGAGCAGAGATCTTTTTGTTTGTTTGTTTGTTCCAAGATACTACCACAGTGCCTAGCACATTTAAATCATTCAGTATATTTTAAAACTAATTCATAGATTTGCAGAATTATAAGCACAATTCTACTCAAGTCCAAAGCCTGGAGAGCTGAGGATGTAGCTGAAACTGGTAGCGTGCTTCTCTAGCATGCACAAAGACCTGGGTTCAGTTCCCAGCAGTGCATGAACCAGCTGTGTACACCTATAATCTCATCATTTAGGAAGTAAAGGTTAGAGGATCAAAAGTTCAAGACTGCCCTCACCTACCTAGCGAGTTTGAGGTCAACCTGAGATCCTGCCTCAAAAAAATATTAAAGTTATAAGAGTTTTTTTTTTTTTTCCAAAATTTGGGAAGGGGAAAGGTTGCTTTTGATTTTCCATCTCTGAGCCAGGAAATGATTACAACAGAACCTTTAACAACTAAAAGGAAAGACAGGGGCTTATGGATATTTAAATAAATCTATGCATAAATAGAAATGCTAATGTATGCAGAAAGTACCAACCACAACTGCAAACCTCCTAATTAATGGATTAGCATCCACTTAAATAACAGCACAGAGGCAGCTCTCTCAGGCACCGGGCCCTTGCTCACAGATAGGAGAAGATGGGGTCCGGACCTGCTGCAATCCAGCCCCATCATGCTTTGCCTGGCCTTCCAAATGAACTACTAGCTGAGCCATCAGCCTTGGGGAAATGTCTGCCAGCACAGATGAGGCTTCACTCCATCAAATCACCCTAAGGAGGCGTTAGTCCCATAATCTGAGAGTCCAGGGAAGACAGTGACAATTTTTATTCCAACCCTTGGTAGCCCACAGTCCCTGGAGCCTTCCTGCCCATGTTCATCTTTTCATCCACTCATTTCCCCAGTGACGTGCATCTAAGCAGAATTTTTAATTTTTCATTCTGCTTAGAGGCAAGGGGGTCACCGACTGGCTCAGAAAACCCCCTTCAGGAGCTTGCTTTGGTAATTCCAAGGTGGCTTGTCAACACCGCCTCCTTTCCATCCGTGCAGGATTCAAAAGGAAAACATCCCAGTTCTTAGAAGAGTGATGGGGCTCTGAGCGAGTACTCACTTTAGAGTTATGTCAATACAACAACAGAGCAGCTGGGAAGAAATAAGGTATTTCAAAAACCAGCTGGTGGCTTTCTTGATGGTGGGTTTGATGATCATTTTCTTCAGCACCATGGATGGGGACAACAGAGGGTGTGGATTAATGATTGAAAACAATTTGGAGCAAATCAAGATCCAGGTGAGTTAGTGGCCAAGATAACACCAGTGCCATCTCCATGACTGACACTAGCACTAGATGTGTGATTTCCTAATTCTGCCCTCCAAGGAAAGCAAAAATGAGCTAAAGGAAGGGGGAACACCAGTCTCCCTCTAGATCTTGGCTGTAGCATATTTAAGAGCCACCCACATGACTGAAAAGTCCCAATGGGGTACTGGGAAGGACCTACCTCCATCAGTAAAATACTTGCCATAAGGACTTGAGATTTCTCCCCAGAACCCACATAAAGGCATGGTGATACATGCTGGTAATCCGGGTGTAGGAAGGGTGGAGATAGGAGGGACCCTGGGGCTCCTTGTCCAGCTGGCCTAGCCTACTTGGTGAGTTTCAGGCCAATGAAGAGACCTTGTCTCAAAAATCAAGGTGGGGGGAGAGATGGCTTGGCAATTAAGCACTGGCTTTTCTGGTAGAGTACCCAGGTTCTGTTCTCCGTACTCACATGCAGTTACCAACCAACTCTAACTCCAGTTCTAGGGGATTCAATGTCTTCTGGCCTCCATGGGTTTGTCCACATGGGTGTATGTCCATACATGCAGGAAAAATGTTAAAGAAAGCAAGGTGGAGCCAGCTAGATGGCTCAGTGGGTAGACCCTTGCTGTGTAAGTCTGGAGGCTTTTGTTAGATCCCTGGGACCCATATAAGGATGAACAGAGAAAGCTGACTCCAAGTTCACAAAGTTGTCCTTTGACCTCCATAGACAGTCACAACATATGCACCCATATGCACACAGATCATATACACACACATACACACACACAAATAAATAAATAATAAAGTAAATAGATAAATTTAAAAAGTAAAATTAGGTGGACAGTGCCTGAGAGACAACGTCCAAGGTTGATCTCTGGTCTGTGGGCAAAGAGCACTAGATACATGTGAACCCATACACATATAAACATGCACACACACACATACACACACACACACACACACATATACCCACACAAAAGAAAAGTTCCAACAAGCACCCTGCCTCAGTTAGGAATCTTCTGCTTGTAACAGACAACAACAGAAAAAGAAAAACAAAGTTTGCTTAAGAGAAAGGATTAGGGAGGATAGACTTGTGCAGGAAGAGGAATGACTGAAGGTTAATCTGTCTCCATAGAGAGCTCTCCAATCTCCATTCTCCTCCACCTGCCCCATTTTACTCTCTGCATTTGTGATTTCAGCATTTTAGATCTTATATATAGGGTGAGATCATGTCTGGCAAATATATATATATATATATATATATATATATATATATATACTGCTTTAAATGGCAGGAATGTTTCTCTGTCTCTATTTCTCTATCTTTCTCTATTCTCTCTCTTCTTTCTTTGCTGCTGGAGAATGAAAGAGTATTCTATTAAATATACATATATATATACTACACAAGAAATGTATACAGTTGTTTTTCGAAGGGCTAGGGATTAAAATAGGATCTCATACACACTAAGCATATACACTATCCCTTAGGCTTCCATTAATTTTTTTTAATTACATTTATTTACTCTTGAATGTGTTTTCATGCCAAGGCATGTGTGGAAGTCAGAGGACAACTTTCAGTAGTCAGTTCTCTCCTTTCTCTATGCAGGTCCTGAGATTGAACTCAAGTCCTCAGATTTGGGAGCGAGTTCCTTTACCAGCCAATACATCCTGCCAGCCCTCTTTTTACTCTTCAAGACAGAGTCATACTGAGATTCCCAGGCTGTTTTTGAATTTACTCTGTAGGCAAGTTAAGCCTTGAGCATTAGATCTCCCTTCCTCCACCACCTGAACATCTGGAATTATATTGTGTCACAAAGCCCTGTTTCAAACTAAAAAATATTAATACTAAGTATGTTAAATGACTCTTAAATATCATCTTTGGGTCTCAGTTTCCATACTTTTCTTGGTTCTGCACACTACATGCTTTTGATTCACCAACTCCTTGTTGGGCCCCATATGGTGCCAAAATGGCTGCCAGCTTCTTTATACCAACATAGTCCCAAGTTTCATTAAGTTTTTTAAATCTTACAGGCTCATGCACTGGTTCTTAATGGCATATGGGCTCAACTTTCAACAGTCATGATTACTGGAAACAAATTCCTTTGACTAGTTATGTGTAATATACCTGCTCTTTCCCTGGAGACTAAAATAAGGGAACTGTAACCAGAAGTCTGAAGAACGGAGAGTGTTGGAGAGTCATTTTGTAGGATCATCAGGCATCAGCCCAGAGCCAAGGAATAGATATGGGGCTGCAGAACTGACAGCTGCCCACTGCACACCCTAATGACAAACGTATCTGAACTGTAAAGAACAGAATTCCAAGTGCAGTGAGGTTAAAAATATAATAATCAGGCAGCCAGAAGCAGCTGAGTGACATAGGCGATTTTCTTTGTTTCACATAACCTTGAGCTGGCGGCTGTTTTATGAGCCTGCGAGCAGATTTATCACCCAAATATCTGGAGTTTAAGTTTCTGCTAATGGTTTTATTTTTTTAGATATCTCTCTTGATTTTTTTTATGTGCATGAGCATAAGGTCTGCATGTGTGTAAGTGTACCCATGCTGTGCAATGCCCTCAGAGGTCAGAAGAGGGGGTCAGAGTCCCCTGGAACTGGAGTTAAGGATGGCTGGCTGTTCACTGCCATATGGGTGCTGGAGAAATAACAGCAGAAGTTGACCTTTAGCCTCTGTTCTAGTTTGTTTCTACATTGCTGTGACAAAATATTCTGACCAATACCACCTCGAGGAAGAAAGGCTTCCACCTCCCAGGTCACACAGTTCATCACTAAGGGAGCCAAGGAAGGAGCTCAGGGAAGGAACCTGGAGGCAGGAGCTGAAGCACAGACAATGGAGGAACGATGTTTTAGTGGTTTGCTCCCCTGGTCCATGTTCAGCCTACTTTCTTATACAATAGACACCCCGTGCCCAGGGATGGCACTTACCACAGAGGGCTGGACCCTCATGCAGCACTCAACAACCAAGAAAATACCCAGCAGACATGGCCATAGGCCAGTCCAATGGATGTATTTCCCCAAATGAGGGTCCCCCAAACCAGGTGTGTCAAGTTGGCACTAAAGCTATCCAGCACGGCCTCCAAATGCATGTGTGCACATATATGATCCCCCATGAGCACAGATACACACACACACACACACACACACACACACACACACACAGTATTTCTTGGAGACTGCTCTGTACTTGGTTTCCTTTTCCAAATGTATTTTCCAGCCATGTGGCGCTGGTGTCTGGCATTTTACGAAGAAGGAATTACTTGCTCAATTCCGTGCCTCCTACTGTAGTTGAAGTATGACACACAAGTCATTTTGCTAAGCACTTTCCAAGCACTGCCTTGCAGGGCTCTCTAACAGCCTTACCAGGTAGGCATGTCATCTTCCCACTTCAAAGATGAGGAGACTGACACACAGAAAAAGGGAAGTTAATAAATGTCATGGTCTGTGAAACCCAAAATGTAAAGACAGACCCATGTTCTTACCACCCTATGACTCCGCTTCCCCTTCCAAAACGCAATAGTTGGAAGGATTTTAAGAGGTCAGATCTTTCACAGACAATTTGGCCACAGGAATGGGTAAGTTACAGGGTGAGTTTGTCACAAGCTCAGCTTCTCCCGCTTCCTCTGTTTTTACATGTCTTTCCTTCACTTTGTGATACAGCATGGAAACCCTCATCAGATGCCAGAGCATGCTTGTGGATGTCCCAGCCTATAAAGATGAGCAATAACTCACCTTCTTTTATAGACTGCCAAGGCTGTTATAGTGTCTTGTGACTTTTCCTCACACATGTAAAGAAACATCCATTAACCCCAGATAAGGAGAGCACAGGCAGACTCAAGAAAGGATTCCATTCAGGTTTAGTCTGATGAACCGAAGAGTCTCTGAGGATTACTTACAGGCACATGGGTGACTCAAAGGCAACTGCTCTACTGAGAGGTTCCCTGGGCAGCTACACCACTCAAAAGTCCTTCCCACAGTGTAGACAACCTATGAAGACTGTGCCACTGAAGAGTCCCTCTCACAGTGTACAAGGCTCATGAAAATCTGTACCACCAAAGAGTCCTCTGGGCAACATTTGAACAGTTATGCTATCCAAGAGTCTCAACTTCAGTCAGTCTTCCACTTCCTAGATAACCTTGGGGAGGGAAAGGAATCCATGAAGATCTCATGAAGGTTCCTCAGCTCCATGAGCCCCATGAGCTTCCTGTTCCTTCTATGAGGGACTGTTACCAGACTCAACTTCATGAGAGTCTCTTTGCAGAGATCATAGTTGCTCTGATTCAAGATGGTGATGGAGGTGTCCGAACCCAGTAAACAGCTATATAGCTTTAGCAACAGAAGAGAACAAGAGAGTCATTGCATACAATGCCCACTAAGCAAACTGCCAATTCCATTCCCTGTTATATACATGCAGAAAACAAGGGCTTGCCCCGCACTGGGGGCTTGATCTGGTTCACCTGTTAACATCTTCTTCCCATGGTGATTCCATGAAGGAGTTGAACATTACCAACTGCTATTGTCAAGTGTGAGTTTTATGCCTGGAGAGGAGTCTGCAGACCACACAGAGAAATGGGGCTGAGATGGGATCAGGAGTCACCCTCAAGTACAGCTACAATCAATAGATAAACAGCACAGTCATGGGTGTGAATTCAATATAAGATGCAGGCTGGGATTAATCCATGCATTGAATTCCATGACAAGGATGCTCATTGGTTAGAGAACAAGCATTCCAAGCCTGGTGTGGTGTTGCACACCTATAATCCCAGCATTCAGAAGTTGGAGGCAGAGGGATCCGCAGTTAACTTGGGATACACACACACACACACACACGCACACACACACACACACACACACAGAGAGAGAGAGAGAGAGAGAGAGAGAGAGAGAGAGAGACCCTCTACCAACAGAAATAAATAAAAGGAAAATCAGGTATTTCAGGACATAGGCTTGGTAAGTTCTGTATGGTGCTATGCAGGGATCATGGGCTGTATCAGATTATGGAAACTGTGAAACTGGTACCTTGGTCTTCAATTAAAATGCCACAGCTAAACGCCATGAGACCAGGCACTTACAAGCTTTTTCACACACTTACAAAGCAGCCTGGAAGATGAAATTCTTCATTTGTTCCTTCAAAGAAATAAGCATGAGGTTCTATAACTAGATGAGGGAGGTAACCTTTGAAGCCCTTTGACCTTGACCTTCTGCAGTGGGTGGAAGCCTCACTGTATGAGTTCCTTTGTTCTGTGTTCCTCCCTCAGAGCAGCGCAGGATTTATGCTAGGCATAAAGGAAATATGTTTAGGCCTTCTGGAAGAGAAATCTATACAGGGAGAAAATGGGAGACAGGATTAAAGTAGGAATGACATTGTGTGGTTCCACCCTGGCAAACCTCAGCTGAATGAAAACGCAGACGTGTTTTAGGGCGAGGTAGGGAGAAATGTAATTTTCCTGCGATATTTGTGTATTATTTTTATCTTCCTCCACAAATAAGATGATGATTGGATTCAAATCACATTTCAAACAGGATTCATTGCTGAAATGTCAAAAATGAGGCAGCATTCAACTCTAGCAGAACCTTGAAATCTGTTCCATAAAAGGCAATTTCAGCATAAAGTATGGTTAACCTTGAATAGTCAGATTAATGACCCAGCACCTACCAACCAGACGCTCGTGAATAAACAAAACTTTACAAGCAAATTGAGCAACATCTCAGAAGGAAGGCAAAACCAAAGGCGATAAATGACGGGAGCAGAAAACATTCCGGGGCGGTGCAAGGATGATGAGCGCATGAAAACAGACTGCAGAATAAAGAGAAGTCTTTATTCCCTCTTGACATCCTCATATTAGGGTCAGTGAGATGTCTCAGCAGGTAGACACATGCTGCCAAGTCTGACAACCTGAGTTTGAGCTCCAGAACCCACATGGTAGAAGCAGAGATCAAGCACTCCATGGAGCTCCCATCCAAACACATATACCAGAAATGGTTTTTCCTTCTGCCCCTTTTCCCCTTCCCTTCCTCTTCTTCCTTCTCTTCCTTTCTTGACAGTGGAGACTAAACCAGGGGCTAATACATGTTAGACAAGTACTCTATCACTGAACTACATCCTAATACTTAATTGACAATTGACAGTTGGCTAAATTGGGCCTTTAATGCACTCGCTAGCCCAGACCTCCAATGCATTTGGGTTTTCCTACCTCTCCTTATTGAGTAGTTAATTACCAAAAGGCCAGGATCTTTATCTCTTTCTTCTAGAACATCAAATATGAGTATGCTTACCTAACCTGTGCCATGTGCTGTGCTTTGGGACAGAGGCTGAAAACTATGCTAGAGACCTCTACCCTGGGGTCTGTTTATGTATGACCTAACAGATAAGAAATGCTCTTACAATTTCAATACTTAGAGATGCAACCTTCAGAAGAAGAAGAATATTCTGGGACATGTGAAACTTACAAGTTCAAATGTCAGCATTCAAAAATAAAGTTTTATTGGAGCACAGCCACATTCATCTGAACACCTGTGGTTGTTGAGTGCTTTCAGGCTCCAAAGGTGAGATCAAGAAGGAAGAAAGACCCTGCAGTCCACAAGTCTGGATTCTTACCCCTTTTGGAAAACTTTCACGGCCCTGCTTAAGAGAAAGAAAGGGACAAATCCCATATGTCACCTATGGAGTCTTCTTCCTGTAGTTTGTAACAGAGCAGTAGAGGCAGATAGGCAGAGCAGGAAAGGTCTTGGTAATGAGATGAGTTCCACCTCCTGAAAGAAGCGGGGACATAGGACAGGCCGGGATCTCACAGCAGCAGATACAGTAGTAAGGCCATGGAACATGAAGGCCCAGCGTCTGACCTGTCACTCAGGATCCCACATCCCTAAAGGCATGACAGCTGAAGTTCGGTCTGCCCCATGATCAAATGGGCAGGCTCAGACTTGATGACCACAGACTGTATTTGACATCAAGTACCCAGAGCAAGACACTGGGACAGGTGGCCAACTCATTACCTCATTCTTCAGGTCTTCTTAATTTAAAGGCTAACCTCATCCCAACCCAAACTATAGAAGGATAAGACCTGTTGATTTCACCATGTTCTCCACTAACGTAAAGAACCACAGAGCCCACTGCATCTCACTTATGAAATATCTCAGGAATCCATCCCTTCCTCCTCAGCTCTCAGATCCAGTTAGCTGTTTTTCATATTCCTTCCTCCATCAGCATCCAAATACCCCCCAACACAGGCTTGCAGGCATCATTCTGCCTCTAAACTGTCCTCTGTAAACCATCTACATTTGCCATTGCACATTAACGATCTCCAGCAAGATTAGAAAGGTGATTCTCCTTGCAATAAGCAATCTAGGAAATGCTCCCATGAAGACGGGAGCCCTTTGGTTTCCTCTTCATACTGGTAAAGGAGGATGCTTACGTCCTGTGCTGGCAACAGTAAGAAAGAATAGAAGCTCTTTGGATGATGGTGGTGATTAGAGAAGTAAACTGGGAAGGCATATGTCTGTACCCAAGAATTTGGCAATATTCATCAGCACCAATGGTAACTCTTCATTTGGACCCAGTATTCCTCTTCTGAGGTTCTATTTTAGGAAAATTCTTGTATGTGCCCCCAAAGAGGTTTGTTCAAATTTATTCATTCTGTCATTACCTTTGAGACAGAAGGAAGGAGAAAGAAGAAACAACCTAATTGTACCTTTAGTTCCACATCCAAATTTTGTCCAATGATCCTTAGCGGTGGCTGCCATTCACGTTCCCTGAGAGCCTCAGCCCACTTGCCTTTCTATGCTTTATCTTGAGGTCATCAGTAGTTTACTTCCTGTGTTCAAGACTACAAACACTAAGTTCTAGTAAAGAAGATAACACACCTCTTAGATGCATTCAGTGCAAGTGGACTGGGAGTTCTGTAGACCCTCATATGCCTTAGTGCCTTATTCCCATCACTGCTTCCTTTCCAAAAATAACATCCCTGCCATTGAACTGTCTTCACCTTTTAGTTCCCAGGGCTTGGGGCACAGAACACGTGTGATGAAAATATGAATAAGGGACTCAGGTGATGGCTCACGTAACAAATCATTTCCCTTGCATTCAAGACAACTTGGTTTGATCCCCAAAATTCATATGAAATAGTTTAAGCACGTTGATGCGTGCTTGTAATCCCAGCACTGGGAAGGTAGACACAGGTTCATTCCTACGGCTTGCTGGCAAGCTAGCCTAGCCTACTTGACAAGTTCCAGGACAGCGACAGACCACCCAATCAAAATCAAGGTGGATGGCGCTTGGGAAACAACACTCAAGTTTGTTCTCTGGCCTCCACATGCATTCATACACATGCTGTGCACTTACACAAACACATGCACATGCAGAGGCATGAAAAGTTCTCCCACTTTCCATGTGTCTATTTAAAGCATCATTTACTCTCCCATCTTCTACCTCCCCCCACCTTCAGATGCCTTCTTCCTCGAGAGAGACAGCAAATGTCAACACAGGGGAATGTGCCACAAATCCCTGCCACACAGCCCACAGACTTCTCAAAGATGAAGCTTTCCCTTCCTCCTTCTGTTAGGGAGAGAGCTGTCTGCTTTCACATCTGCCCCCTTCAGTGGTGCTGTACTGCCAGGTAGACCCAGTTATCCCATTCACTGCAATAGAGCCTTCCCAACCCAAGACCTGCTTAGGCATTCCCCATCCAGTAACCCTTCCTTCACCCTCTGCCCGTCTACCAACTCACCCAAAACCTCTGCTTTCCTCGACCTCAAACCTCCTGGGATAGCTTCTACTTCCCTTCTCCCGTGAGATCCTCACACTCACCCTTTCTGTTCTCCCAATGGTGATGATGTCATTGATAATTTGCTATGTCATTACCTCCAATGGACATGACCTAATGTGATATCCCTCGGTGACAACATGCATGATCCCCCTCTATCATTCCTTGATTTTCTTCAATATCTACTCATTCTCCAGATTTTGGTCTCTTTGGCTATCCTCCTTCAAGCTCTTGATTCCTCCTGTCCTCTCTTTGGTGTAGGATGACTATAGACTTTATTACACCAATTGAGACACACCGAAAGTAAAGGTGTAGGAGGCTGTTAGCAATAAATCTAGAAATTCTGGATGATAACTCAGACAGTCAAATGCTTGTTGTGCTCTTTACTTGATACTCAGCACATGTAGAAAAGGCCAGGCATGGCAGAGGTACACTTGTAATCCCAGTATCAGGGAAGAAGAGGCAGGAGGATCCCTGGGCCTTATTGGCAAGCCAGTCTTAGTCTAATCTGTGAGCTCCAGGACTCAATGAGAGACCCTATCTTACAAAAAAGATGGTGTGCTCCTGGGCAAAGATGACCAAAGTTGACCTTGGACCTCCACAGGCATGTGCATACATGTACACTTGTACCTACAGAAACACATGTACACACACAGACACCAAAAGAAATCAAGTTGGTACAGTGATAAAAGCATTAATATTTTGGATTCTTTGTACATATGGTGTGATGGTTAATATTGATTGTCTGTTGACAGGATATAGAATCACCTAAAAGACAAAACTCTAATCATGCCTGTGAAAGAGTTTCTAGATTATGTTACTCGACAGGGGAAGACTCATCCTGAGTACAGGAAACACCAGATCATGGGCTTGAGTCCCAGAACAAATAAAAAGGAGAAAGGGAGTCGAGCACCAGCATTCATTACTTTCTACTTCCTGAGTGTGGACACAATGTGACTGCCTCATGTTCTGGCCACCATGCCTTTCCTGTGACGGTGACAATGGATTGTACCGCATGGAGCAGTGAGCCATATTAAACCCTGCTTTCTTTAAGTAGCTTGTATCAGAAATTTTGTGACGGATGGCAACAACAAATGTAAATTATACACATGGCCCTTTACCACCTCATTCCACCTCTATCCCAGGGCAGTACTTTCCGATGCCCTGGGTTCAAGCACCATCACATTTGCGGTGATAAGCTGTAATCTTCAGTTGTATATGCCACAGGTCTCTCACACTCAGAATCCCTCATGGAAGCTCAATATCTTTCTCCTCAAATTTGTATTTCTGACAGGTCAGTGCCATCTATTCAAAGGGACCCAAGTAGAAACCTGGGACTACACTCTGTCTCTGCATTCCTGACACACAATCACCAACTCCTCTCTTCTCCTGCATGCAAGTCTTCTTTGGGAAGAAGACTTCCCCAAAGTCTTCTCTCCTTTACTCCTTTGCTTCCCAAGGAGTAATTTTTGCTCCACCAAATAAAACTACAAAAATCAACCTTGACCCCTCACCTCACTCCAAATCTATTCTGTACACCTAAGGAAGAGTGATCTTTCTGGAACTGTTCAAGAGGTGTTATAAATGTGATCATCATAAACTTGTGGGAACTATGTAGAAGGTAGAAATTGGCTGTCTAGTAATCTTTAACGGTCAGCTTGACATTACCTAGAGTCATCTGAGAGGAAAGCCTTAACTGGGGAATTTCCTAGATCATATTGGCCTGTGGGCATGTCAATAGGGGACTGTCTTAATTATGACATGACACAGGAGGGCCTAGCCCACTATTGGTGGCACCATCCCTAGGCAGGTGGTCCGGAACTATCTAAGAAAGCTAGCTGGGTATATGCCGACTTGGAGCTAGGTAGTAGGCAGCGTCCTCCGTGGTTTCTGCCTCAAGCTTCTGTTTGCGATCTTTCTCTAACTTCCTTCGTTGATGGGCTGTGACTTGGAACTGTAAGTTAAAACTTTTCCTCACAGAAATTGCTTTTGGTCATGGCGTTTGTCACAGCAACAGAAATGAAATTAGGATAGGGGCTGACAAACGAGGGAGAGAGGCAGAGAGATAGAGGCACAGGGACACAGTGAGGGGACCAATGAGAACAAAGTAAAAGGGTACACATGAATAAAAATGTGGCAGCGTTGCAAACATTCCTTCCCTGGGTAGATGTAAGCAGTATCTACCTCTGCCTCATAAGGTCTCAAAGACAAACCAGAGTGACCTGGAAAAGCAAATGAGTTTATTGAGTTCACATGAAGAGTATTGTGATGGGCTTACTCACAGGACTTTGTGGGACCCCAAAACAACTGCACTGGAAAGTCTTCACTCAACTTGAATGATTGCTTCCCCATAGATGCATAAGTAGAACTTCTCTCGATGAACCTCCCTGAGCCTATATACTCCATCACCTCCTGAGATCCTGAAACCAAGTGCAGTCAGGACTGCGAAGAGTGGCCAGAATCCAAGGTGAGGGCACAACATTCCCCTCCTATGAAAGAATGCCAATAGTCAACAAGCCTGGTCATGATGGATTCTTCCAGCAGACACAAAAATTCTGGTGAAGATGGTAGTTATCTGGATTGGAGGACCATGTTCTGCAACACACAATAAAACCCATTTCTTTGGTTTTATTTATTTACCAGCAAAAAAAAAAAATTACAAAGAAAAGCAGATTCCTAGGTTGTGGGAAAGCTCTGAGAGCAATTCCAGATTGCCTCCGTCTACAGGATGTGATGGGATGAGCTCCAACTTCCTGACCTCTGGGGTGGAATGGACACCTGAGTCGGCTGTGTTTGGGCCTCGGTCTGCAGCCAAAGATCCAGAGAGGTACTCTCTCTGTGCCTAGCAACCTTCTAGCCAGGATCTACAACTTACCACCTCCAACAAAGCAGGTAACAAACAAATGAAATGAAACAGCACAAAGAGAAGTACAGTGGATGTCAAACTCATGAATGACATGGAAGCCATACATCAAGCCAGGGTCAACAAAAGTGGTCTCTGTTGTGTGTGTGTGTCGGGGCGGGGATGTTACATGGGATCAACTCTAAGAAAAGCAATGTGGAAGAGAGATCAAGGAATCAGGAAGGGCCAGAGATACCAGGATGGAATCAACTCAGTTAGAACGAGTAGCATCTGAGTATACTCACACACTTGGATTCCCAGCTGGAAGAGGGCTGTGTATACTCTGACAAGACAAGACACAAAGAATGAGGTGACAGAAATCCTAAATTCTCATCACGGCCTCTATAGGAGCTGCTTTAACCATGCCACCAGGCAGAAGACTCCAGACAGTTTTCGGGAAACCTCAAGGTACCAGGTTTGAGGAGTCTGGATAGCCATCTTCCCGGCAGGTCCAGATGTGCAGAGTCATGGCCTCCAGCAGAGATGAAAGAGGAAGATGGAGGTACAGGCCTGGCAGCTGCTCACTGAGCTCCTGGCAGATGGAGATCGAAGACTGTAGGAGCTGAATGAGGACAGCCATCTGTCAGGATAACCATGTTCCCAAACAATACGTGTGCTGGTAGAAGAGCCAAAGTCCATCTTCACAGAGGAAATAACATCTTAGACTGGGGTGGGGTGGAGTCCTGTCTAAGGGTATCCACAGCCTGCCAGGAAAGGGAAGAGACAGATGGATAGAGGAAAACAAAACAGACTGCCTGATCACCCTCATCATTTTTAGAGGGACCCTGAAGGATCAAGATGGGAAGCAGCACATTCCAGGCCACATCTATAAGCAGGAGGCATCTTGATACAGTGCCAGGCAGGGTCTTTCCACATCTATCACCCCTGAATCAGGAGGCCACAGCTTGAGTATGCAGGGAATCTACACCCAGTATGCTTCATTCTATTGTATGTGGCCTGGCACTCCATCATTGCCTCTATATAAAATTACGTTCCTGATTAAAATTTTAGTGCCAAACATTTTATATGATTACAGACAGAAAGTCAAAATTTGCATTTAAATAGGCATATTAAAAAGACTCTGTTGAGGGGAGGGCAGTAACAGTATTGAGATCTTGAGGCATCTTCTGATAGGAATGGAGGCTCTCTCTGTGGACTGGTTCATTTCTGTCAACACATTGATTCTCCCTGTACTCCACTGAAGTACATGTGAGCAGACAGGATCTGGAGAGCAGCATAGAATTCTTTGCTAAGACCTATTAGAGTCCACAGCTATGCTGTTCATTCATTCATTCATTCATTCATTCATTAGTTCATTCACTGTTTATTCAGCCAATCTGCATTGTTTTCCTTACTGAGCTAACTAGCGTGTTCTGGGTTCCCTACAGGAGATGAAGCCTTTACAAATGTGGTAAGTTGAAATGAGGTCATGCTAGGTTTAGGGTGGGTCCCGATCCAATGACAGCTGTTCTTATAAGATATGAAACTTTGGGCTGGGAAGGGAGGTCATTTGATAGGTGCTTTCCTGACATGCATGAACCCCTGGGTTCCCTCTCCTGCACTGGATGAACTAGATGTGGTAGTGCACACCTGTAATCCCAGCACTTGGGAAGTAGAGATCAGAAATCCAAGATCATTTGCATTAGTTATTTTTCTGTTGTGGTAATAAAACATCTTGACCAAGGCAATTCATAAAAGAGAGTTTATTGGGGTTTTGGTTAGAGGAATAAGAGTCCACCACAGCAAGGGAGGCACATCAGAAGACAATGGGAGCAGAAACTGAGGGCTTACATCTTCAGTCACTCACAGGAAGCAGACAGAGCAAGTTCAAAGTGGGGTAAGGCCATGAACTCTCAAAGCCCGCTCCCAGTGGCATGTTTCTTCCTCCAGCATGGCCACACGGCCCTAACCTCCACAAACAGCACCTCCAACTGAGGACAAGTATTCAATGTCGTTCAAATGGAGATATTTTTTTCATCCAAACCACTATGTCATCCTATATAATGAGTTTGAGGCCAACCTGGGCCATATGAGACCTCGTCTCATAAAAGAAACAATAGGGCTGAAGAGATGGCCCAGCAGTTAAAAAGCTTGCAATTCAAGCAATAAGAAGGGAGTTCAGATCCCATGAAGTCATATAAATACTGAGTTGGCCTGGTGGCTTGCCTTTAATTCAGCTTCCAAAGGCAGAGACAGGTGGGACCCCAAAGTAAGCTGTGTCTGTGAGAGATTGTCTTGACTGATGATTGATGTGAGAGGACCAAGCCCACTGCAGGTGGCACCATTCCTAGGCTGGTGGGTTTGCACTGCATAAGAAAGTTAACTGAGCATGAACTAGAGAGCAAGTCAGTGAGAGTATGCTCCATGGTTTTTGCTTCAATCCAGTTCCTTCTTCAGCTCCTGCCCTGAAGTCTCTCAGTGATTATGGATTATGACCTGGAATTGAAAGTCAAATAAACCCTTTCCTCCCTGTTTTCTTTTGGCAACAGTGTTTAGCTCATCAGGAAAACAAGCTAGAAAGGGTCCTTGAAGACATACCACTGATGAATGGGGGAGAAGGCCATTTGGAGATAGATAGACTCGGAAGTGATGTTTACATGAGCATGGGATGACATTCCTCTCCATTCTAGAATCTGTGAGAGGCATGGAAAGTTTGTTCCCTAGCTGGTTTAAAGGAAGCTCGGCCCTAAGGACAGCCTGATTTAAAATATATAAGCTCCAGAACCATGAGAAAGAAAATTCATACTGTTCCAGTTCATGATGCTCTTGGTGCAGGGCTACAGAATGGCAACAGCAATCACAAAGGTATGAGGTTGGATCCTACGAGCCACACATGAAGAGAGGACTTGTGACATGAGACCCATGTAGAGGCAATGTGAACAGATGCTGGGAAGAAAGTTCTAGTCAGGGAAGTCTCCTGACATCAGAGGCAGAGATGGGGAGGTGACTGCTATGAAGTGAGGTATGTCAGGAGATGTCAGGAGGCTCATCAACATCAGAGGCTGGATCCTCCCCTAGACCCCTTCACAGAGGAAATGGCCTTGTGACACCAAGACTTCTGACTTTTGTTTCTAGAACACTGAGGAAATAAATGTAGGCTTATTAAGTTACCTAGCTTGTGCTGATTTCTCTAGGCAGGCCCAGCAATCAGATACACTTGCACTCTAAGTCTAAGGCAACAGAATATGGTGGTGTTGGGGCGGAGATACAGTATGAGGAACAAAGATAGTAATCCCATGGAGCTAATGACTAGTGGACAGAGAAACAAGTGTAAGAATCACAGATACAATACGAATCTGTGGTGGGGTGAATGTTCAGGGAGAGAACGTTACACAGGGGCCTCAGCATGGAAGGGGCATGGTTTACACTGAGATTCCAGGATGCCTCTTCCCAAGTAGAAAATGAGCTCAAACATGAAAATACTAGAGTATGGGAAGATGGCCCAGCTGAGAAAGTGCTTGCCATGAAACCAGGAAGACCTGAGTCCAGGTCCCAGAACTCATGCTTAAAAAAAAAAAAAAAAAAAACTGGGCATCAAGCTGGGGTGATGGATTACTGGGTAAAGCACCTGCCCCACAAATTGAGGACCTAAGTTTGGATCCTCACAGACCATGTAAAGCCAAGAGCAATAGTGGGTGTCTGTGATATCAGAATTTCCATGATCAGATAGGGAGGCTGGGATAGGAGACTTCCCACCAGCTCCTGACACCCAGACAAATGAATCGAGCAACAACAAAGTGATCTTGTCTTAAATAAGACGGAGGGTGAGTGCTGACAGTCAAGGTTCCTCGTGCCTCATATGCATGTGCATGTACATGTTCACACTCATACACATGAATATGTGCACACAAACACAAGATTAAAAAATTCAAAAGCCAGGCACGATGACACGTACTTGTAATCCCAGTGCTAGAGAGGGAGAGAGAGATAGATTCACTGTTCAATCAGCCTAGCCTTTTTGTCAAGCTCAAGACTAGTGAGAGACCAGGTCCCATAAAGCAAAATGGTTGGCATCTGAGAGAAGACACCCAAGAATGAGCTGTGGCCTCCACATTCATGTACTTGCCGAGAGAGGGAGAGGGAGGGGAGAGGGAGAGAGAGAGAGAGAGAGAACAGGTAAAAGTATAACCCAAGTCCACTGATCCCTATAGAAACACCTGTTGGTGCCGACATCACAGAAAGGCATTAGTAGCATAATTCTAATGTCCCCTCTTCCTCTCTTTCTGTGACCAGTAGGGGGCTTCACCCTCACTGTGTAATGGAGCTGTAAGAGGGAGAAGAGGCAGGAAGGATTCCATTCTTCGTGAGTTCCCTTCCTGTTGAGATCCTTCAAACTTCTGGGTACTGGATACCACTTCTGGTTCTACCACAGACCAGAGCCTGCAACCTTTGTCATGGCTCCTCTACAAACTGAGCCTCTGAGGTTCCCATCTAGATGCCAAGGAAGCCAGGCTGGCTGATGTCCAAGGAGCTATTGAAGCTCATGTGTGTCTCCTTGCCTCAGGATAATATCAGAGAAAAGTGTCAGCTCGCATGGAATATTTTCATATGAGACAAAAGCAAAATCTCATACAATTTAAGCATCTTCTTCCTACTCTTAAGCTCCTTACTGTTAGAAGATGATGTCTACCCCAAAATGTCAGGGAAATACACTCAGTTCTCTTCCTTTGGTTTTGCTGTAGGAGGGAAAAAAATATACTCAAGAATCACACTGAAAGCTTGGTGTGTTTATTTTGGCTTTGTTTATGAAAAGAGAAATTAACCCAGGGAGGGAGAATTTGCTCCCACTGTAGCAAAACAATCATCCAGGAAAATATCAGAGAACAGAGACTCCCCTGCCAGACCACCTGGGCAGCTCCTACACAATCCCATACTCCCTTGATGGTTTTAGCAACCGAACCTCAACATTTTGCAAGGCACAGCAGATCCTCCCCTAAGGAAATGATTCTGATGTTCATAGTGTGCGCCCCCCCACTGTCCTGTGACATCTTAAATTTGAACCCACCAAATCTCCAGTGGGTAAGGTGGGAGGGGGGCAGATCCCACCACTCCAGTGTATCTGCTCCCAACCTCTGTGTTCCAGTTTTCCCTCTTCCTCAGGGTGAATGAATTATTTTAAAAGCTGCCAGTTGCTAACAGGGGATCCCACCTCTGCAGCCTGAGAAGATAAATGTTGACAGGCTAAGAAATCTTTATTTCACTCAGAAGTTATTTGTTCCCATCTCCGGTTCACAGATTAAGAATAAAAATTGATTTGACTTCAAAGGAAGGCGTTTTATTATTCAGACTGCCTTCGTCCTACCCCACCTAGTAAGATTGCTCTGCTGGTTCAATAGCAACCAGTGGTGATACCAGACGTCTGCCTCTGATGTCTGGATGAAACATTATGGAGAGAGCTGCTTGGATGCTTTGCCGGAGAACATTTGGTCAGGACCTAAATGGCTTGGGGAAAAAGACATGTAAAGCTGGACAAAGAGTGCCATTTTTTTGTTTATAGGGCCATGACAGGGTACTTGTCTTCCATCTCATGCTTCCATTCTACAAGTTTCTGTACAGATACTGAAATCAATAACGGATCCAACAATGTTTCATATAAAGTACCCTAGAAACGGGATATTCTTTCTTTCCACAATAGCATGGCAAGAAGAATCTGCTGCTTACTTGGTTAGCAAAAGAAAATCAGATTAAAAATAATCATTATTGTGTAACCCTCAGTGATAGGTTGATGATAGATGTATCACTGAGCTTCTCTGACAGGCCTATGTGTGTGCTGGGGAGGGAGGTGCACACACATATGTGCATGTGGAGGTCATAGGTCAACCTCAAGTGTCATTCCTCAGCTGGAATCCAACTTGTCTTTTGAGACAGGATCTCTTGTTGGCCTGAAGTTCACTGATTAAGCTCAGCTGGCTGAACAGTAAGCTCCAGGGATCTTCCTGTCTCTTTCTCCCTAGTACTGGGATTATAATTATGTGGCCACAATGCCTGGCTTTTTTGTGGGGATTCAGGGTACCAAACTCAAGTACAGCATTTTACTGACAGAGATATTACCCCAAACATACAGGCTTTACATTACATTTTGTATGGGGCCAGAGTCTCATTAAGTTCTTCAGGCTAACCTTGAATTCACTGTGAAGCCCAAATAGGCTTTGAACTTTGAACACCCCCACCCCTGCCTCTAAGAAGCTAGAAATATAGGTTCCCACCACCAGACATGACTATGTAGTCATGCTGTGAAAAAAACACTGTCAAACACTATCTGACTATCCTGATGTGTACTTACACACGCACAAGGACAGGTGAATTGCGCCACGTGGGCTCCTGAGGTGATCAAGAGATGGGAAACACTAGTTGGGTAAGATTGCCATAAGCTAAAACAGATCTATTGTTTTGCTGTAAACGCTTTATAAGTAAAAGGAAACATTGTAAAGCAACAGTAAAATATACAACATGGTGAATATATGAGCCAAAACTTTGTCTTTTGTTATTATCAGGTATCAGGCATTGTGTACAACAGTATGTACTGTGTGTGCCACATGACTATCAGCTCAATGAGATGCTCACATCAGTATCATCACAAATGTGAGAGTAGTATGTTTGGCTATGCAATAGACATTTTTTTCAGTTCTGTTACAGTCTTAAAGGACCATCTTCTATGAAGTCTGTTATTGACCGAAACATCATTTACAGATAAGGTGCACTCAGGAATGTATAGCTCTATCAGCTCTCCTAAAATTCTTTACAGCTAACTCAGTCTCCTGATCATCCATGGGTCCCAAATCTGTGATGGGAGGCAAGAGCTCCAATGCAAATATGTTTATGAGCATATGACTCATTCTTCCATTAAGCGATACCTAGCCACTCTCTATATTGTTGGCAAGTTTATGTGTACTTATATAGTCTCAGGGCAAATGCATGTGCAAAGAAAATGAATCTATACCACATATAGAAAGAAAGAAATGGAGAAAGATAGGATGGTGTATACTGGTAATGCCAGTACTCTGAGGCAGAGACAGGAGGATCCAGAGTTCAGCATCATCTTGGGCTACACAGAAAGTTCAAGACCACCCTGGGCTACATGAGACTCTGTCATAAATATAATAGTAACAACCACAACAACAATGCAGCTTTGGTTTCCTTGAAAACTTAAGCATAGGAGATAATACTTTCTTGTTGTTACCTGACTGACTGATATACTGACAAGTAGGTCTGTACCTTCTTTTGTAAACTAAGCACTGTGATGGTTATAAAAAATAATCTGAACATGAAGAATCACACTGTGGTCCTGACAGTCATACTCATACAGTCAACTGACACTGAATGAACACCTACTAATTATAAGATTAAGTGGAGGCAAAATGATCCATACAACAATTTCAGTACTCAACAAGCATTCAGGTATGAGCAAAGTGGCATATACTGATGAATACAACATGCAAATTATCTATTATGGTATGGATATGAAGTATTCCACCCAGAGTGTATATGTTAAAGGTTTGGTGGCCATCTAGCATTGTTAAGAGGTGATTCTATCACAAGGAAGCAGTAGGTTTGGTCACTGGTAACTTTGTAGCTGAATGGGCTATTGGAAGGCAGGGCCTGGTTGAAGCAAGTGATAACTTAGGGTGTGGCTTGGAGGGCTCTGAAAACTCTGCTCTGCCTCCAGAACACCAAAAGGGTGAGCGGTTTTCCTTTGCCTGTCCTGCTGTGATGTTCCTGCCTAGCCACAAAATGGAAACCAATGGAGGAAGCTGACTGCCAGCTGAAATCATCACCCTAAATAACTTGGTTTCCTGTAATGGAAAACTGAAACACTGCCTCCCAATCAACTGTACTCCCACCCAGTGCCCCTTCTGTTCCTCAACAAGCAGTTTTCTCATTTCACTAGTCTCTCAACCAAATATCCTAGCACTCGAGACTCCTTAGCACCAGCCACCCTTGCGTTCAGCCATCTTCCCAACGATCCTGCTGTTCATACTGAGCATCTAATATATACAAATTGCTCTCCTAGTCAATAGGAAAGTAATGATGATTAGACCCATGCAGTCCCTCTGAAGAAGGAGCCCACAGCCTAGTACACTGATCAAAGTTGCCTAGTATTAATCTGTTATGAGATAAACAAGAAAAAATTAACCTATATAACATCATCTGTTGGGTGGAATGTAAGCTATCATTAGGGAAGGTTAATTAATCCAGGACTTTTAAATTTTAATTATATAGAAATGTATATGTGTTAATCTATATTTTTCTCTACTCTACTTTGTCCATTAAGAGAGCTAGAAGCTACGATCACTCAGCCCTTTACTTCTAAATACCATTTTCCAATTAGATGAGTAAGAGGTTCTCAACCTAACTCTAGGGCTGAGGTCAGAAAAGTTTATGATAATGAACTACAATATTGTGTATTACCAATAAACAAAGATGTTATCAAAGAATTATGGTTTGTGTCCAAAGGACATAGTAACCATCTTAAAGGGGTCGAAGGACAGTTTAGGATCAAAATAAGTGAACATTAGGCTTCAAAGATGCGTCAATGCACGAAGTGCTTGCTATACAAATAGGAAGCTCTGAGTTTGAATCACTAGAACTCATGCAAAAGCCAAATCCAATACTCTTTCTCTCTCTCATTGTGTGTGTGTGTGTGCGTGTGTGTGTGTGTGTGTGTGTGTGTGTGTGTGTGTGTGATCCCAAAATCTCACAGCGAGACAGGAGCTGGAAACACAGGAATCCCTGGAAGATCATAGCGTAGCCTGATGCACACAGTGGCAAAGAACAGAGAGACCCTGTCTCAAACAAGATGGAAGGAGAAGGCAGACACTCAAGGTTGTCCTCTGTCCTCCACATGCATACCTACACACACACACACATACACACACACACACACACAAAGAGAGAGAGAGAGAGAGATGTAATAAATGATGTGATTATAACCCAGTAAAATAAACTCTAAGTTCATGACTATGTACTGATATAAATGATGTCCTCATACATATAAGAAAAACATAAGGGCTAGAGAGATGGCTCAGTGGTGGAGCACTGGATACTTTTGCAGAGGACCAAGATTCAGTTCCCAGTACCCATATGGAGACTAAAACTATAGGTAATTCCAATTGCAAGGGATCTGATATCCTCTTCTAACCTCTGTAGGTATTGTATGCACTTGGTGCAGCTACATATATGTAGGCAAATACTCATACACATAAATAACATATAAATAGATATTTCTTTTAAATTTTTTAAAGAAATAAAATATCTGCTCAAAAATATAAGGAAATTGTCATTTTGTAGCTAACACAGTAATAATTAACTATTAATGGATGGGGATTAGTGAATGTGTGCTTGATGTTGGCAAAGTATTTACAAAGTCTAGAATCACTCTCCCACCTCACCAACTACTTGCTAATTACACTGGGAAAGTTTTCAGTGGAGTTATCTGGGAGATAGCATGGGAAGCAAGTGAACAAATTTAATCTCATCAGTCACAGTGCAAACCGATATTGTCTGTTTCTTTTCTAAATTAGTTATTACATTTGTTCATTCATTGATTTATCATGTATGTGTGCATGTGTGTGGAGGACTACTTTTGAGAGTCAGTCTTCTCCTTCCATCATGTGAATACAGGGATTGAACTCACATCATTGGGCTTGGCAGCAATCACCTTTAATTTCTGATCCATCTCACCTATCCATTGTGTTTCTGGATGCAATGCATTGGGAATGACATTACCACCTGTTGGGGTCCATAACAAAAATGTATATTCAGACTCAGACCCAAATTGAATACCATCTACAAATAACTGCCCTCTACTATTAGAAATGTGAAAATCTCAAAAGGCAAAGCAAGACCGTGTTATTGTGACATATCAAAAGATGCTACACAGACCTGTAATGTGCTTAGAGGAATCTTAGATGCACTAAAAGATTATGACTTGAAAGTGCTCCATGAGTTAGGTGACCTAGTACTGCCTCTGTTACAAATCCATCTCACATGCTTAAATACTAGCTCATTCAACAGTCAGTCATCAGTGTTTTATATTTCTCCATCACAAAGGAGGAAGCAGACATAAAGTTTATAGTATTTGAAAAATGCCAGAGGCAATTTATTAAAATAGCAACAATTCTAACTCAAATATGAAAGGGGAATACTGTGTATACTTAGCTATCAGAAGGATGTGGTGAGGTTATAACATCAGTCAAGAGAAGGTTGAGAATAAAAAGAATTCTAGAAATCGATGTAAATATCTGGAATAGAGATGAGAGGATAAGTAGATATAGAAAGATTATATAGATAGATAATAGATGATTAAGATATATAGATGATATAAAGATAGATGAAAGCTAGATATACTGATCAATTAATAGATAGATTATAGATAGGTAATACATAAACAGATGATAGATATAAAGATAGATGATAAGTAGATTAGAGATAGATGATAGGGATATAGAGATGATAGATATATTGATCAATCAATAGATAGATGATAGATAGATAAATAGATGATATAGACGATAGAGATATGTAGATGACAGAAAGATAGATGAAAGATATACTGATCAATTAATAGATTATAGATAGATGATGCATAAATAGATGATAGAGATAAATAGATGATAAGTAGATTAGAGACATATAGATGATAGATATATTGGTCAATATATAGATAGATAATAGATAGATACATAGACAGGTGGATAGGTAGATGATTAATAGATAATGATCCATAGATAGAAGTAGACAGAAAATAAATACCGTTTAACTCTCAAGAAACTTACTAAGTTAGTTATTTTTCCATTTGATAGACATGAAGCTTAATCACCTTGTCTATAATTATGCACCCTAAAATTGTAGTGTCATCAGAACCTAAATCATGCTTTCAATGACTCAAATGCCTGTGCTCCATCCACCATACCATGATTTCTAGAACAATCTGCTGATAAAGAAATTTCATTACCTGAGTCTTACCACAGAGCAGAGAGCAGAAGCCACAACCACATAATATACCTACCTGCAGAGACACTTAAAGAGCATAGGATATATCTGCTTCAGGAATGTACATATGAACAGGTATGTACCTAACTACCCACCTACCTACCTACTCATCTATCCTCTCATCTGCACATCCATCCACCCATACATACACCCATCATCTTCTATATATCTACTTTTAAAAGAATAAATGCAGTCAGGCAGCTTTATAGTTCCCATTCTGACAGTGCTTCTAGATTTTTAAGATTTTTAATTTTGTCAAACACTAAAAAAGGTGAATCCTATTTTGTGCTCATGAGTTTTGATAATGGTGTCATTGCTTGGACCTCTCCTTAGAGCCATGGTCTCGGGCGCTAACATCCCCATGCACTGGACATACCCATGCTTATATTTACTACTGAAGTTTTGAACAAAAGACCTGAATACAGAAAACCTTGAAAGGACCTCACTCTGACAGTTAACACTGGAGTTGCCTGAACTTTCGACTTGCCTTCTCCTTCTTTTTCTCAAGTCAACAACAAGATAGAGACAACACAAAAGGATGGACTTCACCCACAGGAAACTTCTTAGATGTCCCGTGATATCTTTGGGGTTCAAATGTGCAATGCTGGATAAGGTATTAGACATAAGAAATGTTCATTTCCGAGTCATCAGACCAAAGATGTCCGATTAAATAAGGAAGAACCCAGTGGGCTCCATAGACACAGTATGCCAATGTGCCTCTGCCCACTTGAAATGAAATGAATCCACACATATACATCCCTACACACACATGCATACACATAATATGTGTACGCGTCCATATGAATGCTCACAAATGGAGACACAGTCACATGCATGCAAACACAGATGCATACACATTTACTTCACATGCAGTTCAGCAAAAAATGTCTCCGCCAGATGAAGATCACCACCATAGCCTGAAGGAACTCAGAGTGTCACCCTCAAAAAGATGCTCCCGTGGAGTTATCCCCTTCTTAGCATGTTTAGAGTTCAAAATAAATGCTGAAGTTGCATGAAGTATGTTTAACACTGGAGGGAGAAAGGGAGAAGGAAAGAGAAGTAGAAGGCAGAAGAGGGGAGAAATAAGATCAGGAGGCAGGGAAAACCTAGAGAACACGCAAAACTGTTTCAGCTTGTCATGCCAAGTGCCAGTTTAAGCAGGCACATACAGGCTTCCTACCACTTCGGGAAAACACTTGTGAATTCTGCTAGTGCCTTCGCCACACACCCTTTGTAAACGTCCCCATTTTTCTTGGTTTATGGCAGAGAGTTGGACTTCTCATGCCAGCAGGGACAGAAGCTGTGTCAGAAGGTCCAAGAGGGGTAGACAAAACCTTTCTTTTCCTTCCAGTTTCTTCCTGTTATTGTACAGATGCAAAGTATGGGGCCACCCTTCCAGTGGGAACACTGGGAACCACGGCTAGGAAATAAGCTTCCCTGAACTACAGTTATGTCTCTGGTGTTTAAAAAATGTTTTCTTTTTATTGTATAATGGGATTACATTATATTCAAATACTTTACCTATGTAGACCTAGTTTCATTAAATAAAACATCTCTCTCATTTCCTAAGCCAAAAATATCACAGAATCAGACAGACTTCATTAAAAAGTAACAAGAGGGTCTGATTTTACATGGACACAATTATTAGTTCTGTCACTGGGTGTCAGCGAATAGAGCGATTGATTTTTATATGGAATTCGTTTCTCCCTTTACCCTTTTAGCTAAGCTCCAAAGTGGTTTTCTTTTATTTTTTCTATTTCATTTGGGGGAACTTTAAAAATGGGATCTAGTCTCTGAATGCTTCTGGTTGTGTGGTGGTGGTTGTGTGTGTTTGTGTGTGTGTGTGTGTGTGTGTGTGTGTGTGTGATTTTTGCTGTTGTTTTCTTCAAAAATCTATAGGGGCTAGGGAGATGGCTCAGCAGTTAAGAAAGCATATTTTCTTGCAGAGGACTGAAGTTCAGTTCTCAACAACCACATCCAGTAGCTCACAATATCCTTTAACTCCAGCTCCAGGGCATTCAATGCCTTCTAGCCTCTGAGCATGTGTACACATACAGAAACATGTACATATAATTGAAAATAAAATAAATCTTTTTTATAAAAGTGGAGCACTAGTTCTGCCTGAAACGACCTCAAATAACAGGAGGGTAAAACTTCAGGCATTCCAAAGTCAGGATGACTTAAGCAAATAAATAAAGCCATCACAGCACTCCCCCACCAAATCTACAGATCACTCTTCAATGCCCTTGATAGTTTCTTTGCAATTGCATGCTTCACTGGTGAACTTTCCAGTGAAAAAGCTAGGTTTCTGTGAAGATGAGGTTTAAATAGCTGAATTTAAACCTCCCATCTTCTGTTTCCTCCCATATTCTGTTTATGCCATTAAACCATAGCTTAGGATAAGATGTCACTGAGTTGTACTGAACATGTTTTGTTAAACTTTATTACAGAACTGAACACTACATTATGAAAACAAAATTTCTTCAGACCTAGCACAAAGTTGAACATTTTCCCATTTTGAACCAAAGTCAGAAATGTTTTCAAAGGCAATTGAGCTATCTAATGAGGCAGCAGCAACTTCAAATGCCTTTGACTTAAAAAATGATTCTTCTGGTAGAGTTTGGAGTCTAGATGATTTCACTTCTTACTGAGAGAACTGTGACCTGTGCCTTGAGACATGCTAACAGCCATGTCAGTGTTAGCCTGTGGGAGGCTTTCAGAGTGGCAGGTTGGACAAAAGGCATGTTACCTTAGGTATCACATGTTCCAGAGGGGGGACCGGTGCCTTATTGAGTCTCTACTGCCTGTGCCTGCCTTGATCTGCTTCGCCTGGTTCGATAGTTGAAAGCCAGTGAAGTACACAAACAATGTGATGCTTGGATATTCAGAAAAATCCAGTCATCATCATCATCATCATGATCATCATCATCATCATCATTATCATCATCAATCTAGTGGCTGGGAAGATGACTCAGTCTGTAAAAAGCTTGCCACTCAAGCATGAGGACCTGAGTTCACCCCTAAATAAGCTAAGCATGGTGGCACATGCTTGTAATTTCAGCACTAGAGAAGTGGAGACAGGAGGACCCCTGGAGCTTGCTAGCCAGCCAGTCTAGCTTAATCAATGAGCTTCAGGTTCAATGAGAGTCCTTGTCTCAAAACCAGGATGGATGGCACCTAAGGAATAAGATCCAAGGCTGACCTCTAGCCAACACTCACATTCACACACAAATATGTTGGGCATTTTCCTACAGGCTACAGATATCAGCAAGAGGAACTGGTCATTATCAGTGACCCACACTGGGCTTTAACCAGTCACCTTCTAGTTAAAGCCACCTGGTATTCTTGTATCCAGCTCTGAAGTCATCCACCTACTCTGCCCTCTAACTTCACCTAATAGGATTTGCCTGGTGTAACAGAAAGCCACTGTCACAGAGCATCAGTTAAACTTCATTTCTTATGTCCTGGCACCTGAATACGTGGGATGGTGCCAACGGGTGCCATATGAGCAGGTGGCCTCATATCGGACAAATTTAGCACCTTGCCTAAGCTCAGCAACCCCTGATGACAGATTTCTCCATGCACGTTCCCTTTATGGAAATTCCCAAAAGCACTTAGGATGCAGACCTGAGCATTCTAGCATTGACTCTTGCTTCCCTGCTGCCAATTTTATTCTAGAAAAAGGAGGCAAAAGGAGAGGAGCATGGGGGGGGGCACAAATGCATTAGAACCAGATCTTAACAAATAGAAGAAACAGAGCATGCCATGCAATATTTCTGTAGAACTTTCTCTTCTGTGGTATAAGAACTGCAACGATTTCCACGGAAAAGTCTGTTTCTGCACTTGGCAGGTCTTCTCTCCTCTGTTTCCCTGATTTTCAGCTGCGTGTGTTATATACAGCAAGTTCTAAGTGCTTGTTAAGTGACTAAATTAACAAATGCATAGACCAATGAATGAGTGGAAGGGCCCTTCTGCTCTCTAATTCATTTTCCTCTCTTAGAGTTCCTCCAACCCACTGGTTTCCAATTCTGCCAGCGCATAAGAAATACCGAGGGAACACTTTTAACATCTACTGTTGTCAGTGTCTCTATTCAAGAAGTCATGTTCTTGGTCTGGAGGGAAAGGGAATGGTACTGCAAGAGCCAGTATTTATAAATCCTCCCATGTGGTTCTGGTTATCCAGCTGGGAGAATTCCTGAAAGTATCTTTTCCAGCACCCACACCAACATGTTCCAAGTCTCTGAGGTTACTGTTCACATTGTTGTGCCAAATGTGTCCTCATAAGCCCGTGCTTCCTGCCTGAGATACTGTATATGTACATGCAGGAATATGTGTTCCTATGTGCAGGTACAGATATGCGTACCTGTGTAGGTGTACATGTATGCACATGCACATAGAAACTGAAGCATGATCTCAGCTGCTGTTTATCAGGTGTCGTTCTCTTCATTTATTTGGGGCAGAGTCTTTCACTGACCCAGACTTTACCAAGTATATCAGGCCAACTGACCAATGAGCTTATCCCCCCCGCTACCCCCAAAGTTCTTGGATTATAAATCTGAACCATCACACCTGGTATTTTTATTAGTATGTGGGTTCTGGTAATTTAATCCAGGTCTTCATGCTTACAAGGTAATCACTTACTGAGCCATCTCCCCAGTTCCTGCCTAAGATTGCCCTTTTTTCTTCCTTAATTCTAGACCCTCCCTTTGAGCCTGTTTCAGTGACTGAACCCTCACCTGACATGGCTCCCATTTCTGGCCTGTATTGTGTGTGTGATATAACAGAAGGTGAAAACATTGCTGACAGTAGCAACGAACCTAAGGTCAGATCTTAGACTCTTGGGGAATGGGTACAATCCTTTCTGGGTCCCTTTAAAAGGCACAGCCCACCTGCCTGGAAGAATAAAAGACACAGCACATGGCAGGACTTCATTATGGCAAAAATGCTGAGCTTCAAATCAAATCACTAAAAGAAATGCAAACCTCTGCTTCGGGTGGGACAGCACACAGCGACAGTGCACGGATCTCAGTGCTGTTGATGTGAGAGTCAGCAGTACCATGGCCCATCCCTTGCCACCACAGCAGAACACATAGATGTCTTCCTAGCACAGCAGCACACATTTACTAAAACCCACCATGGGGCTGAGGGCTAGACAAATGGCTCAGTGATTAAGAGCATTTACTGCTCTTGCAGAGGATCCAGGTTCAGTTCCCAGTACCCATATGGTAGCACAACTGTCTGTAACTCCAGTCCTAGGGGAACTGGCACACTGTGTTCTGGCTTCCCAAAGCACCAGGCATGCATGTGGCCCACATACATTCTTGCAGGCACTCAGATATACACATAAAAATAATATTTTAAAGTATACTTTACAAAATCCACCATGGTCAAACATACCTTTGAACCATACCTGGGGACATGATGTCACTGAGTTATACTGAACACATTTTGTTAAAACTTATTACAGAACCTAGCACCACATTATGCAAAATAAAAGTATCAGATAGGATGAAGTTATTTTTCTATTTTCAGTGGAAATCTATAATGATTATTCCAATAGTGAAATGGTACAATATGCTTTCCTAGAATTTTCTCAAGAATAGCTCTTCCATCCTTTCCGGGATGTTCTAGCTTCATAACACTGGATAGAGTTGAGTGTAACTGCCTTTTCTGTGCAACAGAATAGGAGAGACTTTCAAAATTGTCTAAATGCCAATGACAATAAAAAAAAAAAACTTGGGAGTAAGCTGTACATGGATCCAATTATCAGTTGGATTTCTTCATTTCCAAATATAGTATGGGCAATCTGTTACGAAATGTTAAAAATAATCTCAATAAATTTGGTAAGAACCTTTGGTCTCCGCAGAACAGAGTGATAACATTGCATAGCTGACCAATTATAGTCCAAATTTATTTTGCCAGAATTTTGCACATCACAGTCTCTTCCAGGCAAGTCTCTGAGGTAGGTTAACATGGGGAGAAACCCTATCAAGAAATACGCACAGTTATATAAAATATTTTTTTCTTATTTTCATTATAAGGTACAGACTAAGATCTATATGTCATTTGCTTTTAATGGAAAACAAACACGGATGCAGGAGTAATTTAAAAAGCCTTGGAAAAGAATTAAGCTGAATGCTGCTCAGAGTTCGGAAATCACATAGTCACACACAGAGCACTGGAAACAAGCAAATAAGTTCCTCTGGTCCCATAACCACAACAGTCTCTGATTAACACTGAAAAGAACAGTGCAGAAGGACTGAGAATTCTTGAAGAACACAGATCACATCCTGTTCATTTAATAATCTAATATCCTAGTATTAATTTTAAGCACTAGATGAAGCTTCCTAACCTAGGTAAACGCCATCAAATGGCTTCAAGTGTATTTTCTGAGTGTCCACAAACCTTTGGCTGGCATAGATGGTGCCATGCACATGAAGACATAGCAGATTCTGAAATGCTAGCTAGCTTGTTACCAGCCTCAACCCTTTGGGCTGCAAGGGGTAGAAGATGGAAGGGTTGGTAGAATGAACTAATTACAGAGACAGCCAGAAATAGAAATAAAATCTACTGCCGATGTTTTGCCAAATGGACAAGTAGTTAAACTGCCTTCGAAACATTTGTTTATGCTTTTAGACTAGCACAGTCTTAGTTAGAGAAGCCTCTTTTAGCAGTGGCCTATTATCAAAGAGAGACTTATAAATGATCCAAGTGCTGAGAATAAGTGATTGCTGGCTGATAGCATCCAAAGAGCCACCAACGTCACCCCCTCTAAGGCCCAGGGAACACTGCCAAAGAGGAGGCAGAAGGACTCTGGGAGTTGAAGAAAGCGAGAGTGTGGTGGTGTATTTTCTTCTGGATATAGCAGGACTGTTGTCATCCAGAACACACAGCAGCTGTGACAGCCTACATGGAGCAGAAGAAAGGGAAGGGAAGGAGAAAAGAGAGGAGTGGAGGGGAGGGGAGGGGAAGGAAGAAGAGGGGAGGGGAGGGGAGGGGAGATAACTGGGTAGAAGGGGAAAGGGGATCATCTCTGGGAATGGGGAGGCATGAAAGAGAATCCTGCGGATGAAATTACAGTGCTTTTTAGACAATGTGATATCAATGCTTTAAATTAATTAAACAAACAAACCAAAAACAGCAAGATGGAATGGGATTCTGCGCCAATTTTCATTGCGTCCACTGGCAAAGCAGGAGTTAATACTAGCCTTATAAATATGAGGCTTAAAGGTACCTTAGTATCTTTTGTTCATTCTGAAAAATACACTCTTGGTTCTGTTATAAGTCCCTGCAAATCTTCCCATCAAGTGGCTGGCAGTCTCCAACTCCACATCCTCATGAAGGCTGTGAGCTGTCAAAAGACTCTTCTCAGGAACACGCTGAGCACTTGCTCTTCCCAACTGATTCCTGACAGCCAAGGGGTGAGAAGAACTCAAACCCAAAATGCTGCTATCTATAGACCCTGGCAGAGGGAAAGGATAAACCTAGAAAACACAGACTCCAGGTATCTGGTCCTTTTTACTTTAATGAACTGCAAACTCCCCAGGCCTCTCCAGCATCAAATCATCTATGACAGCACCGTCCACCCTCCCCCCACATAAACAGGGAGATCAAAGATATTTTGCACCATTCCTTTGTTGCATATTAAACAAACAAAAGCACCAGTTGCAGAGACATCAGAATACTTTTGGAGACTATAAACACTTCTGAAGCCCAGCTGTCTCTCTTAGCCTTGCAAGCTTGCAGGGTCCCTGTGATGGCTAGTTTCAAATGTCAACTTGCGAGACAGCCTAGAGTTCCCTGGAAAGAGAATCTCAGCTGAAGAATTATGTAGCATGTTGGTTCTTAGCCTACAGGCATGTGGGGAGGGTCTTGATTGCTAATTGACCTAGCCCACTGTGGGCAGCACCATTCCCCACATTGGGTATTGGACTATATGAGTGGGAAAAAAAAAAGAAAACTAGATGGCACAGCAAGCAGGCAACATGGGTAAAGTGAGAAGATTCATTATTCTCTGCTCTTGATCATCACTGTGATATGATTAGCTGCTTGAGTCCTTGTCTCAAATGAAATGAGAGACTGTGTCTTGGAATTGTAAGCTAAAATAACACTTTCGTCTACTATATTACTTTGGGTGAAGATGTTTAATCATAGCAACAGAAATTAATCTAGAAGGGTCCCCTAACCTCTTAGATGTCAAAGTGACATGAATCATAACATTACCTCCTATGTCAGGAGGATCAGAGAGAACCAGCCAGTGTACTGTGCGCTGAGTCTGGCATACAGTAATTGCTCAGTAAATGCAATTTGTTTGAATTATTAGCAGTGGGGGGAAATGAGACTTCTCCATTTGATCTCAGGCTATGAGATTGATTAGTGATTTATTAATCCAAACAAAATTTAAGTTCCCTCCATGAAAATCACATCCAGGCTGGCAATTTCTAATCTTTTTCTAAGATAAGACAAGGCCTGTCAACAGCTCTCCACCTCCTCACACCCATCCTTAGAAGATGAAATGGGAAATGTTAGTGCTTAACATTTTAAAGGACACACAATTGATTTTGAAGGGTTCACATTTATTGGAAAATTACAAGATGCTCAGTGCTGTCAAAAGGCCTGTGCACAGGCTGGCATGCCACATCCTCACAGACTTAAGAAGTATGTACTGAGGTCGCTCCATTATGTGACTAAGGAAGCTGGGGTTTGTGGAGGATACATAGAGTGTCCTCTGCTGCCTAGTGGGGGATGAATCTGAGCCAGCCCAGCACTGCCCCTCACCTTTGTACTTTCAACAACACCTTTGCATTTCTTAATTGAGAAATCCCAAAGGTAACCCCAGATTGCTACAAAGCTACCAATGTGATCTCCAAAGATCTTTGGGCCTTTCTGATTTCAGTTCAAAAGTATGTGTGGCACCCAGACAGGGATTTGGAAGCAAGAAGCAACAAAGAGTATGACAGTCAATGGTGACTGTCACCTCGACAGGATCTAGATCCACTGAGGAAGCAAGTCTCTGGGCACTTCCTTGAGGGAGTTTCTAGACAAGGGCAATTGAAGTGGGATGAGCCATTCTCTAATGGGCAGTACCATTCCATGGGGTGGAGCCCCAAACTAAATGAGAAGGAGAAATTGAGGTGGGAAAGAAAGCTCAGCAGAGGACCCAGTTAAGTTCCCAGCACTCATGGTGAGTGGTTCGCAAACACCTATAACTCTAACTCAGAAGATCTGACGCCCTCTTGTGGCCCTTCCAGGCACCTGCATATACATGTACGTACCCCACACAGGCACACAGCAAACAAATGATTTAAATAACATAAAAAATCTTTTACAGAAGAAAGTGAACTGAGTACCAGCACTCATTGTCCTCTGCTTCCTCATTATAGAAGCAATGTGACCAGTTCCTCAAAGTCCTGCTGCACATACCTTCCCTACGGTGAAGACTGCACTCTCTACCTGGGAGAAAAAGTAAGCCTGTTCTTCCTTAAGTGGCTTTTTTACCAGGTACTTGGTTACAGCATCTGGAAAGTAACTAATACAGGGGCCTCCTGTGCACCCCACAAGCCCAGAGGAATGCCGACTGTTAAGAGCGCTTCCCAGGTGGTGAACCCTAGAGATAGAAGCGCCTGTGTCTACAGTACTTCTGTCCCCTTCACCATGAGCTGAGTAGATCTGAGCAGACTCAGGAAGACCACAAGCAGGAACAGGCGAAGGGGGAGCCCCACTCAGACCGCGAGCTGAGACGGCTCCTGGCCTTTCAACTACCTGTGTCCCCCTCCTTTCCCTGACCCTCACCACTTCCACACACACCATTTTTCATCTCTTTATTTGCCCAGGGATCCAGACTCCAGCAAGATGGCTCATTTTCTCCCAGTGTGTCAAACAGTAGTGTGCAAGGCAGTCAGACAGTCGCCCGTGGAGGCAGCTGAGTGCCTCTGCAAGTATACCAAAATAAAATCCTGTTACAAGACACAGGGGAAAGGAATGGCGGAGGAACACTGACCCTAGTCACAGAACACTGGCCCAAGGAGAGGTCCCCAGTACAGGAAAGCAAAAGTACAGTCTAGTTTTGGCTGAGGACACCGGGAAAGACAGCCCTTTACTGGGCTGTGTGGGGAGCAATACCCCATGGCTTTTAGTCTTGTCTCAGTTTAGTGTTTTTTAGGACACTTTTAGATACATAGAAAAATAACAAACTAAATTCAGATTTCCAGATCCACCACACTTGGCTACCCTGATCTTTTTTTTTTTTTAATCTTATGTATGTGTGTGTGTGTGTGTGTGTGTGTGAGAGAGAGAGAGAGAGAGAGAGAGAGAGAGAGAGAGAGAGAGAACAAACAGATGAATAAATAAATGAATGAAACTCACCTGAAGATGAACTTCTACAAACGGTTAATGTCCAAGTACATCCCAAACACAGGCTGGATGATAGGAAGACCCAGAGTCTCTTCTTTTTCTATCCCAGGATAGACGATCTTTTAGAAGAGTGGAATGAAATGAAAATACTGCTCTAAGGCTTAGATGAGGCAAATCAAGGCCTCGTTGTGTTAAAAGAGTTCACGGCTCAGTGAGAAATCCTCTACAAAAAAGTTACTTGGGAAAAGCACTGGGCCAGCGCATACATCCTCATTCACCCAGTGTTCTGCAGAGGCCCCAGCCTATTGAAATAATTGTTTCTTATGCCCCAAAGCAAATGAGCCACTCTCCTGCATTAAATCATCCCTTTTCCTCTTTAGCTCGTGATTGGCTTTCCCTGGAATGCATGTTGTGTTTGCAAGCATGAAGGAAATTATATAAAAACAAATTGCTTTGTACTGTACCAGGATCATCTGGCAATACTAAATAGATGGGCAAGGCAGCAGTGAGCAACTTTCAGCTCAGAAAGGTAATAGATGGGACTGAAAACTTTCTACCTTCAGTATGATAAATGTCCCCCTCATTTCAAAACACACGAGATATCCTTTAGTACTGCATGAATTATTTCCTAGAAGTAAGGAAGGACTTTGAATGGTAACTGAAAGCGAGGGCGGGATAAAGAGATTATTATTTATCTTGTCATTGTTCAGCCCCTCTGCTCATGGCTCACAACTCCCTGTGCTATTCCCTGGGCTATGACACAAAGTCTTCGCAAATGTTTCCAATTAAAGTCCCATTGTTATCAGGCTTCCTACTGATTAGCATCACGACTGTTCAACATAAACACTGGCTGATTATTGTTTCTCATAAACTCTTTAAATTATTGATCAGATCCCTGTCTCAGCAAATACATGCAGGCAACCTCTAGTTTGTGCCTAGTTCCCTGTCGACATCAGGGACCTAGCAGTGAAGGATAAAGGACTGTCCGAATAGTACTGATGACAGTGTGTTGGGGGTGTAGTCGCGAACCTAGTTTAGCTACCTTCTCAGTAACACCAATCTTCTAAGTGGAAGAATCAAATTAGAATGTGACATGTTAGACCAGAGGAAGAGCTGAGGAGAAACATAAAGCAGAGAACTGCCAAGCACTAAGATATTTCGTTGTTTTCCAATTTTTTTTTAGAGGTTACATAAGACTATTTCATGCAAGCACGTAGAGTACTTTGAGGATATTGCCCCATTCCCTGCTCCCTTCTCTGTGTTTCTCTCCCTTTCACATGAGCCCCCTTTGTTCCACTGGGCACGTCCACTACACTTTTAGCTCATGACCTGCAGGTGCTTTTATTTGCCTATAAAAAACCAAGGTGCTTCAGGTAAGAGAAAATGTATGCCATTTGTCTATCTGAGGCTGACGTGATTCAGCTAACATGATTACCTCTAGTTGCATATAAATTCCTGCAAGTCGTATAACTTCACTCTTCCTTATGGCTGGAAAAAAATGTGTGTGTATCACATTTTCTTTATCTATTCTTCTATTGATGGGCACCCAGGTTGGCTTCGTAATGTGAATAGTGTTGTACTCATTACATAGAGTGATCATAAAACTATACATCAATGGCATGTCATCCATTTACAATACCTTGACTTTATTCCAACATCCCTTCTTATATGACAGGCAGAAAATTGAAGGAATTAAAAAGTTATCTGAGAGCTAATAGAGTCATGGATTCAAATGTGAGTCCTACCTTATAATTGTTAAGTAGGAGAAGTTACATAATCTCTCCTCTACTCCCCCTAACTGCAGAATGTCAAAAGTCATACATACCTATGTTGTAAAACAAATAAGGTCAGGTTTGTGATGCAGTCAGCATCTTGATGTTAGTATACTTGTCTTGCCTCTCATCATTGACTCATAAAACATCAAGGATCATTGAAGAAGGTGCAGAGGACAGAAAGACAGGTGGTAGTGAAGATTAGCATCACGACTGTTCAACACAAACACTGGCTGATTATTGTTTCTCATAAACTCTTTAAATTATTGATCAGATTCCTGTCTCAGCAAATGCATGCAGGCAACCTCTAGTTTGTGACTAGTTCCTTGTCGACATCAGGGACCTAGCAGTGCAGGATAAAGGACTGTCCTGCGAAATGTCTTATGGATGTGGCATGGTCTTTGCAATTCTGAATGAACACACAAAAAATAGTGGTTACCTACACAAGAGTGGGGTTTTCAACACTCCATCATGGATGGAAGAGGGGTTCATAGGATTCTACCCCCTTCCTGCGGAGCTATGGGTAGTAGCCAGGCCGTGGTTGCTGCATGTCAGTCAAAGGCCCTCTATGTGCTTCATTTAATATATTGCTTCATAAAGACCTGTTATTTAGAGAACTGGCTCCCAGATAGCAGCCGGGAAGGGAGGCAGAACAGAAAACTGACTGAAGGCCCTTGTAGCCAAGTTCCCCAAGGCCTGGTTCCAATTCCTATGCTGCTGCTAGCTACTTCTTCGTCCTTGATTCTGAGTAGTATTTAAACTCTCTAACTCTTGTTGAATTCACTCATAAAAACAATTTAATGCTACTCACTTCACAGAGTTCTTAATGAAGATTAAACATGAGAATAGTTTGAAAAATGCTTTTGCACACAGGGCTACAAAAATGGTTCAGCAGGTAAAGTGTTTTTGCCTCATAAGCATGAGAACGTGATTTCAGACAATCAGCCTTTACATAAAAAGCTGATCATGGTGGCATGTGCCTGCAATCCCAGCACTGGAAAGTGGAGACAAGGATTCCAGGAGGCTTGCTGGACAGTTAATGTAGCCAAGCTGGTGAGCTCCAAGTTCAGTGAAGGAGCCCGGGTCCCCCCAAATAAGGTGTAGAACAATAGAAGAGGATATACTGTATTGACTTCTGCCCTCTGTATATATACACACTTGCACAATATCATCACACACATGCACACAGACATGCATATAGCACAAATAATACACACAAGCAAACAAAAACACATAAAGGTGGTGATTAACAGTAGGCAAGGGTGTAGGAAAAAGTGATGAATAAGAATTAAGTAAAGTAACTAGGCTCATCTTAGTTAAGCAATAGTTCCTTGAAAAACATCAAATCAAAGCAAGTATTTACAGAGACAGTGAGGACTATATGCTACACTGTACTGTGTCCCATGTGAACTCCATGTGCAAGTTCTATCAACATGCCACAAATAAATTGAATCCAACGTCAATCGCCTTACTCTTTACAAATATGTGACTTTTTTGGAATCTCAAGGAATTTTGAAAAGGTTCTTGAGTGTGAGGTAATTAATTATAAGGGTCATTTTTTCACTTGTTTTATCTCTGTGGGATACATATCAATTCATCATGGAATCTCAAGAAAATCAGCACACTGATAACCAACATACTCTGCTCGATAGATAAGAATTCCAGCTCAGAAAATGAAATGTGTTACCTTTTCCCTATTTATGCACCTTTGAAATCTTTGCATTAGAAATTCTTTTATTCATTCTCTTCTATAAGGAGCAGAAATAGGAATTCAGAAATGGCTCAATAGAGGACCTGAGTTCAGTTCCCAGCACCCATGTTGGGCAGCTCACAACTCACTGTAACTTCAGTCATGGGGATTCTGATTCCCTCTTCTGACTTCCACAGGCGCCCGACCCTCATATGCACATTACCCCCAGAGGCAAATATAAAGTCACCCAATGAAACTGAAAAACTCTTTTTAAAAGGGCATAAATGTGACTCTATACATGGCCACACTCAATTATTGGCCCAGAACAAGGGTTGCACTTTCTTCCATGAGAAGTTCTGCATTTCTCCCCTTTAATCTCATTGTTCAAGCTAGGTTGGTCTCCAGAGACAGAGGCATATGCTCCAAAACACCCTGTTTACACGCTTTCTGAAAACTGAACTTGGGGGATTAGGAACTAGCACTATTCTAGCCAAACATAGAGAACAGCTATCAACCATCAAGTGCATATTCCAAGAGAATAATATTTCTCTAAGAGTTTCTTTTAAAGGATTCTGAGCAGGATAAGCCTTTAATTCATGCTCATTAATTTAATTCTGTGAGGGTAATTTTTACCAGCATCATCATCTACGATCATTAAAAGTTTCTGGCATACACCGTTTCACCATAATTTGTATACCTATAAAGATTGCTTGAATCCACTATTAAAATTTTTGTTTACTTGTTTGTTTTTATGTCATTTGATTTTAACTGAGAATTCAGTGCATGCATATAACGTGTTTTGATGAAATCCATTCCCCATCCTCTCCTCTATTTTTCCCCTTAGGCCCCTTCCACTTCTCCCTCCCAAACTCATGTGCTCTTTCTTTAAAACAAACCCACTAAATACTGTTACCTACCTGTATCTGGGAATTCGACTGTCTACTAGTGCATGTGTGAACACTCAGGTCCCACATCCTTGAAGAAAACTTACTCTTCCTTCTCTGGTAGCCATCAATTCCCAATAACTTCTCAGTCAGATGTGGGAATACATGAGTCCCTCTCCTGTCCATGCTGGGGAACTGGCTGACTTTATCTTGTGTGGGTCTTGTGCACATGGTCACAGGTGTTACGAGTTCATATGTACATCAGCCCTGCCATGTCCCACAATAATGTTTCACTACAGACATCCATTACTTTGGTCTCTTACAGCTTTTCTTGCCCCTTTTTTCTGCAATTATCCCCGATCTTTGGGAGTAGAGTATATGATACAGATATCCTATTTAGAGATGAGCACTTCACAGTCCTTTATTCACTTATTCATTGACCAGTTTTAGGTCTCTGTTAATCATCACCTACTGCAAACAAACAAAGCTTCTTTAATGAGCTTTGAAAGATACACAGATCTATGGGCATAACTTAAGACGAGAGTTTAAATCTATGTCCATTTATCAGAATAATAATATTTAGTACTCCCCTAGGGCCTATGGATTTTGTGGTTCAGTTAACAACACCTGACATGAGTGCTCTCTTGTGGAATGAACCCAGAAGGTGGTTGGTTACTCCCAGAACATCCATGCCATTAATACAATAGTGGCATATATTGCCAGGACAATCATTACTGTAGCTCAGAGGATTCATATTTGAGTAAGACTATTGAACACTCTTCTCCCCCAGTATTATAAATAGAACTTGCAGGCACTGTGACAGCTAACCAGTTGGGATGACTCTTCCCTAAACATATCAGACTGATTTTTCCATGTCCTATGACTCAAATAGGTGGTGTCTTCAGCAATAGGATCTTATCATCAAATTCTGGCAGGTAGCCAAGAGTAATAACAATAATCCATAATGGTTTATGGGGCACACAGGACTCCACTGATCAACAGCCAGAACAGAAGTAAGCCTTTCTTTGCACTGGGTTCTTTATTTGACAGTTTATGGAATCCTGGGGAGATATCATCTACGCATTGTAGGATAGCTCCATTTAAACTTCAGTTACATAAGCATATGTATATATTGTATGAAGCTTCTGCAGCAGTGGGCTTCCATATGGCATTTTCAGAGGTCTTTGTAGTCAGTTATCCTGCCCCATACGCACTAATCTACCCTATTCTCCTATCCCCCATTCCATGTTCTCCTTCCTGTTCCGTTAATCCCCTTCCCCATTCACACAACCTGCATTCTATCCACTTCCCTTAAAATCCCCTGATGGCGCTGTACTAATTTCCTCATTTCTATAAGTACTCTAATTTAAACACATTTATCCAAAGTTTCAAATATATCATCCACATACAAGAAAGGACATGCAGTGCTGGTCTCTCTGTTGCTTCACTCAGAATACAAAAGTTGTCTTGTACACATGGCTGTGTGTGACTTTAATCTGACAACAGTTCCAAGCGGAAGCACTACATCAACATTCTTATCAGCCAAGTGAAATCTACATTCAAGTCTTTGGCAAGGAAAGGGATAACAAAAGTTTTAGCAATTTTGATTTCTGAAGGATGTTTTCTGGCTTTACTCCGGCTTGGCTAAGCCTGTCTAAAATTGAAGTCCAAGTAAGGATGTGTTTGGTTCAGCCTCAGAGAGACAGAGGTTGTTTCAGATACGAATCTGAGAGAGTTATCAACAACCCATAGCTATTCGTGGCAATCATTACTGTATTTGGCAATCATTACTGTATTCCATGAAGGAACTTGCTATAAGGTACAAAAAAAAAAATCTCAAGATAAAAGTCTTTTTTCAAGTGTTTGATTTGCAGGATAAGAAAATCCACGTCTTCCCATGTTCTGTGACTTCTCCTAGGGAGATGTTAAAAAAATGTCTTTTCACTCCAGATAGGGCATTGATGACAGAGTAAAAAATAATTCCACTAAGGTTTAGCTAGTTGAACCAGTAAAATTCGTTTGGGTTACTTAGAGGAGCTTGGGTGAGGGGTTACTACAGGATCACGGGAGACTCAAAGGCAGCTCCATCACTGAAAAGCCCACCCAGAATGGGTGATGACTCAGAAACAACTTACAGACAGCTCCACTGAACAGCCTTCTTTACCTGAGCAATTGTTGGCTCATGTAACCTCAAGGCCTTGTGAATCTTATAACTTTCTTATTTTCTTAAGCCTTCTGTTTCCTTAGCTTCTTTTGAGCCTCTGTCTCCTCTCTCCAGAAGGCAATGTTTCAATTTACAGGAAACATATTCATCATAACTCATCTCTGAGACCTACTGAAATCAAGGTTTCCTTGATCACCTACTCCCAAGGCAGGGGTTACGTTGACATAGGGCAAGGGCCTCAACTTGATGTAAGAACTACACCATGCCATAGAAAATGTTGACCATGCTGAAGACTTGGTCCTAAATGCTTCTTATTGAAGTGTCTTGTTTTATTCTCCAAGAAACACCCAGTGATAAGGTGGTTTGGTGCTGTTGTCTAACCAAGATGTAGGTAAATAATTGGGCCAAGTCTGCACTGTATTTAAAGAACAGTGTAGGAATTTGAACCTAGACATTCAGGCCCCTCCCACCCACTGCGTGTGCCCTATATTTCAACACAAGACCATCTTTCCTTTGACAGTGCTTAAAGCAAAGAGCAAACACTTTCAACCACACAGCAATGTACCTTAAAGATAGATCCTGTTTCAGAACACTTTCAGCTTTCTTCTTGGTTTGCTCCCAAATTAGAATTGCTAAAATTGGTTGGCTGGCAGCAATGCTCTAAGTTATCTCCACTGCTCTTCTGGAATGGCCAGGTCATATCCAAAGGCACATTTTATCTGCTTTTTTGGACTCTTGAAATGGGCTAGTTTGGAAGGCGAGCTTGTCTTTTCTCTAGCTTCTACATGCTTTGCATAAGCAAATGAGCCACTGTAGGTCACTCAGGACCTAAGTAGCGCATATTAAGTCAACAGTCACTCATTCTTTCAATAAACAACCGCTGTTTAGTTAGAGGAATGGGCCAAGCCATCCCTGGTAGATTCTGTCAATTTTGATGTTTCTGAACAGTGACATTGTGTACTGTGAATATGTCTTAGGTTATTACTTGCGTCAATTTTTTGTGTGAACATAGAGATCTAATATTTATTCATATATAGGGATATTTTGTGCCTCCTTACTCTTAAGATTTATTGCAGTCACCTTCACCAAGCATAGTCCTGGTCTTCTGTACTGAGATGGCAACCATACATATGCAAGAAGGTTTAAAAAAAATCTTTTTAAAAGCTTTCTTTGGTTGCATGCAAGTGTGTTTCTGTGTGTGCCTGTGTGAGTGTATGTGTGGGTGTGTGTGTGAGAGTAGTGTATTATGTGTGCACCTGTTAACTTGTGTGAGTGAGTGTGGGGCATGTGTGGAGATTAGAGAACAGTCAACAGTGTCATTTCTTGACCTCTACTTTGACACAGTGTCCCTTATTGTTCACTACTGCATACTATCTGCTAGCTGGCTTCAGGGTTTCCAAAGAGTCTTCTATGCCTATCTCCTATCTCATCATCAGAGCCATGAGATAATGAACCTGTGATCTACATTGAGCTTTTGTATGAGTTCTAAGGATCCAACCTTCAGGTTTGTCTGGAAAGCAATTTACCCACTGAGTCATCTCTCTGGCCTCATAAGAAGTTTTATCTCTGGATCTACCTAGACCAAATGTAGGTCCCTTTGATTCATTCACAAAGTCACAGCAAGGAGAATGGTTTCTTCAGTGATTAACCCATGTGCAATTAATTCCATAAGGTATATTCATTTAGGGTCTATGTTAAAGGATGCACCCTAGCCCCAGATGTGAAAAAAGGCAAGTTTGTTCTGCCCAGTTGTATTTCTAGAATCAAGCACAGTATTCAGCACACCCGAAGCCTTAAATAACCATTTCTTGGTAGTAAGATGAGGTAGACAGTTATGTCTAAGAACCAGAACCATCTTTGACCTCTGCTAGAAGAACTCTTGAGTCTACTACAGCAGTACAGTTCTGACACAAAACTCTACCATTTGAGGAGCTAGTCGCCCAGAGCCTCTACATACAGATACCTTTATTGCTCATTCCAGGAACTTTAAGAAAGATCCATCATCTCACTGACAGAAAGCATCTAATGACACCTTTCACCTCTAGTGTCAAAAGGAAACTTTCTTTTGCCTAGAAAGTTTTCTTAATTGACTTTGCTGAAATAGCTGACAATGGGCAGATTGTCAGGAGAAAATATACCCAAGTTTACTGTGATAATGCTGTTTCAGGAGAAGGAGCATGAAGGAGGACTTGGAAGCTTGCATGCTGTCTTCACTGGAAGGAGGGAAATGGTAAGAGAGGCAGTTCAGTATAGAGTCAGCTCAGTATAGAGTCAGCTCAGTATAGAGTCAGCTCAGTATAGAGTCAGTTCAGTGTAGAGGCAGTTCAGTTTAGAGGCATTTCAGTATAGAGGCTTTGGGGAGATGGATGGGCATTGTCTGGACAAAGTCTGTCTTGACCTGGCTGTGATGTCAACTACAAACCTTTCTCCAGCAAGGGCAGCTATGAATGTGGCCCTATACAAAACTGCAAATTTACTCAGACATTATGGATTAAGATATTTTTCCATAACTCCATTGTGTGGCTCTTGAATGTGAACTTTGTGAATGTCAGTGCTCTGTCACAAGGTGAAAAGGTTGAACAAGACTGCTAGAGGAGCCAAAATATAGGTAAGTAGGGGGACTTCAGAGAGAGACCCCTTCCTGTGCTAGTCATGGAGAAAGACGAGTGAGAGGGATGAAGGAGAGATGATAGACTGACCTTGATTCTGACGCTTTGAAAGGTTTTCAAATGCCAAGGTGCCGCTCTTTGGGGTATTGCTGTCTAAAGCCCATGAATCTCAAGGCATTTTAAACTTCTCATTCTAACTTTTGTTTCTTCACCCTGTTCGCCAATCCCAGGCTCTATGACATGATGGTCTGTATCTAATCCTAACCAAGCCCCTGCATTGGTCCACTTTGTAACACACTTTAAGCATCGATAAATATCTTTAAATGTATGTGTGTGCTGTGCTTGGGTGTCTGGGAGGGGCACACTCCAGAAGGAGATCTTCCCACAGTAGGCTCTGTTCTCACTTCACAGCTCCCTGGCCCAGCAGGGAGAAGTGACAAATAACAGGGACAAGGGAAACGTTTCAGTTTGGGAATTCAAAGAGAAAATTGAGGAGAATTATCTTTGTGGGGTAAGCAGTTTATTAGGAGAGTTATTAATGCCATAGAGAGACAGACAGCTGGATGCGGGGGGCTCCTTGGAGAGATAGTGCCCATGTAGCAGATCAGGGTCTCCTCTTAGACATTATTTTTTAAAAATAGGGGGCAGTCCTATGCCATGTGATTGACAGGTAGTCCATAATATGCACTTGCAGTCAGTTTCTTGGCTGTCAGGGAGAGAGGGAAGGGGTCAGTTAACCCTGAGCCTGTATGCAGAACCAGCTATAAGTGTGATAAGAACAAGAATCTAGAAAAATGACAAAGGAGATTTATCTCTGTCTTTGCTGTCACAGAGGATCCAGCAGAGGTCCCTCTGCTGAAATGAAAGTGTGCTCAAACTCAATTGGCATTTGTAACAGCCCTACATGTGGCCACAGCCTCCAGCACTTCATGGGAGAAGAGTCGACTTTAACTCTCAAGGGACCATGACTCTAACCAAAGGAAGGCAAAATTCAGGTTCAGGGTCATCCTCACTCCAAAGGAATCTCATACCTGGGAAGAAACATTCACAGCCTGGGATGAGACTGAGGACCAGTCCAAGGAACCGTTTAAATCCTGCTTTCAAAGACAGCTGTAGAAGTCTGACATGCATTCGCATTCATTTTAAAAATAATTAGCACCTCAGGTAAGTCTTTTCACAGTTTACGCCTGCCAGTGGTCAGCAGGGAAATGTGAGTGCCTTTCTGGTGGAGGAGGAAGCTGGCAAAGACAATCCACTCAGGATGAAAGAAGGGATGGAATAAAGGAAGAGCAAGAAATACTTTTTATTCGGGAACCAATAACAAGATGCTGAGATACTGAAATAATTATCTCAGATCCCCAGTTTGCTCCAGTGTGGAGTGTCCCTAGAGATCATCTTGCTTTGACACCTGCTGAATGTAATTTAGGAGGGAATGCCTAGTAAAGACCCTCTATTCAGAAGGTTTCAGGAGGAGCAGTGGGTGGCCTATTTAAATGGTAATGCATATCTCCAGAAAAGGGGAAGACACAGAGTACCTAATAGCTAAGCTAGTTTGCTCCACTAATAATAACTGTAAGAGTAAGAATGTCAGAAAATGGGAAGAAGAATGAAAAGACATTTTTGCCCTGAATTTCTGATGAGATGGATCTTTTGTGCAAAGCACTGAGTGGAAGACAGTTGGGAGACCTGGAGGCAGACCAACAGACTCATTTTCCCCCCATCTGCCTAATTCAAATATGTCATTTCTTTTCCTTTTTGGTGGATTTTAAAGTAAAATCTTCATCATCTACAAATCACTATTCGAAGTCATTCCGCAACTAAACCTTGGTGTCCATGAGAAGGTAGAGAGCAGCTCCAAGGGAATGACAAAGCTGCAGAAGTCCTTAGGTACTCTGTATTCAAAGCACCTGGTTTCATCAGATTTCTCATTAGAAACACGTGTCCCCATCAATGCAGGCTAAAGCATTCCTCTCACGTGGAGTGAATAGGAAATGTCAAAGTGATTAGCATAGACTGGCCCATGAGTGGCACATAACAGAAGCAACCTTGATAAGGTTCCTATCTCCCAGTTGGAAGATATGCACAGGGGAGATTTATCAAACACCAAACACGTCTCCTGGATGTGTTGGGAGGACCAAATGTTTTGTCTGGAGGAAATGGATGGGGATGTGTGTTCTGATCCCTGTCATGTGTACCTATCCCACAACTGGGATATCTACTGGGAGATAACTCAATAAAGGAAATTTCTGTCTACAGTCTCTTCACTCCAGTGGCTCAAGCCTGCCCTTCATACACTTATAACAAGCATCCAGGGGCTGCTTTTGCTTATATCGTTGCTCACAGGGTAACAGAAAGCAGAATGGAGCTTAAGCATCTTTTGGTTTTATTTTGTGTCTGTCTCTCCTAGACATTGGTTCCGATTCCTACTTGACTCTGTGTAGGCATGGTAATCACTAAAGACTACCTACCAAACCTACCTCATCCTCCTTCAAGGCTGAAGGCACAGAGATAAGTCAATGTCCCAAAACAGTAGTCACTTTGGATGCCAGAAAGGGCAGAGCTTCACAGGAGAAAGCACTCCCCACCCCACCGCCACTCCTGAGAAGAGGACGAATTCTGTAATGATGAGGCAGTACCCTGGAGTAGCAGCAATCATTTTCTGAGAAGCAGCCAGTCCCCTAGAGTAATTAGGACTTCTTCAGACCACCTTGCAGAACCAGATCTGAGTCAATGATTAGTGCTATCATCTAAGACCACTTACTTATGCAAACCTCTTCACCCAGTTGTTCCTCTGTTTAAACCTAAAGCTCATGTCAGTACCTCAAAGACAAACTTGGGATCAAGGGACCCGCTTTTCTCATCCTCTTTCAAGTGTGCATTGATTAAATATCCTTCCTTTGTTTTTCACCATTAATTGTTTCTTTAATTGTTTATCAATTAAAGATGGCCAAGGCCAGCCTGTTGGGACTGCAGAAGCCAAACCTTTGGCCCTAAAACTACAGTCACACAATGAACTTTAATTTAAAATTTAAATTGCAGAGAGGTCATGGTGACACATGCCTATAATCCCAAACTCTCCAGAGGGAGACACAGGGAGGATTGGTACACGTCTGACCATCAATTTGGTGTACACAGTGAATTCCACCTCAGCCAGGGCTACAAAGTGAGACTATTTCAAGAAACCAAGACAGTTTTTAAAAATTAAATCAGGGTCTGGAGAGATGGCTCAGAGGTTAAGAGCACTGGCTGCTCTTACACAGGACTCAGGCTTGGTTCCCAGCACCCACATGGCAGCTAGCATTCATCCAGTTCCAGGGGATCTGACACTTTCTTCTGACCTCCATGGGCATTGCACAACATGTACACTTACTTATATACATGCAGGCAATATCCACATAAAACTAAAACAATAAATGAAAAGTCATAGTAACATGCAGAAGCCCTTACTTTCCGTTACTCTTAATCTAATTGATGTCTAGTCAATGTCAATTCTACCTGTGACACAGAGCCAGAATTTATTTACATGTATTCAACTTCCCTAAAATAATCTTTTAAGTGGGCTGAATGTTTGCTTTATACTATTCATGTGTTGGACTTTTCATCCCCAAAGTTAACTATGAATGGTATTTGGAAGTGAGACATTTGGGAAGTGACTGAGTCATGACAGTTCTGCCCACCTGAGAGGATTAAAAGTTCATACATTCATAGATTAATAGGTCGTCAAAGGAGGATATTCTCTCTGGCTTTCTTGCTGTGTTTTGACGTCTTACCCTATGATGCAGTTCACCTTCTCATGATACAACAGAAAGACCCTCACCAGATGCCAAACAGGTGTTGGTACCATGTTACTGGCCTTTTCAGCTCCCATAACCATCATCCACTCAAATGTGCATTCTTTATAAGTTCTTCAGTCTCAGCCATTCTACCACAATGAGAAACCAAGACACTTCTCATCACCACATCACACCAGAGTGAGCTTTTAAAAATGCAAATGAACTAGCAAGGCTTCATTGTAAAAGTTTTCAATTTCTTCTTGAAGTTCACACAGAACCTCTGCATTTTTAAAGGCAGTTCTTTGTAATAAATAGTCACAGCCTCAGTAGGAAGTTAAACCATGCCTTATGAGCCTAAGAAAGAATGGGGATGACCCAGCTCTGAGGCTGCATCTTGGGCCACCTTCTACTTCCTGCTGTCCTTGCTTTGGTTCGCGGGCCTCTGCCCATAGCCCACTTCAGATCCTCAGTGAGTTATGCCTACCTCTGCCATCGTCCCTACCCTTCCCTTCCTCCCCACTAAGGAGAGCGAGGCTGTTCCCATTCAGAAACATCCTCTCGATTAGTCAGCTCTATGTGCAGTAATAAAACACCTAAGAAAATCAATGTAAAAGAGGAGAGATTTACTCCCAGTGCCAAGGGATTTAGGTCCATAGTCACCAGGCTAGTGTTTCGGGCTGAGAGAGGCAGAAAATCATAGCAGTGGACATAAGGCAGATTGAAGCTGTTCACCTCCTCTCGGCTGGGAAGGGAGGGAAAGTATCATGCCCCAGTGGGCTACTTCCTTCAACCAGCTTTCCTTTGCACAGTTCCTCCACTTCCTGATAGTCTATTCAATTTTGGAATGCATCAGTGGATGAAACCATTCTTTAAGTGAGAACTCCTATGGATCTCACTCCTCTGCAACAGCCTCACAGACACAGACGTAGGTAGGTTTTATCACATCCTTGGAGGCTCTCAATCAAATTGGGTTAAAAATCAAGTGAAGTCATTACAAACATGGGATATTCAACACACTTTGTTCTCCCAGTCTAGAATGACTGACTTACAGTCGGTTACATGGCAACTCTGCTTAAAGGATAAAGCTCAAGTCCATGAAACTCGGAATGGCTGGCTCCCCCTATCAGTTCTGCCCTTGTCAAAAACACAGAGCCTGTGTAGAGTAAGGTCTCAATAAAATCCCAAACTAACAGAATTTATTCTCCAGGAGGGCAGAGTTCTAGCCATGTTTTCTCCTACTTCTGTTCCTTCTAAGTATCTAAGTTTGCCCCTGGTTACTGTGTCCCAGGAGGAAACCAGCTCTGTGAGCCTATCAGTTTCTTGGCGCAATGTTCCTACCTCACCGCCCTTTGTTGAACCCTTCCTGGACTAATAGATTTATGCATTCTTTGTTTAATCATTCAATGAAGAAAACTTTTCTTTAATGCATGTGCCTCTATAAGAAACATTAAGAGCCTTTTCATAAATGCCTACATGGTTCAAATTATCCTCTGCTCTTCAAAAACAAGTGTAAACAATAATAACAACCACAGTTTTGAGACAATGGACAGATAGGCACTCTTTGAAGAACAACTAACCTTCTTAGGTCACTTGGGTACAAATCCAAGCCTTAGAAAAGGACTAAATATGGAATATACAGCCTGATAGCTTCACTGGTGGATTTTAACCTTTAAAGTACTCTCTGAAAGAAAGCAAGAATTGTGTTTGATTCAGTATTTTAATGACATGAGGATAATTCTTTGCTTTAACCATATCAGCCTGCACTTTCAAACATAAATGTTAATACAGGTCAAGTGATGTGCCTACATGTAAGGAAGTTCAGATTCTCATGCAGGCCTGCTTCCAGATTTTATAACCATTCTCTCCAAGGTCATTATGCATATGTCATCAAGGGATTCCCAAGCGTGCCCCTCACTCCCCCCACAAATTTGCACATGCACACATACATACACACTGAATGTCTCTGTTCCCCTAGACCATCTCTGCACATTATGAGTGAAACTTGAATAGTAATTTGGGATATTGCCATGGGGAGGCTGCTGATAAACTTTAAAATATGATTAGTTATGAAAAGAGTAACATTGTGTCAAAGACAGGGAATCTTGATATAATTCCTTCAAAAGCACATAATAATGATTCAAAGGGAACAAGTGTATATTTATGTGTTATAATGGGAAGACGTTTAAGACGGGGTAAAAGGAGTAAGATATCCATCAAATATTTCAAATATTATCTTCAATACAACAGAAAGCAATCCTATTGTCACTACCAGACAATGGTAATCGAAAATGTCTGATAGTAGGATATTGCATTCCATATACTGCAGACAAATATTATCTAGAGTAAATTATTTGGATAAAATTGCTTAAAGTATTGCTCATGCCTTAGGTAGTGTAAAAATAATGCCTAGAGAATAAAATTTTTCCTTTTGTGACTTTATAAATCTGCTACCTACTTAGAGAGTTGGCATGTAGGAAGGACACACTGCCTTCCTGATACTGGTGAAATGATACCCAAGGGGTGCTATTTCATAGGGGTATAAAGGATTTCAGAGAGGGATGCTTGTAAAAAGCAAAGATTCCTCTAGATGTGAGACCCCTTTTCTATGGTGCTCAATGCACTACAAATACTATAAATGTCACAGTGATACATTCTTTCACAGAGATGGTCTCATACAGATGCATAGTATAAAAATTATTCTTTACTCCTTCTTAAAACACTTATCAGTAAGCAAAGAAACAGTGATCTCTTCTCTACAGCAGGTGTTCTTTTAGCCTAAATCCCTCTTTTCATGGCCTGCATGCAAGAAAATTGTGCCCCAGTGTATACTCCCATGCTCAAATTTATCAATGACTTGCTGAGACCTATTCAGATACTGTGGTTCCTCTGTCATCCTGCCCAAACCAGTTCCTGGTTTCTATTCATAACTTCATTCTCTCATCTACTTCTTGCCATGTGGTAATTCATGAAGAAGTTGATTTTAGCTTATGGTCCGGAGGACTGGAAGTTCAAGAGCATCCTGCTGACATGTACTCAGCTTGTGAAGACAAAGTGCTATATCACAACATGGCTGAAAGAAGAATAGGGAAGACAAAGGCATGCAAACAGAGAAAACAGACCAAATTCAAATGCAAGCAAACAGAAGAAATCATGGGGCAAGTCCTGTTGGAGATCATCACAGTAAGGTAAGTAAGATAGTCCCAGGAAGACAAGTATCACACATTTTCTCTCCTATGTGGAACCTAGGTGATACAGGACTGTATATCATACATAGCACACACACACACACACACACACACACACACACACACACACACACATATATATATAACATGAAACTAGGGCATAGAAGGAGAGTATTTGGAAGTAAGATGGGGACTAGTAAAAGGTGAAGGGAGAGAATAGAGAGTAACAAGGAGTGGATACAAAGCACATATAGCTGAATGAAAATGTCGCTATGAAAACATCACTTTATACAATGAGTACATGTATGTTTTTAATCATTGTTATTTTGAAAATAGCCACTGAAGGAAGCAAGCTGCACAGTGACCCAGTATCTCCATATTTACACTAACTGCACAGTTAAAATAAGAAACACAAATGCGCTATAACATACTAATGCATTAGAGAGATGAAGAAGTAAAATGACTTTGAGATTTCATCTTCTTCCAGTCAGAATGGCTATCATTATGAAAATAAATGACAACACATACTGGCAAGGATATGGAGAAACGGAAACCCTTATTCACTGTTGGTAGGAGTGTAAAGCAGTGCATCCACTATGGAAATTATTGGGAAGACTTCTCAAAACACTAAAACAAGAATTACCATATGATTCAATACCCTGGCTGCATATCCAAATTACTCTATATCCTACCACACAGATACAGTCATGCCTATGTGTATTGCTGCAGGAAAACAGACAGAACTGGGAAATATGTCAACTGATGTGACTCCATCTCAGAAAGAAACATGCCACATGTTTTCTCATATATGCTGACTTTAGCTTTTAATTATTATATGTATATATTTATGTGGGTATAAATGTTTGCAACAGCCAGGAATCTAGAAAAGAGTCCCTGAGAGGGAGGAGAATGGCCTTAAGGAGAAAAGTAGATTGGTAATAGGACAGGGGATATGGTAATGCAAAAGGTAATTCTGGGAGTGGGAAGGTATAACAGGTGGGAGGGGCAGGGAGATGGGAAAGAACAGTGGGAAGGAGGAGCAGCCAAAGCTAAGTGTGTAAGAAGTTGACACAAGAACCTGCTAGTCCTTATGCTAATTAAAAACAGAAAGTAATTAAAAATTCCATAGATAGCACTGGACTTTTCTTGTTAGGACTTTGGGGAATGGGACATGGGAAGACTGGTGTACCACAGATGCTCTTCTTGAAAAGGCACATTCAAAGCACGGGTGAGCATTGTGCGCTGAGGGACTAGCCCTATGAGTAGAAAGCAGAGAACGCTGGAGACAGACCTAACCTGGTGGGTTTCCAAAATAATGGGTCACATTGAAAAATGTTTTTCAGTGTAATTTTAAAGGACTAGGTTATAAAGCATCGTTAATCACAAAGGAAAAGAAGAACTGTGATAAGCACTGAGACATGGGCTAGCTCCTAGGGACTGACCTAAGTCTCCATCCATGCTTGGTAAGCACTCTACCACTCAGTTCACATTGTGGACTTCTAATAAGTAATACAGCACACACTCCAGCATCACTTACACATGGACTTCCCTATGTCCTTCCAACCTTCTGAGTTATGCACTTGGCCTTGAATAAAGGGCTACTTTATAGATTCAGAATCATCTTCTGCTGTAGAAATGAATGGCATATTTCCTAGATCAGCCAGTTCTCCACAAGTTCTTTAGAAAATCTCAAAATGAGGAGACCTAGACCAAGGGACATTTGGAACTACTGAGAGATGAATCTGAAACTGGCATGCCAGTTGGAAACACTGAATCCAGCCCTCTGCAGCGTCCATGACCCATGGGCTCATTAGGAAGGAGAAATTCCAGCTTGGCTCTGATACTTCACTACACATGGGTTTTTGCTTCACTGAGCCACAACATCTCTATCTTCAAACATGTCTGAGGCTAGATACCTATTGTGCCTACAGATGCTCAGGTGTTAGCTTGCTGATCCATTTTCCAGATGAAAAAACAAAGGCTTCTAATCAGCAAGACACTCCAAATTGTCAGAAGCTGGCTTTAAAGATGATGGCTTGAATCTGGCACCCCTGTTCCTAGCCATCAGGCACCACACCTCTACAGCTTACCAGTTGTCTTCACAGAAACAGGAAAACCAGAAATCAAACAAACAGCAAGAGTTCATAAAACAGCACCAGGCCAGTAAACTCTTCCTATTATGTATCTTCAAATTTTTTCTATTCTGTCTTTTCAAGTCTTACTACGTTTCTCATTATGATTAATGGGACGAGTTATGGAAAAGTCATTATCCCTAGATGTATTTACTGAGAACATGTTTCTGCAACTTCCTCCCCTCTTGGCTCTCTTCTCTGATAAAACATCTGTTTAGAGAGATGCAGGCAGGAAAGATACAGCAGCACATGGCATCAAAACCTCCTGCCTGTGACCCAATACAGATTCCAAACTGAGACCAGAAACGTAAAAGCCACTGGATTCCACTCTGTCTTGCTTTTTTCTGAACTGAATGGAACCAAGTCTCCCCGCCTTTCTTAGATGTTTAACAGTGAAATTGCCACAGAATTCAACTGTATAAATGGATTCTTCCTAGGGCAAATATAATTCCCAAAATGAATTCACAAGGACAGCTTTCTACAATTAAACCTTCTGGTGGAAAGAAGATTTGGTTAGAAAACTGATAAGTAACCCCATCTGAATGATAACCTTTCTCCTGAGACTCTACCAGGACATTTTTCTCCCTATTTTGACAATAACGTGAAACTAATTCATTGAGAAGTTTATTTAAAGAGAAAAGTGTATACAGTCTATAAAAGAAAACAGCTCCCCTTCTATGATCACAGGGAAAACATCTTCCTGTAGAGCATAATGGTAAAACTTGGCACAGGAGCTAAGACTCCCCCTTCTGTGCTCCTGGAAGACATCACTAATCAATCACAGCACTTTCCTGCTGAGTGCAGATGAATTCCTCTCAACAGAACCACAGGGAGCCTTTACTAATCAGCATTGGCAAGAAAAGAAAAGCCCACTTGCCTGGCCCTGCCTAAAGTCTGATTTGTGTCCAGGCCGAAAACTGCCTCTGACCCAGTCCAGATAGACAGACTGGAGCAAACCTGAACACACTTTCTACCCTTGAAGACTGTGCTTTCTCAGTACAGAATAGGTATTCTAGAATATTCGGTTGACTTCTAATAAAATACTTCTCTGGAGAGGCTGGTAAGCTGTCCTTATCTTCATCAACACTACTCACTGGTATTATTCAATGACCCTAAAGTAATACTTATGTCCTCTCCAACTTCACATGTCTTTCTTTAATCAAGGCAAATTGGTTCAGCTGTTAAAATCTACCTTAGAGATATCATTCACAGTTTAACCTCTTTGTTTCCTATCCCAGCGCTCTCAAATTAACCTTGGGGTATGAAGTAACAACTTTCTCTGGTCACAGTGGTAGGAGTGGAGACTTTTCATATGCTTTCAACTACGAATTGAAAAAAAATCATTGTTCCACTAAATGTTGAATGAATCTGATGGGTGGATTGTAACATCATTTCATAAAACCCCTAGAGGTTTCTAAGCATTTGTATAATACATTTAAAAAAGCCAAGTTATAATGCTCACAGTATGCACATTTTAAATATACACCATCTACTTTAGTTGTTTTGTTTTCCTTTGTTGAGACAGGGTCTCTTGTAGCTCAGGCTGGCCTCAAACTCCCTATGTAGCTGAGGATGACCTGGAACTTCTGATTCTCCTACCTCCCTCTCCTGAATGCTGGGATTACAGGCATATATCATCATATCTGGCTCATCTACATTTGTTTTTAAAGCAAGGCTCACGATGTGAGCCTAGGATGATATTGAACTTGGAATGTTTCTGCCTCTGTCTAAAAGGGTTAGGATTAGAAACACAGACCATAATTTCTGGCTCATGTCACCAATTTTTAAACTAAATGCAACAACAACAAAAATACAGATTTGCATTCATTTCTGATTTTTTTTTCTTAATTTAAAATGCTAAGAGAGTTTTCCATTTTTTCTTGGGGCTATCAGCAGCTTTCTAGCTGGAATCAAGGCCCACTCAATGAGAGCGAACTCATGTGCAGTACTATGAACATAGCCAAATATACATGGCTTGAGAGGTCATAGATCCTACAGAAAAACCTACTTTTGCCACATCTCTAGACAAATGTAATATCTTACTTTCTTCTAGATACACATCCTCATATTTACAGACAAGTATACCTTTTAATCAAAGAGTCTCCTTTATGCAACAGATGGAGATTATTACAAAGTTCATTAACTGGTCAAATGCAGAGAATAAGTGTCTGTGAGATGCTTAATTCTAAGTGACACAGCTTCAATGGAACCTCTACACTTAGGATGAATGCATCTCTTAACTCTGACCAGAGAGGTTTCCTTATGGTGATTAACACAGAAACCAACAATTAGCCTATGTACAAAGAACAGGAGGTAGGAGGTGCAGAGTACTTATCCCTGAATAGGACAGCTATTTCAAACCTCTGTCTGCCAAGGGTCAGGGATCATTGTAAAAGAGGGGGCAGAAAGATTGTAAGAGCCAGAGGGGTTGGAAGATCACCAGGAAACGGAATCTTCTGGACAGCTACTCATTAACTCATATGAACTCACAGAAATGGTGACAGCATATACAAGTCCCATGTAAGATCAAATCAGACAAAATTCCAGCATAGACCTGGGGTAAGAAATCTCAATCCAACCTAAGGAAATTTTGGCAATTGATGGCTGCTGGGAAGGGGAAAGACTGTCTTACAGTGTTGGAATTCTTCGTGGGTCCATTGAATGGATCCACACTGAAGGATATTGGGGGACACTAATTAAACTGTATAGGCCAAATTATACTGTATAGGACAGTTCATTAAATTGGGCAGGGGGCCATGGGAAGAGTTAGGGAGAATGGAGCAGATCTAAATGCCATCGAACTATATTGGATGAAAATTGCACAAATTCAATAAAAATGCAAAAGAAAGCATTTTCAGATGTGTTAAGTTGGCAGAAACATGAGTGAGGAATATTTAAAGATAAACAAATGAATAAATAAGGCAGAAAATAAAGGACAAATCTTATGAATAAAACAATGAAAAGTGTCATATGCCCCAAAGAGTACACTGTAGGCAAGACACAAATGTTGAGCATCCTCAACATCAGGTCCCTGAGGAATATTTTTAGTGAGACCATATTTATTTTATGTGTGTGTAAGATGCCCATGCTGTGAGAAGAGACAAAAAGGCTAGAGAAGAACACTGGGCATGTCACTCTCCATTTTATTGCCTTGAGATAGGCTCTCTCACTGAATCTGGATCTCTCTATTTTTCAGGGAGGCTGGCCTGCAAATTCCAGTAATCCGCCTGTCTCTGCCTCACACAGGACTGGGGTTACAGGTGTTCATTGCCATACCTGGGTTTTTTAATGGACGATGAGGATCCAAATTCAGATCCTTATGCTTGCACAAGTACTCTTACCGACTGAACCATTTCCTTAACCCTCAGTAAGAGTTTAAATAACTGTTATTATCTAAGAGGATGGTTCATACTTGCTGAACTACAATTAATGCTGTGACTTTATAAGAGACAGTCATGATCAGCAAAGGGTTTATTGTGTCTTTGTCTGGGTATGTGAGGGTACATGTATGTGTTTATATGTGTACATGCATGTATGTGTATGTATGTGTGGCCTGGGGTCAACCTCAGGTGTTGTTCTTTAGGATGTCTTCTATCTTTTTAAACTTATTTTTTTCATATCTTATTTAGTTATTTATAATTTTCTTGTGTTTATGAGTGTATTGCCTGAGTGTATGTAAGTTACTCAAATCCTGCAATGCTTGCGGAGGTCAGAAGAGGGCATAAGATTCCCTGAAACAGGATTTGCAGACAGTTGTTAGCTGCCAGGTGGGTACTGTGAATCAAACATGGGTCCTCTGCAAGAGTAGCCATCTCTTCAGCTCCTATTTATTTATTCTTATCTTATGTGTATGAGTTTCTACCTGCATGTTTGTAAGTGCACCAGTGCATTCAATTCCTATGGAAGACAGAAAAGGGCATCCTGGAACTGAAGTTACTGATGGTTGTTAGAAACTATGTGGGTGCTGGAAACTGAACCTGGATCCTCTACAAGAGAACTAGTGCTCTTAACCACTGAGCCATCTCTCAAGCCCCCTACATTTTTTTTTTAAAGATTCTCATTTTTACCTGGAACTCCTCACCTTCACTAGGCTGGCTGGCCAGCAAGTCCTCCAGAACTGAGGTTACAGGTATGTGCCACCACATCTGGCTTTTTAAAACATGGATTCAGGTACCCATGCTTTCATGGCAAGCACTTTACCAGCTGGGCCTTCTTCCCAGTCCTGACAAAGGATTTATCTTTACAAGCTTTTCAATGGCTGTCAATTCTTCTCAAGCATGCCACATTGTATGCTGGCTATGTCTTTACCAGACATTCCTCAAATAATTAATAGAGGGTATTTCCTTGTTCACCTTCCTGTATCCAACAATAGTAACATGGACCTGATGCCCTGATGTATGTGTACCTGTGCTGGTGTGTGTGTGTGTGTGTGTGTGTGTGTGTGTGTGTGTGTGTGTAGATGTGATGATGCTCCCTGTTCTGAAATGAATGTTTAATAAGGGAGAGAACCAGTGTTCAGAGAGGAGAAGTAAATTAATTATCACCCACAGAGTTTTCAAATTCCCTAGAGTCAACCTTTTTCCTGACATATCTAAAGCATTTGCCTAAAGAATGTGGCTTAGACTCGCTGCTCAACCTTTCTAATGCCTGCCTGAAGGCTTCACATTCTCTGAGCTTCACCTTGACCCATGGTTTTATTTGTGTCTTACCATTATTTTCCCCCAGTTTAACCCAAATGTCCAGCATGGCCACAGGTACCTACAAAACCCTCAGTAAATGCAGGTGGATTGAATTCAGGTCTTGCCACTTTGTATGCCACCCTAAGTCTCTACATTGCTCTCATTTGCACAGTTGCTGAGTCAAATTTTCATCCTCAAACCTTCAGCCAGACAGACTACCTTTCCTCCCAGACAGCTGCAAATTAACAAGTTATTCCTCAGATTTCCCAATTACATCAAACTAAACTAATTATTTTCCTGTTACCTCACACTCTGTTGGTGTTACACAAACTGCTGAGAAGGCCCCATCTCCTGCAGGCATTGCTTGTATCTCTTCAGCAGCCTGTTTGCCACACTGACAGAACTATTAAGAATGTCAGCCTTCAATGCGTGCAAAACTTAGGGAAAAACAAATGATGTCATTCAAGGTAACGTTGGAGACTGCAGAAACAGCAGAAATTAGGTGGACAGCCTTCAAGCCAGTGAGAAAGGGTGGCGGGGAGAAAGAATCGTTTTTCCAACCCCAGGATACACTAAAGGGAAAAGGTGGAAAACCAACCACACACAAAAAAAATGCTATGATTTGAATAAGAATATACTGGTGTACAATGAACTGGGCCTGTGATTGAAGTTTATGCAACGTTAAATAGATGATAGATAGGAAGATGACCAGTGGTAAATACATATAGTTAGGCAGGCAGATGATTGATTGATGACAAGTGAGTAGATGATAAATGATAGGTAGATAAATTGATAGATGTTAGAGAGAAGGTAGACAGAAGATAGATAATAGCTGACAGATGGCTGATAGAGATTGATTGATAGATAGTAGATAGATAGATAGATAGATAGATAGATAATAGGTAAAAATATAAATAGATGTAGGTGGGTCAAGAGATATATAGATGTAAAGATAGATTAAACAGATATTTAGATAGATAGATGATAGATAGATAGATAGATAGATAGATAGATAAAGCATTATGTAGACTAATGTACAAATAGGCATATTCCTTCAATTTTATCCCATTCCTATGACTACAACTCTATCCTTAGCCAGTGTTGTCTTTTCCTTCAACACTGTCTCAACAGCCTCTTGACTATTTTCCCTGTTTGGACATCTCCTCTCCGAGTCTTCTTTACCGCCATAGCAAGGATATTAGAAATATAATAATGACCATGTCCTCTAGGTTTTAGAATCCTTTGATAGTTACCCATAAGAGTTGGAAGCTTGACAGATGTCTTCTGTAGTTATCCTTACAGCTCTATCTCATGACCCATTCACATACCTGTGTTCCAAGTTCACCTTCTTTGGATTCCCTCAAAGTTCCTAATGTCTTTCCTGTACCCCAAGACTAGTCCCCAGAAGGTCTCCACTCGAGTATTAATGCCTGCATTAAATGATCACACTTACCATGTGCTTTGTGTTAGTTCACCACCCTCATTAAATTTGTATTTGTACAGTTTCACGTGACTATGTCAAATATCTGCTTCATCTGGGGGGTACATACCCCATGAGTCCAGGAAAAGTACTAGTCTCTAGTGGCTAACACCATGTTGGACAGAGGAGGTCATTCAACATGTACATGCTTGAAATGGTCAGAGATTAACTCCAACAAGGAAAAGTTGAAGGAGCAGATCACAGGCCAAGTGGGAGAAGTTCTGTTTTCTCACCTTTGACCTCATCTCTGATCAAATTCTTTAGACTAGTACCTTTGAATTCAGCATCATGAGGACTAAGGTAGAGATTGCCAAGATGCACATGGCCTCTTAGGGGTCTCTGTTGGCTCTTAAAAGAATCATGTTTGTGGACTGACTGAAAGACAAAAGTTGGCAGTTAGCAATAGTTCCCGCAATGCTGTGTTAGGACCATGTACTTTGAATAGTAAGGTATTTCTTACATTAGAATGAAATGTTATAATCCTTTTTCATTTCCCCATAATTTTATTTTGCAATATTTGACTATTAATACTTATTTGAGTATGTTTATATGTACATACATATGCATTGTTACACACATGTATACATATACACAGAGACATATAGTTCACTATACATCAAATTCCTTGTTCTTTCTTTGCATGGAGAAGAGTAAAAGGAAAAGAAAATGCACAGTAGAAGTCTATTTAAAAGGAAATCACACTTATCACCTTCACCTCTCTTTTTGAGAGGCAGAGTTGTAAATATGACCCAGGACTCGCCAAGGACTTGGGCACTGTGATTCTCAAGTCCATATCTCATTGTAGCCAGAATCTCTTGTTGATGATAACTTCATGAGATGGAGACTTGCAGAACATCTATACTCTGTCCCAGTGTCTGGTACAAGCAAACAGAAAAACAGTCTCTAGAGTGTGTACTCTAAAGGCAACAAGGAAGGAGTTGCATCTCCACCATCATCTTTGTCATCTCCAGGATCATCCCCTGGTTACCTCCACTGTCATCTCCACCATCACCTCCACCGTCACATCCAGCAACATCTCCATCATCCTGTGTGGAATGCTCAGTCGGAGTAAACATTCCATACAACCTCTTCAGGCTTCTATTTTCTCCTCTGTCCAACAACAATAATAAGCAAGACTGATCTTACTGGGTCATTACGAGGAACAAAAAAAAGGTGCCACATGTATAGTATTAGACTTCAACTTGGCCCATGAGCAAGAGTCCAATATCTCAAATGTTGTCTCACTAATGAATAAAGGAAACCTGTCTCCTACTGCATGGACCCAGGCGTGAATTCAGCATTCTACAAAACTTTCATAAAAGAGTCAGTGCTAGGACATTTTAATCTTGAGGGTTTTGAAGGAAGAGGTGAATTCAGGTGAATGGAGTTGAGATGACAGCGGAATGGAATTCTAAAAAGTAAGTAAAAGTTCAAGTGAACACAAGCAAGATTTGCTGATTTATTTGAGATGAACCCCCTCCCAAGATCACCAGCTTCCCACCCACATTCTGGTAAGGCAATTACCTCTAGGTCTTAACTGTTCCTCATTAGAAGCAAGGCAAATACTTTACTAACTAAAGCAGAGCATTCTCTCTTACCAAAGTGATCTGTGCCAAAGCTCTAGTCTTGAGGACTAACTCTCTGAAAGCTTTTCCTTAACACACCCTCTTCTTCTCCACCAAAGGAATTTTCGTTTCAGACAGACTGACAGACAGAAAGACAGACACACACACACACACACACACACACACACACATACACACATAGGGTGTTGCTGTCTTTGGTATAAAAGAAGAAACTGGGACTAAGAAAAACTAAAGAACAGATTTGTGAGGTAGCTTGCTTTGTAGAGTATTTGTCTATCATGGAAAAACTACTGGGTTCAATCCCTAGCACTACAAGAACCAGAGATGATGGTTAGAAGGCAGAGGCAGCAGGATCAGAAAATGAAGGTCTACCCTCCCATATACAAAGAGCCAAAGAAGACAAAGAAAGTTCTCAAACATGGTAAATAGAAAGCTAATACTTGAATCTCTATTTGTTTGTCTTCAAGTCTGCACTTGACCCTTGAGAACTCCTATTTCCTTTCTTGGAATCAAAATGAACTGCTAGATAGGACCTGTTGATCCACTAAGCACTGCAGCCCAAAGAATCACAGCTTATCTGACCTTACAGTGCTCGGCTCTGAAAATTCCACTCACAGAATTTTCAGAAGGTATAATAAGAGTGTTTGCTCTGTGACACTATTTTAAGAACAAAATGCATATAACAGTGTCCCTATATGTGAATTCGTGGCTGCAACATTCACCCATAGGACTAGATGGGGTACTGTCAGACTTCTGAATTCAAGAATCTCATAATTGTTGACAAAAAATAACATGGTACCCCTCACAGATTCATAATGGAAGAGAGACCTGTCTCAGGAGCAAAATCTTCAGAAAGCTTGGAAGATTAGGGCTCAGTTGCCAAGTTGCTCATGGAGAAAATGTGAGGGCCTGAGTTCAATTCCTGTCCCCCATATAAAAAGCCATGTGTGGTGGCATGTATTTGTAATACTAGCACTGGTGAGGTAGAGACATGCAGATCCTTGAGGCCCTGGCCAGCCAGTCTGTCATAAGCAGTCAGCTTATCTGTGTAGGCTAGTGGGAGTCCCTGTCTCAAAAAAATAGGTAAATGGTGCCTGAGGAGGAATAATACCCAAGGGTGACCTCTGCCCTACACACACACACACACACACACACACAGAGAGAGAGAGAGAGTCTTTAGCCCAAAGGTCCATGAATTCTGAATTCTGAAAGTACTTCCTTCTCAACACATGATCCTGTTATAGAATAGTGGATGACTGTTTGATCTGGCTCCCCTCTCTCTTCTGTGGGTTTCTTGAGGGTAAATTGCCAACAGAGGGTTGACCTTGATTCTCTTGTTTATAATCTTAGTCTCCACTGTGAGCAAATAGCAAGAGATAGCTCAGAGCAGAAAACACAGAAAGTCCAAATCACAATAAGCTGATTGTCTGTTAGCATCATCCTCTTAAATGCCAGCTGGCACTATGTACGCAAATTCGCAAAGACCTTTGTATTCTTTAACTGATATAGATGTCTATGCTAGCAACCTGATTGCCTTTAGAAATGCTTAGCAGATTAATAAACACACTCTGTGTGAGTGTGTGTGAGTGTATGTGGTGTGAGTGTGTGTGTGTGTGTATGTGCATGATACAACATGCTTGTGGAGAGTGGAGGTCAGAGGACGATTTTTAGGAGTTGGTTCTTTTTTTCCACCATGTAGATACTTTATTCTTGAAATAGGGTCTCCAGCTGAACCAGAAGCTTGCTGCTTCAGCTACACTGACTGGCAAGTCAGCCCCTGAGATCTGCCTGTCCCTACCACTGGGGTTACAGGTACATGCTGCCTTACCCAGAGTTTACATGGATGCTGAGCATCCAAACTCAAATTCTCGTGGTTGTATAGTAAACACTTTATCCATTGAGCCATCTCCAAAACCCCACAGTCATGATGCCAGGGAATGAAAACATACACTGGGACGAAAAATAAAGACACCCACAATGACCTTAGCTTTGGATCACAGGTTTGGATGGTGTTTACAACTGGCTGCCAGATAGTGGTAGACAGTGATTCCCGTGCACTGAAATCTCATTTCCTCGGCATCTTCAGAGAGTTGGTTGTACGTAAAGTTCAAAACCAGCACAAGGAAGGTCAGTAAGAGCTTGGGTTCTGCTCTGAAATGAAAAGTGAAGCAAGCACTTGAGAAGAGCCCCTAAGTAGAAGAGCTCAGCTTTGCATGCTAGACACTGAGGTTCCCCTGCTTGGAGCCAGACCTGTACCGGCTGAGGTGAGCAATTATACGCTCTGGCCATCTGCTAGAGGGTGGTGAAGGAAGCCTGTGTCCTCCTGAACGGACACCAGGGAGGACGCTGATTGCTAGTCAATCTGCTTGAAATTGCCTCCTATGATCTGTGTGTAATGACTCAGGTAGGTCACGGCCAGGGACGTTCCTGTTATTAATGTGTTAGCAGCTGTAAGTGGGCATTGATTCTGCAGGGCCTGCAGATTTAGGAAGCGGTGGGGAGAATCTGCATCAGTAAAGCACGAATGGTCACTGCTGAGGGAGGAGCAACCGTGAGAGGGCTGTGTCCTTGGAGAAGTGTGAGAGAGGCCAAGCGGGTAGGCTATCCAACAGGATAAAAGCAGGATCAGGATGACGGAGAAGAATGACCGTCAGGGACGCTTCATGCCCCTCTCACCTACCTGAGACCAGGTTATGTATCCTCTGTGTTCATCCACTTCCCACCACTGTGAAAAACCCACAAGAAATACAACAGAGAGGAAAGGCTTATTTGGGTTCACAATTCCCAAGGTCTTTGTATGTGGTCACTTGGTCCCATTATGATGGGCATGTGTTGAAGCAAAATATTATGAGAGGTCCATGATGCAGCAAAGCTGTTCACCTTATGGCAGTCCCCAAAGCAGAGATGAAGAGAGAGAGAGAGAGAGAGAGAGAGAGAGGCAACAAGATGCAGCCCCCCAAGGTAGCATTCCCTGCACCTGATCCCACAACCCAAGTTTCCATCACCTCTTAAAAGTCCATTCTATTATGACCCTATCAACCTATCAACAGATTAATCTCCCAAGAGGGTCTGAGGCCTCATGATTCAATCACCTCACCAAAATCTCACCTCTGAAGCGTGCTGCACTGGAGATCAAGGCATCAATAGGAAACAGACACTTCCAACTATAAGGATCATATTCTGTGGGTACCAGTGACCAGACATGTCATGACACCAAAGAGAACTTGGATTATTTCATTTCCAAATTGTATCTTACTGTTTTTATATCAGGGTCAGCTCCTAGTCCATTTCAGGTCTGTTCCCTGTACAATCCTCATCACTCAGCAAGAGTCCAACAACAAAATTTTGCTATAGCTACTTATGCATGAAGGAAGAAGAAGATAGATGATGGTACTGCCAGGACACAAGCATTGGCATACATCTCGGGGTCTCAGCAAGCTGGCATTTACCATAGTTTATTTGCCTTTTTTCCAAAATAATTTACTTTTGAAGAGAGGTTTCCCATGCCACAAATACATACACATACACTATATATAATACATATATATTATATATATATATAAGATAATACAATAATGTGTTTTCCTGTGGCTTTTAAAGCATCCACAGTGTTCTGAGCCTCTTCTTCCTCCTTCTCCTCAGTTGAATTCCCACCTCATTTCTCCCATTTTCCTCTTGATAGCACCTTTATTCAACTATGAGCAACACAAATGGACTCAGTAAATTTCAAACCTATGTAATAATAATAATTTTAAAAGAAGAGGTCAGCCCTTTGAGAAGGAGGTGAAGGGACATGGGGGGTGTTGGAAGGGAGAGATGGAGGGATGGAAATTATTTAAATACAGTAATCACTCATGAACTTCTCAAAAAATAAAAAAATGAAGTAAAAAAGATAATTTACTTTGCTTTTATAGAATAACTGAGATCTAAGAAGAGTTAACCAATCTTGGCTAGGGAAGATGGTTCAGTAGCTTAAGTGTTTGCTATCAAAGCCTAAGGACTTGAGTTTGGATCCTCAGCAGCCACATAGTCAGGCATGGCCGTGAGTGTACACCTGTGACCTCAGTGTTGGTGAGCAAAGAGACTGGTGAATACCCAGAGTTTGACAGCCAGCTGGTCTAGCCAGATCAGTGATCTTCAGGTTCAGTGGGAGACTCTCTCAAAAAATAAGGTAGGGAGCAATAGAGAATATTTCTGACTTTGCTTCTGGCCTCTGCACACATGAACACACATGCATACACACATGAACATATATACCACACACATACATACAGAGTCAACCCACTTGTTAAATGCATACACACAATGTAATCAGATTCATACGTGCATGCGCATACATATTAGTAGGGCAGGGGATTTTTCTTAGTAACGGACAGGTTCTAAGCAACAATAGTAATAACTGTTATCCTTGGCTATACAGCAAGTTCAAGTCCAGCCTGGGCTAATAACACTACCTCCACACAAACAAAGAAAATAAAATAAGAGAAAAGAAAAGAAGAGAAAGCACTCATGGAAAATGGAAAGCCAATATGTATTTGTCTCAAAGTCTGTATTTGGCCCACAAGGTCTGTTGTGTGAAATTGGGATTAGCACTTTCTGAGGCAAGAATCAGCAAGTCTTTCTCCACAAAAAAACTAGCCACGTGTTTTAAAATAATTATGACATCAAAGGCACTGAAGAAGTTTTTCTAATTGCTTTGGAGCTTCTCCGAAGTTTCAGGCAATCTGTCACATTCTGCCTTTAGAAAAAAGCAAAGTCCTTGTCTCCATGACTTATAAGCCAGTTTAACATCAAGCTTTGGTGTGGTCCTGTGCAATTTCCACAGATTCCCACAGTTTTACCGGTGTTTTAAATAAACAACCCACAGTAGGACATTGACTGGAAACAGCAAGTGACCTTATCTTTAGATTAAGTAGAGGGATTTAGCAAAAATATTGAGCTGACATTTCTCTAGGTCCTCCAATTGGGAACTGATGAATGATAAAGATAAACAGAAAGATTTTCAGTTATCCTCGGTAGGCTAGGAACAGAACCAGCTTCCATGACTTGTACTTCTCTGATGCGTCTTGTGAGTATGAACTGAACTGGACCAGTGTTAGTTTATCACCGCAGCAGGCAGTAAGCAGAGTGCTGTGCTGGGTCAGTTATGCTGCATGGGACATCTTGTCCAGGAAGCAGAGGACTCATTGACTGTTCACTCACTCCTCCTTCTCTTCCTCACTGAAATAATGATGCTCCCTTCAGACTTCTCTGTCCTGGCCTACTTTCTCTTCTTGTTGGTGTTGTGAAGTTGGAAGTGGCCTTGAAGAAAGACCACTGTGGTTAAATTCCTTCTCCATATAATTATGACTACAGTGAAGAACCTGAAGACACAGTCTGATGAGCTGTTAAGGATCATGTGGTTTGCTGAACCATGACTCCAAGCTGACTTGCTTAATGTTTCAAAGACTGACATAGATTGAGAGAGTATTGTGGTGACCTTCAACGAGAGAAAACTGGTTTAAAAGTATTAAGAAGGGCTGGGGAGATGGCTCAGTCAGTTAAGTTCTTGTCATGAAAGAACCTCAGAATCTGAGTTTAAATTCCTAGTACCTACAAAAAGCCAGGTGTGGTGGCACACACCTGTAATCCCAGAGCTCAGGATGCTGGGGGAGACAGACAGATCCCACAGCTTGCCACTAGCAGTCTAGTCAAATTGTCAAGGTCCAGGTTCAGTGACAGACCCTGTCTCACAGAATAAGATGAGAAAGATGAAAGAAATGACCGGATTGAACACTGGCCTCTACCTACACATAGGCATGTCATAGAACACAGACACACACACACACACACACACACACACACACACACACACACAGATAATGAAGGTGAAGCATGAGGACTGTGGCAGAGTTATATGAGATCAAAAGATGGGGAGTTAACCAAACAGACTGTGGGCGTGTTTCCCCTAACCACGGTCTTTAAATCTGACCATGCCACAAACATACTTTCTAGCTTCCTTTCATGTCACTGTGACCAAATATCCTGAGATGAGGCAATTTAAGAGAGGAAGGATTTCTTTTGGCTCATGGTTTAAGAAGACATACTCCATCATGGTATGGAAGATACTGCAGTGAGTAGCTTCGTGGTGGCAGAAGCATACAGCCTGCTCACATTTCAGCAGCCCAGGAAGCAAAGCTAGAGAGATGAGCTGGAAGGAGAGTTTCGATCTATCCTCCCAAAGACCACCTGCGAGCAACCCGCTTCCTCCAACTGGATCCCGCATCTCACAGATTCTAGAGCCTCCTCAAACAGCATCATCAGCCGGGGACCAAATGTTCAAACATAGGAACTTTGCTGGGTGTATTTCCCTGATAACATCTTCCTAATAATGGTTAGTCTCCCCTCTCTTCCCCAGTCCTCCTGAAAACAATGCAAGAAGAAATACATTGCTTGTGCTATTTCCCAGTCTTCTCTCACCTGCAATTCCCAAACACTCTTCCAGTAAAAAAGGAGCTCAAGTTCTCATTCCATACACAACAAAGGGAGCTACCAGAGGAAACCAGAGCCAGACAGCCCTAAAGTATAATGGCTTAGGAGAGACCAAAAAGGCCTCCAGGGAATGGGTGGACAGCAAGAAATGGAGACTGGGTGATGGAGGGTCAGCGTCAGAGCAAACAGGATGGTCATCGATGGCCATCGTTTGTATGTTATTTAGAGACCATGAAACCTGCTGCTGGCTCCAACCTTATGCGCCTTCCTCCTCCCTTCCCCACACCAACTGATTGCTGCTGCCCTCCTTCACTGTCTAGCCAATCTGTGCGGTTTTCAGCCTCCTCACAGGGAGCTGAGGCTCTCTGTCACTTTATTCACTCTCACACACTTCTGCTCTTTCCCAGGTCATCAAGATCCATATTGTAAAGTATGATCATGGGATTAAACTTCAACCCTGAAAACCAACTGACTATTTCTTTTCCCTTACATAGAACATGTTGCCAAGGAGCTAAAGAATACATCTTCTGAATGACTTAACAGAAAACTTTCCGGAGGTATGAACTAAAAGAATGGAGAAATGTATCTGTATCAGCTGGTTAGTGTTAGCAAGTTGAAAAAACACATTTCCATATCAAGATACTTGGTTGGAATAGAAATTATTTTAGTGTCTCATAGAGATATGCTAAAACATACGAAGCAACTAGCTTATTTCACACCAAAGTAAGTAATAATTATTGTTCATTAATATTATTAGTTCATTGTGTGTGGTGGAATCCAGCAGGCAGGAACTTTAGGCATAAAAAGTGCCTCAGAAGTCTGCTCAGGTGAGTTTCACGTGAGTACCTAAGCAATATGATGGCATAAAGCCTGTAAAGAAAGCTCCTAATAGGCTCAGATCAAAGGTTCACTCATCTCCTGGAGACAAATGGGGAACAAGATAAAGTCCATGGCTGAAGCTTGAGACCAAAGTATTGGGAAAGAAAGTAATGTCTTCGGTGAATGAGTAAAGTTTGATCTGGAGCCAGAAGTGGCAAACTGAATATTAGTTACTCCCCCATTGCTGTGACAGAAGACCTGAGAAGAACAACAGAAAAGGAGAAGGTATTTGGGTTCATAATTTCAGAGTTTTCACAATACATCACAGTGAGGGAGGACAGGATGGAGCAGAGCAACTTACATCATAAGAGACGGAAAGAGAGACAGGGAGATGGGAGGGAGAGAGAGAGGGAAGGAGACAGGGAGGGAGAGAGAGAATGCTGGAACTAGTGAGTGTTCTCTTTTTCCCCTTTTTAAATTCTGTCTGTGTCCCCAGACTATGGAATGGTGCTGTGTGCAGCACAGTGTGGCTCTTTGCCCCTTAGTTAATCCTCTCAGGAACACTCTCACCGACACGGCCAGTAGTGTGCTTTACAAACCTCCCAGATGCACTTCTAGCCAACAGAGTTGACAATCAAGAAGAAAACATAAAAATAACTTTTCCCTGTTAATTAATTCATGGATTAATAATTATGGCACAGCACACATAAAAATGTAATCTGACAGGTGGGATAGGTCAAGGAAACCTTCTGTTGAAAGTTAAATTTACAAGCTGTAGGAAATTGCTTTAAGGCCCAAGTTCAACCAAATGAGCTTGCTAACATGAATTTCCTGTGGCATTGTTTTTAGCACACATCACCCAGAGATGGGAAGAGTCAGGAAATAGATATAGGAACTAATGCTGAACATCACATACACTGGCCAATTGTGTTCAAAGGCCTCAAATATCAAAAAGCATTCTGAGAAACAGTAGATGATGAAAGAGTCAACTGCCGGATGCAGAAAATGAAAGTGACCTGGTATTAACGTGGACACACATCCTGGATTGACACCAAAGTGAGGCAGCATGTCAGAAACAGATTCCAGCCACTACAGGATCCTGGTGACATCTCAAAAGACACTGAGGCTGTTTCCTAGCCAGGCACGTATCCAAGATGTTAAGCGAGAAGAGCACCCGAGGGTTCAGGTACACAATCCAGTTCTCAGATGCCACACTTTCCCTTGTGTGATGGTTAATACTGACTGTGAACTGTCAAGAAGATAAATTTTAAAAATTAAAAAAAATTATCAGGGAGATAAATCTCTGGTTTCCTTAGTAAGAGCATTTTTAGATTAGCTTACTTGAGGTGGGAAAACCCACTCTAGATGTGGTCAGCACCATTCCACAAGATGAGGCCCTAGACTGAATCAAAAGGAGAAAATGAGCTGAGAAGAAGCATTTATTACTCTCTGCTTCCTGACATTGGATCCAGTGTGAACAGCTGCTTCATACTCCTGACACCATGCCTTCCCTGCCATAATGGACTGTGGCTTCAAACTGTGATTTCAAACCTTCCTTAATGGCTTGGATCAGGTATTTTATCACAGAAACTAGAAAAGTAAACAATCCATTCTGTAAAGAAGCAACATCCAAGAACTCAACCCTTCTAAGACAAGTGATCTCTTGGCCCTGGAACTGAATTGAATTTCCCAAAACCAGAGAAGCTCTACTTACAAGGGAAGGATTACAACCTATACACACGGAGGTCGGGCGCTCGCCTCCACAATGAGACCTCTTTCCATTTCTTCCTTTTTCAATTTTTCAAAAATTATCATATCTGCTTGCTAGCATGGAACAGCAAATTAATACATTTTTCCTTTAGACAGCAGCTGTAGATAGGAAATACCATCTCCACAGTCAGATTAACATGAGCTCCCATACAACACTGTACTAATTATCTCGGGGACCACATCCTCCCCTAGGTCAGAAGCTTCTAGCCCCAGTTGCAGGGCCTGAGCATGAATTTATTTCTGAGTGGCAGCAATTTATATCATGTTCCATGGGCAGAGGAAGGGAGGGTTATATTTCATCTGAAAATTCATCCTTGAAACCTTTATTTCTTTATCCTTCCCTTGCCTGCCCCACCACACCAAGGGGATCAGGGAAAGGGTGCTGCTTGGGAAGAAGATAAAGTAATAAGCATGTTAACTTTATACTCAATGGCTTTGAACAGACTTCATATCAATCAGGACCCTTTCCTTTACTTAACAAAACCTCACAGTTTTTAGGAAATACTGAAACCAGAACTTCAAAGGGATGACAAGATAGATGTGGCAGGTAAAGAATCAGAGTTGGAATTTCCTTTATGATTAGGAACAAAAGCCTGGCTCTAATCTCCTGTGAGATACACGCTTTAGCTGATCAGGGTGACACAGAGCCATTCTGATGGCATGAAAGACTAATATACTATCATCTGTTTGCTTCTCGTCTGTACCTCCTCTTCTCCATTTTCATATGCAAATTCCTCAGCAGGAAGGTCAGCCCATGCAATGCCAGTGAGGGAAGACAAATTCCTCTTGATAAACTGCTCATAGGTCGTGGGTCTCTTGGTCTCCTTTTCCACCTGGTCCTTTCTAACACGATGTTTGATGAGCCACATTATCATCGACTGTTCATAGAAAGAGACTATGCTAAGAATCTCCAAAGCCTGTGATGGAAGCTGCACGTGTAAAAATAATTCCTTCAGGAACTTTTATGCTTTTTTTATGATATTTGCTTTGTTTTACAAATTGCTGCTTTTCAGATGTGTATTCTTTAGTAATAACAGTTTTATTCATAAACGCATTGTTCATTAGCAGAACTTTCGCAGAGAACTGATGTCAGAGACTTTATGGAGCTCCTATTCTCTAATGCTAGTGCATATTAAGAAAATGGGGGGAACTTGGAAACGATATTGCTAGCCTCACCAAAAATAAAGTCCTGTGTATAATCGGACAGGCAGACAGTGCAAAAAAAAAAAAAAAAAAAAAAAAAAAGCTTACTGGTTAAAAGAAATAAAATTTCTAAAATGTTCCCTGTATCTTAAAGTACAGATTCTTCTTTCTGCAGTAGTTCTTTTATATAGTGGTCACATATTCCAGTTCTAATAGAGCAAAATAATTGTTCTTAAATGTCTCCGGAGTAACACCATCTCAGAAATGGATCTATTTTCCGGGTTTTCTTTCTACACTTTCAGGATCACGTGACCAGAGGAAAAAAGACCCAATATCTCATTATACACAATATCTCATGATGAGAAGACCTTAGGGAAACCGAAAAAAGCAAACTATATTTTATGAGAACCTGCAGTTACTACGACGTTCATTGGAGTGGTGGGAAAGAGGCCAGGGACGAGGTTCTAACCAGCAAGTTCCAGTCTTAAAGCTCAATCCAACACAGTAATGCAAAAAGTAAAAACACAGGTAGACAACAGTGTTTTATGGGAACTGCAGGCTTGCAGAAGAGAGTTTTCCTTAGGGAATGTGATCAAAGAAGCAAATACATTTATATAATGACTATTCCAAACAGGTTGCACTTACTGAACACTGAGCTTGATCAAGGAAGCTGTAAGTTCCACTTGCATGAGGTCTTTGAGCAGTTTCCTATGGAAGAAAAGAAGGAGGGGGTGTTAGTATGCTCATCTGTCTGATTGCACTGTGTGGGCCATTTTCATCATATTACTATTGGTTAGCCAATAACACAGATCCTGACACTATGATGAATTTATTATGGTGAAGAAAATAATGATCAATGTCCACAAAATGCTTTCATACCTCAACAAGGAAGCTGAGATTATTTTCTGCTTCAGATTAGGACACAGGACTCAGAGTTTGAGTGAGTTACATGAAGCAAGCACAGATATGCTGAATCTTGGATTTGAACTTGGGCATTTTGAATGTTTGAATAAGGCTCTATCATAGGCTTCAAGTATTAGAACATTATTTTGTTTCCAGGTGGTGGTGCTGTATTGAGAGGTTTAGGATCTATGGTTTTGCTAGAGAAAGCACATTTCTCAGGGGCAGGCATTGAGAGTTTATAACTATGCCCATTTCTAGTCTGTCTCTCTCTGCTTCCTGTGCCTGTTTGAAGATGTGAGCTTTCAGCTTTCCACTCTGGTCCCCTCAGCTACCATGCCTTCCCACCATGATGGAGTCTTAGCCTCTGGAAATGTAAATCAAGTGAACTCTTCCTTCTGTAAGTTGCCTTGATGATGATGCTTTATCACAGCAACAGAAAACTAACACAGGCATTAAACCTGGAGGCCTTCGCTGCTGTGTTCCTTTCTTACACCAAGAGTGTTTGGTCACAGGGGGTCTTGAGTAATTGCCATTTCAGAGCTATTACTGCCGATTTCCATGCATGAAGTTAGGTTCAATGAAATAAATTCTAAATTTCCTTTTAATTCTGAAATAGCCGTACTCTACAGGAGTCAACAGCATGATAATCAGAAGCTTAGAAAAGCAATGACTTTGTGTGGAATAGGTACAATTGTCATATAAGGGAGCTCACTGGTAATAAATATCACCAACACATCTATCATCACCTAATGAGAAAGCATAAGGTTCATTAACATTAAATAAAGATCATCTCAACTGAGTTATAGCTCAGCAGTACAACAATCATTTACCATGTACTAAGCCCTGGGTTCCAGCCCTAGAATCACAAATGGAAAAAAAAAACCACTAAAAGAAGTTTCATACAATACAGTGAGTTAAAAGAGAGATCACTTCCAAGACCTCCTGTGCTCATGGATTGGTAGAACCAATATAGAGAAAATGACCATCATCCTGTCAAATGCAATCTACAGATTCAATGCAATCCCAATCAAAATCCCCGTGGTATTCCTCGCAGTAACAGAAAAATCCATCCTAAAATTCATATGAAAACACAAAAGACCCTGGATAGCCAAAACAATCCTGAGAAGAAATAACAATGTTGGGGGAGGATTATCATGTTAGATCTCAATGTATATTACAGTTACAGTCATAAAAAGAGCATGGTGTTGGCACACAAAAAAATCTAATGAACAAAACAGAAGACCCAAACATGAATTCACACAGTATCAGTCACCTGATATTTGACAAAGGTGCCAAGAACACCCACTGATGGAAAGACAGCATCTTCAGCAAGTAGTGCTGATAAAACTGGATCTCCACATGCAGAAGAATGAAATTAGACCCATACTTATCACCCTGCACAAAAGTCAACTCCAAAAGTATCAAAGTCTCCATGTGAAGCCTGAAACATTTAAACGGTTAGAAGAAAATATGGGCAGTATCCTACAAGATATAGGTTCAGGAAGAGACTTTTTAAACAGTTCATTAAATACTCAGGAATTAAGGTCAACAATCTATGAATAGGATCTCATTAAACTAAAAAACTTCTGTATGGCAAAGGAAACAGTCAGTTGAATGAAGAGGAAGTCTATACCGTGGACGAACATCCTCACCAGCTAGTCATCTCACAAAGGATTAATATCCAGAATATACAAAGAACTCTAAAAACAAAGAATCAAGAAAACAAATGACCCAATTTTAAAAAATGAGCTATGGATCTGGACAGAAATCTCTCAAATGAAGAAATAACAGTGACTAAGAAATACCTTTAAAAATGTTCAAATATCCTTAGTAAGTAGGAACATGCAAATCAAAACCGCTTTAAGATTTCATCTAACCCCAGTCAAACTGGGCTAAGATTAAGAGAAAAATGATCGCAAATTTGGGCATGGATGCAAGGAAAGGAGAACCCTCATCCACTGTTAGTGAGAGTGCAAATTAGTGTAATCATTGTAGACATCAGTATGCAGAACTCTTATAAAACTAAAAATAAAACTATTATATTATCTGGTCATACTACCCCTGGGCATATACTCACTGGACTCACCCTACTACAGAGATATGTGCACAGCCATGTTTGTTGCTGCTCTTTTCACAAGAGCTAAGAAATGGAAACGACTTAAATATTCTTCAACTGATGAATGAAGAGTGAAAATGTGGTACATTTTCAGAATGAAGTTCTACCTAGCAGCAAAGAAACACATAATCATGAAATCTGAAGGTAAATGGCTGGAACTAGAAACTGTTATACTAAGTGAAATAACACGGACTCAAAAACAAGCAACCTGTGTTCTCTCTCATGTGTGATCTTGGCCCCAAATCCCTAAATGTTACTCACTCACATGTCCCAATGTAACTGCAGTAAATTGGAAATGAGCCATGGAGATAAAGGAAAAGTAGAGGCCCAAGAGAGGAGAATAGTAGGAACAGGTGCTATTAGGGAAAACGGGGGTACTTTAATTGAGGAGCGAGTAGAGAGGGCTATATCAGGGAGAGGAGAGATAAATAATGCTTAGATGGTACAAAAAAACAGAGCGAAATGAATTAGTTCAAAGTCCTACTGAAAAATACACTTATAATAAATATAAAAGTACATGTATAGCTAACAGCTATGTAATAAAATACTCAGTGCCTGGCAGGAGAAATCCCCCTGCAAGTGTTGGTCAGGGTAGTCTAAGAGACTCCCAAAATAACAGAGACTATTGCCACAGTCCTTGATTACCACCCAGAACTTGAAGTTAAGACCCTGTTGATGAAGACAGGCCACACTTCAGATACAGGACTTGGAGAAATCAAACTGGAATTGATCAGGAATCCTCCTCCCTGAAGACTAGCTCTCAGGATATCAGAGGATACTATACAAGTTGCCAAGGGAGAAAACCAATCAATGGTCCTACCCAACTGTGATCCCTAACAAAGAACAATTGGCCCAGCAAACTATCACTATTGGTGCAGTAGTGGCACTTTTTTTCTTGGGCAATAATTAACAGCTGTCTAATTGGAATTATGACCTTTTCAATGTGAGGCAACTCATGTGTGGTGCTGTAAACACAGTCAAATACACATGGCTGGAGAGGTTACAGATCCTAGAGTAAAGTCTATTTTTGCCACACCCTTAGAGCTACGTAATTTCTTCTTGTATGCCAAATAGATATCCTTATATTTACAGACAAATATACCTCTCACCATTCATCAGAGAAGCTTCTTTATACAATAGATGGAGACTATTACAGAATTCCAGAACTGGTGAAATACAGAGAATAAGTATCTGTGAGATGCCTAACCCTGTGACATATCTTCAATGTCACCTCTACTTAGGATGAATGCATCTCTTAATTCTCACTAGAGAAGTGTCCTTATGCAACAGTTGTTGATCAACACAAAGACCCACAATTAGGCAATGTGCAAAGAACAAGAGGCCATAGATTACCTAGTCCTTAATAGGACAACTGTTTCAAACCTTTGCCTCCAAGGCCCAGGGAAGAGGAGGTGGAAAGATTCTAAGAGCCAGAAGAACTAGATGACCACAAGGAAACAGAGTCTTCCAGTTATATGAAGTCATAAAAATGATGAGAGCATGCACAAGTCCTATGAAAACTCAAACCTGACAAAATTCCAGCAAAGACAGGAGAAATGGGTAAGAATCCCCAGCCTAAGGAAGTTTTGGCAGTTGATGGCTGCTTGGAGGGGAAGGAATGCAATGAGAGTTCATTAAATTGGGCAGAGGGTACCAGGAGAGGTGGAGAGAAGGGAGTGGATGTGAGTGCCATTAAATTATATTATATAATAATCACAAAATTAAAATAAAAAGATAGGCTACTCCCAAATAAAAAAGATCAAAATTCACCAGGAGATCTGAAACAGTTCCTTGGTACCTTCGACTCACATGGGTTGACAGTGATCTTCCCATCTTTAGGAGAGAAACAGAAGTAACAAACAGAACTTGTTTTCAGGGTTCTGGAATCTGTATTCAGAGATCGCTCAATTACTCTAAAAGTGATACAGTTTGTACCTGAATCCAATGTAGTTCACAAGGTTCAGAGCTTTACTTTGAACAATATTTAAAGACACATTAAGAAAATACACATCTTTCCCTTAATGTGATGGAGAAGATGAACAGAAAATGCTCCAATTTGGTGAATCCATAAGTGTTGATAAATTTGAACAACTGAAAACATCAAATAGTTTCAAAATATTGGAAATAAAGGAGAAACATAGAGATACATGACGATATAGGAAGCCCTGAGACAGAAAGAAGGGTGGACAGTACTTACCTTGCAGTAATCGTTTTTCTTTAGGTTGTGATTTCCTCACCATCTTTTAACCAATGATAAATCTCATGAACAAGTATCCATTCATTTATCTCTCCATGTGGTCAGCCATCTACCCATTCACCCACACATACATATCCACCCATCCACCCACTCATCCATCCACCCATACACTATTCATCTCCCTCCACCATTTATCTATCTGTACATCTTTCCATCCATCCACTCATCTGCCCATGAATCCATCCACCCACACATCCATCTGTCCTCCCAGTCATCCATTTCCTTTCTCTTCTATCTATTCCCATCCATTTATCAATCCACCTACCTGTCCACTTACCCACCCACACATGCATCCATCTACCCATTCATTTAATCATCCATCCATCTACTATTCCATCAATCTACCCGTTCACGAACACACAACCATGCAGCTATCTGTCTATACACATCCATTTTTTCATCCATTCATGCATCATCCACACACCAGTTTATCCACTCACTTACCCATGTACTCATTCCATCAAGGCATACATCTGACCACTCACCCATTCACCTATTCATCCCTCTACTGCTGACCAATCCATCCATCTATCTAACCATGCACACATCTACACATACATATATCCACCCATCTCTTCTTCCACTTATTCATCCTTCCACTCACCCATCCATCTGTCTGTCCACTACCCATCCATATATCCCACATGTCCACACATAAATCCACACATCTTTCTACCTACCCACTTACCTTTGCATTCATTCATTCATGCATTTATATATCCATCAGCCTATTCACAGAACCACTCCACCACCCACCAATTCAATAATTCACATACCCATTCATTCACATACATCCAGTTAACTGCCAACCAATCTGCTTGCCTACTCATCTAGCCACTCACCATCTCATTCATCTCTCCAGTCAGTCTTGGCTATGTTAGCTCCATTATCTACTAGTTTTACAACCATGGCTAAGTCACTCAGCTTTTCTTTAAGGTTCCTCCCCTTGCCCGTGTAAAACTGTAGTACACATAATACCTTGACTATTGACAGGTATCATTTAAATGTGCTTAGTGTTGTACCTAGCAAAACTTTGGTACTACTTAAAACCTGAATTTTATGTTTAAGATCTCGTTCCTACTAGGCATTGTCTTGTTGGTGCCTATAATCACATACAGGATATAGATTCTGCTCAGGGTTGTTGGGAGGGGGGCCGCACCAAGAAGGTAGTCATGGATCTGATTCCTGAAAGACGATATGAATGTACATAATTAAATAGACACTTTCTTGAAAGAAGGGTTCAGGCAGTTCAGGAATGAACAGCTAGTTCACAGGAGTCTCTTCTTTGAACTCCTCAGGAAGATTGTCTGACTTCTACTAAGAGTAGAACTTCATTGAGTTCTCTGCATCACTCAGCCTCTGTGTCAAAATTTGAAGGCATCTCCTTATTCATAAAAATAATTCTGGCTAGTATGACTAGTTTCAACCTTCTCCTCTCTTTCCACCCTCAAACCATTTCCACTGTTTTGTTACATGCTTATTTACCTTAAGATACAACTAAATCAAACTACCAAAAAGACACAAGCCCTCATTCCTCCTGGGTTCGTTTCCTTAGACACTTCTCTCTTCCTGAACTGCCTCCTTCCAGTCCAATGTGAACTCATTCTTTAATGTCCACTCAAGAGAACTCTCCTTTGCTTTCACTGACCCTTCAAGCTATACTGAATTTTGGAAAAGTCCTTGTGACTACTTATACATTTTTTTAACAGAACCTGTTCAGAGCATCTTTTCTACTCTTTCTGGACTTGATCTACTCAGAGCTGGAGGACTAGGGCAGGGTTTAATTGCACACCATTGAATTATCGTCTGGCCCAGTGCCCAGCCACTTGCCAGCTGCTTACCATTCTGCAGAGTCTAAGAAGCAATTTCTCCCTGACTCAGTGTGTTACAACACCAAGGAATGACACTGACCTTCATTCCAGGAAGAGGTGGAGTTTTTTGTTGTTGTTGTTGTTGTTTTTCTGAGCAACATGACCTCGTTTGGTGCTCCTGTACCTGCTACTCAGGTAATAGCAATTAGTTTCATGTCCACATCTACTTGGTGCTCACACCTTGACATTTGTTTTTAGTCCAACATGAAGTCAAAATTAATCTTAAATCCTGTCTTTTTTGCTAATAATGTGTCAAATCGTCTAGGTAGGCTACGTTTTAGAAGAAGAAACAAAGGCTGAGAGCTATTGATACAAGGTAAGATCAGAAATGGTCATTAGCAAAGGAACCAGCGGCACAAAGAAACAAGATGCCCTCAGGAGTTCCACGGAAGAATGTAGGCTATTTATGCATGTGTGTTTGTGTGTGTGTGTGCACATGCATATGCATATATATGTGTGCATGTGGAGCTCAGAGGTAGACCTCAGGTATCACACACCTTAATTTTTGAGATATGGTCTCTTCAGTTGGCCTGGAGCTCACTGATTTGGATTAACTGGCTTATCAGGGAGCCCCAGAGATTTACCTTTCCTGTGCTGAGAATATAAACATGTGTCATCATACCCAGATTTTTATGTGGATTCCTAGTGATTAAACTTAGGTCCTCATGCTTATACATCAAGTACTTTCCTTACCAAGCTATATCCCTAGCCCTGTTTTTGTTCTTAAATAATGATTTTTCTAAACTACCTAAAGAATAACATGCAGCCACTGATAACCTCGAGCCGCATTAGAGCAGGCTGGTATTTCCATTGTACTGAGACTGTGTCAGAGCTGGAGAGCTACATCTACATGTGAAGAACTATTACAAAGATGCCAGATCCGCCAGGAATCGGGGAGGTGAATGTGCGCCTCACGCGTTAGTCCTTTCCTCTCTGCACTCTGTCCAAATGGATAGACAAAGCAGGAACCTGATTACTTACAGGCCACTGATGTTGGTGACGTACAAGCTGCCAAGATGTGCTTAAGGTGGTAACTCCAAATATCTAAGAGGGCCGGTTGCTATGTTTTCTGCATTCATAGACTTTGCCATAGACTGCTTCATGGAGTCTCTCAGCAGGGTGTGCTGCAAGGGCATCTCCTTCTGTCTTCTGTTTTAAACCCCTAGTTCAGGGCAGTCTAACAAAACTCACAAAATACAAAGGCGATGGCATCATGAGATCATTTGGTTTCCTCTTCCATGGCTTCCTGATTTATTCCAATCTTACATGATGTGTTCCTGGCCACAGATGCAGCCTTATTTATTTATTTATTTATTTATTTATTTATCAGTGAGGGGTCATACATGCTCCCATGTTTGTGTATCCACCAGCTCAGAAGAGACTTTACCTGTTACAGGGAGGCCACACACACCTTGGCTTTGACCTGGAGTGCTGGTTACATCTAATCAGCTCCCCAATGTCACTCTGTCCCCATGGAAAGGCCCTGTCCCATAGCCTCAGGAGCTCATGGGCTTTCCTTCATGGTACATTGCAGCTCTAATCTTACACTTAATTTTTAAAACATTCCTGACCACCACCATACAAGTTGAATGATGGGAGGGAAAGTCAGGTTCTACACACAGCCTCAGCTCTTGCTCTGTTTATAAAGTCATGGCAATGAATCTCATTTATCCAAGGAAGCATTCGTCCAAGGGAGGAAAGATGGAGAGCATAGAGAGAGATGGAAGAAGGATAAAAGATGGCATCAGTCACCTGAGTTCGTCAATCTGCGGGTGTGCACGTGTGTGTGTGCAGTGTGTGTGCATATGTGAGCCCAAAAGTCAAATCAAGAGTCATTTCTCAGAACCCTGTCCACCCTGTGTTTTGAGAGAGTGTCTGTCACTGGCCTGGATCTTGCCAATTTAACTGGGCTGACTAACCCACGAGCCCCATGGATCCACCTGTCTCTGTCTTCCGAGTACTGGGATTACAAAGGATACCTGAAAATGTTGTGTAAGGTCTGGGGATCAAACTCAGGTCCTAATGCTTTCATGGCAAGTACTTTACCAACTGGGCCATCTCCTCAGCCCTGAGATGGTTCACAATTGTTATCAACTTGATTGAATTAGGAAGCCCCTAGGTACTTCTGCCCATGCCTGTGACTTGTGGGATAATGAAATCACAAGGCTCTTACTTAATCAATGTGCTAATCTTTTGATGTATTCATAGCATTTTGGCCTTATTGGGAGGTGGTAGGAGGTAAGAGCTGGGGCCTAGTTCCAGGAAGATAATAGCTAGGGGTATGTCCTGTGGTTATATCTTGCCTTAGCCTTTTCCTGTAGGCCTCTTTTTTCCTCTGCTTCCTATCTACAACGGCAAACTTCATCTATCACATGCCTCCACATCCATCATACTCTGCCTCACAGAGGGACCAGAAAGTTGGGACCAAGTAACCATGACCAAACCCTCTGAAACCATGAGTCAATATAGCTAATCCCTCCCTTCGGTTATTTCCATCACACATTTGGTCACAGAGACTATGGTCTTTACTTTTGTGTCACTGTGGTCAAAATACTTAAAAAGAAACAACTCAAAGGGGAAAACATTTATTACGGCTTGAAGTTTCCATGTGTCTAGTTGTGACATGGCAGTGAAGGCATGGCCAAGTAGTTCAGTCCATGGTGACGGAATACAGGGAGAAAAAGGTCCACATGTCAGTGGATAAGAAAGCAAAGTGGCCAAGGGGCAGGTATGATCTTGTTGAAGGTCCACCTCTAATAAAAGGTCTGACCTCCAGAAGGCTCACTAGCCTCATGCAACAGCACCACCAGCTGGAGAAGACTTCAGAACACAATGTTTAAAGTGTTTTAATTAGTACATTATTTTTTATGTGCGAGTGTTTTGCCTGCATGTATATAAGTGCACCATGTGCATGCAATGTCTGCAGAGGCCAGAAGAGGGTGTTTGATCCCCTGGACCTGGAGTTATAGATGGTTATTAGCTGCCCTGTGGGGGCTGGGAACTGAACTTGGGTCCTCTGCAAGAGCAGTCAATGCATTTAACTGCTGAGCTGTCTCTCCGGTCCCCAAACTTGACATTTTCAGATTCAAGCCATAATAGCAGTGATAAAAGGAATTAATTAATTACTCTATTGCTACCTTCAACACCCTCATCACTGTCTAGGGAAGTCTTAAGATTATGACTGAGATCATATACTTGGTTCCATTACTAAGAGACATGATGAGCAGGGCTAGCATCTTTCCTAAGATAAGTTCAGTTTTCTCCCATGAATTTGGAAGGTACCTGTCAGATTCTTCTGCTTCTACAACAGACAGTTCAGCAATGGTAGGTTTACTGTTCTCTGTCATTTATACAGAAAGAAAAAAGAAGAGGTTTGAACCCAGAGCCCCAAAGAGAGGGAAAAAGATGAAACAAGGGAGCTTTGGGGGCAGAACAAACTCACTGCCTAATCTCATGGGCATTCAACATGCCTATCCTCAGGGGCCAAGGCCGCCTTCTACCTTTGGTGCTGAGGTAGATTCCAGTGCTGTAGAAATACCTCCCACCCTGAGACCATAGAAGACAAAGATAACACATATAAGAGGGTATATCCAAGACCAATCAGCAACTGCTAAGGATTTTCTACCTATTCCACAATCAGGTAAGAAAATGGTCGTAAGTACACATCAGTGATGTGGTTGGTTCATACTCTTCCATTCCACAGCCACCCCTGTTCTCTCTCAAGTGTCTGCAAGTTACTCTTGTAAGGCACAGGAAGCTGCATCAGCAGGTTTACAAAGTCAAGCAGCCAGTCCCACCCAGGGGTTTATGATAGGCATCTGGTGATGGTGGAGCCTATATCTTGAAGACACTGAAACTGGTCACATCTGGGATGGAAGAGGGGAACTCCACATACTTGGAATGCTGCCCAAGCATCCTTATAATAGCACCAAAACCAAGGAAAGATGGCAACTCCCAGCCACACACCAACAGATTACTGATCAGTTGCATTTGTACGCTCAGATTGTCAAACCTGTAGTTGATTGTGCATAATATCTAGTGTGCTCATGGGTTCTCTACAGGGTCAGAGCACTATGAGCTCTAGACTCGGAACCAAAATGTCCTCCTCCTGCACATCTGTGGTTTATTTTCCAAAGGCAGTCATGGACAAAAGCAGACTCCTACACTGCAAATGGAGCCAACCCTTGTTCACAGCCAGGACAGCATGGGTGTCCTTAGACTTCAAGAGTTGACTTACCCCAGTTAACTCTTATGGCTCACCTATGATAACCCCACACAGATACCTGGTCTCTGTGCTGAGTGCACCCCAAGGAATTGTTCACCCCCTAACTTTTATTTGCTAAAGTTAAGACTATAACCTGAGAGCAAATTGTTCTAAACAAAAACAGAATCCCCTAGCTGTCTCACGTCACCATGACTGCACCGTCTCCTCTCCTAGAGCCCCTAGGATGTGGCTAGTGAAATAATTCAGCTGGTAATGGTTCAGCTTGAATGACCTGAGTTCTATCCCCAGAGCCCATATAAAAGAACTGTACTTGATGGTGCTTGCTTGTAATCTCAGTTCTGGAGAGATGGAGGCAGGCAAATCCCTCAGGCTCATTGGCCTGGCCTAGCCTACTTGGTGAATTCCAAGCCACTGAGCGACTGTCTCAAACAAAACAAGGTGAATAACTCCTGAGGAAGTATGCTCAACTTTGACCTCTGGCCTCCACATGCATGCATGAACATATATGTGTACGCACACACACAGAAAAGAAACCCAGGTTGGTTTATTGTATTCCTTAATGACAGCTCAGGGAGGTATCAGGCATAGATTTGGATTCATATAGCTATTCTCCCATTTACTAATCTTTGGATAAACTATTTGACATCTCAGAGTCTCAGTTTCCCCTCCTATAAGGACCAATGCAAAGAGTCTACAACATGATTACCTGCTGATACTACTAGATATTTGGTTATCAAGAACACATCTGAGTACAGTCAAGGGCCATGTTTTCTCCAACAATAGTCCTTCCAGTAAAAGGTGTGTATATGTATGTGCATGCAAGTATGCAAGTGAGGGTATGTGAGCATGCATGTGGAGGCCAGGTCAGCTTTGGGTGCTGTCTTCTGGTGTCATCCCTTCCGCTTTTTGAGATTGTCTCTCACTTTCACCTACAGCTCACTGATTCTCCTAGGCTGCCTGGCCAGGAAACTTTGGGGAGCCTCTTGTCTCTACTTCCCCAGCACTGGAGTTATACGTGTACACCATCACACCTGCATTTTCTATGTGGATTTCTGGGGACCCGCCTCCGGTTCCCATACCTGCACAGGGAGCACCGTGCCAGCTGAGCTTCTCACCAGTCCTGTAAACAAAGTCTTAAGGTGGCAAGCCTATGTTGGGATTGGGCACAGCACCTGACACATGCTAGGTGCTCATGAACGATTTCTGAAAATAGGAAACCCATGGGTCTCTTTTCCTATTGATGTAATGCAATTGTAGCTGCTACCCTGAGGCTTAGATTTGACTTGTCATTCTGTTTAAATGCAATAAACATCAATTAGTCTCTCTGCTGCATTTAATTTGGTGGTGCTTTGTCATTCAAGAGAGGCTCACTGTTGCCCCAGACTACTCAGAGAAAAGGTACCCCCTACATCACTCTCGAGGAAGCACACTTCCACCCAAAGCTCCAGGGACCTCCAGAACCTAACAATATTACACCACACACACAGCACCCTGCTCTGAGCCTTCATGTTGGTATGTTTAATTTCCTGTCTTGGTCTTACAGGAGATTTCCAATGTTTGGGCTGTAGGGTATGTCCTGATTAAAAATAATCCTCCCAATTACGGGTTGGCACGACACTCCTGTCACACGCTCTCTGCCACCAGCCTCGGCTTCCCTGTCAGCAATAAGCTTCTGCAGTGCCTAACTGTAAATGAAAACCCAAGGGGTGAGTTTGGGTCCCGGGCTCCCGGGCCGTGCCGGATCTTTTAATTTGCACTGTCTGTCAAAAGGATAGGGCCGTGCGCATACTCCAAAGAATTCCTCAGAACGGATTCAAGACCAGAGAGAACTGAGATACCAAAGCCTTGCCTGAGAAATTGCATTTGAACCTACCAGAGATGACAGGGCTCATGGAAGGCAACAGGGCCCTTTTTAGTCAGTTCCAAACTTCAGCGAGACCCATTATGAAAAGAGAAGCTGAACTCGAGGGAAATTTCAAGGCATCTTGATATTATTTTCTACCAAGTACATAAGACAGGACAGTGAATTCAAACGAAGCAACCACGACACTTTGAAAGGAAATACACACACGAGACCTGATTATTTCAGTCCTTATACAATTAAAACTTTCTGGTTGGTGAAGATGGGAGGGATCTGTGGTTTTAGCTTAGAAGTAACATGAAGGTGCTCTCCTGTAATCAGAGAGGAGGCGTCTCCAGGGCTCAGCCCCGGCTGCACATGGAGATACTTGGGGAGTCAGAGTGTCACTGTCAGCCAGTGACTGAGCTGAATTGTTTCAAAAATAATGAAAATGAGAAAAACTTCAGTGTGACTCTGCGCCTCATATCTGCTTATTGCTTTCTTTTCCTAATTTGTCTGTGTATGTGCTCATGTGTGTGTTTGCACATTAATGTGGAAGGGTGCAAGTGCACATGTATGTGTGCATGTAGAGGTCAGAGATCTATACAGGGTATCATTCTCAACTGATCTCTGTCTTGTTTTTTGAGGCATGGTGTCTAACTGAACCTAAAGCTCACTGATTTGCCTAGACTATATAGACAGTGAACTCTGGGGATCCGCCTACCTCAGTCCCTTGCACTGGAATTATAGAAAAGTGCCAACACGTCTGGCTTTTATGTGGGTGCTGGTGATTGAATTAAAGTCCTCATGCTTCTGAGCAAGCTCTTTACTGACTGAGCCACCTATCAAGCGATGCCCCCTATGTCTGATTTTCTAAGAAAGATGCTTTTTATTACTTCAGCACTTCAGATACTTGGCCAAATATCCTGCTTTGGGGATCAACAGATGATTCTCATGCCTCTACCCAAGAAGTTTCCATATTAGCTGATCCTGGCTCCCATGACTGACAATGTGTTCTGGGGACTAAGTCATCCAGATAAGAAGAGGTCAGGGCCGGACAGAGAGGCTGTTTCAGTCCCTGCAACTGTGTCTAGGACTATAGGTCAAGGCAGAAAACTAGGATTTGGGGGTCACATCTATCTAACACACAGCCCACTGGTTTGTCAAATATCATTAGTGGCTTCCCTGATACAGCATTATACATTGGGTTGGTGACACACTCAACCTCAGGTTCCATCTAGGCCTTTATAAGAAATGTCTGCCAAAGTTAGATGTGGAGGTTCAGATGGGTTCACACACATCTACAGAGTTTATACACAAGAACCATGCAATCAAATTATTCTTTTAAAAACTTACCAGAAAGTCTCATAATGTCTTAAGTAGGTTTATAGTTTTGTGTTTGGTTCCTTTCATAGCTCTCATCAGCCACAAGTAGCCTTCAGCCCTTGGGTTGGATACTCCGAACACTTACAGTGATAACAGTCTTAAACTGATCATGGTGGTCCACATCTAAAATCTTAGCACTTAAAAGGAGAGACAAGAACATTACCATAAGTCCAAAGCCAGCCTCGGGTATTGAGTTAGGAAAAGGACGTGGGAGAGGTCCAGGAGAAGCTGGGAGAGCAGGGAGTAGAAAGAATATACTCCAAATACATGTATGAAACTCTCCAAAAATGAAGTGAAAATTTTAAAGTTTAAATAAGCAACATAATTTTATTTTCATATGTTTATTTGGATTCTTAGTACTAATTTATGTATGTTATGAGGTCCAAATAATAAATCATAAATTCATCATAATAACTATGAAAGAATTACTATTATCTATATAGAACTAGTGAAAACTATAAGTTATTTAATGAATTAGTACTGGAATATCATAGCTCTTTAATTACTAGGATATATATAATACAAAGTAGTTATTAGTTACTAAGTACTAGATTCTATTAAGATAAGTAGCTATTGGCTACTTGGCACTTTTCCTGAAGAAGTATACACAAGTACAACCATAGTCCCCTTTTAAGGCTTTTAAGGATGGTACCAAATTCCTTCCAGGAAGCAATTTGAATGAGGAAGGATTTATTTGGACTCACACTTTCATATTGAGGAGGCAGTGTGGGGAGCTTGTGGTATGACCTATTACCTCTTACTGGATCAGCAAGGAAAGATCTGCAGCCAGAACAGCTAGCTATAACCCTGGAGCCCCACCTCTATGGCCCTATACATGCAAGCTAGACTCTATGCCCCAAAGGTACCACAACCACCAAAAACAGCATCACTAGCTGGGAACTAAGTGTTCAGAGCTTGTGGAAGACATTTCATCTTCAAAACATAAGAAGGATATTGAACTTAGCTTTTAAGGATCTGGAAGGATCTGCCCCTGGTCTAACTGCTTGAAATCAACAAAGCCATGATCAAAATACAGTTGTGTGTAGATCTCAAGGTCATGCATTTAACCAATATTTAGTCTGCCTCTCTTTTGTAAAAACTAGCTATGCTGCCCAGCCTGTTGTGTGAGTGTGGCCTCAGGACTTATCACATCACTGAATCCACAAAGCAGTATCCTTGCAATGTCTTACCCAAGTTCCACTGGGAACAGAGTCCCACATTTCCTGCTTTTGTGGCCTGTGACATTTCCTTCAAGTAAAGGATCAGGATGGGCCAAGGCAAACAGAGAAAAGAATCTTTAAATTCCTGCAGTCAGAGTGTTAGGCTAAACAAGAGATTAGCAGAGATGGACTGACTGTGGGCTGACTGTGGGCATCATACACCATCATTATAAGATGAAAATGCACTTTCACTGGACCATAGGCAAGGCTAACAAAGCTTCAATGAAATAAATGAAGCTTGCAGCAGAGATCACAAGAAAGGAACCAAGCAGAATGGAGTGGTGTCTGATGCTGACCTGGCACCACTTGGACTTAAGACAATCAGTGTATCTCATCCTTGAAGAAATCACCAACATTTTCACCTAAAAGTGCGCTGCCAAGCTCTGCAGACCCATGGTGCAAGGCACTCCCTTCTCCCCAATGCATGAGTGATAACAGAGGGACACAGAGGCACCTGCAAAGCAGTGAGTGCCCAGAAGTGGGCCTGAAGGGAAAAGGAAAGGAAAGAGCCCTGAGTGACTCTGCCCAGTACTCATCTAGCAGCTTATATCATCACCTATGCAAAGCCTCACCTGTTTCATTTGCACTGCAGGTCTAAGGACCAGCTCCTTTCCCATCACGCCAGCAACCCTCCCCACTATAATAGCAAGGCAAGACAGAAGCATCTGCTCACTGTCCTGACAGACTCAATGTTATACAGAGACTTGAACTTGGAGGGTCCACTCCCTCCCTCCAGGATGATCTGCACCCAGCACAGCTTGTAAACACACCCAATGCTCAGCACACACTGGATCCATGAATAAAAGACTGAGTGATTTCAGGACTAACCGCACTTCCTCCTGCACCCCAGTGATCTCAGTCTGAGCCTAGCAACTCTTCACTACTGATCCTGTCCTATCCTCTGTGTGTTTTCTCAGTGGTCAGCGAGAAAACAAAACAGGACTTTAAAAGAGATGAACAGATACAGGAAGGAAGAACTTTGACTGTGGAAGTCATACCCACTGGGTGCAAATTCTCATTCAAACATTCCCTAGCTATGTGACCTGAGAATATTCACTTTACCTCTCTGTGCCTTGGTGTTCCTGCGCATATGGATCTCTCTTTATAATATTCCTATAATGCTTAGATGACATAACATACTCAAAGGCTATTAAATATGGCTTTAGTTAATGTTCCTAAAACTGTATCTATTAAAGTTATATTTAAAACCTTCTTCCAAGCCGAAAGTAGTCTTAAGAAATACATGGCTGCTGAGATGGCTCAGTAGGTAAAGGTACTTGCTGCCAAACCTGACAACCTGAGTTCATTCCTCCAAATCATATAGTTCAAGGAGACAAGTGACTTTGGCAAGTCGTTCCTGACCTCTACCTGTACCATTAATGTGCACAGCCCCATAAACACCCCAAATAAATAAGTGTAATAATGTTTTAAAATTGAGAGATAATGTTCAAAATGGGAGAGAAATAGGAATGCAGGGAAGAAGAAAGGATAGGGAGAGGTCTAACTAATATGGAAGATGATTGGAAAATCCATATAGAAACCTATTAATTTATAGGTTTCCCAATCAATATCCATATAAAAGAGTCTAACTGGCATTATTCTAAACAGAGAATAATGTTCCTCCCCTAAAGACATAGATTGCCAAACAAAAAGCCTAATGTCAGTTGTGGGATACCTGCCCTTTTGAGATATTGGTTGGGGAAGTGGGGCTTCCCGGATGCCTCCAAAGCAACGCAGGCTATTGACCTTGCTGCACCCCAGAACCATACTGCTGGAGACGTCATGCACTCCAGTCACAGGATTTGGAGTTGCTGCCACTGAGGCCTCCTCCTGCTGGACTTTTAGATGAAAGAAAAAAGAAAGAAAGAGGAAAGGAAACAAGTACAAACGATAGAACATCTTGTGCCCTAATGGCATTCAGTAAATCATCTATCCGAAACCAACATGGATGTACATATGTGAGTTTATATACGGAAATGTCAAAAACACGGAAATAATAATGAACAAGGAGAGATGTCACTGGGTGAAGACAAAGATTTCCACTGTCTTTTCACTCTATTTCTGTACTGTGGGCGTCACCTCCAAGTTTCAGTGACATGTGATACTCGGGCAGGTTAAGGACTGGGGCAGGTTCCCACTAAAGCTAGAACTTGACCCCGTATCTTAATGACCATTAAACTGGACTGGCTTTAGGATAGAACATTTACATTCTATGTAGACATCACTTGGATATCCCAGGAAGGATCTGGATAACCTAAGAGAGACCGAGGTATGTCTGGATGTGGAATGACCTGAGATGTGCCAGGGGGCCATGGCAAAGTCTCATTTGCATAGGGATTACCACTCAGGGGGTCTTCTCTTTATAACCAAGTACTTTGGTGATTACTCATCATCCCACTGGGTCTCTATTATTGGAGAGACAAATGGTGCTGGATTAAACAGGTTTAAAAACAGACACCGTAACTTTAAGACCTTGTTATGGTTTGAATTGTCTCAGTCTAGCTCATGTTTTACATGCTTGCTCCCCAGCACGTGGTACTGTTTTGGAAGACCTTCCAAACTTCAGGAGGAGGCACTTAATGAGTGGAAGTAGGTCACCAGGAGGCAGGCTTTTGGAGGTGTACAGGATTATCCTTTGTTTTTTGTCCCATTCTTTGCTACTTGGTCCAAAACTATGTGAATAGCCTCTGACCCATGCTCTAACCAACACGATGACCTATCTGAACATGCGCTCCCACCATGATGGACTTAAGCCCTCTGCAATTGAATCTAAATGAATCTCCGCACACACTAAACACTGACGTTGATTCTGCCTGATAATGTGGTGACAGGAGCACAAAGGCGAGCACTACAGACCTCCTCCCGGCAGCTGCTGGAGCCCTGTGCCAGTGACAACTCCATGGGGGAACAGTCTCCCCAAGATTCTCACTCTCATCTTCCATTCACAATTCCAGGTAAGTTGGGGGTTAAGTCACCTAGACACAGCAAGGTGAGATGGAGAATGGAGAGAGTAATCAGCTCACAAGAGGGAGAGGCACAGACAGATTTATAGAGCTGGGGTGCAGAACACATCACTGGGAATGCACAGCAGCTCTGTTCATTAATCATCTTTTACTTGGAATCTATTTCTCAATGAAAAGTATCTTTCTTTTTCTATTACCAAGATGAATGAATCAGCAATACACAGTTGCATAAACTAGACTATGAGGAGAAAAAAAGGAAGTGGCAACAATAAAAAAAAAAGAAAAGAAAAAGAAAAAAGAAAACCCTGGGCACATAGTGTGATATATTTGCTCAGATTACACCTTTATTTACACCACTGAGAACACTTTATTTTTGAGCTTCATAACTCATTGCTCCAGGAAGAAAAAGAAGCTCGCAGCTGTCTGCTTCAGCAGGGAGAGAGAAAATGTGCATTAGTAAACCCATCCTCCAACCTCTGGGTTACAATATTTCCTTTAAATTCTATTTAATATGTGTTGGACTTTAGAGCACCTTTTTGCCTTGTTTAATTCAGACATGAGAAGATGTCTCAGAATAAAAATGGCCCTAAAGTGATAGTTCTAAGCTACAATGTGTGGACATTTATATTTTCTCTGGAGAGATAATCAGCTTATCGGAATTCATTCTGCGCTACAAAAGGTCTCTCAACTACACTGAAAATTCAAGCTGGTCTCATCATTGCAAGAATGTAATCTCAAGGAAATAGTAAAATTATCAGGCAAGTGTGGTGCAGTTATCTTTATGGATAAAGGCAGGAAACATCAGATCTGGAAGGCACTAGTACATTAGGGTCCCCTCTTTTGTATAGGAGACACTCTGGTATAAGCATTCTAAATTGCTATTCCTGGTAATCATGTATTTTTTTCTGAGTCTCTGAGGGTAGATTTCAAGGTGCATTACTGCATTTTTTAGTATCTAAAACATTCCTCCTAAATCTAGTGCTCAGAAAAATTGCAGACTTCTTTAAAAAAAATTAATCACTCAGAGGTACATGAGCTTTGATCCCTTTCCTGCCATGAGCTAGGTGCTTGATCTCTGCTGTACGATTTGAGTCTCTCTGAGCCTCAGTTTCCCTTTTTCATGAGGAAGAAATTGCTGGAGAGATGGCTCAGTGGTTAAAAGTATATAATGCTCTTATAGAAGACCTGAGTTTGGCTCCCAGTACTCATGTCAGTTGGTTTCTAACAGTTTGTAATTCCAGCTCCAGGTGATCTGATACCCTCTTCTGGCTTCTGTGGAAACTGCATTCACATGCACATACCTACACACGGACACACATGTATACATATAATTAAAAATAACAGTAAAATTGAAAAAGAAAGAAGTCAGAACTTTTGTCTGAGAAATGTTCATTCCCAGCTGGGCATGGAAGTTCATACCTGGCACACCCAGCTTCTGGGAAGCTGAGGCAGAAGTATTCCATGACTTTGAGACCAGCTGTAGCGACATAGTGAATTCCAGTCTGGCCTAAGCTACAGGATGAGGCTTTGTCTAGAAAGAATTCTCATTCCTTTAACCTGCTACAAATTAGCTAGTGAATGGCTCTTCGTGTAGGAGGGAAAATCAATAAAATAAGAGCAAAGAGACCCCAAAAGTATAAGTTTCAGTCAAAGTCCACACCCAGAAAGAAAAAACTATGTGCTTTTCAGTATGAAGTCCCCAGGCCCACATTCCAAACTGAGAAAGAGTAATCACACTATAAATATCCCATCTGGTCAGAAGGAAACATCTACATTTTTGTTTCAAAAAATGCAATGGGTATTGGAAAATGAAAGAAAATTCCTGAGAGACAATTCTTCATGTTCAGCAAAGAAGAACCAAGCCATTTGGTGCACCGTCCCAGAGAAGCAGACAATGGTAGTAAGGGAACAGGAAAAGCAGATCAGTACACCTCTCATTCTTTAGGAGTGAGAAAAAGGAAAAACCTACAACCGGAGTGAAGTGAAAAGGTCGGTAAATGGTCAGACCCACTTAATGAACCATTACACGTTAAGTGAGTTAAGCGTCAGGGCTGGGGAGATAGCTCAGCGAGTGCAGTGATCTGAATAAGAAATGCCCCCAAAGGCTTGAACATTTTGTTTGGAGCAGTTTATGGAACCTTCAAGGAGGCACAGCCTTGTTGGAGAAGGCGCTGGGGGTGGGTTTTGGTGGTCCACAGTGTTGCCTCACTTCACATTTGCTCTCTCTGCTTCATGGAGGAGGTGAACTTCCTGCTTCTGCTCCTGCCACCAGGCCTGCCACGCCTCTCCACCTCCATGGTCTTTTAATCCTTCTGGAACCATAAGCCCAAATAAAATCTTCTTCTATAAGTTGCCTTGGTCATGATGTTTTATCACGGAAACAGACAAGTAACTAACAGAGTGGGTAAGAGTGCTTGCTGGGCAAGCATGAGCACCTGAACTGGCCTAACCAAAATGGAGAGCTTCAGGCTCAGTGTCTTGAAGGACTTAGGCAAGAGCAATGGAGTGTTTTCATCTCTACTTGTAGCGCAGTGAATGGTGTTTCAAAACACTGTGTGATGGCTCAGTTAAGATAGTTGACTCATGTATACCCTCACATATCAATCTGAGGTGAGGACACATATGATTGACCCTCAGCAGTTTTCAAACACAGAATATATTATTGTTATTGACTATGGGCACTATAGCATTCAATGGATGTCAGGAAAAGTGTCACTCATCCCATGTGGCAGAAATTTTGCATCCCGAATTCCAAATTCCTGCCTCAATCTGAGGTTCTAAAAACAACCACAACATGACTCTTGACCTCTATGAGATGAACTCTTTAGACGTTCCATCTCTGAGATCATATGAGTATTATCTTTCAGTACCATGTCTATTTCCCTTAACATCCTTCAGCTTCAAGAGAGGGTAGAAAGGTTGAGAGTCAGGGCTGGTGCATGATCATAAGGAAACAGAGTCTTAGAGGCTCCCGGGACTTTCCTCATATGAACTTGCAGCAATGGTGACAGCATGCACAAGACCCATGCAAACACAATCAGACAAAAACCAGCGTAGAACTGGGAACATGGGCAGGAGGCCCCAACCTTAGCTGAGGAACTATTGGCAGCTGATCACTCCTGGGTGAGGGAGGTTTTATCTTCTTCAAAGGAGTGATGCTCAACAGGCTGAACACGCTTCAGTGATGAAACTCCAAGGGACGTCTGGGAACACAGGCCTGACTGGATGGGCTTTAACATATGTGAAAGAATACATGACATCTGGTGGGCAGGCTGTGAGGGGTGCAGATAGAAAAGGGGGTCTAAATAGAATTAAGATATATGAAATCCACAAAAATTCAATTAAAAACATACATTGGGAAAAAATGAGAATATAATAAACACTTAAAAAGAAAAAAAGAAAAGTTCTCCAATTTCATCCATGGTGGTGCAAAAGGCAGAAGTCCCTTCTCTTTTGAGGCTGATTATCAGTGCATGTGGGGGTCTCTCCTCAGGACCACTGTTTGGGTTTAAGGCACAGAATCTCAATATGTTGAAGAGGCTGGCCTCAAACTCATTATATACCCAAGGATGACCTTGAACTCCAAATCTTTCTACCTGTACCAAGTTCTGGGATTATATGTTTATGCCTCTATGGCCAGCTTATACAGTGCTGGGGTGGAACTCAGGGCTTTGAGCATCCCACGCAAACACTCTACCAGTTGAGCTATATCCCAAGTCCTTGGATATCACTTTTCTATGGAACAAATTGAGCCGAGAGAGACTGGCTATCTAAAAACATCTGAACAGTAACCTTAACTGGTACCATTATACTCAATCCAAAACCCATGCTTTCAGCCTCTGCAAGTAACAGCTTCACCGTGGTCGGGCAGCCATTAAGGGTGCATTAAGGAGGATTGAACAAAGGAGCAACTGGCTCTGACCTGCCTATGTGGGGAACAACTGGCTGGGGAACAGAAAACAGCCCAGAGGCAAGCAGTGAAACAAGAGGCTAGGAAAGCCACTATCAAAGGCGGCCCCTGGAGCCGCTTTCTCTGTTTGCTTATTTGGCCTTTTTCCTCTGCTGGCTTAGAGATTTGAGGCAAGTGACTCAACCTCTCTGAACTCTGATTATGATAACTATAATACAGGCATGCAAGTTGCATCATCTCAAACGTTATGTTGAGAATTACACGAAAGGAATTAGAACAGTCCGCTGAATCACAACCACTCAACAATGCTGCCGGGTATTTTATCACCTCTGAAAGAAGAGACCCTAAGAGGCAAACAGGTCTGTGCCATTCAAAGGCGTCCCTGGGACCAGTGATCAGGCCCCAGGCACCTGTATTTTCTTCTTTATATTGTTCCTATCTGCATTGTTTGAAATGACTTCCATTAAGTGCCACATCTCAGTGTGACTTTCCTCACACATGGGACTGTGGGCTGCAATGATAAACATGCTACCTGGGCACATAGAGGATAAGCTGTAAGGACAGCCAAAGTACAGGGATCAGATAGAGGTCCAGCGCACTCATCTTCCCTTTCCTCCCCAAGCCTCAGTGTGTATGGCCTGGCCTCTTATTTGAGTTCTTAATCTCTGCATTCCTTTCTGGAAGATGTTGGGGAATTCATGAACCAAATTAGATTATGATCCTCACTCTCCCAGTCACACCCATGCAGGGAAATGTGATCAAATACTAAATTGTATTTGAACTTAATGAATATGTAAACTCATTAAAATCTGTTCCATTTCAAGAATAAACCATGCGAAACTCTCTTGAGATGGTTGGTCATTGTAGAAAATGGTTTGTTAAATTAATGCTAAGGTTAGTTTTACTTTTTAATAACTATTGCTGACAATGAGGAAAATAGGTCGTGGTGAATTGCATGTGTACCCAGTGATAACTGAAGTATAAATGCCTGCCCAGCCAAAGGCAAAGCTCAGGAGCTTCGGGACCACATTGGATGGCATTTGAAATGAATAGCCAGGCATCTCCCAGCTGTTCGAACCATTCTGACTATTCTGAAAGCTTAAGCAATACAATAATTTGTCAAATAAATAGACAGTAGTTCTGCAGAACTCAGGGATTTGCTGTTTGCCGGGGATTTGTTGTAATGCATAATATCAGAAGCACCCTGTGGAGTTGGATGATTCCTGATGCCAGGAGGAGGGTCTCAAACCATGGCAGAGATCTCTAGCCTGACTCAGGCTGAACACTAAGCAGGATAAAACTATCTTGAGAGTCTGTCTCACTTTAGTCAAAAAGCGATCATCGAAAAAAAAAAATAGGGCAAGAAATGCCAGTTACAGCGTGGGAGAGAGGGGGAAGGAGCCCTCATACACTGCTAGTGGGAATGTGAACAGGCTCAGCCAAGTTGGAAATCAACATGAAGGTAGCTCATAGAACTACTATATGGTCCAGTGACACCACTACTCAGAATAGAACTGAAAACTCAAAGAAAGATGACAATAAAGACTGCCACACACTGTAGTGATTACCACAATAGTACCAACAGTTAAGATATGCAGTCACCCTAGATATTCATTAGCGGATGAGTGGATTTAAAAAATGGGGCACATACCCAAAAAGAAGTATTATTCAGGCATAAAAAAGGAATGAAAGCACGTCATTTTTAGGAAAACAAATGGAACTGCAGACCACCGTATTGCAAAAATTAAGCCGTACTCAAAAAAGAAAAAATGTCACGTATTTTTTTCTCATGGAATTTAAATTTTATTTATTTTTTTTATATATTTATTTATTTACATGACCTTAAAGTATAAGTGAGACTACTGGAGAAGAGGAAATGGACTAGGAGAGGAATTTTCTCCAACAGACTGGCCTCTGGGCATGCCTGTGGGGCATTTTGTTGACTGACATAGGAGGGCCCAGTCTGTTGCGTGTGATGCCATCCCTGGGCAGGTGGGCCTGGGCAGGAAAGTATTGGAGCAGGCCAGAGGAAGCAAGCCACTACGCAGTATTCCCCCACCATCTCTGTTTCAGGTCCTGCCTCCAGGTCCTTTGGAGCAGTTCTGCCTTGATCTCCCTCAGTGCTGGACAGTTACCTGGAAGTGTTAGGTGAAATAAACCCTTTCCTCCCTAACTGGGTTTGCATCAGTGTTCTGTCCCAGCAACAGAGGGGCAAACTAGAATAGAAGCTGGTGTCAAGAATATGGGGTATTGCTGCGAGGGATATGATCACGTGTTAGGAGGACTGTGGAAGTTTGGGCTGGAAGTCGCTGAGTACTTAGAGTTTAATGGGTTGTTCTATGGGAGCTTGGGGGACAAGAGATACACAATACTAAAGCTAACTGAAAATATCATAGGAAAATGTTATTTTACAAGCTTATTTAAAAGACATGTTATATATATATATGATATATGTCTGGTACCTTAAATATCCTATTACCTGTGGCTGGAGACATCATAGACCCTAGAGGAGATCATTCAACTGCCGCTTTCCTAAACCAATATACTTTCTTACTATATTTTAAATAGTTATCCTTATACCCACAGATAAATGTAGCTCTCATCCCTCATCAGAGAAACTATTTTTTTTTACAAAATTACACAGCAGGTGAAAATTCAGAAAATAAGGGACTATGAGATGCATATCCCCAACTGATACATCTCCAATGCAACCCCTGCACCTAAAGCTTAGGGAATATCAGAAAAGAGGAGCCAGAAAGATTGCTGAAGGAGCTCGAGGACAGAGACACCTGCTGCCAAGCAGGTATTCTAGACAGGACAGGGAACCTGCACGCATGGAATCTCAACAATATGGTTGCTCAAACAAGATTTGCATAATGACAACACGAGTTTTCCTGCCAATGTGGCTAGTCAAGGTCCCACCTCTATATGAAGAGCTGTAGGCTGTCAATGAATGGAAAATGAGGGAGAATTCGTTTTCCTCAGGGATAAGCTCCCTGAGAGTTTATTCAATCCCAGGTAGTCATTCCTAAACGTTTGTATCCAACACCACTAAACTGATGCAGTAAGTTATAAATACGCATGTGCATGTAACAATAATAATCAAAGAAGAGGCCATGAAATTGCCAGAGAGAGGAGGAGCATGGTAAAAAGTTGGAGGGGGAAGAAGGAGGAGTGGAAATGATAGAAATAGAGAACTCATCTCTGAAGGTCTCAAAAAATCCAAAAACAGAATGCTGAAAGAAAGGCAGAGACCAGAGCCTGGCACGGGAAGGCAGAAGGAAGCAAAGTTCTATTGGGGCCATTTATGTGATATTTTGCATTAAAAGTCTGTGGAAGTGAAACAATAGCTTGACTATAACAATGGATCCTGGATAGAGGGGGCTGAAAAATCACCTGTGACCTAAAAGAGACAAGAATCATTGAGTTGAAATCTTCTTGGAAGTATTTTCTCAGAGTCAGCCAACGGAAGTGGTCCTGAGAGGACCAAGGCTGCTGACCAAGTGGGAAGCTGAACCTCGTGATGTGTAACAATCTCGCACATGGTACTCATTTGAAAGCATGATGGGGTCCTTGGGAGCAGCTGGTCCTCGGCTTTGTGAGAAGCCACAGAGCCCACTGGTGAAGGTGCAGCTGCCTTGCAGTGGGGACGCCAGATTACTGGAGATGCCAGGACTGTGGGAGAGCCACCAAGAAAAAAGGCAGTTGAAGAGTGGTACTGGACACGAGACGAGCTGTGTGGCAGGGGACTGAGAAGACAGAAAAGTGGGTCTGCCCCAGTCCCTTTGCAGCCCAGCAGATCATGAGTAGGTCCCAGATATCAGACACTGAACTGATGCAGGATTTGAGTTACAATGATGGATTGAGTTTTGCTTTGATCTAATTATAATAGTCCCCTGGTTCTTCCCCATTTGAATAAGAAAATATTTAACTTGTTTTTGGTTTTATAGGATCCCATAGTTAAAAGACTGGCTATTTTAGAGACATTAAACTGTTAAAGCATTAGAATTTTGAAACACTGTGATACTTTTAAAATTCTGCTATGTTCTCAGACACAAGAAAAAAGCAATCTACATGCATGTCAAAGTTCATGATATGTGGAATGTCCTAGTTAAGTCTTATAAATTTGGCACAAACCTAAACATATCTGAGAAGAGGGGTTTTGACTGAGGTATTTCTTCTATCAGATGGCTGTGAGGCATTTTCTTGATTTCTGATTGATGAAGTGTAGCTCAGTTCATTATGTGTGATGTCATCCCTGAACAGGTAGGCCAGGGAATATAGATCAGAAAAGTAGATGATCAAGTCATGGGAAGCAAGTCAGGAAGCAACATTCTTCCCTAGGTTTCTGCTTCAGTTTCTTATTCTAAGTGCCTGTCTTCATCTCCGGCCTTGAGGCCCACCCATGACGGGCAGGACTCTGTGAGTCAAATACACCCTCTCCTCTACAACGTGATTTTGGTCACTGTTTAATCTCAACCACAAGGATAAACAATGGTGAGTGTGCCCACAGTACATGAGATACAGTGCAAACGTCATTATGAAACCTGCCACTTTGTACAAAAAATATACACCAGTAAAACTTAAAATGTAAAGAATCAGCCAGCCTAAGGAACACTATCATGACTCTCATCCCACAGACGAAGAACATGAGATGTGAAGAGATTTTATACAACACCGAAGGACACAGACATGCCAGGAAAAGGCTAGGATTTGAGTTCCACAAGACAGTGGATCTGTGAACTTCTTAGTTTGTCCTCACCATGGCCACATACACCTGACTGCTCCCTCTGGACAGTCAGCAGCTCCAGTCACAAACATGGAGTGTATGCATTATGTTGCAGGCTCTTAAAATTCACCTCATAGTCATGAGAGTGACTCATGAGTTGGGCACCCACTTTTATACCCATTTTCCAGATATGCAAAGTCAGGGACCATAAGAAAAAGTTCTTTGGCTTTTCAGGGCTAAAGCCAGGTTGTGGCCTGCAGAGCTCTACATTGACCCTCATTCTTCTGTGCAAGTTCAATATGGTCATGAGCACCAAGGACGACGGCCTCTGTTTGGTGGTAGAGATGTGTAGGCTGGGCTAGAACCAAAGGGAATTTTTGTTGTTGTTGTTTTCTTTTGCTTTGTTTGTTTTCTGAGACTCCTGTATCCCAGGCTGGCCTCAAATTCTCTGTGAAGCAAATAATGATGTTGAACTTCTGATCCTCCTGCCTCCACCCTCTGAGTGCTGAGAAAACAGGTGTGTGCCACCACACCCAGGTTTATGCCGTGCTGAAGATCAAACCCAGGGCTCCACACAGGCTAGGCAAGCACTCTGCAGACTGAATCATAGTGCCAGTACCACAAATGGGATTTCTGTGGTACCACAGACTTCACAACCATAGGTACAAATTCATGTTGCTGGATACAACTTCATGTCAAAGACAGTGCATCTGGTATTGAGCGAGTGGAAGACCTTGGGCCACACCGAGGGGGGAGCTGGCTGGTTGGCTGGATGATTATCGCCCTTGCCTTTGCATGGCATTTTTGCCCTCCATGATAGTCACACAGAAATGTGTGAAGAACATCGCTGAGCTACATCCTCTCCCGCTGGATTAGTATGTGGCCCTGGGGACTTTATCAGCACAAAAGATCATAATCCTTCTACTCTATCTGTGCAAACAAAACTGACTAAACACTCCCTGAGCTCTCTAGAGTAACCTTCACATGTGAGAATAGCCAGTCTTGTCCTTCCCTCATTCTCGGAAGGAACCCAGATGCAGGTAACAGCACTTCCCTCATCATCTGCCTATCAGCAGCCTCATGGGGCAAAGTTGCAGCATGAAATGAGACTACAGATCAGTAAAAGGACCTGGGAGCATCAGGATGCAGAGGAGACTTGCTGGCTGCTGCAAACCCCCTACTGATGAATTAGAGTTTGACACTTAATATTCAAATCCAATAGCAGTCTATATACACAGAGGAGGACAGAACTCAGTAAGAGCACCCAGAGCCATACACTGATGGGCTGAGCCTACAAAGATCTGGCTTAAAGACTCACTTAAAAGATTCCATCACAGCTGGGCATGGTGGCGTGTACCTTTAGTCGCAGCATGAGGCAGAGGCAGAAAGGCAGAGGCAGGGGGATCTCTGGGAGACTGAGACCAACCTGGTCAACTTCTAGTCCATCTAAGGCCACAGGAAGACCCTGTCTCACACACACACACACACACACACACACACACACACACACTCACACACATGCACTCGCACTCACACAGATGAGATTCCACCACAAATGGAGATGGCTAGAGAGGAAGATGGAGGAATGGAGGAAAGAAGAGAGGGGAAGGGGAGGAGGAGAAAGGAAGAGAACAGAGAGGAAGAGGAGACAGAGGAGAGAGGGAAAGACAGGGTCGCAGTAAAAACAAATGAGATTAGCACATGCCAATTCCACCTGAAATGTCTCCCAGCACAATCTAGTAAACTGACGGCAGGAGCATTGTGGGGATTGCGGAGGAAACACTAGATAAGGGCACATGTTTATCAGCTTGCCTCCCTAACTCACAGGTGATCACAGAGACATGGCACACAAGCTTATGCTGTGTGACTTCATTGTCCAGGTACTCATTATTTTAACCCCATCAGGGAGACTCAAAATAAGAGACACCTTTCTGGCAGCACATGGCACAACAGAGTGAGATGCAGAAGGGCGTCCAAGGCAGCAGCTGATGTGCAATTTCCCAAGCACATATTAACCGCACAACCCCCAGCTGTACTTTCTGACTGCTACTAAACTCTAGAATCTCATCCAGTGCTTGGAACACAGTAGATGCTCAATATGTGGGGATGAGTAAACAGTTGATCTACACGCAGTCACATTCATGCTCTGAGAATGTGGTCTAGATGGAACGGCTGCAGCCAGAGTCATATTTATATGGTATATGAAACAGTCACACATTTAAGTGATTTATGAAGCATTTCACAGCATGTAAAACTCAGCATTAAATATCTATCATGTTGTCGACAAACTACAATCTGACCACAATGGGGTTGTGGCTCTGTAAAGACCAGTGTCAGGATCAGGGGAGATTGTGCTTCCTTCAGACACAGCCGACAGGCTCTCTAGTTCCCACCTGCCCTGCTGGCTGTGCCATTGTGTTCCCTCTTCTTCTCATGGTAAAATACTTAGCCATGCCTGGCAATGAACATCTGTAACATCGTAAGGTGTAGGTGGGAGACTAGCCTTGAGTCAGCATGAGCTGCCCAGCAAGACCCTGCTGTGCAGCAATTTCCTTTGAGCTGAAACATTCCATCCTGCAAGGAAACTCTTCTACCTGTAGAACTATCTGCAAGCTGTACAGAGTTCCAAGGTTCTAGCTATCATGAGTTGTCACTCATGCTGGATTGGCCTTTCAGTCCATGTTCCTGTAAGTAACCCATCACCCATACTCCTGTAAGTAGCCCCAATGAACTGATTCATTCATTCCGTTGGAATTTGATGGCCTCTTTACCTTGGTGTGTCCATGGTTTCCTATCAGGGGTTAATAAATGTTTGTTCATGTCTCCCCAAGAACACACAACAGACTATGTCTTTAAAAGAACATGAACTGGAAGTATAATTCAATGACACCATTCATTCCTAGCAAGTATACAGGCTTGATCCGTAATATGGCAAATTCATAAATAAACAAACAAGTAAGTTGAAAGTGAGGAAAACACTGTCTTGATTTTATTCACTACAAAGAGTTTCCTTTATTCTTAGGGTAAATATCCATGCAAACCTTCAAAATTCCCCTCAGAATTTTGAAATGGTATAAATCTATGCAAGAACACAGACCCCAAAAAGACTCTCTCAACTTCATCAGAGAAGCCTCTTTTTGCAGCAGATAATGACTGAATCTCATAATCTTTTAAAGGGCAGGAAATAGGTTACTTGGGAGGGCTCAGTCCTAAAGGGGACATGTGACTCACACCATCTCCCCTCAAAGATTAGAACAACATTGAAGAAGTAGAGAGATTATAAGAGCCAGAGATCAGGGAAGACCACCACAAAACTGTCTTCTGGACATCACATGGCCACTGCACTCATGAACTAACAGTAACTGTGCTGTGGTTGCCTGCATAAGATCTGCACAAGATCATGTCAGTCAAAACACCAGTACAGGTCGGGGAGGGCTCAGAGAGTCCCATCCATAGCTGAGGAGTTATTGGCAATGATGGACTTCTGTGGAGTCAGTTTTCTTTAAGGATACGGCCCAATGTGGGTTGCCCGTGCTCCCTGCAGAAGGGTCTGCCCCCATGTGCACACAGGAAGTACAGATTGGAGTCAGTGGGTTAAAAAGAGGAAGTTTGTGGAGGAGGACAGGGATTAAAGGGGCTGGGAGGGATGGGAGAGGGAGTGGATTATGGCTATAACCAAAATAACTGCAAACATATATAAAATTCCCAAACAATAAAAAATATATACTTGAAAACAATAATTAATGTTTGGCTCTAATGGACATTTAATAACTTACCAAAGTAATATATCATTTCTTGACTTTACTATTACTATAGAAATATTCCCAAGGATGGAAGAAATTTCATTCAACACACTGGGCTTTGAAAAACATAGCTTATATGATCGTAGTTTGAATGAACAACCTTCCATGACTCCCCACCGCCTAAAGGTTGTCAGTAAACATCTTAGCAGTGCATCTGAGAATTAGCAGGCTGACTTCCACCTGGCCTCTGATCACGGCACGGTGCCCAGATGTTATGGTATCTAGGCATTTGCTGGTGTGATTCTTCTGGACTGTGAGATTTATGCATTCTATTTCCACTGAGTGGGGCTGTATTCCCAGACCATCCATACAGGAAAATCACAGACATGCTCTGAGGTCTTCCTTCAGGACTGTTTACCCAGGCGAGTGCTGGATATATATATATATGCATACACACAGTGTGGCATGACAAAGCTTTTTTGATGAGAACTGGGCGAAGTGTAGAGAATAAGAATCTACAGAGTGTGGGTCCTTGGATAGGAATCCTATATGAAATTTTATCCACCCATGCCTCAGGGAACATTGCAGAGGAGGGGGTGGATATATTGTAAGAGCAAGGGGAGAAGGTGCATGACCATAATGAAACAAGAGTCGTACAGGGTCCTGGGAACTTGCTTATATGAACTTGCAGCACAAGACCCATGCAAACTCAGACAAAAATCCAGAATAGAAATGGGAGCAGGCCCCAATCTTAACTGAAGAGCGATCAGCAGCTGATCACTGCTGGGTGAGGGAAGGCTGATCTTTAAGGGAGAGACTCTAGATAGGCCGACTGGACTGCAGTAGAAGAACCTGCGCTGAGAGACATCTCGGTACATAAACATGACTTGATATACCTTAACATATATGACAGAATGCATGAAATCTGGTGTGGGAGAGTTACAGAGTGGTGCGGATGTGAGAAGGAATATGAGGATGATTAAGATGTTTTATATGAAATGACCAAAATTATCAATAAAAAATATGCATTAAAAATACAAACAAATAAATAGTAAAAAAAAATGAAAGAGAGAGAACAAATATTTTAAAATTTGTGTGTGCATGTGTGTGCATATAGTGATAAATATGGGTGCACATGTCAATATACACACTCACACACACACAGGCCAGAGGATGTCAGAGTCCTGCTCTATCATTCTCTGCTTTATTCCCTTAAGGCAGGGTATCGCACTGAATCTGGAGGAAGCTGGCAGCCAGCAAGCCCAGTGATCCTCCTGTCTCCACTCCTCACAGTGCTGGGGTTAAAAGTGCAGGTGACCATGTCCATCTTTTTCACATGAGTGACTGGGATTTGAACTGGGGTCCCCTTGCAAGGTGCTCACAGCAAGAGCTCTTACCCACTGAGCAATCTCCTAAGCCCTGGACTAGCATGTTCCATTGCATTTCAAGGTTTTGTATTCATCTGCCTCTGTAAGGCACACACTCTGTGTACTAAAGGTACCTGAGAAGTCACCCATCCTCTATTGAGTCATCTCACAGTTATGCATTGTTTGCCTTTATGAGAACCCAGAGGATGACCTTCCTAAAGGGAGATTTTCCACCTTTGCTTAGGAAATGAGCCAGCAATGCAGCCAGACAATGTGTACTTAATGAATAAATTTACAACAAAGACTCAAAGCAGAATATGATAAGCAAAGAACAAGAGGGATGGGGACACTGGGAAGGGAGAAGTTCAGTTTTGTTGAGGGAGGATCAAGAACAACTAAGTGTCTTACATGGAGACTTTTCAGTTAGCTTCAGCTGTCATAGTAACACAGCCTAGAGTTTTCTGAGGGAACCTCAACTGAAGAATTGCCTCTGTTTGACTGGCCTGTAGCCATGTCTGTGGGGCATTTTTGATGGCTAATTCATGTAGCAGTGCCCAGTCTACTATGGGCAGGTGGGCCTGGGCTGTGTAAGACAGCTGCCTGAGCATTCTTCTACCGCCTCCTCTCCTGCTCCTGCCTCCGGTCCTGCCTTGCATCCTTGGCCAGACTTCCCTCAGTGATGGACTGTGACCCATAAGGATGAAATAAACCCTTTCCTCTCCACGTCGCTTCTGGTCACAGCATTTTATTGCAGCACCAGAACAGTATGCTAGAACCAAGACCTATGCTGCGTTTGGAGTTGATTTTCATTCTAAAAGGCTTCAAGTCAACATATCACAAGATACTCACACATCTGAGTTTACTACAGCACTATTTGTACAAGACACGTTATGGCATGAACCCAGATGCCCAATAGCAGAGGATAGGATAAAGAAAATGTGGTTAATATACACAATAGATAATGGGTGGGAGTAGAAATCATCATATTAAGTGAATTAAGTCAGTCTCAGAAAGACAAACATAACATCATCTCCCATTCTGGGGTCCTGTTTTTTTATTAATTAATTACATGTGCATGAGTATTTTGCCTTCATGTAAGTGCACCTTTCCATGCAATGCCTGCAGAGGTCAGAAGAGAGTGTTGTATACCCTGGAACTGAGTTAGCAGTACTTATTAGACACCACGTGAGTGCTGGGACCTGAACTCAGGCCCCTGCAAGAACAGCCAGTGCTCTTAACTGCGGAGCCATCTCTCCGAGGTACTGCTTTTTATAAATACATAAAGTCATACTTGTACAGATGTCATGAAAGGAGATGCTGAACTGACAAAGGAACAAGGGGAAGAACAGAACAAGAAGTGGGGAGGAAGGGCAAAGCAGCCTGGGAAAGGGTGGAATATACTGAAGTACATTATATACAGCATGAGAATGGCCTTGTGCAACCTTGTATAATATAACGAAACAATAGTGTGAAACTGTAACAGGGAAAAGTAAAGAGCAGGTAAATGAGCATTATAAATTTTAGAGGTACAATAGCAAAGAACGTGGACTTTGAAAGGAGAGTAGCTGGCTTCAGATCTCAGATCCCACCCATTCCAGCTCTGTGACTGGGTGCAAGTTACCTAACCTCTTTGAGCTTCACATTCTCCACCTATATCATCAAACTACTTATATATTTCTACTAGGTAGGGTATCATGAGATTATGGATTCCATCTACACAAAATACACAGTAAATGCATTCAAATGTCAACAGTCGCTATTTGGATTTGGCCACGACTGGTAGGCAGGATTTAGAGGTAGACATTTCCCCCAGGTAAGGAAAAAGCATATGCAGAGGAAATAGATTGAGGGCATCCAGCAGCAAGAACACTGGGATCTCTGTACATGGTAGAAGGCCAGACTGAAACAGGCTGGAATCAGATCAAAACATGTCAGATCTCTACTCGGAATCCAAGTGTCAACTTTTTGAAGCTGATTTTCTACAAAGCAGAGAACGAAGGCTTTCAGGGATTCAGTCCCAGGCCAGTTCTCCCTGAACTATTTATTTTAGGAAATTCTTTTCATATAGAAACCTGAAACGTGGGTAACAGGGATGTGTAGAGTTACCAGAAATAGATAATTCACTTTTCAATAATATGTGCAGAAAGGAGCGACAAGATGGTTCATCTGCAAGGGAGGCGATCAGCAGGAGTACAGGAATTTTCTGGGCTGAAAAACAAATTGACTGCTCCTTTCCTCTAGACATTAAGTAAAGCTCTGCAAGACAAAGTAGGAACAGGGGCCAAGACAAACACGGGTGTTAATAAATGGCTGCAATATTGGAATGCATCCGTTGACACTGGAATATTGAGGAAGTTTAATTTCTGCAAAGCTCTTAGGGACCCAGATCACCAGGGAAAGATTCACATGTAATTATCTTCTTTTAAAGACCTTTCTGGAACTGTTTCTTCCAGTGAGAAGACATTGTATGTGTTCACACCAGACTGCAGGGACATTTCTTCCTAATCATATGATTTCTTTCTTTCTTTTCTTCCTTCCTTCCTTTCTTCTCCCTCCTCCCTCCCTTCCTCTCTTCTTGAGCGTGTGTGTGTGTATATGTGGCTGTAATAATAATTAATAATAATGTGTGAAGGGACAAAGTCAACATTGAACATTGTCCCTCAAACACTGTCCACCTTGTTTTTTTGTTTGTTTTCAGAAAGGGTCTCTCCATAGCCCAGGTTGGCTTGGAACTCCTTATGTAGACCAGGTTAATCTCAAACTCAAAGAGATCTGCTTCTCTCTGCCTCTTGAGTGTTGGGATTAAAGTAAAGGCACGGGCCACCCGTACTCAGCTCACCTTGGATTTTTGAGACAAGGTGTCTCACTGGTCTGAACTCACTTATTTTACTAGGCTGGCTGGCCAGCAAACCCCAGGAACCCTCTGTCTTCACAGTACTGGAATTGTGAGTCTCTCTACCACATACGGTTCCTTTATATAGGTTCACTGGAACAAACTCAGAGTCTTACGATCAAAAAGTGTTTACCTCATCAACTGAGACATCTCTTCATCCCCACCATTTTCTTGTTAACTGTGCATCCTTAGTTCAAGTCCAAAGAGAAAGCAAACTCATTAGTGGTGTTCGCAAAGGAAAACCACATTTTGATCCTGTACGACACAGACCTGAACACACACAGAAATGTACATGCGCTTCTGTGCGTACATACCCACACTCCAACACAAAGTCCACAGTTTCTGAAACTTCTTAAGGAAGAAAGAATGAAAGCAAATTAAAGGAGAACTTTTGGGGGAAAATTTCCTATAACACAGGACCTTTCAGAGTCTAATCTTGGCAAGAGAAGGTATGACCCTCCGTTAGAAAAATTTGGTTTCCCGCATATTCTGAATTATAAATATGCTTTCTTTGTGATTATATATAGTATGAAACAAAGCCACCCACAGCACCAGCACCCTGGACATTGACTGAGTGCCTGATACATACTAATTTCAGGTTAACTACATGGAAAGAATGCTACCTCATCACCCTCCCCTTCCTTTTCTTTGCATATTGGACCGGCTTCTGAAGAGCCCATGGCAGTCCTTACACATGGGCTAGTTATCACTTTCAGGCAGTGGTGGGATTAACACAAAGTAGCTTCCAAACCCGAGGTTCTAAAGCCACAGCTCCACACTTCTTATTACTTGTTAAAAAGCACTGTGGCCTCAAGATTCCGGGAATCTGATCCTCATCCCTTTAAACCACTCTGCTTTAAACCAACTCTGCTGCCTCTTGTCCTGGCCCTTCTCTGCATTCCCCTCATTTGGCTGGTATATGTCCCATTCCATTCTCAAATACCAACAGCACTCAGATCTCCCCATTCTCCCTTCTCTTCCCACACAGCTTCTTGAAATTGCTATTCTTTTACTGCGAGCCAACTCTTCAGAGGATTCACCCAGGTGTTCTCGCCTATGGATGACCTTAAGCCCTTACTTCATTCAAATGGCATGTGCTTTATTTCATTCCTTCAAGTTGGCTGGGGAAGCAGAGTCCCCCACAGAGTATCTTTCCATTTTAAAATTCTTACTTAATATATCAGATGATGAAGACCCAGCTATACTGTGAGTCACAATGAGTCTTGTGTATAGATTAGATAGATGCTGGACAGCTAGGAGGCAAAAACATATTCAATGAAAAGAACCAAAGAAACTAGCACCCCAGCTCCTTCCAATGAACAGTCACAATTTTTACAACTGAAGCATCGGACAACGAGTGAATGTCTTCCTGTGACTGCTGTGATTAAAATGGGGGCTGATTATGAGAGCACCCAGCAGCACCATAGTCGATGAGTGACTTCCTCATCTCCTATTGATTACATGCAAGATATATCTGTGGGGTCTTATTCTTTGCAGCTCCAATCACAAGAAGAAGGCCAACTTATTCCATCAATCTATATCCACCCTTTTCAACAAATCAATGGAACAATACCTCTGTGAATCCACAGAGTAAAGACCCTATTGTTCAGACACTGTTCAATAGTGTCATTTGGAGGGAAGATGATCTCCATTTCTAAACACCTCTGTACATCTCCTTGGAATTCTAAAAATAACAGCCCCCAAAGTTATTCTATAACTTGAGCACAAACCAAGGGCACATTTTTTTTTAAAAAAGATTAAATCTCTTTTTGATCAAAGCCTGCATCCACACACAGTCAGAGCTTACTTTTCTGATTCTGCTGGAATGAAGAGGTTGGTTCTGTACCTGGCTTGAAAAGTAATGTCCAGGAATTACTGATAGATCCAGGAGAAATAAATGTTCCATGATTCCAAGTCAGCCAGTCCATGAAATGTTAGGGAAAGGACACTCTCCAGTGCACTCTAGTCCAGAGGCTGATAAAAAGCATTGGGTCATCCTTGGATTACAACATGCAAGAGTTGTGGGATGCTTTCAGCTTGACAGGATCTAGAATCACCCAGTTGACAAATCTATGGGCAGGTCTGTGATGGGAAGACCCACCCTAAATGCAGACTATATCTTTCCATGGGCTGGACCCTTGTTAAAGAAAACAAGAAAGCAAAATGAGTACTGGCATCCATGTCTTCTGCTTCCTGACGCCAGATGCAATGTGACCAGCACCCTCACCCGCTGGAATGAACCCTTTCTTCCTTAAGTTGCTTTTGCCACAGCAATGAGGAAAGTAACAACTATACCTTGCTTCAGTCATTTCTCCAGTGACAAGAGATGGAGAGAGGGGCCATAAGATGAGCTTGCAGCCAGGCCTCCTGTTTCAAATGCAAGTTTTGATATTCCCTAGCATTACAGTTCAGACAAGTTATCGGAGTTTCATTTCTTTTCCTCCTGTAAACGGATGATACCAAAAATGATCATGGTATCTATTTTAGGGTATTCCATGATCTGTAATGAAATAATAGATGTCTGTGTAATGAAATCCTGTGTGTCTAGTGGTAAGGTTAGTGCATGGTGCATTTATGTTCAAAACCCCAGCAATGACAGTTTGGTCTATAAAGTGCTTGTCTTCCAAGCATAAAGACCTGAAATCAATCATCTAAAATCCACGTAAAAAAAAAAATAAACAACTATGTTAGCATTCATGTAAAATTTCTGTACTGCAGAGACAGAGTCAGGCCTATCCCTGTGGCTCACTGCTCAGTCAGCCTAGCCTCCTTCTTGGTGAATTCCAAGTCAGGAAGAAACCCTGTCCCCCAAAATCAAGGTGGACAATGGTTGAGAGATAACAGCTGAGGTTGTCCTCTGGCTTGGAACCTGCAAAGTGTACCAAGATGTACTGGCTTTTTTTCTTTGTTTGTTTTGATTTGTTTTTGTTTTTGTATTGTTTTTCCTTCAGCAAGAAATCAAAGCTTAGAAATTTCTGAAGGAAAAAAAAACCAAAAGACAAAAAAACAAGTGTTGGGCACAGAGAAAGATTTCCTGAAAATTCTTAACTCCTACCAATATTTCTAGCTCAGAAACAAGAGCTTAGTGATTTTAGAATTTCTCTACATTTAAGTAAATATTTTTAATTTAGGCAACCAGATGATGAGGGATGGAGAACAGTATGTGTTCTAGTTTCATTTCTGTTCCTGTGATAAAATTCCTTGACAAAAAAGTAACAGAAGGAGAGGAAGGGTTTATTTAGCTTACATTTCCAGGTATCAGTCAATTCTTTCTGGGAAGTTAAGACAGGAACTCAAACAGCTAGGCACACTGCATCTATAGTCAAACAGAAAGAAACCAATACACACCATGCTGCCTGCTTAACTAACACTCAGCTAGTCCTCTCTATAACACACAGGGAATAAGTGTTCAGCTCTAAATGGGATATCTATATCATACTACATTTCCCCAAGGCACAGAGATCATAACAGAAGAAGAAGGACTGGAAAGATATAACAGCCAGAACCAGAGGGAGTAGGTGTCTGCGGTAAACTAGTATCTGGCTTATATGATAGCACAGTTGCACAGAAGAATTCACAACAATTGGGATTGCATGCACAAGATCAAGCCACCCAAAATTCCAGCATGGATCAAGGAGAGGCTCATGAGTTCCCATTCATATCTGAAAATCTATTAGCAGTTGATGGCTGTTTCTTCATGGATGTGGCTCTGAGAGGCTACCTATGCTCCAGTACATGGTCCCACACCCATGCCAATATAAGCAGCACTAAGTGAACTCAGGGGGCATTAAATTATAAAACCGGGGGAGCACATGAAGGTGAAAGAGAAAATGAGTGTGGAGGAGAGGGGAAGTGTTGTGGGAGAGGGACTGGAGGCTAGATTAGAGCCAAATGCATTATGTGCATGTACGGATATTAAATAAATTACTTTTTGAAATATTTTGAGTTTTTATGTGTATGAGTGTATTGCTGCAGGTATGTAAGTGCACCCGTGTTGTACAATGTCCATGGGGAGTCAGAGAGGGCATTTGAGTCCTAGGAACTGGAGTTAGGATGGTTGTAAAGCTACCATGGGAGTACTGGGGACCAAACCCAGGTTCTCTGCAAGAGCAGCCGGTGCTCTAAACTGCCAAAGTGTCTCTCTAGGCCCTAAAATAAAACATATCGTAAATGCATTTTAACAAAAGAAACTTTTTCTAAATACCTGCCACAATTGGACATAAATATCTAACTAATTGGTTAATTTAAATTTGTTCACAAGAAAAATATGTCTCAAGGGAAAAAAGAAGTCATGGCCGTGAGTATGAAACTGTAGGGGGAGTGGGTGGCTAGAGGGATTATAGAAGACGTATTCCGGCAGGGGGGTGACAATAATCAGAAAGGACTTCACACATGTATGAAATTGTCAAAGAACCAACTCAACAAAATTTATAAAAAATTATAATTTTTAACTTAAAAAAACCTAACCATCATAGTATAAGTATGACATTTCTATGATATTTTATAGACAGCATACATGTGGTGGCTTATAGATGTATTCATGTATGTGTGTATGTGTGTACAAGCATGTTTATCTAGTCATGCAGACAATTTGAGCTAACTTGCAAGACTTTCAGTTCCTTTTCCTACTAGACATTTAGCTATTCGCCCAGCGTTTGAGTCTGAGTACAGATGAGGCTATCTATCAGGCTAGTCCATGCAGCAATAACAGGGCTGAGTGACCAGCTAACTGTTCCAACACTGGCTTTTGTAGCCCTTACACCTAGCATAGTATCAGACACACAGTGAGTCTTCAAAACACACCCACTGGCTAACTTAATGAATCCCACTGATATGTGCCAGTTACTAGACAGGACTGTAAGCATGTTTGTTTTCGACTGAAAATACAACCAGCACAATTTCAAGGCTGAGCAGATGGATGAGATGGAGCAAGCGACACCACAGCTATTTTTGGTGGCAATCCTGTTGGCCATTTCAAATGCTGATTAGTCACTTTGTGCCCATCACCCTCTATATCAATTTGAGATTTGTAACTTCATGGAGTTCATTCTCTGATGCTAAATACACATGAGAATATGTTTTCTGTGCCTGTTACTGATGACAGTCAAATGGCTTTGAAAGCACTTGGGGTAATGTTTACATGCCTTCGTTTTCCACGAGCTTCCTCATCCTCCCTGAGTCATTTTATACACAGTCCCACTCAAAATGTCAGGATCTCTGTCAATGTGAGTTTGAGACTATTCAGCTTTATCATCCAAGTTGTTGTGTTTTAAATTCTTTTTAATGTGTGTGTGGTATGTACATATAAATATATGTCTGTTTGTATGTGTGTGGGTATATATGTGTCCAACTGTATGTGCATGTGTGTGGTGGCCATGGACAGAGGTTGACATTGAGTATCATTGATTACTGTCCACATTATATGTTGAGGGATCTTCTTTCCCCTGAACCAAGGGCTCACTGATTCGGTTAATCTAGCTATCAGCTTGCTCTGGGTATCTCTAATCTCTACTGCCCATGAGCTAGGATGAAAAGAAGGACTAAAAACTACAATCCTACCCATAATTTACATGGGTTCTGGGGATCCAGATGTTGGTTGATCTTCATATTTGCACAGAAAGAATTATATCTGCTCAGCCACCTCCCCAGTCTGTAGTTTGCTCATTCTTCCTTCATTGATTCCTTCATATACAACCTTTAACTCAACTCTGTCCTAGGAACCTCCTCGGATACTGGGCAAAACTTATCCTGAGTGAGGTACACATGTACCACTTATCATGGTGCTCATTCTCACAGAACTTGAATCCCAGTGGTGGAAGGCAGAGAATAAAACATTATCAGTAAGAGCCATTGAGTCCCTCCAGGTCTGGCCATCCTTGCTCAGTGACTTCCTGGCTGAGTTTGGGTGAGGGGTGATCATCCAAAGGTTCCTATCACCAGAGGCATATGGTTCTAGAGGAACATTCTGCCAAGCAGGTGGCCATGAGGACTCACCTGTCCTCTTCAGATAGCCTTAGATGCTTCTCAAGGCCTAGTGAGTAAGTGAAAAGGTTTTAATGGACGTTTCAGTGAAATACACATCTCCTCAAGCTCACCCATGGCTACAGAGAAGCCAGAACTGGAAAAGCCATTAGTAATCATATCACTTGTTAAACAGATGATAACTATTTCCCAGAACCTGAAAAACCTAAGCTCACCTATGTTATCCTATGTTATTTATTATTATTCTGCTGTTGCTTTTTCAGCTCAAGATGGACTCTTAACTTGTGATCCTCCTGCCTCAGCAGTGCTGGGATTACAGGTGGTATGGCCTACTACTACTATGCTATCTGTCCCAGTTTCATTTCTGTTGCTATAAGAATGTACCCCTACAAAAAAGAAACTTAGAAAGGAAAGGGTTTGTTAGGCTTACAATTCCAGGTTATAGTCTATCATTAAGGGAAAGTCAAGACTGAAATATAAAGCAGTTGAATGCATATCATCTACAGTTAAGAGCAGAGAGAAGTGAATGTATTCAGGTCCTCTCACTTGCCCTTATCTTTCTCTTGTATTACATAGTTTGGGAATCCCTGCCTAGGGAATGTTACTGCCCAGAATGTGGTAGGTTTTCATACATCAATTAACAATCAAGACAATCCCCAAAGACATGCCCACAGGCCAGCCTGATCTAGAAAATTTCTCAATTGAGGCTTTCTTCTCAGGTTATTCTAGATTATGGCAATCTGACAATAATTTTATTTGTTTGTTTGTTTATTCATTTATTTGTTGTGTGTTCACATCATGCCAGGTATGTGGAGGTTAGAGGAAAACTTGTGGGAATTGTTTTTCTCCTTCTACCATGTGGGTCCAAAGAATCTAACTCAAGTTTTCAGGCCTGGCATCAAGCGCCTTAAGCCATTCTCTGAGCCATCTCCATGACCTGCAAGTTCACAATTAAAATTTAACTGTCATGCTGCCTAATGCCACATTATTAGCAAACTGACTTTAACAAGATAATTAGAAATATCTACCATGAGGTTTAGTAGAGAAAATATATCGTTTCTAACCTTTGCAATAATCTTGCATGAGAGGTACTAGTATCTTCTATGTATTAAGATGGAAAAGGACTCAAAGACTCAAAGCACATCACTCAAGGCAACCAGCAGCAGGAGCCAGCACTGGCTTTCAACCAAGGTTGTAATTTGAGAAGTTCTCACACATCTGAGTCAAGATTTCTGAACTTTTCCCAAGTTATCGGCACTGCATTTGTCTCTGGCTGGGAACATGTCTTTGATGATACATTGAAGACACAAGGAGTCCTGACATTCAGAGCTGTTTGCAGAAGAACCAAATCCAAAGGTGGTGATTAAACGTGGATGGCCATGACGTTGAAGCTGGTGGATCTGCCCTGCTGCAAATGGAGCGCTCTTGAATTATTCAGAGTATTGCTTCGCAACCCATTTCTGTCTTATCCCTGGAAAAGTGGGTTGCCCAGAAACATTTATCATCAGTGCCAAGATGGCGCATAATTAGTATTTTGATGCAGCATATTCACCTGCCTTGATATTGACTGTAATGATATTAACTTGGCTTGAAATAAATAATGCTGTGCTGACTGTGTGCTATCCCCACTTTAAGACAAGAAGCTTCAATTTATTTAATTACGGAACTGATGATTGATTGCTTTGTTACATGTTGTTAGTGGGCCATTTATGTAAATGAGATACTTCTTGGTAGGAGCCAATATCTGTCCATGGTACAAGGAGAGCATACAGGAAGAACAGAAGAGAAGCATGGAGTCTGCCTGAATCAGCGTCCTTCCACGATTCCCGGCAGATTCTGCTTTCCCTTTTTGGCTATGGAGACTACAGAACAGACAAAGATTGATGAGCTAGTATTTGGGGACAGGACAAACGAGGAAAGAGATTCAAGCTAAGACCATGGTCATTTACATCCTCCAAAGCAAACCTTTTAGCAGGAAGGGAAACGCAGAGCTGGTTTGCATTTTGGAAGACAGGCGGCAAAGAACCAGATCACATACATGCAACCAGCAGACAGCCTCACCTAAGAGGTTTTTGGGTTTCGAAACTGTCAGCTCCATGTAGAGATGGGTGATTTCTGAGTAGCTGCCACATTCTGGCAGTATGAAGACTGTTCTTAGGTGGAACAGATGAGTGGTCCTTTTAGCCTCCTCACATGCTCTGAGAATTTGAACTCCTGGAAATAGCCTGACATTTTCCATTTGTGGCCTTCTTCATATTTCTAATAAAATGCTTTAATCATGATGGCTGATGTGGGATTTCTTTGAAAGATTTGCCTTTTACTTATGTGTATATGTGTGTGTGTGTGTGTGTGTGTCTTTGTGTGTGCACACTACATGCTTGCAAGCCAGAAGAGGATATCATATACCCCTGGAGCTGGAGTTACAGGAGGTTGTGAGATGCTTGCAGAGGCCAGGAACAAAACTGAGGTTCATTGGAAGAGCAGTGAGTGCTTTTAACAGCTGGGCCTTTTCCCCAGGCTGAAATTCAATCTGGTCTGTGCTTCTTGTATTTAGTAGAGTTTCAGTGTACCTTATCCCAAATGGTTAGTACTGGAAAGCGTTTGGGAAATCCTGGAATACATGCCTTTGTACAATGGCATATCTCTGATGGGCATTGAATCTAAATACAAAATCTATTTACAGTTCTCATATGCCTTATACATCTAGATAGTTTTAGTGCACCTGCATTTTGACCATGACCCATCACTAAGCATCAGGTGTGGAAAAATCCACCTGTGGTACCATGCCAGCATTCAAAACATTTCTGACTTTGCTGCACTTCAAATTTGAGATTGGAGATGCTCAAGCAATGTCTGTCACTCCACACTCACGGTGTGTGGGGAGGTGGTCACCCTCCCTTACCACTCATCTTCATTTCCTTTCTTCTTAGCTTCCTATTGTAAGACCAAGAAAGAAGTCCCACAGCAGAATGCAGACTTCTCAGGCCCCCTTGCCTCTCTCAGGCACAGGCTACCTAACTGCATATTTCTTTTTAAATCCTCATTCTGTAACATCCCCCTAGGCCCTGGGTTTACATACCAGGCAGGAGGATAATAAACATGCAAGTCATTTTGGAGCATATTTGTTTTCACCCCATTTCACAAAGTGCAGTTAATAAGCCTTTAATGAGGAGAACACTGTGTTCTCCCTGCCTCTGTATATAATACGAACAGAGTCACAACACCTCAACAATGACCCAGCGTGAATGCCACAAAACTGAATACCAATGACTAGCCCAGGAAAATCATTTCCATTCCCAACAGAGGCTCCAAGGTCAGGGGCATTGTGTGCCATGATTGACTAGCTGCTCTGATTTATGAGGTGTGTGTGTTGGGGTGGGGAGTGATGCAAGGAACAACAGCACCTTTTAGGAATATGCCTCACTTGTCCAGTCTCAAAAGCAAACCCACCAGGATAGCTCTGTTGGTAAAGTAATTGCCATGCAAGCATGAGGTCCTGAGTTCGATACCTAGAACTCATGTAAACAGCAAGGCATGGTGCTATGTGCTTATAATCCCAGTGCTGGGTAGGCAGGGAAAGAAAATTCCCTGGGGCTAGCTGACTAATACCAACCTAAAAACCAACCAAACAAACAAACAAAAAAAAAAAACAAGCAAACAGACAGACAAGCAAAGAAAAATTTAGATGGCTCTTGAAGAAAGACACCGAAGTTATCCTCCACATGCACAATTCACACATGCACCACACATACCCACGCACGAACACCCATGCATACACCCACACAATACAAGAAAAATCCCACCACCACCACGTTAAAAGCTATGAAGCTTCATCACTTGTCATACAAGTGAGAAAATGTCACTGAAAGAATAGAAGCATGCCCCTAATCCATCAGACACCCACCTGCCACCGAGCAAGCCAGCCTTCTCCGCACCAGCTCCGGATGGCATGTTTCATTTATGCAGACAATACATGTGAGGGCCTCATTACCACCGTGACTCTTACAAACATTGGCAGTCTACCAGCAAGCATCTCTGGTATTTGCTTTAGGTACAGGTGTGAACTGATGGAAAATTGATTTCTGAACAAGTCCCAGAGCTGTCCCAATGGTGTAGGCAGAGAGATCTAGCAAACTGGTTAATTTCAGTGCCACTAGCCAAGCTAAAGAATGAAAAGAGATAAAAATTGCAAGTGGAATTATGCTTTCTAGTTGCTAAGCAGATAATACGAATAATGGGGCCAAATGATTACCAACCACCCATTTGAGTCCTCGCAGCCTCAATGGTATGCAACTGTAATTCACTGCCAATGCACTTCACAGAATGGCATTCCAAACAAGCTACAGCAGACGAGCTCTCTCCCCTCGGTCCCACCCCTTACCACACACATCCCACTGTGATCACAGAGTGGCTTTCTGCTTTGCAGCCATGAGCTTGAAAACACTTTCTTTCCCTCGTCAGACGAGTTCCAGAAACTAACATGTGGGGCACATGAGACAGTGTAGATGATAAATTAAAAACACCATCTCAGGTACTTTGGCTGTATCTCTGCCACTCACTGTCAAACCACAGGGGACCCATCAGATAAAAGCAACTTCTAATTAGAGGCTTAGAGAAAAAGAAAGGAAGGGAGAATAGGCAGGAGAGAGAAGAGGAGCATGCGAAGTTTTGTGTCAGTTCCCAGACTCTGTCTCTCCTCCTAATAACAAATCAATAAAGTAATAATAAAGAATCATATATGTGAAGAGGGGTAATATTCTGTGTCATGTTTACAATGATCAGTAATACATGCATATTATAGCTGGAGTTCATCCAGTGCAATCAAACCAAGAGAATGAAGATCTGATCACTGATGCTTCCATCTATTACAGAATTTGTTAAAGAACAGAGACCACGTAGAATATATATAACATTTAGCCTTTCTCTGAAGTATAATAGAATAGTTTATAACTTGGATTTTAGAGTAGATCAGATATTCTGATTGGGGGAAGGGGGGTAGTGCACATTTGTGTGAAGACCAGAGGTCAACCTCAGGTGTCTTTCCTCAGGAGCCATCGACCTTACTTTATCTAGCAGGTTCTCTTACTAGCTAAGAGCTCACTGATTAGGCTAAGCCAGCAGGGCAGCAAGCACCAGGGATCCACTTGTCTCTGCCTCCCCAGTGTGGGGTTAGAAACTTACACCATACTTAGAATTTCTAATTGAGTTCTAGATATCAAACCCAGGTCCTCACACTTGCATGACAAGCACTTTTCCATTTAAGCCATCCCTCCTGTTTTTTTTTTTTTTTGCGTGTGTGTGTGTGTGTGTGTGTGTGTGTGTGTGTGTGTGCTTTGGTGGTCTGTATGTGTGCACAGGTGTGTGCATGTTCATGTTTGTATAAGCCAGAATCTCCACTCTCAGCATTTGTCAGGTGTTATTCGTACATTTTTAGAGGTTTCTCAATGGGCTGCTACTCAACAAGTAGGTTAATCTGATTAACCACTGAGCCCCAGATATCTGGCTGTCTCTGCCTTCCTCTCTCTAGGACCATAAGAACACACTACAGCTTGCTATGTGTGTTATGGAAATCAAACTAGGTCCTCAGGCTTTCAGGGTAGGAGTTTTACATAGGTAGCTGCCTTCTGAGCATCTATGCCCACATTTAATCTCTCCCAGTGTATGTTCTCTAAACTGTGGTCTGAGTTAGTGGTACTTTTTTCTAATAGGTAAATGAGATGAGTAGATCAAAGAGGGAAACCACCTATAAGATGCTAATGAAGTATTTGGCAAATACTTCAATGCTCAGTGTATCATGAAGCCTTATAGAAAGCCAGCTCTCCTAGCTTCTCAAGACTTCAGTCTTATAGGAACCTTACAGAATGTTTCAAGCTCTTTTAAGAGAAAGGGTACAGTTCAAGGGCTAGAGATCAACTAAAAACTGAGGCTGGATGCTGGATGTCATACTTGCCTACCAGAAAGGAAGACCAAAATTACCTTGCTCAGTTTTTCCCTAAATCTTCCACTTTTGATTACTACACGTCCATCTGTCTCAAATACTAGATGGGCTCATTTCTGCACAAACTGGGCTCACTCCCAAGAACTCGTCAATACTTGTGAATTCAGATGAAGATAGCTCCTCCAAAAGTTAAAACTCAGGGGTGACACCTTGAATTTGGAAGTTTTGCCTCATAGCTAATATTCTTGCCCTACTCAGAAGTGGTTAATAACAAACTGCTCCATGGAAGGTCCATCTCCATGCTGCCTGTTCAGTAGAAATCCTAAACACAGGCCCTTTTTTGTCCCCTCATCTTCTTAGGGCCAATTTCTGTGTACATTTTTTTTCTATTCAAACTGGGCAAGAAGCAGGGTGGCTTCATCAAATGGAAGTTTCTCAAACGTAAACTGCTTTTTAGGATAGCCTTGAAATCCTGCGTAGTTTACTTAATCTCCTCTATTTTGAGACTACGGATATATAGCTCAGTGGAAGAGTGTCTGCCCAGCACATCTTGGGCTCTGGGTTTCACCCTCCGTACCATCATTAAAACAAATGAAAACAATAGAAATCCTTGATCATTTTAATTTTCCTTAAAGGTTTTCTGTGGATATTTGATGAGGAAGACATGGAAAGCATCCACATGGTCTTTGTGAAGGTCTCTGAGAACACTGGATTTGAACTGCTGTGAGTACAATGACTGTTAATACCAGGAACATCACCACTGTCTTCCACTCAACAGCGTCACAGAGATAATGCGAAAGCCCCACACTGTACCTGCCTCCCTCAATCTGCACAGTACTCTCCTCCCTTGCTGTAACTTCTAGAAAAAAATACTTCAAGACCCAACCTCTCTGAAGTTCACTTTCCCTATTTGTAAAATGGGGCTCATAACAGTGTCTCATCTCTTCAGCTTATAGTAACAATCCAGTTGGATAATAGCTGACATATCCCAGTATGTGGCACAGAGCAAGCATCTTTTAAATTTACTGGTTCCATATTAATATAATTTATTGCACTCCTTGCCAGCATTCTCCACCATCTGCTCCATACACGTTAGTCAAATGGATTTCTGTCTTTTTGTGTCAATGGGACAGTGTGTGGATCTGTCTGTGGGTGTTTGAGTGAGCTCTGTCCTAGACATATATGTCCACAACTTAATAAAACTCAAAGGAAAAATGAGTCATCACATACTTCACCCCTGGGTCTGTCCTGGGGTTTTCTGTTCAAATGTAGGTCAATGCAGCCAGACCCTTCAGGGGTATCTAATGTGGGTATTGACTGGCAAGAAGACATAAATCATGATGCTTCCAATTCTTTATTTTCTCCTACAGTGAATTTTGATTATATAATTCCCCCATCTTAATTATTTTTGGCTGTCCCCCTGTTCACGAGGATAAATAATATCATGGCCCCTTTCTTGATCAAGTGCTTGTGCATTGGTGCCCACCTTTGGATCCCAGCAGTGGACAGGCAATGAAAATCCAACATCTTTAATCTCTCCTTCATAAACTAAAGCTTCCCTTCCCTTAATCTGTTCCGGCTTCCACTGCCAACTTTCCTCCAATCTGTCCCCATCTTTCTCCTACTAAAGGTACCAGAAATAAATGCTACAGACGAGGGGTGGGTGAGCTGATAGATGTGAAAGCATAAAAAAATGGAGAGACTGAGAGCAGAGAGGCAGCCCCAGAAGTGGTGAGAGTGCTGAGTGGAGGTAAGCTGCTGTGTCTACATTCTGGGAGGCTGGGGCTCATCTTGCTCGGGCCATGGAATGAGATATTAGCTTTGGAATCATGCCAGGTTGAAACCCATGCCTGATGCTCTGGTGACTTCCCCACCTCTGGCCCCCATTTTTCCTTCTGATTTTCTAACAGGTCCATCTGTTTTATTGACCCACTCCCTCCCTCCTCCACCCCCACCTGCACTTCACAAAATGCAATCACCTGTCCTTTAAAAAAGTATTCACGTTTTTATCCTTTCTGTCAATATTTCTACTCTATATCAGGTAGGTTTATGTAATGTCTTCCATCCTTGCTCTTGTTTCTAGCACCTTCTAATTTAATATCATCTGCAAATTTCATTAGCATGCAATTTACTTTCTCTTCCAGATCATTAAAACAAAATCAACAAGAATAACCTCATAGACCAAGTTTTATGAATCTCTCTTGCACTCTCCCCAGATGGTGGCCGAGCAGGAACATCACCATTTATCATTTTCTTTTGTTTATAATCTCTCAGACAGGTTTCATATAAGCCGATTAGAACTACTCATAATGGCAAAAGAAAACTCAATATAAAACTAAACTCCAACATCGATAGCCTCACTAAAGAACAAATCTATAGCGATTAATATTTTCTTTATCTATCTTCTGGTTTGAATACTGTTCCACAAGATGACTCACAAGTTTTCTTCCTCAAGACTGAATCAGTCTGGCCTTTGTGAATGTTTCAACAGCACATGAAGGGGATTAAATACCTTGCTCCTGACTGCTGAAAGTTTCCATGGAGTCTTCGTCAACTATGGTGTTTGTGTGTGTGCATGTGTGTGGTCTATGTATGTATTCATGTGTGTGCACATGAGCTTGCAGTGGCATTTGCATGTGCATGTGAAGGCCAGGTCCAAAGTCAACATTTGATTCCTTAGTTAATAATTCTCCACCTTATCTTTGACACAGGATCTTTCATTGAACCTATAACTCACTGAGTAGGCTACTCTAGCTGGCCAGTGAGACCCAGGTGCCTCCTGCCTCCACCTTCCAAGTGCTGAAATTAGAGACATATATCACCATACCTGGCTTTCTGCGTGGGTTCTAGGTAATCAAACACAGGTCCTTATCCTCCTGGCAAGTGCTTTACTGACTAGGGCATCTCCCCAGTCTCTCCTGCAGTACTTTTAAACTTCAAGATTGCAGAGGACTCTTCTGCAAGTTGGCAAGGGGTTCTTATGCAGAGGAGACAGAGAACTTCTCTTATGGAGAGGCAGCTCTTCGTAAATTGTCAAAGTCTTGCTTATTTAACTTCTGATGTGCAAGCATCCACAGTCTTCCCCAAGGCAGAAGGCTTTCACCACCAGCCTTGGCACTTGGCGAGCATGTGCTGTTAATGAACTTCTATTTACGCCTTTAATGAGGATAAAGCAGCAATTTCCTAAGCTAGGTGCCAGATCCAGAGATTGATAACTAGCCTAATCCTAATATAATTCCCTTAATAATGGCTAAAAACCACTCAAGTACCTTAATACATCAAGATGTAAATGTCTTATAATACCCATAAACACTCCCAGAAACCTAATAGAGTTAATTCTGCTAAGATTGAAACAAGGGAGAGATGGTATAAAAATCAATCTGGCTTCACCTCCAATGATCAATCACCCCCTCCTGCCAAGGATCAATTAATTTTGCACTAAGGAAACGTCTAATGAAGTTTCAGACTAAAGGGACGGAAGACAGAAGAATAACTCTGCTTCAGACTCAATCAAGGGGCTGGACCTGTTTCAAACCTCATGCTGACATGTGAAAATTTAAATGAGAACTACCTATCATTTAAGAATCTGAATCAAGAATAATAGCTTGTTGATCTTTTACAAACCTTCCAGAACCTTTTTCTCTCTTCAGAAGATACCTGGGTTTCATCTTGTTTCTTTTTTTTTTTTTTTTTTTAATGTAAGCTCAGTAATACACACTGCTCTGTGTGACAAGCAAGTATCTGTTCCTTCTTCATATTTTACATTATGGATAAAGGATTATAAGGAATAAGTGAAAGAAATAATAATTAAATAAATGATAATCAAACAATCATGAACATAAAGATAAGGACCTCCTGATGTGAGTCACACATGAGACAAAAAAAAAATTAATCTTGGACTGAAGAGGCAGCTATGCAGACACAAGCTCTTCATATCAAGCTTGGTGACCTGAGTTCAATTCCTAGGACCCACAGGTAGGAGGAATGAACCAACTCCTACAAGTTGTACTCTGACCTCCGCTTGTGCACCCTGACCTACACATACACACACACACACACACACACACACACACACACACATACATGCACACACATACAATCAATCAATCAATGTAAAAAAGATTAACAACTAAATAAAAACACTAATTTCATGGAAGTAGAGAGCTGAACAATAATTATGGGGAGTGAGGGAGCGGGTAAGAAGGAAATGGAGAGAGAGGATCAATGGACTTTTAAGTTATGGTTACATAGCAGCAAAGAATTCTGGTGAGCTATTGCACAGTAAGATAACAATACTGTATATTTTAAACAGCTAGAAGAAAGGATTTGAAACATTTTCACCATACAGAAATTATATGTTTGAAGAGATAGCTAGGTTTAACCTTAAACATTACACAGTATATGTATGGACATATTGTGGGGAATCAAGATGCTCAATAAGTCAGGGACTTGATGCAGTGATTGAGCATTTGCCTGGTATTTATGAGGCTTTGGTTTGCATGCCCAGTATGACAAGAAAGAAACACAGTAAACAAGAAGAAGCTCCAAAGAGAAACCATGGGTTAAGATGATACCAGCACCAATTCTGAAACTAAAGATCCATTTGTGAAGGTGGGCGTAATATACAGACTTTCTCTAGATCAAATTCTGTTCAAGTTGAACGTGTGCTTTTTGCTGAGCCCTGCAATTTGCTTAAATTGAAAGAGGCATAAGGAAGCTTGGAGGAACCTTATAGCCCAAGAAGACATTCTTAGTAGGAAGAAATTTAAGGTGCTCACTCACTTCCTGGCACGGGGGCAGGAAATTGCCTGCAAGGAGGAACCATCTCACAAAAATGGACAGTTCCAGGGGTGATGTGTTCACAAAGCCCAGGCCTGCAGATTTACTGCCCCTCTTATAGCTTTCCATAAAATCCCTTCACGCAAAATGGCAACGCAATGCCCCATTTATACAGCATAAAAATTAAGCGACTAATGGACTGTAGCCAATGAACTCCTACCCACTTATGGATGAAAGGAAGTTCAGCTTTTAATTCGTTCAGCTCAAGGAGGCAGTAGCACGGCGTCACCCACCACTGATGGCTTGAAATTAAATTTCCGGCCAAAGTGAACCATGAAAGGCAGCTGATGGGAGGGTAGTCTTCCTTCTTCAAGGGCTTTGCAGCCCACCGCTGAGGTAATCCAGAAAACTCAGAAGTTTGGAAAGTAATCTCTGCCAGAATGATGCTGGCCTCTGTGCTGACCTTCTGTAGCCAGACCATTTTCCTTCTATATCCTCTGTGTGAAAGGGTACAGGGGACAAATGAGAATGCCTAGCAGTCAGAACCCAAGAACGAAGCACCATGGGCTTTGAAAGTTGTTTGTAGTTTCCCACCTACAAATCATGACAAAAATTGAATTCTCTTTGAAACACATGTGATGTTACTCTATCGAGATGAAATTACTCTGTTTTACACAGTGATAACCCAGGCCTAATTAAAAATATGGTACTTCTGTGGGCCAGGGAGAAGAATTTATGGATGAGATACTTGCCATACAAGTACGATAACCTGAGTTCATACGTGAGGCCCCAAGAAGCTGGAAGACATAGTTCATGTTTATAATCCTGGCATTCCTACAGTAAGCTGGGAGGTAGAGACAGGAGAATACCAGTAAGCTGGCACGTCAGCTAGCCTGGCTTATGAAGCATTGAATAACAAAGAGATCCTGCCTTAAACAGTGGGGAAAGCAAGCACAGACATCCAAGGCCATCATCTGACCTCCACACATGTCTTGGTATGTGCTTGTCTTCACTCACACACACACATTGCACATGTACACACATCATATATACATACAACACAAAAGTATAACAAGACATTTTTTCCTATAGAAATTGGAAGGTCCTTCTCATGGAAAGATATATGGTGACAGGGACTAGAGACTGGGAAAGGCAGAAGGGAGAGTGAGGAGAGAAGGAGGGAAGCACTGTGACAGTATCAGGGACTCTCGACGCCTGGTGTCAAGTGAAAGATGCTAACCTTGCCACCCTAGGAGCCTGTGTGCAACCATCCCAGGGATGTGGAGCCCAGAACCCACTGAGATTGCCTCACAGAGGAAAGACAAGGACCAACAAGAGCTTCCACATCACGGGGACTCCAGTGAGTGCCTAGGCACTGCACACCTAGAGACAAGGCTGAAAACACACTTTGACATTCTGTAGCCAGAGGAATGGAAGTCTACCAAGAGTTTCAGGGATGCAGGGTTTCCTACTGTTCCAGTTTGTCTGTGTGGATGCTTTTCCTTTCTACATGGTTGGTTCATTCCTGTCACTCATGAATCTGTTTATATGTTAATTCCATAAAAAGACTTTCTCTGAATAGCTGGTCAAGGTGAACTTCATGGCTCTTTCCCTTGGTACAGCTTCTTCCCTTGATATGCAGATTTTTTAAATTTTTATTTGTTATTGTGGGGGGATGGTATGCATACTATGGAGCACATATGGAAGTCAGCTGGCAATTTTGTAGAGTCCAATTTTCCCTTCCACCTTTACATTGGTTCTGGGAATCAAACTCGGGTCATTAGGCTCACAGGGAAAATACGTTTCCTAACTGAGCCATCATGACAAACAATATCTGTCTTTTTCAGTGAAGTCTTTTGAGATGACTCTGGATACAAGTGAACTTGGAAGCAATAACACAGAGAGACCTTGGGGCACATTTATCTAGCTTCAAAAATCACAGCATGATGTCAAGATGTTGCACCACAATGAATTCAACTCAGGCAAGGGAGAGCACACCTCTCTCAGCATGAGGATTCTTCACACCGTCCTACCCTAACCACAGTGGTATCCTGCTTGTTCCTACACTTCCTAATATCTAGCATTGCCTAATCTGCTCTCTTTTCCAGTTATTCAAGAGTTATATAAAAATTGATTCATGTGACTATGGCAGACTAACTTTTTCTCTGAGGGCAACTCTTCATTAATCCATGAAGGAGGGTACATGTAATCAAAAATTCATTCTCTTTAATACAAAGCAGTATATTCCAGAAGGAGCAGAGTACTATTTAATGGTTTGTATAATCATTTACCTTATAAGCACATCTTGGTTATTTCCAATTCCTGGCTAATATGCATAAAGCATCTATAAACATTAATTGACAGGTTTTTGTATGAACATAAACCTTCAATCTTAAGTAAATAACATTCAAGAAACCAAGCCCTAGGTTATATGAAAGTTGGATGTTTGTTTTGGTAGAACCTGACAAACTTTTCCCAAAGCAACTGTGGAATGGACCACTCCCTCCAGTGATGATCAAGGACCCTAAATTTTACACATCATTGCCAGTGTGTCTCTATTCTTTTTAATATATTTTTTAAATTACATGTGCCTGAGTACGGGTAGGTACACATGAATACAGGGGCTCATGGAGGCCAGAAGAGGACACTGGATCCTCTGGAACTGGAGTTATAGGCAGTTGTGTGCTGCCCAGTGTGGGTGCTGAGAACTGAGCTTGCAGGTTCTCTGCAAGATCAGTATGTGCTCTGGTCCACTAAGTCATCCCTCTAGCAACCTGAAATATAGATTTATGACTTCAGATCATTTCTAACTAGATTGTGTTTGTTATTTTGTTCTCCTTCTAGTTACAGGGTCCTTTATTCTAGAAATGTGTCCTTTCTCTGACAAATGGCATGCAAAAATTTACCTCCAATCTGTAGCTTATCTTTTTTCCCTTGGGTTTGTGTGCTTTATTGAACAAATGCGCTCTTCTGTTTTGTTAGAACTATATGATAAGGTCCAATTTACTGTTTTCTTCTACTGTGTTTTTGGTCAGTCCTAAAAACTTTTTTGCTAAACTTTAAACCTCAAAATTTGAGACATTCATGTATTTTCTACATGAAGTTTTACAGTTTTAGGTTTTACATTCAAATTGATGCTCTGTTTTGAGTCCGTTTTTGTGTAGGACATGAGATGTTGGTCAAGGACATGCAGTTGGCTTCCCAGTGGCCCCTGGCCATATGTTGAACTAAAAGGTCACCTTTCCTCCTGTGAATTGCTTTTCTACCTTCTCAAAAAATCAACTGACATATGTACGAAGGTCTATTTCTGGGTTCTGCATCCTGTTTTATTAGCCTAGCTTTCTGTCCCTCTGCCAGGACCACGTAGTTTTGATTATTCTAAAGAAGTAAATCTTGTGTTCTAGTGGACTGCCTCTCCCTACTTTATACTACATATTCAAATCATTTAGCTATTTTAGTTCCATCGCCTGCCCATTTATCTTGTACAGTACCTTTGTCTAAATCTGCAAAAAAATTCTTACTGGGTTTATAACAGACTGATGTTAAAACTTTTTAATCATCTGGGGAGAACTGATATCTTTGCTGACTACTGTGATCCATGAACATTGTAAATTTTCTAGAATGCAAAAAAAAGTATTTTAGCTTTCAGCTAAATTTTCATCAAATTTTTTATATCTCAATGTTTTTATCTTATTATTTTTCTAATACTCAGAAGAGATTATCAGATGCCCTGGAGCTGGAATTACAGGCAATTCTGAATCACCAGACATGGGTCCTGGGAACCAAATCCAGGTCCTCTTTAAGAACAGCAAGCACTAACCACTGACCCATCTCTCCAGGGAGATGTGATTTAATATGCTTATGCAAAATCTAGGATCCAGAAAGAAGAAAAAAAATGAGATGGATGTCTTTCTAAATATAATTTATTTGGCAAAATATCACCCCACTTTTCTCCATTTTTCCAAAGGTAACATAACTTTGGTCTTTAATAACTGGGTGAAACTCTACTGTGTACATGGAATCACATTTTTAAATTTTTTTTTTTAATTTTGTGTATGAATATATTGCCTGACTGTATGTTAGTGCACCTGTGTCATGCAATGCCTGCAGTGGTCAGAAGAGGGCATAGGACCCCTTGAACTGGACTTACAGACAATTGTTAGCTGCCATTTGGTCCCAGGAATTTAACCTGAGTCTTGTGCAAGTGCAGCCAGCGCTTTTAACCACTGGGCCATGTCTCCAGCCTTGGAATCACATTTTTTTTTAAATCTACCTCTCTACTGATGTGTGCTTTTGGACTCATTGTCAACAGAACTACGTTTTTAATTTGGGTGTCTATGTGTATCTAGAATGCTATGGGATTTTCTTGATACTTTTTATTATACAGAGCCTCCTCTCTTCATGTTTTTCAAATAGATGACACCAATTGAATTATGTCAAAAAATTGCGTGTATACTACTATAACAGGACAACAGAGTTCCATTTCAGCCTGTCACTGAGGCATAGTACACTGATTTAGTGTTGACTATTGAAATATTTGCATCTCTGGGATAATCAATTGGTTTGAAAAATTCTTTTGACATATAGCCCATACACGGTGGTAAATATTTTGTTACCATCAAGCACACCTATCTGGTCGTGAGCAGTCTGAGTTTGGTGCTGCTTTTTGTTTTGCTTTTCTGGTTCTTCTCTTTGTTAATGTCTTTTTCAGGCTTTATTTTCAGAGAAATATCCACTCCATTAATGAATTTGGAGCTGCTCTGTTTGCTTTCACATTTGGCAGAATTCTCTGAGGAACACTTCTGGATGGCATTTATTTGGGGGGAACTTTTTAGCTAGAAAGTCAATGGCCTTAGGAAATAAACAGATATTCAGGTTAGTTCTAAGTTTGGCACAGACTCTAACCTTCCATTCCATTCTGGTGTTTCTCTTCTCTCTTTGTTGATTTTGCTAGAAAATTGTCAGTGTTATCACCCCTCCCCCAAGCCAGCTTTTCATTTTGTCAATATTCTTTATGCTCTCAGTGTTCCCAATTTCATTAAATTATGCTGATGTCATTAGAACACCTTTCTTCTTTTCTGTGGGTTTTGTTTCTTCTTTCTTAATGTCCCAATATTCTTCTTTTCATTTTTTCCTTCAGAAAATCTTTTCCTGTTCTTCACACTGACTTTTTAAAAATGTATTTATTATTTTTATTTTATGTGTATGAATGTATTGTCTGATGTACATAAGTGCACCCATGTCATGCAATGCCAGCAGATGTCAGAAGGGGGTGTTGGAGTTCCCTGGAACTGGAGTTATACATGGTTGTTAGCTGCAATGTGGGTGCTGGGAACTGACCCCAGGCCCTCTACAAGAGCAGCCAGTGCTCCTTAACCAAGGATCCATCTCTCCAGCCCCTAACTATTCCTTCAAGGTTGGTTTTCTGGTAAGTAATCCATTTGTCTGTTCTTCATTTGAGGATTCATTTGACTTCTTCTTTGTTCCTGGAGGAATTTTTTTTTTTTTCCTGAATACAAATTTGCGAGCTGACAAGTACCTTCCTTTAGTATTTGAAAAATACTCTATTTCCTCTTTCCTGCCACAACATTCAAATTATTCTTTTTTTCCTCTAAAAGAATGGTGCCCCATTTTTCCCTCTCTACTCACAAAAGGTATTTTTATTGTCTTAAGTTTTGAGAAGTTTTACTACCAAAAAATCATATGTTATGCTGTTAAACCTATTTGAGGTTTATTCAGCTATTGGAATCTATATGTTTGTGTCCGGGGATTTATTTGTATTTAGCAGGAAGACTGGGGTTTTGAGTCAATTTATTTCAATTCTCATGATATTGATTTATTATTATTTTTAATTATTAATTTGCTTGGCTGGTCACTGGGGTGTCCCTGCCATGAACCGTAAGATCCACGAGTATAAATACCTGGTTGCTTCTTTTCCATTGTATCCCAAAGCCCAGTGCAGATTGTGATGTATGATAGTTGTTGGATGCACATTGTGAATGCCTGAGTTAAAAGAATGAACTTCTAGGCTTCACAGTCCACCTACTCACAATAAGCACTGGAGGAGGGAATGAATACCCCCAGATTCAAGTGTGCTTTGTCTCTGTCAGCTCTGATCCAAGTTTATAGTAGATGGCATGGATTATGCAGGGGATCACAGCTTAATGTACAATCACAGGCTGAGTAAGGGTCTGGAAGCAGGGGTCTAGGGCAATGGGTGTATGGGTCCTGGTAAGTAATGTGCTTCATCTGACCTGCTCTGTTACCTCTGACAACAAAAGGAATTCCCTCAAAATATATACATAAATCCGCAGACATGGATTTGAAATGGCAACATTTGAATAAACAGGAGAAGAAATTGTTACAAAAGGCAGAACACTCTGCTATGGAGGAAGCAGTTGCTGGAACACGGTTTGCCCTGGACTTATGCATTTTAAAACACTGCACCAGGGCTCCTGTTTACCCAGCACCAGGCCATTAATACATTCAGCCCAAGAGGGAGGCAATTTTAATATTAATAGGCTCTTTATGAGAATTTAATAACAAAGTCCTAGCTTCCTTGTGTTTCCAGACACGGGGGTTAATTACTTCAAACGGGTTGGCAGGGAAAAGGTCAAATTTTAATGCTGACCTTAACAGTTTGAGATAAATATAAAAATGTAATAGCACATTTCAAGTCATGATGCTCCCTCTGCTTTATAGGCTAAGAACCTGTCACATGATGTCCAACCTGTAGATTCTTTAAATTTAACTTTACTTTTACGTGTGTGGGTGTGTATGTATGTATGTGTATGTCACATAGGTATAGGTACCCATGGAGGCCAGAAGAGTAAATCCAGCCTCCTGGAGCCGGAATTACAGGCAGCTATGCGCTGCCCATCATGGATACTCAGGACTGAACTTTCTCCTCTGGAAAAGTAGCAAGTGCTCTTGACCACTGAGTCATCTCTCCAGCCCCCATTTGCTTTGTTTTAGGCATGGATCTATTTTATTCTTTCTGATACTGAAGCCCCATGGTATTCTAAATTTTCTTTTTTTTCTACTAGGGGCTTCCTAATACTTTATGATGAAAATGAAATCTCTTATTTGAGGCTCTAGCTTCAATGCTATATAAAAGACTGTTCGTGGTTTTCACAGCAGTCTCATTCAGGCCCATCAGGAGACTGAAGCAGTGAGATTTTGAGTTCATAACCTGTCTGGACTACAGATGGAGTTCAAGGCAAGCCTGAGTAACCTAGTGAGACCTTGTCAAAAAATAGCAGGTTAAAGGAAGGCTGGGGATATAGATCAGCGCTAAAGTGCCTGTCCAGCATATGAATGGCCTTAGGTTCAATACTCAGTACTACAATAAGAAAAAGAAGAGGAAATAAAAAGTATAAAAGTAATGGACAACTGGAAATTTCCATGGGTGGTTCTGTTAGTCTTACAGTAAAGGAGATAAAAAGCCAGAGAACTCCTTAAATCCTATAAGAAATGACATCACAAGCACCAGGTGGGATGCTGTGGTTGAAGTCTGTCAGGAGATAGGTGAGTGCTAGTTTTAACAGATCATCAAAAGATAAGTTCAATTTGTTGGCCTAGAAAATGTGGCCCTGCCTGGTTAGATTGCACACTGTGTGGTTAAATGAGTTCAAGTGATGGAGTTGAGTTGTGGTGGTGGTGGGGGGGATTCTTTGGTCCAGAGGTTCCCATCTTTCCCGTTTACCACAACCCCACATTTTCCGCCTTTCTTCCTTTCTTGGATCCTGATCAGAATTCATTATGAACTGGTTTCAGTTTCAGACATGCTTCTACTTTCCCTATGGCTACCAAGACTCTACTAAGATCATGCATTAGTTGCCATTTTCAGACAAAATCAGAAAATCATCCACCTATGATGTCCATAAAAGTGCGGATAACTGTATCTCTCCATACTCCAAAACTCACTTTTCCCTTTCTTTTGGGGACAAGGGTCTGATGTGTAGTCAGATCTGGCCTCAAACTCAAAATTTTTCTGCCTCAGCCTCAGCCTCCAGAATGGTATGATTGGAGGTATATGCTACCTATACCTGATTCTATTCAATTTTAGTTATTGGCTGTTGATTGACTACTGAGAACTCTGCCAAACATAGAAGATTCAGAAGTGAATCCAAAGAATTTCAAGAAAGATAATAATAAGAATAATATTAATTATAATAATAAAATAAAAACAATGATGTTCTGGCTTCATTTCTGTGCTATAATAAAATACCGTGACCAAAAAAGCAATTTGGGGGAGAAAGGGTTTATTTTAGCTTAAAATGCCAGGTTAAGGACTGGAGAACTGGTTCAGTGGTTAAGAGCACAGCCTGTTCTTGTAGAAGACCTGGGTTTTAATCTCAGCACCCTCATGATGACTAACAACTGTCTGTAAGTCCAGTTCCAGGGGATCCAACATCTTCTTCCATTGTACTCGGGTGCTGCATGACACTAGTGCATTTACACACTTGCAGGCATAACACTCATACACATAAAATAAAAATAAATAAATGAAAAAAATCCAGGTTATATGTCAGCACTGAGGGGAATGTATAGAGGGCAGGAAGTTGAAAGAGGAAGTCACATGACATCAACTCAAGAGCAGAGAAAGAATGAATGAAGACATACTCACCTTCTTTCTTGCTTATGCTCACCTCTACTTATCTACTCTCGTACTGTTAAGAAAGCCCTGCCTAGTGAATGTTGCCACCCACACTGGACTGGTCTTCCCCCATCAATTAAATTAATTAAGACATTCCCACAGACACGTCTTCAGGCCAACCCAAAATAGAACAATCCTTCACTGTGGCCCTCTTCCTACATGATTCTTGGTTGTATCAAGTAGACAACTGAAGCTGAACTTCACATCATATAAGGAAATCTGTGAAGAAATGCCAAAGGAACCTATGAAAATAATGGATAGCCACAGACAGTCTAGAGAAGCTTCTGAAAAGAAATAGCATCTGAGATAAAAGTCAGCTTCAACACAGATGGGCCAGGTATGCTGTAGTAACAAGAAGCCCCACAATCCAGCACAAGGCAAGAACAAAGCTTGTTTCTGACTTAGGCCATGTGTTTCCCAAACATCTTCTCTGTCAAGTTGTCTCCATGGCCCAGATGGGCACAGAAGCGTGTTACTTATCTCTCATTTGGGGCACAGAGTCACAGGCTGACTCCTTAAAACATCTGTCCTATATTGACCAATCACTTCCTCCAGGTTTCACTGGCTAGAGTGAGTTGCATGTTCATTTCTAATTCTTATAAGATTGAAGTAAAAAATCTTTCCACCATGAGAAACAGGAGAGAATGAATATTTCTAGGGAATGGTAAATCTATAAGAGAGCTAGAGCACGGGGGGAGCTCCGTGTGGGAAGAGGACAGGGTGGGAGTTCTGAAAAGCAGAACAGATAGAGAAAAACAGCAGATTCTGGAAAACTCTGAGTAGTCAGTTTAAAACAGCTGAAGCAAAGGGCAGTGAAGCGGGAGAAGAGAACGTTACCCTGAGAAGGAAAACCTCCCCATGCCAGGACACAGGAGCAAATATGGTGGTCTGCACACATCACACAGAGAGATCTGAGAAGCCCCATAACAGAGACCCGGCAGGTTTTCAAGGGAATGTTTCACATTCAATCTCTGTACCTTTGGTAGCAAATACTCAAAATGAGATTATAGGCTAGGGAGATGGCTCGGTGATTGTTTTCTGCAGCCAGCATGAGTGCCAAAGTTTGAATCCCCAGAATCCACCTGTAATTTTAGCCTCAAAGACAAAGGGAAGGGAATCTTCAGACCAAGATGACCAGTGAGATTATCCATATTGGCTAGATCTGGCTCAGCAGTTAGACCACTTGCTGCTCTTCCAGAGATCTGGAGCTTACTTCCCAGTTCCACTGCAGTTTGGTTCACCATTGTGGATAACTTCAGTTGCAGGAGACTTGATGCTCTCCTCTGGCCTCTGCAGGCACTACTACACTCAGGTACACACACACACACACACACACACACACACACACACACACATTAAATAAATAAATAAAAATCTTAAGAAATCAACAGTTTAAAGCAAATGGAAACCCTTATCTCCGTTTCTGACTCGGGGTAAAGCGCTAGATTGATTGCTGGCTCAAGCAGACTTGATTCCCATTAATCCTGTAACTGTGGATGTTGCTGGTGGCCTCTGCCATTGCCATCCCTTCTGGTTCCAACTTTCTCCTTCTGAAATGGCATTTGGGGACAAACACATCAAGGTTTGCAGATGGAATGGAGCTTTCAATGTGAAGATATAGAGATATTTACTAGACCATAGTGAGGCACTGTGTGGGAGATAATGACAAATTTACAAACAAAGAGAAAACTCTCCGAATTACAGAAACAAACGGAATAATGAATGTGCCAGCCAGAAAGTGAGCAGACACTGGCAAGAACCCCCAGCTCCAGAGAGAAAGAGAGAAAAAGAAAGATGTTGAGAAAGAAAAAGAGAGATGGTTATGTTCTTGCAAAACTGGGCATGAGATAAGCCACATCTGTCACCATGGGAGACAGATTGGAGAAACAGAAAAAAAATGAGAGAAATGGTTTCATAACTGGAGGCTGTGCCACTCAGCCCAAATCAGGTGATTCCAGAAATGGAGCTTCAAAGACAGTTGTTGGGTTTTTTTCCTCCCCAAATAAATGAATGCCTTTATCAAAGCCTTCCTCTTCTTATCGCCCCCTAAAAACATAAATCCCTTCCCCTTACCACTCTGAACTGCTGTAGTAGTTATAACGTGAACACTCTAGGGAAGAATTATTCCAGGAAAGACTGGGGTGACAAAGGACTAGGACGCAAATAGATTTCAAGAACAAGGGCTGAAGCAGTTGAAAGCTGGCTGCTCCACTACAGAGCAAGTCTTTCTTACAGGCCCCTCTCTTCCCCAGCACAGATCACTGACTTCATATTCTCATGAACGCACCAAACTTTTCCAAGTCTCGGATCGACAGTTTCTTTTTGCCTGTGATTTTTTTCCCTGTTCCCTTGAGTTGGGTGAGCTGTGTCTGTCTGTTCCATGCCTAAAGAAGGCTCCTATGATGGTTAATTTTGATTGTCAACTTTATGAGAGTTAGAATAATCATGGAAAATAAATCTAGGGCATGTCTATGAGGGAATTTATGGATTAGGTAAACTGAGATGGGAAAACCTATCCAAAACGTGATGGCACCATCCATGTACTGAGTAAAAGGAAGAAAACAAACTGAGTATCAGCATCCATCTCTCTTTGCATTCTGACTGTTAATGCAACGTGACCAACTGCTTCATGATTCTGCTGCCACGACTTCCCTCCGCACTGGCCTGTACCCTCAAACTGGGAGCTAAGATAAACCCTTCTCTCCTTAACTGGCTTTGACCAGGCATTTTGTTGCAGCAACAAGACACATAACTAAAGTGTCTCTACCAGGCTCTGTGCTTCATGCCTACCTCAGCCTATTTATTTCCTAAATAGCACTTAAATCAATTTGAATTCTACCATAGCTGGCCTGCTTTACTTCCTCTTGTTATGCTTGTGCCCAGAATAAATGATTTCTCAGATAAAGGAACACAGAAGATGCAAGGCAAGCCAAGGGTGAGCAAGAATTGACCCTAGTTCACAAACGCATCATTAGGCTTCCTGTTGTCTACACCAAAACCTGAGATAATAAAGAACTCCCAACCCTCATCTCTATTAGGATTCTTCCTATAAATGCACATAGACCAGCCACATGATGGAGTGAAAGGAACAGGGCAAAACCAACATCACAAAAGATGCCCCAATCCAGTCGGGCAGGGAAATAACTGCAATGCATATTTCCACCTAGTTTTCATGAGATTTTGCTTATTAAATACTAATTCCATCAATGTAGGTTAGGAAGAAGCTGTCCACATTCTTCCTAGACTCACCTTAGTTTATGTGTATGTACATGCATGCAGTTGCATGTGTGTGCATGTACATGTGGAAGTCAGAGGTCATCTGTGAATTTCTACCTGTTTTTTCCCCACCTTATTTGGTGAGACAGGATCTCACTGAACCTGAAGGTCACCAGTTTAGCTAGACAAGATGCCCAGTGAATGAGGCTCAGGGATCCTCATATCTCAGCCTCATCAGTGCTGGGGTTATTGACATTTATCACCTCACCTTGCCTGGGTTTTTATGTGGGTGTTTGAGGTCTGAACACAGCTCCTCATTTTTGTAGAGCAAACGCTTTACAGACTAAGCCATCTGCCCAAACCTCACCTTAGTTTTCAGAAAGAGACTTGGCAATACAGTGCGGATCGGTAATGTTGATCAGTTTACCCGTGATTATAGCCAGGTGATTAAGGTAGCTACTGACCCCCGAGATTGCCAGGTACCATTTTCAGATGTCTCGTTTTCCTAGTTCATTTCCCTGTCTAGTGGGACAAGGATGTGATCTTTAGAACCTACTTCTAAAGCTGCCATCTTACAAACGCAAGTACAGGGCAACTGCTGAAGATGGAGGAAGTCCTTGATGATGGGAGGTCTAGAAATTTCTGTTACTGCTGTACTTTCCATGTTTGGGTGAGAAAGAAGTCAGTTTCCTCCTCCTTCTCTTTCACTTGTGGACTTTTTATTTGGTAGTGCTGAGGGTAGACTCCAAGTCTTCACATTTCCATTTCCATCCCAACTTCTTTCATTTTTTTTTTTTTAATTTTGAGACCGTGTCTCATGTAAACCAGGTTGGCCTGAAGCTCAATATGTAGCTGAGATTGCCATTTAACCTCCTCGTCCTCCTGTCTCTATCTCCTGAGTTTACCAGGACACCTGATTTATGAAGGTCTAGGGATGGAGGGAACCCAGTGCTTCACATGTAAGGTGAGCACTCTACCAGCTGAGCCACTTCCCTAGGCGCCATCTTCCTGTATAAAACCAAGATTCTCCTGGGTTGTCTGCCACTTACAGATGAGTATACCTCTCACTGACTCAACAGGGTTTCATGGAGGACACAGGTATAAGTGACCGACTGGCTGCCAATAGGAGCCCCACCCACCCCAGGGTGAGGATGACCCATACAGGGCTCCCTGCCACCTCTGTGTGCTCCACGGTCCAATTGTCTTCACAAGCATCTAGGAACCACCAAGAAATCACACTCATCACAATCTTCCTGAGCTGGATCAAGCAACGGGAAACAGGATGTTTTTTCTGTGACTTATCGTTATGGTCCTAGGGAGTCACAGAAAAAACAACCTTCCTTAAAATGAAAAAAGAAGAAGAAGGAAGACAAAAAATAACCCTAAGATTTGGTGATGACATCAGGACCCAGAGATATTGATTTGGGTTAAAATACACACTATGGAATGTGCCAGACCTTGTGCTCCTTTTGGAAGGGAAGTAGCACCTGCCGATTCCTCCCTCTTGGGAATGCGAGGACCACACCCCCTTCAGCCGTCTGTTCACAAGGCTGTACAGAGACATACTCTAATTTGAGAATTTAAAAGAAAAACACTAAGGGGCAGAGCAGTGGTTCAATGGTTAAGAGTACAGACTGCTATTGCAGAGGACCCCAGTTCAGTTACAGCACCCACATTGTGGGTAATCATTTGTAACACCAGTTCAGGGGATCAAATGCCCTCCTCTGACCTCTGCAGACACTGCACAACATGGCTGCACTTAAGGACCTGCAGGCAATACACTCATACACATTAAAACAAAAAAAGAAAGAAAAAGGAAATTAAAAAAAAAAAAACACTTTGTCAGAGACTCATAACTGGTCAAAGTGCTGAGTATGTATAACTCTGAGTGCTCAGCTATGACTGGGTCATCTATATCAACCTCCCACCATCTGAGGTTAGGGAACATCCCAGAAGAAGGGACAGAAAATAATGTAAGAGCCGGTAGATGTGGAGGAGAACTGTGAAATACAGACTTCACGATTAGACAGTTTTATGCATGATTATGATATGACATTTTCATGCATCAGCTCACAGCAGCTGTGGTCACCTGCACAAGACCTGCACAACATCGAGTCACTCAAAATTCCAGCATGTATAGAAGAGGATCCTGAGGGGTGCCCAGCTCTGCATACATAGTCAGCACTGATTGGACCCAGGGAATTATTAATTACAAAAATTAAATAGATGAGGAGGACATCAAATTGGGGGGGAAATAGGGTGGGTGACTGGGGGTGGCTGGAGGGAGGTAGCGGAGGACAGATACAATCAATATGCATTGTATAAATGTATGGCACTTTCAGATAAAAAAATATTTTAAAATGCCTGCTGCATAGTCCAGAGTTTTCCCTCTGGGCAGGGGGTGGTCACATTGCAAGTTACACAAGTTGATAATGGCATCCTAAGCAGAGCTACTCCTAATCACCCTGATTATATATGCAGCGACAGAGCACTTCCTCGTCCAGCAGAGAATCGGCAAGCCATCCTTTTCAGCAGCAGCAACACCATCTCCCTCCCCCAAAAGGATGTGTGTGCCCATAGCTCCTAATGCCAATAGTTTGCTTCTCTATGCATTTTAATTATATCCTAGAAGAGATCTCTCTCCTCTTTAATTATTCTCTCTCTCTCTCTCTCTCTCTCTCTCTCTCTCTCTCTCTCTCTTTGAGCTAGGGATGGAATACAGGCCTTCATGTATGATAAGCAAGATTTCTACTACTGAGCCACACATCCAGCCCATCACCGCAGGAGTCAAGACATATGTTCTACTTCTGAACAATACCTCCGGCCCCTCACTGGGCAGGTGTTCTACCACTGAACCATACCCAGCTCCTCACTGATGGGTTTTAAGCAGGGTTCTCCCTTTGAGCAATGCCCCTAGACTCTCACTAGTGGATTCTAAGCAGGTGTTCTATCACTTAGTCAAGCCCCCAGCCCATCCCTAGGGGATTCTAGGCAGGTGCTCCTCATCAGCATTTGGTGTCATTTATTCTCTTGATCTTAGCCATTCTGACTAGGGTAAGATGAAATTTTAAAGTGGTTTTAATTTACATTTCCCTAAATACTAAGGATGTTGAATACTTTTTAAGTTATTTCTTAGCCAATTTTATTTCTTCTTTCAAGAAATCTCTGTTCAGATATATAGTCCATTTCTAAATTGGATCATTTTTGTTGATATTTTTGATATATTGTGTTTTACTGTATTTATGACATTTACTTAATATAATGTATATATAATTGATATGTTGATTTATGCATCTTGTTTTTATTGATTTTTTCATTTCTTTGTATATTCTTGGCATTAATCATCTGTCAGATGAATAGCTAGTGAAGATTTTCTCTCACTCAGTAGGCTTCCTCTTTGCTCCATTGGTTGTTTCCTTTTCTGTACAGAAACTTTTTAGTTTAATGAGGTCCCATTTGTCAGTTGTTGACCTTAATCCTTAAATGACTGAAGTCCAATTTATAAAGTCCTTTACAGCATGTATACCTTGTAGCTCCTTGAGTGGTTATCTAATTCCAAGTAGGTAGCCCTAAGCACAGTTACAATGCAGAAGCACTAAACGGACTTAGTGTATTAAATAGAATAGACAGATGATAGATGATAGATTTATACATGATTTATCTATCCATAAATGCATGCATGTATATGTGTGTGGCACAATAATCAGAGAAGAGGACAAGAAATTAAGAGGGAGTCAGTGGGCGTGGAGGGGGACTGGGAGGGATCAAAATAATGCAAAGACTATACTCATGTATGATATTCACAAAAATATAAAATAAATAAAAATTTTGTTACCCTCATGCATTTATAAATCTATGTGTGAAGGGATAGGTGGGAGTGAGTGTGGACACACATGCCACGGCATACATGTGGTGGTCAGAAGATATCTTGGAGTCAGTTCTCTCCTTTTGCCACGTGGGTCCCACAAATTGAACTCAGGTCATGAACTTTGGCTGGAAGTGCCTTTACCTGCTCTGTACCACCACAGTGGAGAGAACTTCCAGACAGAATCATCAAGTTCAAGTACCTTGGGCAGGGAAGAACAGAAACCAGGACTTTATATTAAAACCTAACATATATCTAGTGGCAACATTTGGGGGTCACCCATGTGTCATCTGAAATCAGATGCAGGCGTTGGGTCATGAAACTTCTCTATGCTTATCTGCGAGAGGAAGAAGGGAAGCATTTCAGAGTGCCCATAAAGCAAAGTCATTTCTGCTAGGCAATGACAGCGAGAAGCATGTTTGATCCTGCAGCAGTATATCAATCGCCCCAGAGCACCAGCTGCATACAAAGTACAGCATCATTTTGAATGGGACACTTTTCCTCAGCTGTAGTGGCTATGAGTGTCCAGGATCAAGAGCCCACAAATGGACAATGGTCAGTGTTTTCTAGAATTAGAACTCTTCTCTCCAAGGCCTTTTTCCCCCCCACAGAGATAAAGGAACTATTTTACAGAACATGAACAGAGATTTGAAAGGGAAGATTGGCTTGTCTTCAACAGCTTTGTTTAAGTCATTGAAACTCTCTCTTACTGCATCCTACCCTCAGATGCTCTGAAAGTAAACCTGTGGAGATGAGTCAGGAAAGCAGAAACAAAACAAACTATTTGTGTATCTGTGTGTGTCTGTATCTGTAGTGTTTGTGTACATGTTGTGTGTGTGATGGTAGGCATACATATGTGTACACGTGCATATGTAAGCCAGAGGTCAGTGGCAGATGCTTTCTTAATTCACTTCCCACCCTTTTGTTGAAACCCAGAGTTCCCTGATTCAGCCCCACTGGCTGGCCAGTGAGCTCCAGGGCCTCTCCTGTCTGCCTCCCCAGCAGTGGGATCACAGGAACATGCCACCATGCCTGGCTATTTACATGTGTGCTGGGATTCAAACTCAGGTTCTCATGTTTATGTGGCAAACACTTTACCCACCCAGCCATCGTCCTAGCCCATAAAAAAGACGTTTGACCTCACTCTTACACTAGTATAATTAAGGAGAGAAAGTAGAGAGACACAAATACATCTAGACATTTTGTCGAGACAGCAGCACACTTCACTTGCCTGGTGTGTGAACTGTGTTGACCTTTTCACTTGAGTAGGTGCTGAACCCCACATAAAGGACTAAAGTGGCAGGAGAGAGATGAGAAGCCCTCAGGAAAAGCCCGAGGCAAATGAGACCGGCAGAAGCAAAGGAAGGAGGTTTGGATTGGACAGTGGACAGGAATCCAATCCTCCTTCCTTGCTTCTGCCGGTCTCATTTGGACAATGAGTGTTCTGTATACAAAAGTGAATAATAAACAATGGTTAATCATGTAAGCCAGACTTGTATCCAGTTTCAGCTGGACTAATTAATAGAAAGTTCATCAAGATACTTGAAATGTAGAGTTCTAGGCCTCCTGTCTGAAGTAAGATTAAATGCCAGATTACCCTGTCGGAAACTAAGAACAGTTTTGATTTGGAAAGTGAGTATATGTAGTCGGACATGGTAGTATCTGTCTACAAATCCCAAACCTGAAGAGACTTAGGCAGGAGCATTGCCACATGTTTGAAGACAAGCTAGACTTCTTAAAGAGTGTCAAGTCAGCTTGCATCTATTGAGCAAGACACTGTTTCAAAAAGCAAACAAAAACAAATGTCTGTCTTGTTCTATATTGTCTCTCTGGTGTCATAAATGGGCATGGCATCTGACTGATACCTTCTTTTGTTTTATATATATTGTCTTGGCTTCGTTACAAAATGAAATAAAGGGTTTGGGTGATGTTCAGCAGGTGAAGTACTTTTCATGCACACATGAGGACCTGAGTTCAATGCCAAGCATCCATATGAAAGCTAGTCAGAGTGCAGGTACGAGAGACATGGAGACAGATGGATCTCTGGACTCCACTAGCCAGTGAGTCTAGCTGAATTGGTAAACTCTAGGTTCAGCAAGAGAATCTGCCTCAAAAAATAATGTAGTGAAGAATGAAGGAAGATGCCTGATGTTAAACTGTAGCCTTTTAATATAAACATCCACACCCTATGAACACACACACACATACATACACACACATACACACACACACATGCACCTATGTGTTCATTCACACATATAATGAAATACAAAAATATAGTAGGGGGAGTTAAGTTAGAAAACGGGATTCAGCACATCCGAGGAATTCAATGCCAGAGTAGCCACGAAGGAATGAATGTGAGAAGCAATAGTGAGCCATCGTAAGGTTCTGAGCAGAGGAGTGACCGGAGCAGATTTGTGATTGGAGAAACAGGCATGGAAATTAATAAGCATCATCAGTGGCTACATAGACACACACCTGCCCATCAGTACAGCGTCTCACCTGCCAGGGCTGCAGAGCAGGCTAAAGTAAGAGCACCTGCTGAGAACCTGGGTTCACGTCCCAGCTCCCACATGGTGGCTCACACCGTCAATAACTGTAGTCTCGGGGAGGAGGGCTCCAGTGCCTTCTTCTGGCCTCCACAGGCACTTTCTGGAATGTGTGCACTTACACACGGGCAGGCACTCATACACATAAAATAAAGATGCAGAAAAATTTTTAAAAGACCCGCCCAATCTTAAGAAAAGTAGCTGTTTCTAGGTCCATTATAAAATTGAGTCCAGGGTGCAATGGGGTTGAAGTGAATGACAGGAATCTGCTCTCGCTGACTTCCCGTGAGCACCATCACTTCTGGGCCACTCCGGCTGATTACACAACACAAACAAGAGCACAGTTGCTCCCGCATTGTACTTTCTAACTTTCCTTAATGGCCAGCTGGCTGCACAGGACTGAGAGAACCTAGAGAAGTACAATTCTAAGGAGTTTTAAAAATAAGCACAAAGTCAGAGAAGACACCAGGAGAGGGGCTGTGGGATTCTTATTTAGAAACTCAACATCAAATGTTGCCAATGCCATCTTAACTAAAGGATGGCAAAGAGAGATTCTGCTGGCATGTCTGCTGAGGGTAGATTCTCAGCTCCTTTGATTGAGGAAATCTTAATAGATTGCAGGAAGCAAACTGCATCAGAAGAATGTGACAAGTGTCTCCATCTGAAAGCCCCAAACCCATGCTCTTTATTAAATCTCCAGCAGGTGGCCCTCAAAGGGACCCCTGTTCTTGGTATTTATGTTCCTTATCCACACATATGCTGCTATAAGGAGTGTCTTCCAAGATCAGTCTTCCTCAGTTAGTGGTGATTACTTCCCAGGAGACCTGTGGCAATAGCTGGGGACATTTATGTTGGTCATAATAGGGGTGCCCCATAATAGTTAAACTCGCCAGACCAGAGTCCCCTGAGTTCCAGTGTGAGACCTGGCCTTGGTATTTAGGGCGATAGATAGAGACACCCTAGGCCAGCCTCTGACCACTACATACATGAGTACACATGTGCATGCACACATGCACAACTATGTGCACATGAACACACATACATGCATGCACAGAACACACACTCAAAGAACTGACAAACTGGGGAGTTCCTGAGGAATGACACCTGAGGTGGAACTCTGGCCTCAGCACACCTGCACACACAGACACAGACGCACTTGCATATGCACACTAGGACTTACATATGCACACTCGGAGGAATCCCGTCTCTCCAGCTTCCCCCGTTCACATGTGCACCCCCAGCACCCCACTGTCCTCGCCACTGGAGCTTTAGTCTCTTCGCTCATCCTCTTCCCCTTCTTGGGCCACCCCATCTTTCCAGGCTAGAGCCAGGCCATTTCCTGCAGCCTGGGAAGCTGGTGTGACTGCTGATACTTCAGGCCTGGAGCCATCTACAGGGTGAGCTGCCCCTCTGGGACCCCTCAAAATCATTTTTATTCACTCATCTAACATATTGGACTCAACACAACAACAGCATCAAGCCAATGTGCCCTTTTTTCTCTCTTCCTATGCACTTTGTCCTGTAATCTTGTTACCTAGCAGAGCCTGGTAATAGTTTGCTTCTCAGGCAGGATGGGATATCAGAGGCCATGGCCCAGAAGGGCCCTTGCTGCCTCTGAGGTGCCAGCTTTTCCATACATAGGAATGAATGCTCCGAGGCTTGGACTTCATTGCTTGTGTTGGAGGACTGCAAGCTCCGGCGCAGGGATTATTCTACAGAAAACACTGATATGGAAATGCTCAGGCTCTACCCATCTCCCCTATGAAAAACTAGACTGGCCCTTCAGCTTATCTCCCTCCCCAGGCTGCTGACCTGTTAGACAGGTATAGGGACACATTACTGTAAGAATGACAGGAAAGAGAAGGATGGGAGATGGGAAAGAAGAGGAGGAGGAGCAAGAGAGTTTCCTGAGAAGGGTTGAAAATATATATGAATTCAACTTTGGACACAAAGAGGAAGGAGCTGAGGTCACTGAGTGGAGAGTGAGGAGGGATGAGGGTTACAGTCCGATGAAAGTAGGTGACATTGCAAAACGCTCAGACAGGGCTGGGAAGATGTTTAGTGCTGCTGCACAATCACGAGGACTTGAGTTTAGATCTCCCGCACCCACATAAAAGCTAAGGCATGGTGACTCACATCTGTCACCCTAGTGCTGGTGGCAGGGAATAGAAGGCAGTGCTTACTGGCCAGCCAAGTCTAGCCAGTCGGTGAGCACTGGGTTTAGTGAGAAACACTCTCAGAAAATAGAATATGCCAGACACTGACTTCTGCCCCTGTGCATGCGCACACAGGTGCACATAGTATGCACACCTGTACACACAAATTCACAGACAAGAGGAAGGAACACAAGAAGACATGCTATATGCTACAAATTGAGTTGTTGCTGTTAATATTTGTCTCAGTAGGAGAGAATAAGTTGTTTTAAATTATTTTCATTTTAAAAGATGACTCAAACAGTTTTCATTGTGGAAAATGGAGTTTATTATAGAGACTAGATTCTATAGGGCAAGGTTTTATGAGAGTTTGGGAAATATTAAACTCCTCCTGGTATAGAAAAAACAAACCAAAGTTCAAAACCTTGAGATCATTGTCAAGGTCAGCCAGCGAGGTTATCAAGCCCATATCAAGAAGTACCAAGACTCTGCTTTCAAAATAAACGATCTCATTTCATACCAGCTTTTAACAATGCAGAAAGCTCTTACTTCGAGCCATACAGTTTCTGCACACCATCAATAAGTTCTTCCATGATTCTGGTTAGAGCACTTGCTCTCTTAGGCAGGGATGTGTCTGAGGAACGCTCACTCATTTAGATAGAGGCTCTCCTTGAATATGTCTGTTTACTGGATAGCACTGGATGCACGTTGAATCATAAGTTATATAAGCTGGTGACATATGATCATTTTGCATACAAAGTGAATATTTTTAAGAGCCACTGATGATGGTTCTTATAAATGCACAGAACCACAAACTCCCACAGAACAAGGCAATCTCTAACCCCTGCCAGAATTCCTTTTATCCTGTTTACCATCCTACCAAGCTTCCCAGTTGTATCAGAGAGAGAAGAGAGAGAGAGAGAGAGAGAGAGAGAGAGAGAGAGAGAGAGAGAGAGCGCTAATGCCCCGGTGAATGCCTGCTATTCCACCTTTACTCACATGTTCTTTATGAGCGTTGTGTCCCATTCTGAGTTGAGAAGGAAAAGACCCCATTTATATTCCTTACACTTCTCTTTGGATTTTATCCCAATTCCTATTGTGACTGCAATGCTATGAAGAGGAATATCAATGGAAGCATGCTGCTGCAGTGAATGCACGAACAGGGCAGTTGACACGGAGGAAGAAGGTGGCAGAGTCTCAAATTCTAAATACATACACGTGTGGAGATAGATGCGTGTATGTGTTTGTGTGTGTTATCTCTACATCTGCAATACATAACATTTCTACATCTTCCTGTCTCTAGCTAACATCAATCATCTGTCTTTTATCATCCATCTATTTATCCATTTGCCTGTCTAACCTATCGTCTGTCTGTCTGTCTGTATGTCTGTCAGTCTAGCTCCTGCCATGTGTCTAACTTTGAATCAAAGATAAAATATCAGGTATTCAGGCTTAAGAACTAAGAAAAAACTAGTTTGAGGCTTTGACATGGTCTCCCTAAAATATGACTTTGGAAAATGAATCTCAGCCAATCAGCTGTTTCAAATTGGTGCTCTTTCCATGATAGATGGGGTTACTTTGTGGAGTGCTAAAATGTTGGTGATGGTGAAGGATGGATATATTAAGTTGTAAACAGAATGCATTGCCTTTAGTCACCTTTGGATAAAATAATAAGGCCAATGCCCCTCTAGGAAAATATGATTTGGAGTTAAATGAGACTCAAATTCAAATCCCTGTTTTGACACCTATCAGAGGAAGTGGTGTATGTATGGAAAAAGAACACAGAGACAAGGAGAAAAATAGGTGCCAGAGTCACATTCAATAATCAGAAATTCAGTGTCCTCATTTGTCAAAGAGAGAGCTAGTAAATACAATGGCCTTACAGGGAAAATTCAGGACTATTTTATGTGAGTAAGAAGTTCAGTGTACTGTGGGTCATATGGCAAGCACATGATAAATTCTTGTTCTGGAATATTCCGTACTGCTATGCATTGTCTAGATAGGTAGGCCTGTAACTTCCATTCACACCCATCTAACAGTGACATATTTGGAATGTTATTATCAGAGACTGTTTGCTGATTCCCTCTGTGGAATTTACATCATTTGGTCTATCTCATCTGCTGCTCCATGCTAATTATATACTTATCTTATTTGAGTATCTCTTGCAAGTTTACAAAGCCTCTGTGGTCCTTCTGGCTCCTGGTTGGACATAATCAACAATGCAAGTTTATGGAAAGCAGAGGGAACAGAAAGACCACCTTAGCATGGAAAAGAAAGGAAACTGCAAGCATGTCCTCATATTTGTTTTCCTGGTTAACAGGAGCTTTTGGGATTCTTCAGATCAATGACTTCCCTACTGAAATAAAGCATGAATGGCCTGGTCTTCACACTTGAGCACAGCTATTCATTGCAAAATTTGTATTTAGTGGATGTTTGAGTGACACATTCTCTTTCTAGAGTCAGGTGTCTTGATTCTTCCATAATAAATGTCTTGTTTCTGGTTCTCAAGAAAATGTAGTTAAAAGAAATGAAAGACTTTGGAGTAAGCCCCAATCACCAACTGATTTTCAGTCTTTCAGCAAGTGCTATGGTTTGATCTCCACTGTTCCCCAGTGGCCCATGTGTTACAAACTGGTCCAAAGTTCACGGGGCCATTTAGAGGAAGGGCTTCAGGTGACTGAGGATATAAACTTGACAGGGTCACAGAACCTGGCTCCTTCCTTCCTCTTCTTCTTCCTCTTTGGCCTGGCCTTACACCCCTGCAGTAAGGCACCACCACAATACCAAAGCAACAGGGTCAACCAGTGCAAACCCAAACCCCCAAAACTGTGAGCCAAAAGTAAAACCAGGCTGAGTTGTTATAATCTGAGCATCTCAGATTTGTTTTTGCAGTTACAGAGAGCTGACTCACATAGCTGGTGACTTGGTATTTCTGAGCTCTGTGTAATAGGTGGACACCCATCTCTTTAAAAAGTCTTCTTCACAGTTCAATGTCAAGGGTGCCCTTCAAATCTTAGCCTTTGTGACATTCTCAGGGGTTTAAATAATGCTTCTTAGGCTGTTCTGAAGATTAAACAACTTAAGACATGCAGCACTTAGAACAACAAAGACTTGAAAAACACACAAGTCCCAAATAAGTGCTTAATGTTGTTGCTATTATATTTATGACTGTTACTATTGTTCTCATATTGACAAAAGAACTAAACCAAGGTTTCAGGCTAAGTATAACGGCCTGGACATGGACAGTTCCGTGCAGCACTAGCTGTTACTAGCACACTACAGTGCCGTTGTGAGTGACAACAAACGGTTCAGAGCAACTCCCACTCCTCAACCCACCTCCAGTGCCATAAGGACTTCCAATTGGGTATGAAAACACCAAACCAGGCATCGTTCAGTTACCTGCACTAATGGAAGGCTTCAGAGGCAAGGGCGATCAAGCAGGGTGGATAATCCCAAAACTACTTTCCCTCAGCTCTGAGACACACCAGTTGGTTCACATTCAAATATATCATGTCTGCCATTTCTGGGGATTAATTTCCAACAAAATAATGAACCCACACAGGACAGGCCTGATTCAAGCTGGGAAGTGCCCTGGTTCTCTGGTCTGTTTCCTGCTCATCTTCTCTATAACATACTCCATGCTGGGAAGAGCCAGCAGGCTTCCCCGACTGGTGCAGAGAACCAATCTAAACAGGGTTGACCCCTCTCAAATCTAGCCGGTGCATGAAAGAGGCCTGGCGTTCAAAGGCTTCCTCTGCATAGAAATTACCCAGGGCTCCTGGTTGATATGCCACAGAGCTGGAGCTAAGGGGATGTCTTCCTGTAGAAGACACAGAGCAGAGACACATACCACGGTGCCCTGCCCAAGGTTCACAGACTGACATAAAGATTGTGCAGAAATCTACCTTTGCATCACAACTGGCTTGAGCTCAAAAGGACTGCCCTTCCTGTTCATAAAGGAGCTGCACGGATGTGCTGAGAGCACGGGCATGCATGCAAAACTAAACACTACGATCAGTACCTCACTACACAGGCTTGAAATTACAGAAATGGGAAGCATCTAAGACTTTGTCCTTGGACTTAGAGCAGAGTGTGGAAAGAAGAGAAAAGAAGAAATACAGTCCCCGTCTTTGTAGCCTAGAGAAAAAAAAAATTATAATGGGCAGCGGTACGGAATAGGGGAACAGATGGAAGGACACTGAAAACAGCAACTGCACACTAGAATTTGTTCCTGGCCTGGCAGAGGCTGGTCTAACCTTGCTACCTTATGGTTTAAGTCAATATTGCCCCTCCTTGACCAAGGTCAAGAGCCTCCTTTGGGCTCATCTACTTACCTGTTCTGTAACCAGAGTAACCTTAGCTGAGGAACGTATCAAGCCACTCCTCAAGCTATTTGGAGGCTTCCCTTTTTTCCATTATGAAACTCAAGTTCCCATGTGATAAAGAGGAAGCCCATCCTGCTCCTAACATGAATCCTGTCTGAGCTCACCCTGGCCTATCTACTCCCCATTCACTTAGGCCTTTCCCTGCCTGCTCCACACTCTCCTGCCGTGCTAGCTCCAGTGACTCTAACATATCAGTCTATGTACTTCCTCCCTTAGAAGCTGTACCAAAGCTTATCCCATAGTCAGGTGAACATTTGTCCTTACCCAACAGTTATTTTCCTACAGTATCCTTTCTAACAACCTCAAGACAGGAAGTATTGGTTGCTGCACAATGTGTCTTCACTGAGGCCCTTTCTCTGGATCCATTTATGTCTGTTGCCTGATTAAGTGATTAACAAGAGTAAATGTTGATAAGCCTTCTCCATTGGTTAGATTCCCCTCTATGCTCTTGGTCAGTGCCAATTCATGCAAACTTCAAGGTAACGTGTGTGGCTATGTTTGCAGACACAGGAAGCAGAGGTTAAATGACTTACATACTGATTGCTGGTGTGGTACCTTTGTGGTGGTTAATATTTATTATCTGCCTGACTGGATTAAGGAAGTCTAGAGATTAGTAAAGCTCACCTCTGGGAAAGCCTATGCCGGTATTCCAGAGACGACTAGATTGTGAATACTCAGATCTAACCAACGGATTAATAACTTGATGGACTCATAGTATGGATGCGTTATTGCAAGGTGGTGAAGGTTAGGAAGGGGGGACAAGTTGGAGGAAATATGTCTGACGTGACTTGCTGTATCCCTTTTAGGTACTTCCTGTCACCGTGAGGTGAGAAGTGCCTCTATCACATGCTTCCACCACATGTTCTTCCCAGAGCACAGTGCCACATGCCTATGGACTGATCTCTCTGAAACCATGAGCTAAAACAAATCTCTCCTCCCCTCAGTTGGATTACAATGAGAACAGTGACTGGCAGATCCTGATGCAGGTTTAATTTGCACCTAGGAAGCCAATTAGAAACCCTATGCTCTTAGTCTCCTTACCAAATAATGTGTCAATCACAGTCATTTTATTATTTTTCCATGAAAATAAAGCAATCTCCCCCAAAGGTCATGGAGAAGTGATAAATTCCCTGGAAAATGTCTGTTCAATAGAACCCATTGCATTCTTCTGGAATCTTCTCCCTTCCTTCATGACAGTATTCATCCTGCCCTCTGCTTTCAGAACACACTGTACCCACAAGCTCTCTTAGAAAACATGACTACAGAAAGCTTATTCATACTCATGTCCCATGGCTAAAAGTGGTCTTTAGGCAGCCTGCAACCTGTCCAAAGAGTATATACATCACTGGGAGATAAAATGTGAAATAGACTGTGTTGATTTAACTAGAAATGCCCATTATCCCAAAGCAAAGAAAACCCAAGGCCACCTCTGCTTTCTGCCATCCTGCATCCCACCCCCTCCTATGCCAGCTCCCTTCTAATTCTGTACCTTTGATCTTAAATACATTAAAAAACATAACCTATTCTAGTTTCAAAAAAAAAAAAAACACCAAACAGGCTCAACTTAAGGTCAGCCTCTTCTGGTACACTGGCTCCTATTATGGAGAGAATAAAGAAGAGATTGCTTTTAAAAAGAGAGAGGCTGATTTTAATGACAGTTTCCGAACAGTGGCCTTTTGTACTTGAAGGGATTCGTGATAAAGCTCACTGTCAACTGACAGTGACATCAATGTCACAGCACAAAGGAGTGGATGTCCCTCAATACAGGATCAACCCTGAGCCATTAGCCAGTGCTCTGCCATCTTGAAGGATGGTTACTGCTCAGTGCAGTGTGTGAGCAGAGCCAGGGGAAGGGGCTGACTGGGGAAGAGATCACTCCTCTTTGTTCCCTCACCGCCCTCCTTGTCTCTCTTCTCCTGCTTATGCCCTCTCTCCATCTCTATCCCTTCCTATTTCTGTCTCTCTCTTCCTTCCTCTCTTTTCAATTAAAATAAGAATCTCCTCTAAAAGTCAGTAAAAAGTGAAAAAGAACCTCAAGAAAGTTTATTGCATAGAACATCAACCATTGTGTGTTTCCTTTTCCTCTGAGTGCCTCTCCCCCTAGAGCCCCTCTGTCTCTTTGTCTCTCTTCTCTCTCTTTTGTCTCCATTCCTTCTTCTCACTGTCTCCTTTCTCTCTCTGTCTCTGTCTCTTCTCCTATCCTTTTCCTTCCTCACTCTATACACACACAGACACACACATACACACACACACACACACACACACACACATACACAGAGAGAGAGAGAGACAGAGAGAGAGAGAACACACTCCACTTCAGCAAAGTAATTCATCTTTGTTCAGTGGTAACAGACTGGGATCTGGGTTTGAATTCTGGCTTTGCCAAGATTTGGTTGCTTAACTTGGAGCAAGTATATTCATTTCTCTTTGCTCCTGTATACTTGTCCATAATATAGAGAAAATAATAATATTGACAATTCCATGAGATCTGTTTACAGGCTAAATAAGGTCATTCGTGTACAGAGTTTGGCACCATGGCTGGCTTGACAAAACACTCACAGAAATAACACTGAGTCTTACAATTAGTGACAATTGCAGGGGTGCATTATTTGTGCAAGAATTTCTTGAGCTCATTGTCTTTACCCAGTGTTGCTGGCAAGGAGACAGATCATCTAGTTCTCCGAGGATTTTACAGATGAACCCAGACAGATGGAAGGCAGGGTCCTTGTCATCAAGAGATCAACTATCAGAATCAAGGCTTCTGATTCCAGACCAGTGTTTGGTCCACTCGTATCTAGAATCATCTGGGAGACAAACCTCTGGGCTTGTCTTTGAAGGGATTTCTAGATTGATGTGGGAAGACTCACACTAAATGTAGATGGCACGATCCCTTAGGCCTGGGTCCTGGACTGTATAAAAAGGAGAGCATTCTGACCAGAAGCATTGGTCTTTCTCTCTCCTTCCTGTCTGTGAACAGCTACTGCATGGACCTGCTGCCATGTCTCTTTCACCATTGGCACCCACCAACTAAGAGTCAAAATAAACTCCATCCTTCCCTAAGTAGCTTCTGTCCAGTATATTGTCCCAGAAATAAGAAAAGCAACGAACACAATTTTTCTCTCATCTGTTGAGGACTGCAAAACCATTATGTCTGGAGAGGCCTTAGTGGACCAATGAATAAAAATCATTCTTTGAATTTTTCAAGACGGTCACAATGCCACTGAAACCTGCCAATAGTTGACAATGACCGATCTAATTTTCAAAATTAAACTTGTCAGCATTTTAATATGAAATGTCTTCTACAGACTCATGCACTGAGTGATTCTTCCCCAGGTGGCGGCTGTTTTTAGGAGGTGGTAGAAACGCTGAGGAGACAGTGTTCACTGAAGGAATTATATCATTGAGTAGGCTCCTTTGAAAGTTATCCCGATCCCTTTTCTCTGTTCTGCATTCTGTCTTCTGTGAGGGGAGCAGTCATAGCCTTCTCCTCCCACCGCCAACAGGGTCAGCTCAGACCCAAAGCAATAAAGCTAGGATTGAGGGCTGAAACCTCTAAAACGATTAATTAAAATATATCTTTCCTCTCCCGAAGGTGTTTAATCTTAGGTATTTTGTCACAACATTGCCAAGGCTAGCAGAGAGATTAGCAAACGTGATGAGACAGACTGAAACACGCATTCCCTACATGTACACATACTTAACACTAGTGCAGATCTAGACTCTGAATCTTTGGTTGACTGCCGTCTAACGTTTCACTTCCATGCATAGTTTTCCTCATTTCCTGCATTCTGATAAAATAGCACCTCTTTCTTTTGACTGATAAGTTTTCCAATCCATTGCATTAGCAAAAAACTGCCAATCGCGACAGCTCCTGGTTCCCTATCTCAAAGATTTGATGATGGATGAGCTCCAAGTCCAAACAAGTAGAGACCTTCCTGGGGATCGTTCTGGTTACAGCTGGCAGGGAAGTTGGCCCTTGGATTGCGGGGAAGGGGAGAAGAGTATGATGGGAGATGACAACAAGTGGGACTTCCATGTTCAGTTTTCATGGCTAGTGGAAAAAGTTATCCTGGGCAGGAGAATCTGACAACAACCCAAAAAGCAGAGATAAGCGAAGCTGAGAGATAACTGTGGAGAGAGAACGCCCAGTAGAACTGAGCCACCAGCTCCACCCAGGACACCTGGAGGTCCAGCCTTCGATGCTTCCATCCCTTCATTTATTTGATTCTGTAGGCCACCACAATTTCTTCCCAGTTTCAAGATCCAATATATGCTATGATCATGGAGCTTCTGTTGCTGTGCTCTCCTAAAACCAGGATAAAGGGGGTGTTTGCTACATGCAACCAAATTACGTCTGATCATATAGAAGTCAATATATAGATGACCACAAGAATTCTAGAAAATTAAAACAGTAAAATACAGGAGGAGGTTGAAAAGAGACGGGAGGGAAGCTGCATTGTGTGGATTTGTGAAGGCTTAAAATGATTCAAATGAAAGAAGAGATAACCGTTCAAGAAAAACTAGAAGACCAGTTTGAAAAAAGGATATGATGAGGAAAGGCACAGGAGAAGGGTGTTGAATTCTGTGCCAGGGCAATTGCTAAGTAGTACCAGGTGCTTGGCTAAGTCACTTTAGCTCTGAGCTTCTGTGTCTTTTTCCATAAACCAGGACTCTCAAATACTACATACTTTAGAAGAATCACGGTGAGTATCCCTAAAGCACCCACTATTACTTCTGCAGATGGAGGGTTGTTAATAAAGAAAATTATTGGGGGGAGGCAGCAGTGGACAGCCCCAGTGATAATACCTGATAGATGGTGGTTTATAGAGCATGTGTCCCTAGAGGTAGAACACATGCTTTAGATATGTAAGATCTGCTGTGACCTGGACCAGGTTCTGGAATCTATGAAGTGCTTCATAAAAACCAGTGAATAGATAAATGAAAAATAAAATCATTGGTTCAGATCCATAGCCTCAGAGGAAATGGAAAATCACAATAAAACGCCATCATCAGTATCCTCAAGCAAAGTGCGTCAGGAAAGTACTTAGTGCCAGGCTGTATGAAAGGCATCTTTTGGGTGATTTAAAATGAATTACTTTGGAGGAATGAAGATCTGTGAGATAGTACAAATAGTCAAGCAACCACTGCTGCTTATATTCATGAGTCCGCATGACTTCCTTACGCAGAAACAGAAGGTAAAAGTGCGCTTGTCATTCAATCGGGCATGTGTTGTGAGCTCATTCACAGACACGTTTTAGTTTCTACTGTGATTCAGCAATGTTCTGTATCCTAGAGACCCAAAGATGAAGATGTAGTCGCTGCTGAGAAATCCTCAAATAAGGGGAACAGGGAGATACACAGATTGGTAACTGGAACCAAATGTATTAAATACTGTGTTGTTAGATTGAAAGCACAGGGCTAAAGTGGACCCTTTTTATAAAAATGAATATAATACACAAAAAAAAAAACTAGAAGGCAAGGCATATACTTGAAGGGAGATGCAACCCAACAGGTGTAGAGTTATGAAGATGTTTATGGAACACCCAGTTAAACAGTGATTCTCTGGTCTTCCCAATCAAAGGTGATGGGAAATGAATGGGGCATTGAGAAACTACAATATTGGGTTGACCAGATGCCCAGAACTTTGATAGCCAAGGCAAAAAAATAAAATAAAAAGTAGAAAATAAATTGGTTTTATTCTATATAAAATAACAGGCTGCTTAACATCGTTGATAGCCGAAGGAGTATAACTATACACCTATTTCAGCAAGGAAACTCTGGTACTGAAGGTGAGAGGAGGCAGGCTGGAGTGGAGTGTTAGATTTATTTACTTATTCATAATATATATACATATATATCTTCATATATGTTTTTAATTTTATGTATCTATTCTTGAGAATTTATTTATTTTTGTTTTATATCATGAGCATATATTATATGCTTGTATGAGTGCAAGCAGATCTGTATTGTGCAAAGCCCATGGAGGACAGGAGAGCATCAGATCCCCTAGAACATAAGTTATGGATGGATGTTAGTTGTCATGTGGATGCTGGAATTCAAACCTGGGTCTTATGCAAGAACAGCCAGCATCTTAACCGCTGAACCATCTCTTCTGCCCTATAATGAGAATTTCTTAATACATACAGTGCACTTTATCATATTCACCCTCCACTTCACTTTCTTCAGCTAATTGCAGGTACTTCCCCTGTACCCTCACCAATCTCAATCTCATATACTCTATACTCTTGAGAGAGAGAGCGAGAGCAAGAGAGAGAGATATACAGAGACAGAGAAACTCCTTATAGCCTCAGCTGGGCTAGAAGTCAATATGTAGTATGTAGTCCAGGCTCACCTTGTTCTCACAGAGATCCATCTACCTTTGCCTCCTGAGTGCTAATGTAAAGGCTAGCCCCACCTTGCTCAGCTGCCCCCTTTTCAAAAACCTGTGGAGTCCAGTTAGTGGTACCCAAATACAAATGAGTATAGGGCCATCCCCTGGGGTATGGGCCATATCCCTGAAGAAACATGACTCTCCCGGTAGCCATTAACTGCCAGTAGCTCCTAAGCTATGGTTGTGCTCATGAGCCCCTTCCATCTCCATGCTAGAATGTTGATTGGCTTGATCTTGTGCAGGTCTTATGTAGGTAATGACAACTGCTGGGAGTTCCTGAGTATAAGAGTCATACAAAGGAAACACTGATTCACAATAGTCCTCCCGAAGCTCTAGCTTACAGCTTGTCACTGGTTCTCCCATGATCCTCCCACTCTTGGGGGTGGGAGTTGATATAGATGTCCTATTTGGGGCTGAGCTGAGCACTCCACACTAATTTCTTCTCTGCACTTTGACTAGTTGTGAGTCTCCAGATTAACTGCCACCTAGTATTATAAAAAGATTCTCTGATGAGAGCCAAAAGCTACACTAATCTATGTGTATAAGAATAAATATTTAGAAGACAGTTTGATATGTGGTCATTTAACAAAAACAGTTGTAGGATCTCTGCTAGGTCACATGACACACACCCCTGCTATACAGGTTCTTTCTTTCTCTTTTTCTTCCTTTCTTTCTTTCTTTCTTTCTTCCTTTCCTTCCTTTTCTTCTTTGTTTCTTTATTTTTACTTTATCTGTATGAATGTTGTACCTATATGTGTTTCAGTGCATCAGTCTCATGCAATGCCTGTGAAGGACAGAAGAAGGCAATGGGTTGCCTGAAACTGGAGTTACAGACACTTGTTAGACCTCATATTGGTGACAGAATTCGAACCTGCATCTTCTGCAAGAACAGCCAGTGCTCTTAGCCACTGAGTCATCTCTTCAGCTCTTACACAGGTTATTAACCAGGTTTACAATACCAGGTATCAGTTCCCACTCTGGAGCAGGCCTTGAATCTAATCAGAAAGATTGGGATGAAAGGTTTATTTATTGTATCTTAAGCAGCTTAAACTTTCTCAAGGAATTTAAGTCAGGTCACATCTGGAGACATATCTCACAAGATTCAATCACTGAACTCCAATTCCAACACCACTGAAGAGATCAATAAAGGAGGTTAGTAGTTTACAGAACTAGAGTATCCAGGGGCAAATACAGCCCAAGCAGGAATGTGTGTCATGCTATCTGAACATACTCTCTCCTTCTCTGACCTTCTTCCCTCTGTACAATTTTTATCCTAGCCACAACTACTCTCAGCTCCCCAAAGCCCAACTTCTGACCAGTCAACTCAACATGAAATTCTTCTACCCCTGCATGATTTTGACATGCTGTGGGCCATGTTCTTATCCTAAGCCATTCATAAAGGACAAGTTTGGGAATGCTCTGGTTGGTCTGTTCAGCTTCATAGACCATAGCTAGGTCCACCACACCCCAGTCTCCTGGAATGTGATTAAAACTTGGGCAGGCTGAGTGTGGTATCTCAGGCCTTTAGTCCTAGCACTCAAGAGGCAGTAGCAGGTAGTTCTCTGTGAGCTTAAGGCAACTCTGGTTTATATAGTGAGTTCCAAATCAGTCAAGTGAGATCTTGTCTCAAAAAAGAAAAAAAAAAGGAAGTATAAAGCATGGGCAGACTGTGCTTACATTTATTACAACATATGTGACCACTGGGTGGGCAAACCCAGCAGAAGAAGCCCAGAGAGAGCAAAGAGAAAGGGGGTTAGGAAGATACTCAGTTGTAGATAGACCTTCAATTTAAACAGCAGCCCTTGCTACAAATGCACTTATGACAAACATAATGGAAAGAAACTTCAAATGTGCTTTCCAAACCTCCAAAAGCACTTGGAAATTTTGAGACTCAAAATACTTTCATTTCTTTCAAATCAACTCAAGTTCCTTCAAAGTACAAAGAAAAATATCTCCTCCAAGGTGTATAGACATAGAGTGGAAGGGAGAGGACAAACAGAACAATTGTATCTCACTTGATGCTTTCAAATGAAAGCTTTTTTCTCCAGGAGCACATTCACCCAAACATCCACAATATGTATTTTGCAAGTGTGGATACGAATAAAAGTGACATAAGACATTTCCATAAGCAGGAACATTCACCTTAGCTTTCTGTGAACACTGAGGCATGCTCTGATAATTTGCATAGCACTTTTGATCAAAAATATATGTGGCTTTATGTTTAAAAGGGCACTTATCTAGTCAACATTTTATTTCTAGGTATGCTATTTTGAAGTAGGTACACTTATATTATGAATCTGAAAGAACTGAATACTAGTTGAAAAAGCTCAAAGCCACAGTAGAGTGATCCGACAGGTGGGTCAAGATTAAAGTAAGATCTGAGGCTAAAGGAAAGGTTATGTGTTTATTATATTAGAATTTTCTAGAAAATTACTTAACATCTCTGCTCCTGGATCTCATAGTGTATAAAACAGACACAGTACCAACATTAAACAAGTGGGAATTAAATACAATAGTGAACACATGTGAAATAATAAGGTATAAACATGTGTGTGTGTCTATTCAACAAACTGTCCTCCATTTAGACAGAATCTAAATCTGTATCAGTGATGCGACACACAATAAAGATTTATACAGGGTTGGCAAGATGGTCCAGTGCATAAGGAGCTTGCTACTAAAGCTGACAACCTGAGTTCAGTCTCTGGGAGCTACTTGGTAGAAGAAAAGGACTGGCCACTGAGAGAACTGACTCCTACAAATGGTCCTCTTACCTTTATACATGTGCCATGACATATTTATACACACACACAACTCTCTCTCTCTTTCTCTCTCTCTCTCTCTCTCTCTCTCTCTCTCTCTCTCACACACACACACACACACACAGACAGACAAATATAAATATATTTTTTAAGAATGTGCCAATTTCAAGGAGACACGATGAACATGCACAACAGGCTGACATGGAAAGTTCCCCACCATAGAGATATGATCAACAAGATACAGAGAAGTGGGTTTAGGTACACCCCTATTGGGATATAGTCTAAAAGTACTAGTAATTGCAAATGTATGCTATATATGCTTACATAATAAATAGATACACATAAAGATGTACATGAATTTGATGAAAAATCTTTGAACTCATATAGCCAGGTCCCAATGAACTTCAAATACAAGACACACAAAGACAATGTCACTGAGAAAAATAATAAGTTTTTTTTTAAAAAAAAAAACAATGATCAGTATATAAGGGATGTAGTTCAGTAGTTCAGTTGGTAGTATACTTGCCTAGCATGAACAGAGTCTTGAGTTTGATTCCTAGCACTGGCTAAACCAGGCCTGATGGTGCACAACTGTGACTCAGGCACTTGGGAGGTAGATGAAAGAGGATCAAAAGTTCAAGCTTCTTCCAAGTCAGGTATGATGTCACATGCCTTTAACCCCAGCTCTCAGGAAGCAGAGACAAGCAGATTTCTGTGAGTTCAAAGCCAGCTTGGTCTACCTAGTGAGTCCCAGGCCAGCCAGAACAATACAGTGAGACCCTGTCTCAAAACAAACAAACAAAAAGTTCAAGGTCATCCTTGATTATGTAGCTTGTTGGAGGCAGCCTGGGCTACATAAAACACTGTCTCACACACACACACAAAAGGATGTGCATGAAATGAAATATGCTATTAGGACATCAGAAACCATCTGTGAGAGATGAATCAGTTTTCTACAATAAAATTTCAAATTTTAGCCAAAAGTTCGTGTTCCTCTGTATTTCTTTCTTTTTTAATTTATTTATTATTTTTATTTATGTGTATGAGTCTATTGCCCGCATGGATGTAATTGCACCCATGTAGTGAATTGCCTGGGGAGTTCAGAAGAGGATGTTGGATTCCCCTGGAACTAGAGCTAGCTGCCCCCTGGGTGCTGGGAATCGAACCGAGGTCCTCTGTAAGAGCAACCAGTGCTCATCCCTCCAGCCCCCTTCTTGTGTATTTCTAAATACTGTTTAATTAAAAAAATAACCTTCTCAGATCTCTCCCGCTATATCTGCTGCTGCTTACCTCAACTGTGATTTTCCTGGTGGGATTTCCACTGCTGCCCTTGATCCTGCTTCTATGATGGACTTTGGGGTGGAGTCCACATCTCTGTGTTTACATGCACACATGGGCTACTTTATTGTGAAGGACGATGGCTGATTAAGAGAGTTTGTGAGGAAGGGCCCACTGTGATTGAAACACTCATTTAATACATTTTAAGTGCCCCAAATGATCAGCTCCTTTGATTGCTGTTGATTGTTTCCATTTGATTTATTTCCTCCCGTATCCGAGTTCATTAAATTACTTAATGTAATGGCCACCCTGCAGTCGCGACTCCATTCAACTCTGCATCTTCGGAGTGCTGTGGTTCTTAGGCTGTTCACTTCAGGAGACAGAGCTGTAGATTTTACCATCTGAGAGCTGGATATTGCTCCTAGAAATTATTTCTGAGGACAATTATCTTTCAAAAGAAAGCACAGCAGTCATGTAGGATTTTTTTTTTTAGTTATTTATGGTTTCTGCTCTTAGCGATGGTCTTATTTTCAACAATTTATTAAATACCATGGTTAGATTCTAAAATGATGGGCAATGAGTGCAGAATATATTTGCTCTAACACACTTCAAAGTCTACCACCCAGGTGGACAGCAAGAGCCAGGGCAAACAGCATTCCAGTAATCTACAAGCCAAGTTCCTCTTAAATAAGCACTGTGAGCTAGAGAGATGGCTCAGTGTTTGATAAAGCACTTGCCCTGCAAGCATGAGGACCTATTTCACATACCTAGAAGCCATATAAACCTGGGTTCAGTAAGGTGTGTTTGCAACTCTAGACCTCTTACAGTGAGATGGGAGGTAGAGACCAGAGATCCTTGGAAGTTCACAGGCCAGCTACCTGATGAATGGAGCCATGGACAACAGATCTTGTCCCAAGGAAGAAGGAAAGCAAGGACCAGCACCCTAGGGTGTCCTCTACTCTTCTAATACACATCATGGTACACATAGGTAATTGCACTCACACACACAAATTTAAAAATACACATGTATCATATATACACACACAGAAAGAGAGACAGAGAGACAGACAGAGGGACACAGACACAGAGAGATAAAAGAAATAGGTACTGCGTTACTGGGCATTCCATTTATGGCCGGCCTTAAGGGGATTTCCTTAGTTTATATGTTTCCTTTGATCTGGCCCAGGGGAAATAGAGTGCTGAATTTTTTCTCTTCATTAATTCCTTGCATTTATAGAATTCTGAGACCAAAACAGTAACCAACAGAGTTGTGAAGAAAAAATACTGTGAGTATCTATAGCACCCAGATTTCCTCTGAGTTGGAAGAACTAATCAGAAGAGAGACCGGGAGAAGGGATCACTTATCTGCAGGAAGGAAAGATACAGGAAGCAGGTGGCACAGAATGCAAGAAGTCATTGGATGTCCTAAACACATAGAAGATACTGGGAGCTCATGGTGGGAAAGGAATACAGGTATTTCTGACACCTGTGTATTTCAGGTGGCCAGATGAAATCAAGGTGGAGTTGGGAGGTGGCTGGACTGAAAGTCACATGAAGCTAGGCTGTGAATTCTCTGAACCATGACACCTTGGAAACATGCAAACCTCTCCCCAAGGTAAGAGCATTTTAGCAGGACAAAAGTATGATAAATGAAATCAGCAGCGTGAGAAATCAGATGGGGCGGTATGTGCTCTCAAAAGTTGTATTTTGCTAGAAATTCTGGGGTGAAATGTTAGCAGAGATTTGGAATTCCAAAGAATAAGATGTTTTAAAGGTGAGAAAAGAGTAAGTTGGAACCTTCATGCCTCGGTAAGGCCCGGGACATCACCATGTGAGAAAGGGGCAGTCCCACTAATACTCTGCAGGAATTAACCTAAGGATTATAAAGTTCTTCCTGCCTGGGCTCAGCTCAAAGCCAAGGTCTATGCAGAGGTGAGGGCCCACAGTGACTTTAAGACAAGCTTCAGATCTGTCTCAATAGTCACAGAGACATGAGCACCCAAGTATAATACTCATGGACACGCTTCATGATAAGCTGAGAAAAATGTTTATTGCATTCATGCATTCACACGGTAAGTGAAATTTACCTAATGTGCTCTCTCCCCAAGACGTTTGTAAGGCAGTGTTCGCAGAAATTCTCCTGCCGTAGACCCTATGAAAAATCTTCAGTCTGCTAAGGGGATTGAATATGAATGTCACAGTAAATCTCAAAATGACTGACATTTAGTGATCTCCCAAGGCTGTTTATTCAGCCCATTAATTCATTTATTCTAATGAACACATAAATAATCATGGTGTTTGAAAATATTTACTAGCATAAGTGATAATGATGGCTTAAAAGCATATAGTCAGTCCATGGTCTAGTTTATTTTCTGTTGCTGTGATAACATACACAGAAAACAATCTAGGGGAAAAGGGAGTTTAATTCAGAGCACAATTCCAAGTTGCAGTCCATACTGTGGAGAAGCCACAGCAGCAGAAGTTTGAGCCAGCTGGTAACACCAGTCAAGAGCAGAGAGATGTAATGCATGCTTATCTAGTACTCAGCTCCCTTGCTACTCAGCTCCCTTGCTTGCTTATGCTTGGCTTGCTTTCTTCACTTTTACACAGACCAGGACCCTGTGCCTAGGGAATGGCACTACCCACAGGAGGCTGGGTCTTCCCACATCAGTTAACAAGACAATCCCCCAAGGACATGCTCTCAGGCCAACCCAATGTAGACAATGTCCCATTGAGACTCTCTTCCGAGGTGATTCTAGGTTGTGTCAAGTTGACAATAATAGCTAACATGAGTACTCCCTATCATGAGTTCTACAACCATGGATTTAAGCAGTAGGTAAAAGATTTTTTAAAAAAAAACATCATAGATCTCTTTCCTTGTTATCTCCTTAATGATGCAGTATAAACCTATTTATGTAATGCTAACACAGATCATGTTTCATCTAGACATCCTGATAGGTTACTTGAAGTATTGTATATAGAACTTTGATACTCAAAATCTATGTGAACTATATGCAAATAATGTGCCATTTTTAATGTGCCATGAGGAACTGGAACATGTGCAGTTTGGGGAGGGTCCCAGAACCAAACTCCCACAAATATAAAGGGATGCTGGTACCATCAGGAAGCTGAGTGTTTGTAGAGTGCAAGGCTTAAGACAACTTAATTTATTCCATAAGGTCTCACCTCTGATTACAGAATGGAATATTCCACTGACAGTGAGCAGGTCCTATTCAAAACTATGGACATAAAACACCTGGGGATTCTAATTTATTTACTATAGAAAAGAACCAAGTCTTCAGAGTATTTTTTATACTTTCCGAAGCTGATTCTAACTTGAAGCCAGAATGGAGAACCAGAAATGTATGATTAATAACTCTGCATTTGAGATTAGAAACAGTATGGATAGGATTTGGATATATGGAAAAATTCAAACAAAGTAGTGTTAACTCTGCAATTTCATCTTTGGTGATTCCCAAGGTGCCACAGGCATCCTGGGAAATGAATTACTATGAAGCGCTCTGGTATTATGAGGGAAGAGAACAGACAGGTACTAAGAAGTTCTGGTAGGTGCTTGTGATATAAAACAGGTTCTGGAAAAAAGAAAAAAAACATGTGTTTCAAAAAAGCAGTATAGTTTCAAAGAAAGTTAAATCCTTCATGTGAAATGCCTCATAGTGGCAGAACCTTGGTTTACATCCAGACCTAACGTCATTACAGCATGTTGTCCCTTTCTAAGTGCCAGGTTCCTCAGCATGTCTAAGTCTCAAGAACCCATTAGAGCGGGTTACCTATTTTTGTTTACACAACTGATGAACATGGGGCTTAAAGAGAGAAACTGACACAAGCTTTTAGGGTACCTCCCTAGTGAGCGATTAAGCCCCATCTGTCCAGGTGGAAGCCTGACATTGCCCACATGCTCGGTGTCATGCATACATCTTCCACAGAATAAACATCTAACTCTGTTTTATAAGAATTCACAAAAGTTCACGAATTTTGCTTCTCAGAGCAGTAGCCTTCTGTTTGTTTGTCAGGATAACCAACAGGGATTCCTTGACAGAATTGTATAATTCCTATTATACACAGGAAGATATGTGTATAATAAACACAAGGGTCTGTAGCGTGTTAATGATTGTCATTATTATGGCTCAGGTGAAACAAAGGCATTCTTAGGTTTTCTTCTGTTGATGAATTGTCTGCTCAGTCATTTGTTCTGCCTTGTAATGGTCAGGTCCCGGGGGTTTGTTTAGGGATAAGACAGACTGTGGTGACGGACCATGGGCACTTCTGTATCTCTAGGATTTCATGTGACATCTGATTAAGAGACTGTCTGCTCTGAGCCCCCTATTTGCTATTATAATGGGAATAAATTACGGAACTGAATAAAGTTGTTATGATAGATATGTTTAAAAAACATAAATACCTGTCCTCGTTTCATTTCTATTTCTGTGGTAAAACACTCTGACTAAAATCAGAGGGTAGGACAGGTTTATTCAGCTCACAATTCCAGGCTACAATCCATCACTGAGGGGGGAAGTCAAGACAGGAACTTGAAGCCGCTAGTTATATTCACAGTCAAGAGCTGAGACGGAGTGAATGCATGCATGCTTAGTGCTCCGCTAGCTTTCTCTACTTATAGAGAGGACAGGGTCAGTGGTGCCACCCACTTTCAGGCTGTGTCTTCCCACAGCAATTAAAGCAATAAATGCAGTCTTCCACAGGCATGCCCAGAGGTCAGCCTAATCTAGGTGATCCCTCACTGACACTCTTCACAGATGATTCTAAGTTGTAGCAAGCTCACAATTAAAACTATCCATCACAGGACCCAACACCCAAAGAGTACCAGGCAAATTTTCAGAATGACAAAGGCGAATGTTTCTGGGAAGCTCCTCTACATCAGACACCATGGTAAGCTCTCTGGCTTAGATAACATTTACAGATCAAGGTCCATGCGACAAGTGAGACCAAGACACAGAAGGGTTCAGTCATGGCCCCAAGGTCAAGGTTGTGGTGCTGAGAATCAAGTTCATCCAGAGGTGACTCATGAAGCTGTTCTTGTTGCCACCAATGCATGTCTGTCTCTGCCACATTCCTCTCACCCCAACTCCAGGGAACCACACATGCCACCCAAGTAGGCTCTATGAGCCCCCCAAAGAGGTACAGCATTACAGACTGCACTGGGACCTGTGCCACTTGGCTAGCACAGCCTACTGCTCACACAGACTGAGCTCTCAGTGCCTTCTTACTGTCCTCAAGAAGAAATCAAAGGGCGAGGGTATCAGATATACAGAAATAAATCCCATCCGTAGATGACACTGCCAACTCTGGAAGTTCATCAAAGACACTACTTACCAAACTTCACAGAAGGAGCTTCACCAAAGACCCCTGATGCCACTCCATTAGGGAACAAATGGAGGAATAGGAGGGTGGGGGAATAAAACCAGAGGCAGACTGCAGAGGGCAGGACAGACCCGTGCCAGATTTAAGCCAAGCAATCTTACTGCTTATTGGTTACTGCTAATGTTACAGGAATGCTTTTCCAGACACCAGGAGCAGGAGAGTCAATGTCAGATCTAAGATGGTGCTCCTCATCAGGCAGCAAAAGGTACAAATGATCACACACACCAGAGCTCCATGAAGCTGAAATGTAATTTTAACATCACCAGCGACTTCCAAGACCTGCCACGTTGGGGAAAAATGCTCCCACATTCCAGTTCCATTTGATCCCATTTTTCAAAAGAACATGCTTTTATGATCCAGGGAAGCCTTTGCTGGAGACTTTTGAGAACTGGCTGTATTCCTCCTGGCCCTAATTCCATAAATAGCCTTTGAGCATTCTGCTCCGTGACACTGGCACAGAGCTGAGCTCCAGCCCCTCCTGGTGTGACATTCCATCCGGCCAAGACTTGCCCCGCAACCCACTCTCCTCAGGAAGCAAATCTCTCCTGAGCTCTCATCTTGCTGTGCCCAGTTATTTTGCTGCCCTTGCAAAATGAGCACTTTAGGTGTTCAATGTGTTTTTAAGGAAATGGATCAGCATGATATTCTGGGAAACACAAAAGCTCACAGATGAATAGGGTGAATTACAAATTTCAGGAAATATTGGTCTTTCTATATTAATCACACTAATAAGATTACAAATGAGAGAAGGATAAATCCACTTCCCTCTTGACACCAGTGGCTTTGTTGGAACCTTTTGCAGGAACTATACAGGGCTTTGTTTTCATGTACTTATTTTCTGTCTTGATTATTTGTAAATATTGCTGTATTTTTAAAAATCAGAGAAGGAGGAAGAAGAGGATAAGGAGAAAGAAGACTATAAAGCTAACAAATTAAATTTTAATTAGCAGTATAGGCCAGAGAAGATATGTTTTGAGAAAGAAGTGTTGCCAGAAAAGAGGCAAATATACAATATATACAACACTGCCTTCTCGTTCCAAGTCTGTGGCAGACATGACTAATTAATTAAGAATTCTTCCTAACAGAGCAAGAATACTCTCAGATTCCTTGTCCCATACAGTGCATATTCACCAACCAGAATGAGCATCACTGGGACCTTGGCAACTGAATTCTGGGTAGGGAAATATGATTTTGCCAAGGACAACCAGGGCATAAGCATTAGAGCCAGTTGAGAAGCCAGATCCAGCTGCTCTTCTGGGTCATGTGTGCACTGTGAGAAGCTGCCTATCCTTATTTTTCTACAAGTGGGTAGAACTCCTGCCCTGCTGGCAAGGGCATGAAGGCCATATTTATGAAAGCAAGAAGCTAATGAGGAGACACATCGCTGTGTAAACATCTATTCATGACCTCATCTTTCCATGTATCCTAAAGACTTGAACTAGGTACAGCACCTTTCCGCTCTTACACACACACACACACACACACACACACACACACACACACATGAGAGAAAGAGAGAGAGAGAGAGAGAGAGAGATACACATACATATTAAAAATGACTTTATTCTCTTTTGTCCCAGCGTGACTATTTCCTTCTTAACTTCAGATTTCAGTTATCACTTTTCTACAACCCTCCTGATCAGCTCATCTTACTGGATCCTCTTCTAATTTAGTTCTCCATTAGCACATTGGGATGCCAGACATGTATCCCAAGTGGTACGGAGTATCATAGTTTATTGGCTCAGTAATTCTACTCTTAGACAGTCCTCCTCTCCAGAATTCACAGGCTACACCTTTTATTCACAACCAACATCCAGTGCTGCCTGCAGAGATGGGCACCAAGTGAAGAAAGCAGATGCATGGCATGTACTACCAGCCCATGTGTGTGTTCTGCTGTCTTAGCATTTTGTTCGACGTGTATCTACTTCTATGGATGTCCTTGGGTGTCATCAGCCAAGTCACAGCCCAGATATGTAGAGCTTTCCTTAAGGAGCCTACTTAAGGGATTACTCAAAAACAAAGTTCTGCCTGATTGACTGTGAGTGAAAAAAATAAACTTCTAACCTCATTTCTGCCATCAGACTTTACTCTCTCTTGCTTCCTTCATCCAGCTGACTGTAGACCAAGCTATAAACCCACAGGATTGCAAGGTGAATTAAAGGTGATTAGAAGCTTCAAGATATCAGGGGGATTTGCTGCACCCAAAGTACCACCAAGGCACCAATACGTGAGGGTTTCAAGTGCTAGAAGGGGATGCTGATTTCCAATGTTGAGCCCTACACTAAATAAGTTATATGATCACTGGCAGGTGTGTTACAACCTTAATTCTCTGTGTGTAACTTAGAGACAGTAAGAGTATTTTCTTCACAATGATCCTAATGCTGTTCTAATTATTAGCCTCACAGTACCCACAATGCGTTACACTAGGTATACCATGAAAGCTCAATACATATTACTACAGTGTTGATATCATTTAAAGAATTAAAAAGATTTGCTCTCATCCCTTCCTTGAATTTACCTCTTCTGTATTCTCAGCCTCTTGTACGATTTTTGCACTGACATAAAGTCTTTTGTGGAGAAGTAGGGCAACAACTAAATTTCTTATGTACAGTTTCCTATTACTATCTCCATCATCTAAGCTTTGTCTTGACTTAAAAGGAGATTCACAGTCAAGGGCACTAGACAAGGGGGATCACTTTGGTCATACCGAATGTACAAAAGGAAAGCCACACCTTTTTTTTCTTTAAGTAAGAATACTTTCAACAGAACCAATACTCCCAAATGTGCCACATGCCATTCTTAATTTCCCATTCTTAATTTCAGAGGTCATCAAGTTTAAAATGTGTTTATTCTCGATTTAAAACTATTCATTTTTCCACAGTGGGAAGGATGTTTTGCATCAGTAGAAATATAACAAGTAAAGGAAACCTTCTTTAAGTCTGGAAAATCTGGAAGGAAACCAATATTTATATTTGAGTTTGTATATCACACCAAATTCTCATGTATGTCTGAAATTTCTTCTGACTTCTCTTCAGAAAGTGTTATTAGCTCATGCCTCATTTTCCTATACAGATAAAAAGCAAAGAACAATTTATCTCTGTTTTTATGAGCTGCTTACTAAACAAAATCCAGTCTGTGTATGGTCCACAGCTGATGGGAACCCAGGGAGTATGGGTACATGCTCTTTCTGTCTGAACACACACACACACACACACACACACACACACATACACACACACATACTCACACACTAGAAGTCAGGATCGAGCCAGGAAGAGGCTGTGCAAAGGAAACAGATCCATGAGTCCTGGCATGCCAAGCACCAAGCAGGGACACAGCTGTATCCTGTGCGTGTAAGTGGCTGCGGTTCACAGAGGCATAGGAACTATCCAAGGTAATGTCTTTTCCTTGGAGAAAGAGCTCTGCTTTAGATTTCATGCTCTTTGAAATAGCGAAGGCAACCCTGTGAGCTGTACAAATGGCCTTTCAGACTGGAGAGTGACACTGTGGCCTCGGGGGTAGTAAGGAAGGAGCTGTCATTCATCTTTACTACTCTCAGAGGCTGGCACTTCAGCACAACAGAGCTTGTCCATAAGAGCAGCCAGGGGAGGGGCAAAGCTAAATCTCACGCTGCACACACTCACTGTCCTGAAGAACTGGGAGCAGAGGAGGTGTAAGGACCTGATTCAGAAAAAATGCCAGCCACAATTTTCCTTTCTTTCCACACATGAATTTTCCTTTATTTACGACAAAAATGTATATATGTATATATACATTTCTTTATTTATGACAAAAATGTATATATGTATATATACATATATATGGCTATTTTGTTACTACTCATAATTTATTATGTAAGAAATCCACAATGTATAATTATACATGCATAAATTATTTATATATAAGAATCAATTTTGTTTTTAAATATATACATACCATGGAATGACTAAGTCAAGCTAATGAACATATACATAACTTCTTACACTCCTTTATTGAGAACACTTAAATTTTTCTACACAACTTTAAAGTAGTTTGTGATTAACTATAATCACCACATGATAAAACAGATCTCTTGATCTTATTCCTCATAATTAAAACCTTATATCCTTAGAGCAATATCTCCCTTAACAACACTTCCTTCTCCATAGTCATGGTACCTATCATTCTTCTCTCTGAGTCTATGAGTTCAGCTTATATTCCATGTAAGTAAGTGAGATCCTATGGTATCTGCCTGTCTGCTCCAGCTTATGTCATTTGATATAATGGACTCAATGTTCATCAGGAACATCACAGCAAAACCTCCTTTGTAAAGGTTAAATAATAATGCAGGGGGAGGGGTGTACGTATTCATCCTTGTGTGTATACACTGACCATACTGTGTTTATTCATATAGCCAATGACCAATACTTAGGTTGATCCCCTATTTTGGCTGCTATCCACAATGCTGTAGTAAGTAGAGAGTTGTAGCTGTCTCTTTGACACTGATTTCATTTTGTTTACACATACATCCAGAAGTGGGTCAGACTATAGCTCTGCTTTCAACCTTTTGAGGAACTTCTGTATGGTTTAATTTTTCTGTTAAATATAATCCCAAAAACTCTTGTCTATAAGAGAAATAAGCCAGCCAGGGATTGCTGTAACTGGTAAACAAATAACCTCCTTTTTTTCTTGTTGTTTTTTTTTTTTTCCCAAAGCTGGAGTTTGGAGATGAGCATTGCATAGCTACTGTAGCTCCTCTTAGGAAAACAAGAATCTTCCAGATTCCAAAATGGCCTCCACACTCTTGATCCTAAGATGGCTGCCCCATTTTCTGATAAGCAGGAAGGATGAAGACAGCAAGAAAAAGCATGACAAGAGAAGAGCAAATGCAAACTGTTGTATGCAAGCTAATTCTATTAGTTCTTTCTAGACTTTCACTAGGTCAGCCATTCTGTGGTCACCAAAGCTGTAAGCCTGGGGTCAAGGTCTATTCCTGGTGTTTGTTTGTGCTTTTGTTCCAAATGGGCACCTTGTCATACTGAGGGGGAAAAAAGAAAATCAGAAGCTAGTCATTGGGTAGAACAATCATTCTCAAAATGAGAACCCAAAGCAGTGGGATTTGTATTATGGCCACATCACAATTGGCATTACAGAACTCTTCAAAGATTCTGAGCCTCAGACTCCATTCAGAAGCAGTAAATCAAAAGCTCTTATGTGTGTATTTGGAGAAGGCTTCAGGAGCTGGAGAAGTGATTCAGTGGGTACCTGCCACCATGCCTGATGACCTAAGTTCAATCCTTGGGACACACTTGGCAGGAGAGAATTGATCCCCCAAGTTGTCCTCTGACATTCACACACCATGGTATGCACATACCACTTCCCCACCACACACACAATAAGTGAAGAAAATATACTAAAGAAGGCTTCAGGGACTCTGGATTCACATTCTAATTAGAATTGTGGTAGATGACTAAGTATCTACAACAGAAAAGAATGTGAGCTAATAACCATATTTATATTTTAAATTCTCATAGTAACCACATGAGGAATATATACTGTTATCTCTTGAATTTAAAAACAAAGAAAAATGAAGGTTCAAGTCCAAGACTGGAGAGTGAACATAAAACACCAATATTTAAGTTCAGCAAGATCACACAGGAGGTTAATAAAGATAAAGCTCTCAGATGGTAATGTTCTCAATGAGCAATTCTGAAGACTTTTCTATTATTACTGTTTATCAAAGAAGCAGTTTATAGGACACACAATAGAGATTTCTAAATCCTAACAATACCTCCTCCTATGGCCTGGGTGGCCCATCCCTTTTCTCAACCTCAGTTTCTCTGACGGTAGAGTGGGACAGTTAACAGCAGCTTATATGGCATTACTGAAAATTTATGGAAAGTACAAATGATATGAACCTCCTGCTCACTGGAAAGCAGTTATGGGAATTTAAGCCTTTTTAACATTCTCAGAACAGTTATCACCCAGGGACTTTAAAGCTTCTAGAAAAAGATTGTCTTAAGGTCTCAAATGGTTAATTACCCCATTAGACATCAAAGAGCCTGGCCACCATGTGTCTGCCTAGTCCACAAAGCCCTATGCACTAAGGCACAAGACAAACTTTTTGAAAAACCTTGCTGAACGGATCCAAGCTTCAGCAATGCCTTCTAGGCTAATAGGAACTTTTTCTTTCTGACATTATCCATTCTGCTAAAGCTGGTTATGATTCCCCACACATTACTTGAAAACCAATTTCATTCAAGACAAAAGCGTGTGAGCAGGGTATTACATTTTATGCCTAAATTATGCAAATTTGGTGGAGTCATATTGTATTGTGAGCAATTCCCTTTCTTCCAGTTTTCATTGTATCACGAGTTAAAGAAAATTTCACTATCCTCATTTGCAAAAGGTGAATACTTTCTATTTTAAAACTCTGGGGGGAAGGATTGACTTTTAATGAGCAGTTATCTAATATAAAAATCTCTTACATATATTACTGACATCATTCCTAAGTATTAAATGCACATTCCAGATAGGGCTGATCTTGATCCAATTAATCCTTGGAGAAAGGCCTTTACAACCAAGCTCTGGCTGTTCCAAGGGCAATGTAGGAAGTGAGGTAGTAGATGGAGACACATTCTTCAGAAGACTCAGGAGTTACGGGGCTGCTTTACTGTTACAGGACATCAAACATGCTGTGTTGTTTATAAAGTGATCAGAGGAGAGACAAGGGCTTCCTGTGGCATTCTCCTAGTTCAGGGAGCAGCTCAGCAGCAGGGGATGCCTTGATAGCAGCTGTCCTTCTGCTGTTGAAGATCACCTTCAAAGTCTTCCCAGGTTCTCTTCTTGTCACAGAGCCTATCACTTCCCAGGAGGAAACAGGACTGTTGAAGGACGCTGGGGAGCAACTGAAATTCCCAAAGTGAGTGGTTCTTGATCCATATCTGACACACCATTCCTGCCATCTTCATTAGCTTTCTATTATGTGCATGACCTCATCTCTTCATGTAGCAGATGATCCACAGAAGAAAGTACACTGAGCAAATGACTCATTTCATATCCACTTGAGGTGATGGCTCATTTGGTAAAGTGTTTGATACACACAAACACACACACACACACACACACACACACACACACAGGCATGTCCCCAGCACCTCATAAGCATTTAATCCAACTGCTGAGGAGCTGGAGACATGAGGACCTGTTGAGCTTTCTGGGCAGCCATTGTAGCTGAATCTGTGAGCTTCAGGTGAGTGAGAGAGCCTGTCCCCCAAATAAGGCAAAGCATTACTGAGGAAGACTCCCAAAGTCAACCTCTGTCATCCTCACCTACAAGCACACATGTCCGGGTGCACATATGTACAACACACAAACACACACACACACACACACACACACACACACACACACACACAGAGGCAAATAAGATTCATTCTTTACATAATCTCAGTCCAGCACTGACTGCTGAAAACATGGTCCCTGGACTACTTGGTTCTATCTTTCCAAAGACTTGGTGGGAAAGTTATATCCTTCTCAATACCCTCTGAACCAGGATCTCTGAGATTGAAGTCTAGCACCCTGTGACCCACATATGCACTCAAGTTCCAGTAGACTTCATCCAGGAGCAGGTGGTAGCTTTATCAAAAGTGATTTTGTGTCTGTTATTCTCCCTTGACAATCTCCTCACAGTTGGGAGGTGGATGCTGTATCCCCCTATCATTGAGTCTATATTCTAGGCAGGGGGACACAGGAAATAAAGCCTCAAAGGAAAATGGAATTGTTTTAATGAGTGGATTTTCAACTTCTGGGAAGGGAGGGAGGGAGGAATGGAGAGAGGGAGGGAGGGAGGAAGGGAGGGAGGGAGGGAGGGAGGGAGGGAGGAAGGGAGGAAGGGAGGAAGGGAGGAAGGGAGGAAGGAAGGGAGGAAGGGAGGAAGGGAGGGAGACAGAAGAGAGAGAGGTATAAGAATAGAAATAACTTTTCAACTTGAAAATTAACAGTGTGCCACATACAATACCCAAGAACATGTAGGAGTAATTTTATAGCATTCAAACTGGTACTTTAAGAAAAAGAAGTATCTGGACCAGTGATATGGCTCAACAGGTAAAGGTACTTGCCACCAAGCTTAATGGCTTAAGTTCAATCTCTGGGTCCCACATGATGAAAGGAGAAAACCAACACCTGAAAGTCATTCTTAGACTCCAAACACATGTCATGCCATGTGCGCAGCCCCCCCCAAACACACAAATAAATACACGTAATTTAAAAAAATTGTAGTTACTTCTTACATCTGAAACAGTCACACATGCTTGAGTAAGAACCTGGGTGCTATGAGAAAACATGTCTTGATAGGGATTCATAGGATGCGAGCCCCTCCTTGATGTTCCCTGTGTGTGTATTTCTACCTCCTCAGCTCAATACCGTGTGCAGGAAGGACTTATATCAAGATGAAAAGGGAACTTCAAGAGGCAAACCACTCATTCCTTTATGATAGAGAATAAGGAGAGTTAATCAATTCCCATGTATTGATTTTGCTTAAGATCTCATTAAGAAATGACAGTTTTTCAGGGGAGGGTCCATTAGAGTCCTAAGTGGCATTGAGAGTAATAAGAAAATCTTTGTAAAACTATAGCTGTTACGTTTTATCTGATGCACATAACTTTTAGCCATGGCTCTCTTGCTACTCAGCACCCCTAGCAGAAGTTTAGGAAGAAAATGTACCATAGATGAACATATAAAGAGGTGACAAACCTCAGCGGTAACGAGAGAAGCTTAAATAACTGCAATTAGGTAGCCCTTATTAGGAGAGCATTCAAGCAATTATGATGCTGAAGGCTGGTGAGCACACAGAGAAAAGCATAAATGGGTATAAGGAGTTGAAATGGAAGTCCCTACGACTCTCTGCAAAACAAGATGCAAACACATATGCAGAGCTACAGGAGAGCCGGAGGGATCGCTCAGAGGGTGGAGTCTTGCTTCTCTCTCAGAGAACCCTAGTTCAGTTCCATCTATATGTATGGTGAGCCACAACCATTTGTAAATCCAATCCTTGGGACCCACTGTCCTCCTTTCTCCTCCACAGGTACCTGGATGCACACGCACACACACACACACACACACACACGATTTAAAATGAAATTTTTTTTTCAATCACAGTGACAACTGGGCATGATGGTGCACACCTGTAATCCCAGCGCTTAGAATTGTAAGGCATGAAGACTACATGATTAAATTTAGCCTGAGCTAAATTGCAAATCCTACCTCAAATAAACGCATATAGAAAAAAACTCTACATGATCAGATTTCATTGTATACATCAAATTCTCAAGCATAAAGTAAATTATAATTTAAAGAAAAACCCATACATGATTACAGAGCCTGGATCATATAATAGCTGTAGAACTCTTTCTGGGGGAAAAAAAGTACTCATTTATTAAAATCCATCACAAAAATCAAATAACCCATTTTGGGCTGGAGGATGGAATAGGAAAGATACGTTACAAATCTAGTGCTGACTAAGATTCAATTGGATTGTGATGAGTCTTATTTTCCTCATCATATTCCAGCCAGGAGTTAGTAATCATGTTATTCTATATTTTTAATTAAATGATATATTTACAATAAAAATATACTGAAAACTATTTTAAATTCCCAAGCAGAAATATTTCTGCAAACATAGTTTATGATAATAATAAAAGAGTCTTCTCAGTATTTTGATTATATTTTGGTTTATCAAAATATTGCATTGATAGAAAACAGCAATATTAATACTATAAATTGCAGATTGTAGAAGAATTTTAAGTTTGATGAGGAAATTCAGAAATAACAGCTGATATCAAGCTATACTCTTCCTCTTCCTTCTTTTTCCTCTCTCTCTTTCTCTCTCTCTCTCTCTCTCTCGTGTGTGTGTGTGTGTATGTGTGTATGTACGTGTGTGTGTATTTTGCACTGTTTTATGTTTTTTGGAGACAGGTTCTCTTGCTGTACGTCAGGATGATCTCAAAATTATGAAGCTTCTGCCTTAGCCTCTGAATGCTGGCATTACAAGAATGACCCATGATGTCCTATCTGGATTTTTCTCATTTTCTAACCACTCACTGTCCCCAAAGTACTCGAATCCCAATGAATCTGTGTAAACTGCACATTCAACAATAAAAGACAGGAAATAAAATTGTTCTTAAATCTACACCAATTAAGTAGCACTGCAGGGAATTAAATCTAAATTACATGTGGTGTGTGTGTGTGTGTGTGTGTGTGTAAGATAAATGAATGAACAGACATTTTATATATGTAGATAGACTGATATACTGATATAGAGTTCATAGCTGCCTGGTAAACACATACCTATACATCTTTGTATAGATAATTGATACACTGATAATCTGCAGTACATTTATATATGCATACACACAGAGATATACAGTTTGTAGATACATCTAAATGCACAGAAATAGGCATTAAATAGATATGTTTTATATGTGTATAGACTTATATAAATATCTAGATCATTAAACAGCAAGAAAAGAGATGAGAGACAGATGATATACACAGAGACATCTAATTATTGAATATGTATCATATGTCCACATTTTCTGCCAAGATCCCCCGCATTATCACAATTGATTCTTTAGGAAGGCTCTTTCATTCCTATTTTATAGGCAAAGAAACTCAGAGGTCTAATCAACTGATCAATCTTTCTCTGAAACATAATTCCCTTTAAAAAGAACATCACTTGGACTGGTAGTATAATTCAATTGGTAGAGTACTTTCCTAATATGTAAGAAGCCTTGGGTTTAAATTACCAGCATTGCATAAATTGAGTGTGGTGGTACCTGCCTGTAATCTCAGTACTTCAGGAAATGAAGACCCAAGAATCAAATTTTCAAGGTCCTCTTCAGCTACATTGTGAGTTCAAGGGTAGCTTGGGCCATGTTGAAAGAATAGAGAGAAAGAAAGAAAGATGAAAGAAGAAAGAGAGAGAGAGAAAGATGAAAGAAAGAAAGAAAGAAAAAAAGAAAGAAAGAAAGAAAGAAAGAAAGAAAGAAAGAAAGAAAGAGGAGAAAAGAAGAGAAAAAGAGGAAGAGAGGGAGGGCGAGAATAAGGAAGGAAGGGGAGGGAGAGAGGAGACAGAGAAGACACCACTTGATCAATAGAAAATAATGCCTAGGATTGACAATCTGAAGTCAAATCAAGGTCTTAACTCACCGATGAGACCCCTGCCCTCAACTGAACATCCAGTTTGTCACTGGCTCCTCTCAGAGGCTCAGGATTCCCATACTCAGGTGCATCTGTTGCCAGATGTGCATGCATGAACTGTGACACACACACAGCCTTCCTGTTACCCAGGGCAGAGGTGCAGTTAATACCCTGCTCCTGGCATGAGGCTCTTCATCCTCCAGCCTGACGGGGATTCCGGTCTGACTCAGCAGAGGACATATCTGAAGAAGTACCAGGGCACTTGTGGAGGTTTCCAGGGATTTATTTAATTTCATTGACAAAAAAAAAATTCCATTTGGAACGGTGATATCCTTTATATTGTGAGCTACATGTTACAAAAGCAGATTTTCCTCTTATTAAAAATAAACCGTGACAGCTGGCTAGCCTGGTTCATATTCTTAGCTCAGTGAGTGACTCTCATCTCTATGTGGCTTACTCAAGATTATTATTCTGCTGACAGTTCATTTGGGATCAACAAATGAGGTGATTAAAAATAAGCTAATTGTGAGTTCGTGAAATGGTTCAGCAAGTAAAGATGCTTGCTGCCAAACCTGATGACCTGAGTTTGATCCCTGGGTCCTACATAGTAGAGGGAAAGAATTCATTGCCAAAAATTGTCCTCTGATCTCCACAGGCATGCCATGACTTGTGAATGCACATATACATAAATGTAATAAAAATTTAAAAACCTATTTCAGACCCATGTTAACAGCAGTAAAGGAAAGGGCATACCTCTTTCCAAATTCCTTTCAGCATTGATTATGCAAATTTTGATTTATGTACGCATTCATTCAACCTACTTGTCAACACCTATTATGTGGTAGGTGTCTACATTACACTGAAGCACAATAAGAAATAAAGGAGCGCAAAGAGATAAGTAGGTTATTCAGAGATGGCTCCAATGTCCCAGATTACCCCAGGAAGCCCCATGATAGCTTATGACTGGGGTATCCCCAGGACCCATGGAGAGTCAGCATTTGAAGAGGGGCTAGCAGGAAATGGGATCTGCATCAAACTCCCAGCTGCCTATGACTTCCCTGAACTCCTGTCAACAGGACTCAGTTCTAGTACTGTCCTGCTAATTTTTAAAATTTTTATTATCACATTTTTTTAGTTCTAAAAGTCCACCCAGAACCCTGTATCCATCAGCTGCATAGCAGGTCCTCCCATTTCACAGGAAATGCATGCTGTTCAAACTGATGAAACGTGGTTGTTCACACAGACTTTGGGGGCATGATTTTTTTCTGTTCTCAAATATACTTCTACTAAAAGTAGGACATTCAATAAAATAACACTTGTTTCCCAATTCAGATGAATCGTACCAAAAATAAAAAAAAAAAATAGCATCCCCCACATGAATAGAAAGAAGGGTCCCCTCATACACAGAGGTGAACAGTCACTGAAGCTAAGAGCCATTTGTAGCCAGCCCATTAATCCAGCAAAGCTTTGTGTTAAGATGCAGAGATGTCAGAACAGGTTACCGAAAGAGGGCTTTCTTTTGAACTTGAACTGCCAAAATCCCAAGCAAACACCAAAAGGCTTCAGCTTAAGTGGGTAAAAGGTGAACAATCAGAAGGCAGGCAGGATGAACAGCCTGGTTATCAAAGCAGAGCTTCCAAGGCAGGGAAAAAAGGGAGATAGGGAAAGTTTTTAAAAACTGAGCATTCAAGTACAACTGTAGTTAAAAATGAAATAAGTCATTCAGGGGCAGACAGGCAGAGGGAAGAAGAACTTTTTAGTGTCTGAGCACATCAGTGAAGGAAATGAGGACACATGTACATTGATTGGATCAGAGATCACAGCTAGAAGGGAGTATTTGGTTGTATTTAAAAAAAAAAAAACAATAAACGCCAAGGTTGTAATATTCAGGATTGAGCTTCCTTGCGAGTTTGCTAGATACTTTTCATTCAGTGCAGAGTTTGAAACTGCAGCTCCTGGATAGTTCTAGAAGGGTCTCATTAAGAAATCAGACTAAACAGAGTGAGGAAATAGCTCTTTTGAGTGGAACAGAAGCTCTGGCTAAGAGGTGGAACTAATAAGATGGAGAAAGTTGAACATGTGAACTGGAATTCACTCCTTCAACAGATGGGATTGTCTCCATGTCCTCTCTGGAAGGGGCCCGGGAGGCGGCTGGGGGTGGGGATGTGAAGCATGCTCAGGACTGGAGTTCAGACCCCTAGCATCCATGTGAAAAAAAGATGCAGCAGAGTGTACTCAGCACTAGGAAGGGGCCCGGGAGGCGGCTGGGGGTGGGGATGTGAAGCATGCTCAGGACTGGAGTTCAGACCCCTAGCATCCATGTGAAAAAAAGATGCAGCAGAGTGTACTCAGCACTAGGAGGATCCCAGGAGCTGCTGAACACCTCACCTCACGAGCCAAACCAGGGAGCTACAGGTTGAGGGAGAGACCCTTTCACAAGTAGATAGTTGACAGATAGATAGATGATTGATAGATAGATAGATAGATAGATAGATAGATAGATAGATACACAGATAGATACATAGATATATAGATACATAGATAGATACATAGAGTGGTGGGAGATACAGGAAGATATTGGAAGTAAACCTCTGACCTCCATATGCATACATGTACAAGTATATGAACACCCACAAACCCACAGGAATATGTACATATGCATCACACACAGAGAGAGAGAGAGAGAGAGAGAGCGCTTTATAACTTTATAACAATCTGTATAACTTTCAGCTTGTTTTTTCTTTGTTTGTTTAAAAGATAGGATCTCCCTAAAGAGCCCCTAGTTAGTCTCGAACTTGTATAAGTCCTGATCTCCTGCTTCAGCCTCCCATATCCCGGTAATATAGGTGTGTGCTACCGCCTGCAGCCATCTTTGAGAGTTGATGTTTGAGAATCGTCTCGATAGTTCACTCAGCCATCATCATCTTAACGTGTGCATACAAGTTAACTCAATTCGGGCAATATATATAGTCAATCCGCCACTGGGTTATTGATGTCGCCCCTTCTAGAAGCAGGAAAACTCACTGAGAGCCAGGCAGCCGGCTCAAAGCAGTAAAGTGCTTGTCTTGCAAGCACAAGGACTTGAGTCCAATCACCAGAACCCAAAGGGAAAAAAAAAGGTAAGCATGGAGGCATGTGCTTGTCCACCACTGTGCAGGAGGTGGGGACAGGAAGATCCCTGGGGCTTGCTGGCTAGCCAGCCTAGACTACTTATCAGGTTCCGGGACTATTTCAAAAGACAAACAAGCAAAAACCAACCTGGTGAGTGACTCCTGAGGAATGACAGAAAAGATTGCCTCTGGCCTGCACATACATGTAACACAGGTGCACCAGTCCACTCACAAATGTCCACACACACATACACAAAAAGACACAGGCTGGGTGGCATGAGACAGGATGTTTGCTTTCCAAGAGCAGGCAAAGCTGGGGAATGAGATGTGTCTACACAACCATCTTGCAGGATCTAGTGTCCACTGGGGAGAGAAGGACAAGTCATGAGAAAGAGTGCTAAAATGAATCTAGAGGAGGAAAAGGAACTCCTCTCCAGCCGGAGGAAGAAAGCGGGACACTGGGGAAAAAGCAGTTTTCTTCAAGGGAAGAGAGGAGAGGAATGCTTTCAACCATCTGTTTTCAACTGCTGGACCTGAGAGATCCTGTAGGCATGAGTCAGGGGAGAGTTTGTGTTCAAAGAAATAAATACAGGAAAGGGTGCACTCTCCCTCTCTCGGTCATCTTTGGAGATTCTTCGTGTATATTAATATCTTAAAGATCCTAAAGACTCAATTCTGGGGACTGACGGGTAAAGGAAAGGGGAGCATAAGGCAGACTAAGAAGTCTGTGGACTGTTAATTACAAGGAGCTTGGACTACGTGGAGTAGGAGAGGGCTTGTGTAGCTGGGTTACAGAAGCAAGCATGATGGAGCTGGGAGAGGTCTGAAAAGTTGGGATACTGGCTCACAAAATGATTCTCAATCCTCAGAAAGACAGGAGCCAATATCCAGAGGAAGTCCCACCAGTAGGAGAGAGGGTTGGCTGAGCATCGAGTGGGCAAAGGAAGTCTGCAAACACGCACAGTAAAACTTGACCTCTAACTTCTTAAACAAAGAAGCATTCATCTCACAGTGCCAATACTGGTAAAGGTGAGGAATCCTGGCTTAGAGTGAGAAGCATAAAGGAGAATGGACTTTGGCTCTGTAAACAACTTGTGAAGATGGGTAGGACTCAATCAGGTAACTGCCAGACCAGGAAAGTCACTTGTGTTTGACTGCAGCAAAGAAATATTGAAGTCCTGCAAGTTTATTTCTTCTCTTCATCAAATTGAGGTAAGAGACCAGAACAGTGATTTAAATATGGGTCATATGCATGGAACTTTTAAGTCCACAGAGCCAAGGGCTGGTCCCCAACAGGTATTGAAGCAAAGGTGGCTGGCTGGGAGAAGTCAGGTGAGGCAGGGTGAGGGATAATCAGGCTGATGTTCCCAGAGCAAGGACACAAGAATGTCCCAAACCTATCTACCCTCCAAAGTCAACAACAAGACTCAGTTAACACAAGGACATTTGCAAAACTTCCTAGCACCGAATAATTAAGGATTCAAGAAAGAAGGGACTGACTCGTCCTCTTCCCCAACCCCAACAAGAAAAGACATGCTGTGTAATACAGGGGCAAAGGCTAATATGTAAAGTTTCTGTCCTTAAATGCAAATACATAAAAATCAACAGAAATTAAAATTAATGAAATTAAAATTAATGAAAAGACTCAGATTATAAGGATTTTTGAGCTTTTTTTTTTAAGCTCAGAAGATGTACACAGCATTTTAATAGGTGGGAAGGTCAGAGCAGGGAGAGCTCCAGCTGACCACAGCACCAACATGAAATTAGCACTAGTAAAGGACAGGTCCTTTCAGCCTGCTTCATTATGTAAAACGATTATTCTAAGTAGGTAGCTCTTCAATCCCCCTAATAACTGACGTTTCTTTATGACTGGCCCCCTTTTTTTCTTTAGTCTTTTATTTTCCAGATTAAAAATATAGTACATGTTTATTTGGGAAAATAACATTTAAAAATACATGTTATATGTGGAAAAGTCCAGTCATGAAAACCTATCATTAGCACATCAATACTTATTTTACAAATGCATACACACATCCACATATACCTATATGTATCCATATAAAATTGTAATTATATAGAACATATCTTACTGGTTTTTAAAATATATGTTATATTATTTACATAAATGCCTCTACTGGCAAGTTCTTAGACCAATGTCATCATAATGTATATATAATATATAAATAAGCACATGGACTGTTATCCAATGCCTTTTTTTCTCATTAACAATAATGAAAAATTGAATGGGGCTGAGAGATGGTTCAATAGTTAAGAGGACTTGGTGCTCTTGCCAGGACTCAGGTTCAGTTCCCAGCACCCACATGGTGGTGAAACTGTAATTTCACTTTCAAGGAATCCAACACCCTACTCTGGTCTCCATGGACACCAGGCACACATGTTGTATACATGCAGCAAACACTAATAGGTATAAAATAAAAATAATCTTTATTAACAATATATCTTGGATACCTGTGTGTCAAGACCTCCTAAAGACATCGTTACTGTTTTACGTGTGTTAGGCAGGTGCACACTCACGTGGAGACCAGAGGTAGATTCCAGGGTCATACACTCAGTTTCCATGCATTTTATATTTAAATTGTTTACTTACTTAATTTTTACTTTATGTGTATGAACATTCTTTATGTATGTATGTAAGTGCACTTCTCACATGCAATACCTGCAGAGATCAGGAAATAGCCCTCGATCACCCAGAGCTGTAGTTATGGACCTTTGCTGCCATGTGGGTGCTAAATTCGGGTCCTCTGCAAGGACCAGTGCTCCTAAACCCTCAGCCATCTCTCCAGCCCCAATCTTATTTTTAGTTTTGGGTTTTGTTGTTGTTGTTGTTGTGCTTGGTTTTGTTTTTAGACAGGATCTCTGCATTAGCCTGGCGCTCACCAATTTGGCTAAGTGAACTGGCCAGTGAGCTCCAGGGACCTGCCTGTCTTTGCTTCTTCAGCTCTGGGATTACAAGCATGTACCAGAACATGGTTTTGGACATGGGTTCTGGGGTCTGAACTCAGGTTCTCATGTTTCTGTTGCGACTCTTTCCTCACTGAGCCATTTCCCCAGCCTGATGCTTTTCATTCTTTATAATCATATTGTCTTCCTGTGAGTGGATAGAATATCATCTTTTTGATAAGTTCCTTGCTTATATACAAGATACATTCCTAACAGCATAAATCAATACTAAATTGAATTTTTAACAGTTATCCTAGAAAAGACTGTACCACAGAAGGAAGTCGGGTTGGCTTATTTAGAGAAAGGAAGGACATGAGACTGTCACTCAAGTCATATGATTCATGTTTCTGTCACTTGTTGCTGAAGCCATTTCTAGAAAACATAAAAGCTCTGCATTCAGTAAGTATACAAGGCTAGCTACAAGTATTTTCAGTCCTCCCAAGCCTGATTTCATGTGACACTCACCTCCTCCTTGATCTTCAGTACCAACACATGGCCTGGGGGCCACATGCATCATTTTCAATGACAAAACCAAAGGAGTAAGGGCTGGCAAGCTGGCTCAGTAGATAAGGGTGCTCGCCACCAAGCCTGAGAACCTGAGTTCCAGCTCTGAGAACCACATGGTGGAAGAAGAGAACCAACTCATGAAGGTTGTCCTCTGACCTCTACACACACATACACACACACACAGACACACACATATACACATCCCATGGTATGTACTCCATAGTACACATGACATAGTAAACAAATACCCTCATATATACACATAGACATGAATAACTGTTACTTAATTCTTTTTACAAACTAAAGGAATGCTGTTCCTTGAACTTGGATGCTCATTCTGTAACACAGAGTTTCACAACTGTCGAATTATAAAGCAAACTGTCACATTGCTAGGCTAATGTAGCTTCTTACTAAGAGCAAAATATGTGACCTTATATTTAGAGCCACCACTCATCAAAAAAGTTTCTTCTGCACCAGATGGAGACTACTGTCACAAACAGATATTATCTATGGATTACCCATACCTAAGTGGTACATCTACAGTGCAACCTCTACACCTAAGGTTTACACAACATAGAACAAGGGATAAAGAGGACACTAATGTATCTCTCAACTCTCATTGATGAAGCTCCCTCAAGCAACAGAGGGCAAGAAACCAAAAAGGTCACTAATGGCCAAAGCATGGAGATAAACAGTCTGCAGAGTGTGGGTCCCAGGACAGGGCTCTTATATTAGTTTCACTCACCCAGGGCTCAGGGACCATTACGAAAAGAGGGCATAAAGATTGTAAGAGCCAGTGAGGAGGCGCACGACAATATGGAAATAGAGTCCTACAAGCTCCTGGGACCTGCTCATATGGGCCTACAGCAATGGTGTCAGCATGCTCAAGACCCATGCAAACTCAGGCAGTAAAAAATCTGGCATGGAACTGGGGACACTGACAGCAGACCCCAATCTTTGCTGAAAAAGTATTGGCAACTGATTACTGTTGGGTGAAGATGAGCTAATCTTACTGTGAGAGACTCTGGATAGGCTGACTTGACCTCAGTGGATGAACTTGTACTGACGAAAATTTGTGGACACTAACTTGACACAATTGACCTTAACACAGATAAAAGAATGCATGAATTCCAGCTGGGGGCGGGGGGCATGAGGGTGCCAGTGGAGAAGGGGATATAAAGATGATTAAGATTGATTGAGACGTTCTGTATAAAATATACGATTCAATAAAAATTTAATTAAAATAAAATAAGCATAACTTCTGGAAAGATGATAGAAACCATCCTTGCCCTTGGGTTTCCTTGCTAGAAGAGCTCCGTCCCCCCAACTCATACAGGGCTGTCATTCACTTAACTTTAAGAATCTCTGGAGTTGAGAAAAAAAAAATCTGTGTTTGGTTTCTGAAGAAAGCATTATTACTAGACCTTTTGTGAAATGTCTAACTTGGCAGCATTCCTATTTGGAGTTAAAAATGCCATCATTTAAATATTTTTAATCCCAAAAGGGACAGAAATAGAAGCTCTCAACATGGAGAGTAATGATGCTTTTCAAGAAAAAAAAGTCAAGAGCTAATAAGATGGGAAGCAGGTGGAACTGGATTCCCTTCTCTGCACTGAGGGACCAGAAGATTAGACATTGCCTCAGGCTGGAAGTGCCTGAGGTGTCAGGTGGCATGCACCTCACTTCTAGGTAAGAGGATAACTCAGCATCCAGTGACCATGGTATAGTCCCTGCTTTCTGAAGGTCAAGAAGCCCACGCTTCACTTCTTTCATAGCTGGGAAGATCTCTGGAGAAAGTGAGTGGAGTTTGATAGCAGGCGTGCAGTCCAGACATTGGCGTTGATGGAAACACCCAGCACACCTCTGTGATGAAAGATTTTAAATACTCGTTTGATCTATCCTTTGAGAATTTTGTGCACATTACAATGCATTTTGATCATACCCAAACCCATCTCTTCCAAAGTCCACCCAGAAACCCCAATCACATGCCTCTCCTTACTGAAGAAAACTGACTCCCTTCCCCAGAAGCCATCAACTAACAATGGTTCCTCAGCTTGGGCTGGAGAGTTAGGCTATGAAACAGTGTCTTCTGGACCTGTCAGAGCCTGTACTGTCCTGGACTCACAGCAGCTGCAGCTGCCTGCCTAAGACTGAGCAAGATCAAGCCAATTATGAGAGTTTCAAATTATCAGTAAGTCTGCTTTTATCTACAAACCACTTGCTTTGCCCTGGTCCCTCACATGAGAAAAGTCAAACACACAAGATAAGATAGAATAAACTGTGGAACTAGGCCTATTGATAAGAAAGGTTGGGAGTGATTTTCCTGTTTTATTTATTATTGAATTTCTACACAGATATAGAAGAAATCCACAGAGCCCCCAAAATAGAATGTATGCCACAAAGGCTATAGGGGAAATGGTCCTTAATTCTATAAAATACGGTCCATCCTATAGATGCTTTGCTTGGGTATGAAGATGTATTAACTTCTCCATGACTGCACATTGAGTAGACTCCTCCCAAGAGAAGAATGGGGGTCCACTGCCAGCCACCCTCAACACACCCGATCTTGTCTGATCTGGGAAGTTAATCATTAAGACTTGGATGGCAGTCAGATAACGATGCTGTGTCCTTTCAAAGCAGGTGCTAAGACTTCCTAGTGGAGGGAGAAGCAACTCCTCATCCTTTCCCTTGATGCTTAAATATCAACTCTGGAAAGATTTCCAATTTCATACCATAGCTCTTTCAAAATTCTACACCTAAGTTATAAGACAAAAAATGAACTGCCCCACAGATCCTTTCAAAAACATAAGAGAAACAGGCAAGTATGGTGAAAAATGGCTGGTTCTCAATCCAGAATCTGCATGTAAGGGGAACTGTAGGGGAATGTGGGAACTGGGGCCAAAGTGATTAAACTATGTCCAGGTGATGAAGGAAGCCACAGGTGAATGTTAATCATCACTGTGTTGGGACAGGAATCTTCTGCTGCAAAACATTTGAAATTCTTCATAAAGAGCACAGACCCTTTCCTGCGAAACTGACCTGTTCATGACCTCTTCAAAGTCATGCAGCTAATTTGGATTTTTGTAATTGCAGACTAAATTAAACATGTACAGCCTGCACTGCTCTTATAGATGTGAATTGGAGTCAAGAGGGCACCCATTAGGATTTCTAGGTTCCTGTGTCCTGGAACAAAGAACTAGAAGGGGATGCGTGGATACTGGGGGAAAGACAGTTTGCTAAGAACAAGAAGGGACACCGGGGAGATGGCTCAGTGAGTAAAGTGCTTGTTGCTCAAGCAAGAGGACCCACGTTCAGGTCCCAAGATCCCATGTAAAATCCAGGTATGGAAGTATGCACCAGTAACCCTACTGATGAGAAGCTGCAGGGAGACAGGCGGGTCCTGAGGATTTGCTGGCCAGTCTGGTGAGCATTAAGTTCAGTGAGATCCTGTCTCAAAAAATAGGAGGAAAGTAACAGAGGAAGACAATCTCTGGTGTCCATATGTGCACCCATGGTCTCACACACTTGCACATATATGTGCTCACACATGCATATACCACACACACAAAAGGAAAGAAAAGCAAAAGAAGAAAAAGAAAGAGTAAGGTACTCCCAAGAATGGAAGTCAGCCAGAGAACTAGCAAACTATAGGAGATAGTTTCTCTGACACAGGAGAGTGCTGGCTACTTATGGGTCAATTGCATAGCACCCACCTCCTCCCACCCCCTGAGTGATAGCTAGTACAAGCTCTGTCCCTCACATGCAGACCTGGTGGGTGGCATTTCTAGTCTTTCTTCCAGGGAACCCCTTTCTCGCATTTATTTTGATGTCTCTTTCTATCTACCCTTTATTCTCCTGCCAATCATCATATATCCTTTCTGGTATGGTCAGTGGTCAGTAGACATTTACTGACTGATGGAGACCAGGCAAGTTTTGAGCTGGCATGTCTCTGAGAGGTTCTTAATCCTGTGATGGGGAAAGGTAGGACACCTGCTTCAAAGAGCTGGGGAACCAGTGGTTCTCACCCTAACTGAAAAGTCTAGTCATGAACCTGTGAGGGACATTTCACATCCAGACTACAACACTACATGAAATAAAATGTATAGTGTTTTATATTGTTGTATTTTATTATATATTACATAAGAGCTATTAGAGAAAATACAAAAGTTATTAGGTTTTAGATATGGATAGAAAGATGATGGATAGAGAATTGAGAGACAGATAGATGATTGTAGATCGATCAATAGTTAGATAGACAAATTTCTTTTTGTTTCAAGTCATAGAATGATAACTGACTACCATATCCTTCTGATGTTAAGGGAAAAATTGGGAAGTAAACAAATAATTTACACTCCATACCTGAACTTTGGTCTGATCATCACTTTTCTATAATTAGTGCTGAATGGGAGGACACCAATATTCAGCACAGCAAATAATTAAACCAGCAATGACAGTCTATTTCGTAGAGATGTTTTGGCCCCAGGAAACAATTTTAGGAACTAGTTTCTCCTTGAGTCTCCTCTTGTTCACCAATCCCTTAACCACCTCCTCTGAAAAAAAGAAAAGAAAAAATCTTGATTTCCATCATTCCAGGTAACACCTCTGTCAAACTGAGTGCCTCTCCCTAATCTTGTCATTTAGCTTCCGAATTCTGCTGAGATAAATGGGTGCAGCAACCTTTCTGCTGTGAGATAATTTTATCAGTTTCATTCACAGCTTCCTATAGATTGCATTAATGCCATTGCTTGAGAGATAAAAGATAAAGTGTGCCATATGCAAAATGCTCCGCTGAACAGCAAGGACCTTAGAAGCTAACGGCATCAGAGGGCTGAGGAATAAGAAGAGGACACAGAGCAATCCACCACAATGGGGTTAGCTCCCATCATTGTCGTGAGTCACTCATGCCGGAAGCCAGTCTGTGAGGGGGCAGACACACACTAGACAACAGTGAAAACACACCTGGAAAACTTCTAAGGAACTCCTGCCAGAACTTGAAACACAGCTTGTTTATCTTTGTTTAATTTATTGTATTTTAAGTGTGTATGTATGTATATGTGGGTTCACATGTGTGTGCATATATGTATGTTTGCCTGTGAACCCTAGGGGTAATCTCTGAGTGCTATTTCTTAGAAGCTATCCATCTTCATTTTTTTTTTCTTTGAAAGAAGAAATCTCACTGAACCCAGAGTTCAGTTAGGCTAGACCAACTAGGCAGTGAGCCCCAGAGATCCTCCCGCCTCCCCCTCCCCAAGGCTGTAAATACAAGAGTGTATCACCATGCCCAGCTTTTTCTGGTGGTTCTAGGGATCAGAGTCTGGTCCCTGTGCTTGAACAGCAAGCATTTACCAACTGAGACATCTCCCCAGCCCTCTAATTTTTTTAAAGCAAATTTATTCATTTGGAAAGTAAACAATTCTCTCATGACATTTCAATTCACCGTTTTAAGAATAAAGTGAATTGTGATGTGTTTACCTGTATTTGGATACACACACAAAATTAACTCCTATGCTTGAAACATTGCATTATTCTTGAAAGTAATGTCAGAGAATGTGATAGAAAACTGTCCAAATACAAAGTATAAGACAGTAAGCACTTAAATTAAGCAGGTGTCAGCTGCCTACAGAAGTCACTGTTAGCACAGAGAAGGGAAGCTATGTGGAGGAGGGGATACCATTTTCATGGTAGATGGTTCCATGGGGAAACGGTGTTGACAACACTGCTGTTGTTTTCGAAACTTCCTGGGAGTCCATGCTGCTGGGTGGGAATGCAAATGAGTGCAGCCACTATGGAAATCAACATGGACCTTGCTCAAGAATCTATAAATAGAACTTCCATATGATCCACTTGTACCACTCCTAGGTAAGAACTCAAAGGACTTAGCAGAGATACCTACACATCCAGGCTTATTTCAGCTTAATTCCAATAGCCAAGTTGTGACATCAGCCTCAGTGACCATCGAAGGCACAAATTACGTTCACTCAGCCATAAAGAAGAATGGAACTCTGTTCTTTGCGGGAAAATGGATGAAACTGGGGAATCATCATGTTAACTGAAATAAGCCAAGCTCAGAAAGAAAAGTATCAGGATCTGGAGAGATGGCTCAGCAGTTAACAGCGCTCCCACTCTTCCAGAGTTTGGTTCTCAGCACCCAAGTTGTGTGGCTCACAACCAACTATAATTCCATCTCCAGGGGATCTGACACCCTCTTTTGGCCTCCTTCAATACATGCACACATGTAAATGCTCTCTATCTCTCACTCTCTCTCTCTCTTACACAGACACAAATGAAAACAAAAGTAAATCTTTCGAAAATAGAAAGGCCAACCCTATCTGAGGAACTGCTGGAAACAAGTGACTGCTGGGAAAGGGAGATTCAGTATTATTTAAGGGTAGGACTCTTAGTAAGTTGATCAGGCACCATTGGATGAATCCATACTGAAGGGAATTTGGGGACAGAAACCTGACTCTACAGGCCTTTATAATTGTGTAGAGTATAGAAAATAGGTTCAGAGATGGGAGATTTAAATATGATCAAATATATGAAATTTCGAAAAAAAACTAAAAAGAAGTCAAAAAAATTAAGAGACATACATCACGTTTTCTTTCTAATATATAGAATCTATGGGAAGAAAACAAAATAAAAAGGCAGAAAAGGGATATGCACCTGAAAGAGAGAGGCCTGAGAATGTACAAGGTGGGAAGAAGGACGGTGAGCAGGACCACAGAGGGAGCTCACGTGATCAAAGCACAGTATAAACAGGCATGGAAATGCCACAATGAAGCTCCTTACTTTGTATCATCAATAGATGCTAATTATCTTTTTAAATCACAAAGGATGTTTGTAAAATGTGATGACTTTTTGCTAGTCCAGCAAACATAAGGAGCATCTTCTACCCCAGCTTGTGGAGGGAGAGCAGCGGGCGAGCCAGGCGGGTGATACCTCTGTCCTCTTAGAGCTTATGTTCTGGAGAGACCACAAGGCAAAGAGAAGGAAAACAATTCACTAATCAGTTATTATAGCCACACCTAAGACGGGAGACACCTGCAGACTGACACTAACTGAGACAAACTAGGGCCTAATGGAGAATGGACTCACGGGAAGAGACATGTTAGCATGTTTTTTTTTTAATTTCTTTTTAATTTTATATGTATGAGTGCATTGCCTATATGTATGTAAGTTCACACATGCCGTGCAATGTCCGTGGAGGTCAGAAGAAGGTATCAGATTCCCTGGAACTGGAGTTACAGAGGGTTGCTAATCACCATGTGGGTGCTGGGAATCAAACCTGGGACTTCTGCAAGAGCAGTCAGTGCTCTTAACCACTGAGCCACCTCTCCAGTCCATGTTAGTGAGTTCTAAAAGGTCCTAGCTTGGGCCAGAGACAGGAAAGAGTGATCCTGACAGAAGAGAGAGCCAGCACCACAGTGTCCTGGGAACAACAAAGGCTGGGCTTGTTCCTGGAACTGGAAGGAAGCCACAACCTCAAGGCAACCAGGGTGGAGGGAGGAAGACTGGTAGGATGATATAGAAAGGTGCTGCTTTTTAAGTTAGATCTGACCAGTGTCCTGGCTATAGAAATGCCAACATTTTATCACTGTCTGAAGACTTTCAGGACTCATCTTTAATTTTCAAATAAAGGAACATATGGTTAAACCATTGGTCATGCGTTCCATCTAAATGATCTTCCTCTGTCCTTTGGATGCCTGTGGAAGAACCTGCTGGCTAAACATGCTTTCTGCTGACAGGTTTTCTTCAAGGTTGTCCTATACATTCCTCTTCTCTTTATTTCTTTAAGTTTTTTTATTGAATCTTTGCAAGTTTCATACAATAGATCCTATTCAAATTTAGACTCCTCCTCCCCTATCTGCACTCCTTTAGTGCTCCTGCACAATTTTATGTACTCTTATACACACACACACACACACACACACACACACACACACACACACGGCCTATCAAGTCAAATCTGTGTCCTCAAATGCCCTTCTGTGTGGATCCATCCACCAGAGCCTAAATAACCTATCCAGAGTCACACCCTTAAAGATGACCAACTCCCCCTCTCCCAGCAATCATCAGTTATACACAGTTCCTCCAGTAGTGCTGAAGTTTTTTCACCACCTCCACCCCTCAATGCTGGGAATTCATCTGAATTGAGTTTATATGGGACTTATGCATACTGTCATCATTGCTGTAAGCACATATGAATAATGGCCCAACTGTCTGCAAAGTTCTGTTTCCTCGTAGCCACACACCACCTCTGGCTCTTACAATATGTCCACCCCTCCTCCACAATGATCCTTAAGCCTTGAGACGGAAGCTCGGTGTCCTATTCAGGGATAAGCACTCGGCAGTCTCTTATTTTCTGTACATTGGCCAGTTGTGGGTCTCTGTGTTAAGCACCATCTGCTGCATGAGGAAGTTTCTCTGGTGAGAGATGAGCGATGCATTAATCTGGGGGTGTAACAATAAGTCATTTTCAAGGAGAAATGCAGAATGTCTGTTAACACCCACAGCTTTCCTCTTGAAGCCAAACTTGTAGAGGAAAAAAAAAACTTTAGAAAAAAAGATAACCAATATATTTTTTTCAATTTTTGCACAGAGAAATAGACATTTTGTAAAAAGACAGAGAGAAGCTCCTTGTGTCGGGAGAAGCGGTGTGACTAAAATATTATGCAAACTCACAGCTCTTGCTGTCAATGCCGGATCGCTCCTCTGTATCAAGTGTACCTGGCTCTATTTAATTCAAGGGAACTATAAATCTGAGGTCCACAAAAAACATCTGACAACAGTTAAAGATGCTTTTTAAAGTGCGCAATACATATTTATAAACATGGTGGGAGAAGCAGGCAGAGAGAGTAAGTGTGCTTCCCTTAAAGTCATCTGAAAGTCAAAAAAAATGCCATTAATTACTTTGTCGTGACAACCTTGTTCAATTTCATCTCAGGTGACTTATCAGCTTTGATACAGAACCGAAATTTTAATACCAAATCGTGCCCAGCAATAGAGGCAGCATACCTTAAAACAGAGAGCTTCCCTTTCTTCCAGGCAACATTAAGCTAATCTGCCCTGACAGGAGAGGACTCTTTCGAACTAGCTAGCAAGTCGCCCACATATGAAGCACTAACCCAAATGTCAATTACTTTTCCAGGGGTAGACAAATTGCCAGCACACTAATGCAATTTAAGCCCAATAATTAGATAACAGGACTACAGAGAGGGCCTGGTGACAGAGCTTCTGAGATAATAGAATCTAGTGTCCTACTTCTTAAATATTAACATCATTCTGTCTCAGTCAATCGGTTTATGGTAATTTAAAAAAAGGGCAAAGCAAATTCCTTTTATTGCTAATAATATTGTGCTACTGCAGAGTTAGCTTTGAAGGTTAACAATCTACGGGGTCAAAACTTAATCATGTGTTATCGCGCATTGGTACGGGATTTTTTTTTTCTTTCATCTCTTTCTTCCTGAATGCCCTCTCTGTGGAGAGCTGAGGGTTTTGCCAGAAAAGCACAAGACATGCAAACACACACACACACACACACACACACACACACACACACACACACACACCACTGTCCTGACAATAGGCCCTGTTGTCAACAAGGCCATTCAACTCAATTAATGGCATTATAAGGAAATCAACCCTGAAGATGGCATGCATCTCTACTTGGTCACCTTTTCTTTGTCCCTGAATAGCTCATTTTAAGTGCACTGTAGATCTGCCTGCAAATTAGTCTCAAATGCCATTGCTACACCCACTTCCACCACCGTCATGTTCTTCTGTGCCTAGATTCAAATATCTCCATAGCATAGTTCCAATAACAGTCATTTGATCTGCTTTTGTTAGTTGGATGGATTTTATGACTTTTATTTAGTATTTATTCCAAGTGCCTAATGGGTACTGAAGCTTCTAGAATTTTCTAGAGTAAGTTAGCATTATTGTGGATTTCCTGATATTTTCCATAATATATTATCTGGATGTGTGATCCTGTCACCACAGTGACTCAGGAAATGACTTGATTCAAAGCCAAGTTCTGAAACCTCACTTTCCCATTGAAATTGTAGGAGAAGAAAAGATTCTTCAACCTTCCTTAGGAAGAATTTGCTGGAGAATGAATAAGTAGGTGTGGAAGGGAGGGAGGAAGATCTAAGATTTCAGTATCATCAACCTCTGCTGTAGTATTATTAACTGGGTCTCCACACCATCATCTGCTAAGATATGTCTAGAGCACACAAGAAACAAATAACTGAATGAGTCAACTATGCATGGGGGCTGGAGAGATGGGTCAGTGTTAAGAGCACTGGCTGCTCTTGCAGAGAACCTAGGTTTGGTTCCCTAACTCACAGGACAGCTAACAACTGTCCTTAACTCCAGTTCCAAGGGATTCAATTCCCTCTTATGGCCTCCATGAGCACTGTACACATGTGTGTACATTTACATACCTGCACACAAAACACTCATTCACATAGAATAAAAATAAATCAATTTTGTTTTTAAAAAGAAAAGAATGCATGTCAGTTTGGATGGGCTTGTCAGTCACTCATGAAAACATAGAAATGTAGAATTAGAGCCATGTTGAAAGTTACCATGGCATTTTTTGTGTTGGGATACATGGATGAGGAATGGGTACATTGCTGTGTCTGGGGATAACACAACAAAGCAAAAGTACTGACCCAGGCTATGTAGGCACTCATACCTGTAATCTCAGAATGTAGGGGGACTGAGGCAGGATGATCATTTGTACAAGGATTACCTGGTCTACATAAGGAAACCCTGCCTTGATTTCCCCTACCGTAAGGAAATGAAAAGAAGCAAAGGCAAGATAAAAGAAAATTAAAGAAGTCCATTCAGGGAATGGTACTGCTGGACCAAATGCTAATTTTGTTTTTACGTTTCCAAGGCTCCTTTACCTCTTTTTCCAAAGGGGCCTCATCAGCTGGCATCAGCACCAGTATGACACCCGTGTTCTTCTTTCTCTGCTTCTTCTACACTTATCTGTGGCGTATCTATTTTAGAAACACCAACCCAGCAGTGCAGGTGTAAGGTTAGATCTCGTAGTGGCTTAGATTTTCACCTTTCTGATGGAGCTGAAATCAAGGTCTCCTCAAGGTGTCTGTATCCCACATCATAGCACAGTGTTATTCACTCAAGGATTCTGTACCCCACATCATAGCACAGTGTTATTCACTCAAGGTATCTGTATCCCACATCATAGCACAGTATTATTCACCATGGCCAAGAAGCAATCAATTGTCAGTCGACGAGTGAAGAAAGAAAATGACATGCAGTGTAGTTGAATACTACTTAGCCTTAAAAGGAAAAGTCCTTGAATTAACACAAATGTAGACAAATGGGGAGGACAAATACTGCAAGAGGTCAGTTCTGTGAGGTAGTTAACACTGGGCTTAGGAGGCCGAGACAAGAAGATGACAGAGTATTCAAAGACATGTGCGGTTAGATAGTGAGTTCCAGGCCACCTTGGAGTAAGAGGGTTTCTTAAAACAAGCAAGCAAGGCTAGGTATGATGGCTCACACCTTTAATCTCAGCACTCAGAAAGCAGAGGCAGGAGGTTCTTTATGAGATCCAGGCCAGCCTGGTCTACATAGTGAGTTCTAGGCCAGTTGGGGCTACAGGGCAACCATGTCTCACAAAAACAAACAAAACTGATAACACAAAATAAAATACTGTAGTAAAATTTGGAATGTGATAGGAGAGTGAAGGAGGATGGGAGCAGTGGAGGGGGATGTACAAGTGTCCTCAGAGGATACGAAGACTCAGCAGAGAACACTTCTGAACTAACAGGGTCTTTGGTTAAAAAGATTGGGTTATATACTTCAGAATCTGCTAACAGAGCAGATATTATGTGAAGGGCTCTTATCACAGAAGAAAAACCAATACAAAAAAGAAAATGCAATAAAATTAAGGAAGCATGAAGAAGCTGTCAGAGGTGATGAATAAACACGAATACACGGCCTTGAACGCTGGGACGGTTTTACAAATGTATACTTATCTCCAAACTCATGAAACTGTGGACATTAAATATGCAGAGCTTTCTATATATCAGTTATGCCTAAACAAAATGACTTCTTAGAATATTAAATAGCAAAATAAAGGAAAGAAGACATCAATTAACAGAAAAACTCAGGCATTTCTGAAAGAAACATGCTCTGTCCCTCCTCCTCCTCCTTCTCCTCCTCCTCTTCCTCCTCTTTCTTCTCCTTCTCTTCCTCCTTCTTCTTTTCTTCCTTCTCTTCATCTTCTTTCTCCTCCTTGTTTTTCTTCTCTTCCTCCTCCTCCTCTTCCACCTCCTTCTCCTCTTCCTCTTCTTCCTCCTCCTCCTCTTTCTTCTTACATTTGCCAAAAGTTGAGGTCAGGACCCTTAGCATCCTAAGCAAACTTTCTGCCACTGAGCTACATCTCTGTTGGGTGTGCATGTGTGGAAGATAGAAGACAATTTGTGCTAGTTGGTTCTCTCCATCTACCACGTGACTCCTGGAGATTGAACTGAAGCCATTAGGTTCAGTGGCAAGTGCCTTTACCCACTGATCCATCTTACTGACCCCACACATCACTTTTTCACATGGTTTTGAGAATTGAACTCAGGCCCCCGTGTTTGTATGGCAAGCACATTAGCAACACATGAAGCATCTCCTCAGCTACTACAAGGCTTTCTTTTTTTTTAAAAAAAAAGAAATGTTTTCTTATTAGCTGACCACTTAGACAATAATTTAAGAACAAGATAGTTTCATATCTGCTCATGCCTAATTTCACCTGCAGAAAGACCACCATTAGATCAATGCAGAGAATTTCAACCAACCTGGATGAGACTTGCAGGTAAAACACACACACACACACACACACACACGCACCTCATACCTCAGTTACTAGCTCAGGTCACAGCATATGCTATGGGACACACACATCCAGATGCTCAGTTATAACTCAGTCTGGTCCTAGAGAGCGCTCTTCCCACCTCATTGTATCACAGTAACTCAGGAGCCTCCATTCTCTCCTTCAGTCCTCCTCCAGCAAACTTCTGCTCCTCTTCATGGTGAACTGCTATCTTTATTGTAATAGTTATGTGCTTCCTAACAATTTAACATGTGTCAGACTGTTACCTTTTTCATAAAATCCATCTCTTTCAATGTGTCACTGATGGAAGTTTTAGAGCACGATGTCTCTAATCCCATTTCCCCCTCAGCCCTGTGGATTTTATTGTGTGATTTTACACAGTGCAGCGATTTTCAGGAACCCATATGTCGTGTTACAGGAAAACTGATGGTGCACACTCTACGAGTAGGTGGAATCACCCATATCGTTTGATTCCCCTACCTCTCTCTCTCTCTGTCTCTCTTTCTGTGTCTCTGTGTCTCTCTCCCTATCTTTGTCTCTCTCTCTCTCTCTCCCTCTCTCTCTTTCTCTCATGTTTTTCAGACACTCACAACTGTATTCTTTTTGAGTACACAGAGTAAAGGGTTGAGAGATGGCTCAACTAGATGCAGGAAGAATGGGCCATCTACACTCTTGCCCTAGGAAACATTCTGACTTCTTAGAATACAAGTGCCAACATGAATGTTGTGTTCATCTTTCTAGAAGAATCTGGTTTCCCCACGTTCTCTCACTTTCTTGTGGAATCAAGGGTTTTCTGAGGTGACAGTGCTGACTGGGCTTCCCTTTGGGCTGTGTCCTCCCTGAAGCTTACCACCACTGCCCTTTGAACCTCTTTATTTGTATCTTCCAATGGTTCCACCTCTAGGTCTCTTTACGAACCCATGCTGTCTACCAAGGTTATGGCTGGCTGTCATTGAGCATTCCAGTTAGAGTTTATGGCTGTGCATGAGAGTGCTTACACAGCCCAAGACATAACTTATGTGTTTTTCCTCTACCCTTGATAACCTTCTGATAGAGAGCTGTGGCTAACAGAGTTTGTGGAGTGATGTGTAAATCTCTTGTGCTAGCATGCTGTCCATACTGTGAGACCCCCCCCACACACACACACGAGTCTCCACCAACATCTGACATTGCTTCTCTGCTTCTTCCCACAGATTAAACTCGTCCTGCATCCTTTCTCCAAAAAGTTTGAAATACGAAATGTCCAGCAACCAGGTAGACAACTCAAATGATCTCCATCAGGCAAGTATTATTTGGTTAATTCAAATCCATTATACTATTACAAAGATTAAAGACCCTTTGGTCCAATGTGCTAGAAAAGCAATAAATCTGAATTAGATCCCCCATTGTCCTCACTCAGGATTAGACCTTTTGGTGATGTGATCTATTAATGTGCTGCAGATCTATTGATTCATCCCAGAAAGACACCATTTAAAACTCAGAAGTCACAAAATGAACTTTCCATTAAGTTTGGGAGACGATGGTCACAGCTCATTTGACTTTTATGAACTAGAAAATGTGATGTCGGCCACAATGGCATTCTATTAGGGGAAACCATGCGTTTAGCCATGTAGCAAAATACTGTAGTCAATTATGTGAACACACACCTATTTTACACATGGCTGACTCTCTACCTTTAAATTATTAAAGATGTGCATTTAGCTTGTTTTAAGGAGTATTTACTCCCAAGAAAGAGATCTGTGATAAAACTTTGTTCAAAAAAGTAAATGAATATTTTTCATTTCTATTAAATACTATTTCAATAAGAAAATAGAATTGAGACTAGAAAAGTTTTTGCTATATTTATTTCTTTGCCACAGAGGAGGAAAAAACACGTGGTCCATTTGCTTTTCATAAATGAAAGAAAATTGTGCATTATATCATGGAGGGAAAAAAAAAATGTGTCCGCAATCAGAAGTAGATTTTCAGATTCATCTTCCAGGCTGGAGAACCTAATGATAATGTAAGATGAAGGTGACAATAGAGAGAGGAAAAAGATCTATTTAGATAAGGTTTAGTTCCCCTTTTTGGAGTTCATCTTGACGGCATAGTCTATACACATCATTTTCTCTCAATATACTTATGTTTATATGAGTATTATACTTAAGCCAGACTATATTAATACTAGACTCATTATTATTCTGTATTTCACAAGAACACATTGTCGATCTGGTGTAATTCCACCGAGTTGCAAATTCACTTGGTCGTTGCCTCTGCCAACTTCAAACTGTTATACTTTTTTCTCAACAGTCCTCATCCTAAGATAACCTTCTGACTAAGATCTCTCATTTTCAAATGAATGGACCTCGACGGTATCTACTAACAAGCTGATCTCCTAACAAGAGATCTGCCCAAGGTCATCAAATTTACAAACAGCACTCATCACACAGGCACATTCATTTTTTTTTTCTATTTCCATCTCTTAAAAACAACCTCCCTCTATGGACTTCACTGATAGAGGCCTAGACAGGACAGGGAATATTTTAAACACCTTTAAAGTTCACTCCTGGCTCCTGTGTACTCCTCCTTGAACCTATCTTGTCAAGTCTTGCTGATTCTACTCTTTCATTGATCACCTTCTCTCTGTACATTTTAGTTCCCTTGTCTTAGCTCCAATCCTTAAGTGCCTGGCCAAAACACAACAAAAATCACTCCCACAAACTGTCATGACTAAAACAGGTTGATCCCTGTTCCCTGTTGGTAACAGTTTCTTCTCTTGTCACTGTATAAATTAGAGAGAGCAGCTTGAGTTTAGAAATTTTCACTTAAGTGAACTCATCAATAATTGTACCCATTTGGAGGAGGATGATAGAGCCATTCAGGGCTGGCTTAAAGGCCTTCTACACACATAAGCACATGGGATTCACAGATATGGAAGAACCAGTCCAGATAGGGTCAGGCAGAGGATATTCACGTTGGCAGAGGATCAGCTGGAGATATATAGGAAGAAACATGAGTCTCAATTCAGAAGAAATGCTGGAGATGGAAGCTTGTGGAGTCATCAAGAGTAGTCTTGGAGTTAAAACCATAAAGATTAGTCAAAGAGAGAACATCGAGTTTAAAAAATGAAACGAGGGAGAGAGAGGTAAATCTCTGTAAGACCAACACCAGCCTGGTCTACATAACATGTTCCAAAGTCAGCTGGGGCTACAGGAAGACCCTGTCTCAAATTAAAACAAACAGAAAGAAATGAAATGGTTTGTAGAACCCACATCCTGAAAAAGTGTTCATTTAACTAAAATTCCCAATACAAAGCTTTGTATCTGTCTATAAGTCATAAGCTAGATATGTAGTTTAAACGAATGGGTTTAACTTTGAGCCAGGGAGAGTGAGTACACTGTTTTCTTTGCTTTACTCCACTCCAGTATGCGTAGTGTCGAAGAAAACAAATGGAAAATGCTTTAAAGGTGTTGTTGAAGGTTGGTAAAGAGTCCAGTGTAAGCCAGGACTAGAGAGGACCTCAACATGGAAAATGCAGTCAAACAGAGGACAGAGTAGAAAATCAGTGTCTCCATTTATAAAGAGAAAAAGAATGAGAGAGAGAGGGAGGAAAATATGGACAAAAAAGACTTTATGAGCATGATATATAAGCACTGCATAGTGCCATTTATAACACTTGTATTAAGGATAAATTGCCCAAATAAATTCTATTATTCTAAGAAACAGCACAAATAACAAACAGCCAGGACCAGGAAAAACTGAAAATAATAATGTGGATATTATTAGAATTGGGTATTATTTCTCTATTTCCATTTACAGTGATCTAGTTAGGCAATAACTCAGACCAGAGGGTGGGATCTGTTCTTAAAGTCACAGCAATGCATTAAGATTTAGTCCTTCTAGAACAAGAAGTTAATGAGTTACTCTTAATAACAGTCTAGATGTAGTTCAGGGTCCCATACATGTGTTAAACATTTCACAGAAACTATTTGAATCATCCATAAAAAAAAAACAAGGAAGATAAGTGTTATCTTTCTAATTTTATATGACAGAGCTGAGACCTAACTAATTCACTTGCTCAAAATAACAAGCTGCAAACTTGGGAGATGCAGAAGTCTACCTTAATGAAGTTTCATCTTCAGAATCCTAAATGTATGTCTTGTTCATACCTTGAGTGGCTCAATCAATTCAGCATGTGTGTGGGGGGGGTGTTACATTCATGCAAGTTTGTGTGCAAGCACCCATGATCAGGTAAGCTGAAGCCAGAGAAGATCATTGGCTATCCCCTGTCACTCTCCACCTTATTGCCTTAAGGTAGGGTCTCTCATTGAACCAGAAGTTTGCCACTTAGACTCGTTACTAAGACTGGTCAGTGAGCTCTTGGAATCTGTCTGTTTCTGCCCGGTCCCAAATTCTGGAGTAACAGGCCTGGCTTTTCGTGCATAGGCACTAGGAATTTGAACTTGAGTCTTCAGGCATGCAGAACAAGTGCTCTTACCCACTGAGCCATCTCCCCAACCCCTCAACTGACTCATTTCTACTTCAGTCTTCTTTTCTGAATGGAGGAGGGGCAATGAAGCCAACCTCACAGGCCTGTTTTTAAACATTGCATAACCATAGACACAGAATACAGCACAGCACTAGGCTCAGGATATCTGTCCTCTATAAATGTCAGCTGCTACTTATCTTAGGAGTCATTGTAATATGCAAATCCTAATCATCTCTAAGCTTTATGATTTGACTCCAAATCCATAACTGTTTCTAGTCTCACTCATCTACTTTAATCCCAAGCTCGGTTCAACCTCTGAAACTCATGTTCTCTATCTGCAGATCCATCAGGATCATGTTTCCCACATTTGAAAAGCTCCTTCTATCCATATGAAGGATCCTAAATAGACCACTGCCTCCACCACTCTGGAGCTGTGGGGATGGCTCAGTTAGTAAAGTGCTTACCATATGTGCATGAGGATCTGAGTTCAATCCTAGTCTCCCATGTAAAGAAGCCAGGCATATTAGCGCATGTGAAGTCTCAGAACTAGAGAGGCAGAGATAGGTAGATACTTATCTAAAGTAGATGGTGCCTGAGGAACACCTGAGGCTTTCCTCTAGCCTTCACATGTATGTTCACACGGATGTATGTGTACGAACACACACACACACACACACACACACACATCCCAGCAGGAGTTACTTGAACATTTTACAAATCATGAGACTCTAACTAGGGGCCTGAAAGTGATCCAAGTCTACAATATGGAAAGACTCATGACTTATATTGACTTTTAGGAAACTCGCAGTGGAAGGGAGTGAAATCAAGAAAACAAATCCAAATGGAGGGATGGGTGTTGCAAATGGACTGCTCTACAATATGAGATACCAACTCTCAGCACTGCCAAGCCATGTAAAATCTACTGCAAGGCAGCAACCACACAAAGAGGAGATGTTTCCTACAGGAAAATGTGGCATAGGATTAAGACCTTTCTCAGGTGATGTCATTCATAGAAAGCTTTAATTGAGTGTATTTCAAAACTGTTTAGGGGAAGAAGAATGTGACCCACACTAGTGTCGACTTTATGAAAACATCTAAGTGGTCAAAACTATTGAAGCTCCAGAGAATGAGTAAAATAAGGTCATTGAATAGGTTGCCTATAAATTTTTAAAATCATTCACATTAATTTATTACATAGTCTTTAAGATATTAATTGTACCTGCTGTAATTTACATACTCACTGTCCTAGTTAGCTTTAACTATCAACTTGGCAGAGCCTAGTCATCTGAGAGGACAGATTCAATTAAGGAATTACTTAAATCAGTTGGTCTGTGGGAGATTTTACTGACTGCCAATTGGCGTAGGAAAGCCTGGCCCACTGTGGGCAGCAGCATTCCCCACCCTGAATAGATCAGAAAGCTAGATAAGCACGGGCCTATATGAGCCAGCCAGCCTCCTCCTCCATGTTTTACACTCTGCTTCCTCAGCCGAGGAGTTTCTTGGTCAGAGGAAATGCTGTGTGGACTGGCAAGTAGGTCTGCCTTCAAGGTCCTGCTTCAGTTCCTGCACCGACTTCCCTCAATGATGGATTGTGAGCTGAAATAAACCCTTTGCCCTCTAAGTTACTTTTGGTCGTCGTATTTGTCACAGCAACAGAATAAAACTAAAACAGAAGTAGAAAACCCACCATATCAAGCAGTGTGGGTAGAAGTGTGAGTAGAAGTGATTCTTATCCTCAAGGTAAGGCACAGAGAAGAGCTGGAAATGATTTCCGGAAGTAGGCACCAGATTGCTCCTGCCAGACATACAGATGCACACAGACTATAATAAGTGCCCATAGAAGGGCCCTGAACCCAAAAATGGAAGCTGAGGGGCAGTGACATTCATGGAGACAAGGCTTGGAAGATCTGAACTAAGAGCCCAAAGGTCATGAAGAATTGCCAAGGAAAGACAATAGAAAAGTGTGGACTGTAAGATGTATCAAGATTTACAAAGTCAGAAAGGTGGAATGCTGCATGGAACACAATGGACTCCTGGCCTTTGATGCTATAAATAGAAGATAAAGTAATCCTCGAGCTCCAAGAGGCAGGAAATTACACTACCAGGGTTGGTCTTAATCCTCATGACAATAAACAGGGCAAGAAATAACTTGAACTAACTAGATGTATATTTTCATGGAAGGTAGAGTTGAGGTGTAGGAGAAGAGAAATACCCAGGAGTCTGTGGCCATTAAGTCAGGGTGAGAGGTAACTTGGTCATGAAGAATGAGGAACATGCTGGTTGGTTTCTGTGAATACCCAGCAGTCATTCCAGACTTGAGATGGGTGGGACAAGGCATGTCACCCAACTGGGTTTCTCTGTTGGGTAACTAGGTGCCACCAAGCAAGAGAATGAGGAAAGGAATGGCTTTCAGTCATAACCCTCTATCATAACCTAAATTCCATTTAGGCTACATAAAATTTAAGTTGAAGATATCTACTAGGTGGCTGGTGTGCAGAAATGAGGTGCCTGGTAGAATGAGCTTAGCCCTGGGACAAGTGAATTAGATCTCCCACCCATGGGAAAACAGAAGAGGTCCAACCTTGGAGAGTAACTTCCCTTATCCAGGAGGAGGAGGCAAGAAATAAAGATCATGGACAGTTCTCCAGTTGGAGAGATGGCTCAGCAGTGAAGAGCACTGGCTGCGCTTGCAGAGGACTCGGGTTTAGTTCCCAGCACTACATGATGGCTAACAACTTGTGTGTAAGATCTGGGTACCAGACGGCTTATGTTACTACAGGAAGATGTGAATGGAAATGCTCCATAAAGACACAAGTGAGTAGAAATGGAAAATTATGAACGTGTATGGATGTATGAGAGAGAAAGAGGGTGATGATCAAGGAAGGAGAGACCAGAGAGGGAGGGATCATAAAGAGGGCAGAGGAACCAAAACAAACATAAGAAAGAGAGAAAACTATGAATGGCATCACTCATCCGTGCATTCAGAACTGAGCTACCAAAATCACTTTAATACAACACGGTTAAAAGACTCCATCTGCTCCTCATGTGCTAATTTTTCCCCTCAGCATCAAAGAATTGGTCCTAACTGTGCTGGAAAATCTCAGTTAAATGGCAATGGTACTGACATCCTCCAAGTCGATTTCAATGTACGTGGCGGGGGGTGAGTGTGTTGGGGGGTGAGTGTGTTGGGGTGGGGAAGAGGCACACAAGAAATCAGCACTGACTGATAGAGGAAAGAGAGGAGGAAACCAGGAGCAAACGCAACTAACCCAGAGTTCCTCAGGGCCACCAAACATATCTAGAAGTAGAATGTGGGATCTTTGGCCTTTGTCCTTCATCTCTACTCGGTGCATTCCAACATCTGTCTCTCAAGATGTAGGAAGAATTCCAAGTCTGAAACAAACTTTGCTTTTAAGTCAGCTTAGCAGCAGGAAAACTGCAAAAGCTGGCCTTTCCCTCTCTAAGTCAAGAGGTTTCTAATAAGTAGTGGGATTTTTCTCAACACCAAGAATCATGACATCTTCCATCCAAGGGAAAATTCATCATAAATTTCCATAGGAGTTTTAGCAATGCTCTAGGGTGAGTCACCAGCTTTCCATAAATTAAAAAAAAAATCTTTGTATGTATATGTTTTGGTGATGTGTATGTATGTAAGTGCTCATGCATATGTGTGTATGTGTATGTGGAGACCAGAGACTGATGTTTGGTATCTTCTTTGATCACTGTCCACTTTGTTTACTGAGGCAGGGACCTTCACCAGACCTACAGCTCACCAATTTGTCTCTTAAAGCCAGCGAGCTTACCCAGGAACCCATCTCTATCTCCCAAGTATTGGGATTACAGACAGGCCGCCGCATCTATCTGACTTTTATGTGTGTGTTAGGGGATCTGAACGCTAATCTTTTTATTTGTACAGCAAGCATTTTATTCGCTGAACCATCCTCCAAGTCTTGTGTCTGTATGATGTTTGTTTGTTTGCTTGCTTGCTTGTTTTGAAACAGAGTCTCACTCTGTAGAGCAGGCCAGCCTAGAACACATATGTAGCCAATGCAGTCTTAAACTCATGGCAATTATTCTGCCTCAGCCTTCAGAATATTGGTATTACAGACATGAGCCACCAAGTCCAGAAATAAATCAAAATCTTTTTAACCTTTAGGTCAATCTAAGAGACATCAGAAACTGCATGTTTAGATTATACAACATAATATAGGCAATTCCTCTTCTCTTACAGTCATTTCTGGCAAATATATGGGGTTTTTTTGGTAGAACATTAACTTTATTCCTATCCAATAAAGTCTGGATTTTGAGGCACACTCATAACTTTTTAAATATATGCAGTTGTAAAGTGGGGCATGGGAACATCATCTGCTTGATACGAGTCATGTGACTCACTATCACATATGCAAACTGCCACCCTTCAAATCTCAAGACTCAAAGTAAAGATGTGACCTCATTTACCAGAGGGAGTAAATGTCATCCCTCCATCTCCTCCGGCAACAATCTCTACTGTAAGAGGAAACTAGAAACTGGAGGTCAACATAATCTCAAGTCCCTCAGGAATGAGCAGAAAACATGAAAAGCCAATCTACAGAATATTTTCAGGAAAAAGAAAGCTCCACTTGAAGACGCTGCCCACCCTGCCAGCCGCGCTTGCCAATGGAGGCAATACAGGTTTCACTGGAACTTGTATCAAATGAGAAAACACAGACACATTACTCAATCCAACCCAGCTGTCTGCTTAGAAGATGCTTCAGGACTGATTAATGGCAGAATGCAAAGAGCAGCCACACAGACCTTGGCTGACAAGGTCAAAGGCATAGGCAGACAGAACCAGGAGAGTCTGGGACAACAACCACTCTGGATTTAGCCTGCCGGCCTCGGGTGTTGGCTGAAGCCCCCGTGTTGTCATTCCCTCAGTTCCAGTCACACCACACACAAGATGGAGAGGCATATGGTGACTTTCTCCCCACTCGGTGTAAACGGGAGCTCTAATTTAAGCTCTAAACCTTTGAGAATCCTCTGCCAGCGAGATAAAATATATAAGCCATGATATTCTGAGCACCATATTTTTCTACAATATGCCTTATTGCATGTGGTTTGATAATTTCAAAGTTGGGGACCAGTCGCATCCAAGTCAAAGTATATGTGTATGAAGAGAAGCTAGCAGGTGCATGCTCCCTCAAACCTAAATTGGCAGAGGAATATCAGTACAGTGACAACTCACCAAGGAATGTTACATCAAAGGTACAATGCTGACAGCTTTGCAAAGATTTTCTCATTTCCAGGTGTGTCAACTCTGTAGGGTAAGTCCTTTTGTTCACCCATTTTTCTATTTGTAGCTTTTAGAGATTAGATCCTATGCCCATTTTTATTAATTTTTGTCAAGTTAAAAAGTATTATATTTCTTTATTTATTGTGTGTGTCATGGTGTGCATATAGAAGTTAGAGGACAGCTTACACAAGTCTGTCTTCCCTTCCACCATATAGGTCCTAGAAATTGAACTCCTGTCAGTCATCTGGCTTGAAGGCCCAAGCATTGTAGTCATCTTGTCAGCCCGAATATTTTTTTTAAGTTTTCTTCCAACTATATACTGTATTGTGGGAACATTGAACACCTTAACCCCTGTCCTCCCTTGTCTTACCCCCCCCCCATTAGTTCCCTTTGTCCCCACAGGAAGCTTTAATTCATATATATGGTTTGATGTTCTATAGAAAATCTAGGAATCACAAGAGAGAGAAAACATAGGATATTTGTCTTTCTGAGAGGTTGGCTTAGTTCATTTAATATGATCATCTCTGTTCGCATCCATTTTCCTGTAAAATGACATGATTTCATTCTTTATGGCTAAAATGAATTGTGTGGTGCACACGCATATTCCTTACCCATTTCCTCTAGTGCTGGATATCTAGGCTGACTCTGTAATTTAGCTACTGATTCACTCCATTTTATGAAAGAAACAACTGAACCTTTAAAAGAAGAACAAATAATTTGTTCCAGGCTATCCAGTCTGTTGCATGAAGCTAAACTTCAAACAAAACCAATAAGACTGTAGAGTCCACACAACCATTACCACAATATAAAGCATCTCAGTGACAGGGAACCCACTGTGTTCAGACACTGCAAGGTAGACAGGACTCCACTGTGTTAAAGGAAGAGGGGCAGAAATAACATTTACCCTCCACAGCAAATAAAGCCACATTTGCGTTCCACTAGTTTGAAGTTCAAGGTCACTGAATGAGACCTTAAGACAAGATCGACTTGTACAAATTATCATCCTTTATCCATAAGTATTCAAACATTTACTAAATACAGACTATGAAGAAGCGTAGGGATATGCACTGAAGATTCCACCAAGGACCATACCAGTTCTAGTGTACAAAGAGAAAAGCAGATCTATGTCCTGGAATTATTATATCTCTGCCACTTCCTCCCTTTTCTGTCAGTAAAGTGTAATGAAAGCACATATACACACGCCAACAGTGGGAAGCTATCAGACTGGACAGTATGCACTTAAATATGTCAACTGGCAAGATACGTGTCTCTTTATTTAACAGAACAAAAAAGGAAACACAGTGCCTTCACTGATGGGTAGAATGGATCACCTCTAGGAGCGAGAGATTTTTACCCTTTCTAAATGGAGACTCGGCATCCTAAGGAGAGCTGAGGACAGACTCTAAATCAAAGCAGCAAGCTCTCTTTTCCACTGACTGCTGTAGGTACCAGATTAAAATGCCTCCAATGACGAGAACAGGTTGAACAGTCAGTCACCTCTACGTGTTTTGAGTATTCACAGACCGACACCACCTCCCAAGCCTTCAGCAAGCCTGACAGAAGCAGGTATGCTAACAGCACCATAGTATTAGATGAAGAAAGGCCAGCCTCCCATGCCTCCTGCTTGCATAGTACATAGAGAGTTACCCTCTCTCTCTCTCTCTCTCTCTCTCTCTCTCTCTCTCTCTCTCTTTCTCTCTCTCTCTCTTTCTCAGCCCCAAATTACAATTCTGCTGGTGAGGATAACATGAACAATTTGAAACAACACAGACTAATGGACGAATCTACTGTGCTAGCTGCAATTTTCCCTGTGGGCAATTCAGAAATAAATAAATATGGGGAGGAAGTGAGGGATGGAAAGGAGAGGGAGTGCACATTTGCTTTTGATAAGAAGGGATTCCCTCATGCACAGTCCTTGTATATAGATATTCAAATGTGCCCTGGGGAGATAATTACTGAACTGTCACATGTCTAAGCTCCACAGAGGTTTTGTGTACCACAACAATACATTTCAAGCATGGGGACTGAGATTGTTTTTTGCATATACATAAACTGTTCTGTACATGCAAATGCACATATCACTGGCTAAAGGAAGGAAAAGGCTAAGTCACTATTCCTCAGAGAGGCAAATTCTTCTTCTCTATAACTTCTACAGCAGGAGATTCCACAATAAGAACTGAGAAGTTTATTCTGAGTTGGGAAAGGTGGGTACTTGTGACCTGTACACAAGAGCTTTGTCAGTCTGCTCTAAGAAGGAAACATGGTTTCCTGATGCACACTTGAGAGCCCTATTCCCAGTCCTTTTGCAAGGACCATGTATCCACCTGTGCCATCACTTTCATCTAAAATGCTTGTCATATTTGGGTTTATAACATTTTCTATAATACCCATCTGAGGGTTGCTGGTAAACTAAAAGAACTGTACAATAGCAGACGGGAAATGAAACCAGTCTGAGGTTTAGAATGCCACAGGTAGTTTGCAGAGGTCACTGAAACCCACAAAGAAGAGAGAAGATTCCAAACATCTATACCAAGGACCATGATGCAGTTTAGACAAGCAAAAAGGCTCAAGTCTTGCAGAACTGATCAGCTTCATCTTGAATTATCTGGAGGTCCCTTTTGGCTTGCCAAATTTTCTCTGTTATTACAGATCCTTTGGTAAAAGAAATTCAATTGTTTTTCCAGTCTAATAGTATTCGGGGCAATACAAAATCCACATACTTGGATTCTAATGATCTTCACGTTCCTGGATCCTTGCATCAAGGACATTGTCATGTTTTTATTTTAATTTGAAGATACAATTTCGCATAGGCACCCATCTTGCTTACTGAATCTTCTTCTCTACTTCATACAGTGTGTTCTCATTTCTTCTAAGATTCTCTTTCATTCACAGTTTTATAGTTTTTAATTTAATTCCAGAAGCTGATAGCCTTCTTGTCACTGCGAAATAAGGAGTTAGTAGAAAATATAAATGGGGACAATATATATTGATCTTTATTCTGTTTTCCTCACCGCTGAAGGTTTCTGAGATCATATGCCTGTTTGCTTTGTCTGAAATAGACAATAAGGGAAAGAACCACCAGCCAGCTTTATAAAGACTGTATTTTGTGTTTAGCCATCCTCATTATTTTGCTAAAATAAAATCAATAGCAGCAGATAAATTTCTGCTCAACCTTTTATTGTTTCTTGGTCTTTTGAAGGAAAAAAAATTCTTATCACCATAGAAAATTAGAAAAACAGAGGAGTATAAAAGTGTATTATTTGTTGTATATGTCCTTGAGACAGTGTTAGTGCTCTGCTAAAAATTTATGTTATGTGGTATATCTTATACATAACATATAAAATGTTTTAATATAACACATATGTATATATGCATTTGTATATATATTCAAGCATATGCATAAGTATGTAAGCTTATGTATCCATATATATGTGAGCACATACGTGTTAAGACTTCTACAGAAAAATGGGATTGGTTTGTATTTAAAACAGGTGCTCCCATGATCCATGCACACACAAAACTGTTAATCGTGGCAATGTTCTAAGAATTAAGTTACCCAGGGAGGAAAGGTGACCCTGCTTTGCTACATTTGCTAACGTTTCCATGGGCCTCTCCTCCCTCTGCTCAGCCTCTCTTTCCAATGTTGTCATCTTATCCAATACGTTTCCAGGAAATGAGTAGTTTACCTCCCCAATATTGAATATACCCACCTACCTTCTGATTTCCTTCTGAAACCACCTGCACCCCCATCTGTGGACTTGACTCACATGAACACACCCTCTCCTGATTTCCTTGACTTCTCTTTAGTCTTCTCCAATCTGAATCCAGAGAATCCCCTGTGCCACCATGGGATTGAGTCATCCCATTGTTTCAGACATAAAGTCCCAGTCCACCATTTAAGTTCTCACTTAACAATCAGCCAGCAGCCTTATACTTGCCTACTATCCCAGCCCTTCCACTTTTCTGCTCACACTGGCCCCTCCTGTTTCTCAGCAAGGTTACCTGCGGGACACTGCATGTGCTGTTACCTTAGCTCCAATCACAATCCACTACTTTAATTCCTCCTCTTATTGCTGAAACCATCTCATCTCTCCACTTAAACACCTTCCATCATCCTCAGGCTATGGCATGTCTTCCTTTTGTCCTTTGAGTGGGCAATCTTATGACATCTTGTGTTTTCCCAACCAAAGCATCAGTGTTTTGTGCGATGGGGCAGAGAATGACAAGTGCTATCTGGTGGGGAACCTGTCATAAAGATGATTCATTCATGTATCTTTGCCTCCTTCATCCAAAATAACTTCATAAACATGGGTGTGAATATCAAACCAGTTCAGTTTCACTGTGTTACCTGATGGACACAGGGACAAGACATCTAAATAACTAGGTTGATGGAACATCAAGACACCCAAGAGCATGTCAGGATCTCAAGTCAAGACAGTATGAAAGTGAAGACAGATTCATCCAACCCAGAGCATTCTGCATACCCACCTGAACCTGTGCACATTAAGAATTCTGCATGTCTGGTCCTCAGTATGAGGAACACCAAATGATTCACCTCTCTCTATCAGCATCAGCAATGTCATGCCTTCTGCCTTTATCCAGCATCACCTGCAGACACAGCCATGGCACCTGCTGTTTCCATCTTGTCTCCTCACATCAGTTCTCTTTACACTAATCTACAATCCATCCATACACAGCCCTCGTGATCCACATCAGCACTGCTCTTCAGTGTGAAGCTAATGGAATCTCTAATTCTGTGTCTTGATCTCCCAATCCTCCAGTCCCTCCTGACACCACAGCCACCTCTGTGCCCAATATCTTACTATGCAAAGCACATGGCTTTACAAACTTTTATGAATCACCTCTTCACCTCTCCTCTGAGTCTACATTCAGCACAGTCTCTGCCTAAGACTTCTCCTTTCTCAGTCTCAGTTCATATCCTCTCCTTCTTTAAACTCAAACCAAGTTTCCATAGGAGAGTCTGACCTCTTAGACCCATACGGTCCTTCTTTCATTTCTGTTGCTGTGATAAAATACCCTGAAAGAATTTATTTTAGTTCACAAGTCCAGGTTAGAGTCCATCATTGCAAGGAAGTCAAGGCAAGAACTCGAAACAGCTAGTCGTGTCCCATCCACAGTCAAGAACACAGAGAAAAACACATGTATGGTCACTACTCAGCTCAGTCTTCACTCTTACACAGTCTGGGATCCAAGCCCAGGGAGCAATGCTGCCCACAGTGGGATCTTCATAGGTCAATCTGATCTAAATCCCTCACTAGATTCCCTTCCCAGGTGATTCTAGATTGTGGCAGGCTGAATATTGAAATGAATCACCACAGTTCTCTAACTCAGAATCACCACTTGCTTATCTTCTTGAATGTGTTAATTTATACATGAGTGACTCTTAGACTCACTACAATGACTTGATGATCTATAAAAAGTACGCTACCACATTTGTTTCCTTTGCTTAGGTTCTGCTCTGACCACCAGTGGTCTGTGCTGGGGGGACGTGTGGTGAGAGAAAATGATTGTGTCAGAACAAATAGTTTTCAGTTTCTCTGAGAGACCCTCTTAATTCTATACAAGGAACAATTGGCCACAGAAGGCAGAAATAACATTGCCATTGCAATATAAGATCGACTTTAGGTCATACCTACTTAGGCCAGAAAGGAAATGCAGGGCTGCCTGTCCCTAGCACTGAGAGGGACATGGTACCTGCCACACTGCTCTCAGAGGCACCTGTCTTCCCTGTCCCTCACGGTATCGAGGACAGTCGCAAGTCCACTCCCTGCAGCCCACTTGCGCACTCACCCAGTTTGCCGTCAGCATGTATTTTTTAAAGCTTAAATGATTTGTATAAAATTATAATGTTTTAAAACTAAAAAGTAAAGATAACTTTGCAGTCTTTCTCCAAGTTTTATTTCTCATAAGAAAATAGACATGAACAATTTATACCCAGAAATACATCGAGGTAAAATATTATCTTCTATGTGCATAATTTTGTGGAATTTTTTAAACGCTCAGTGTAAATTATGCCATTTGTCTCCCAAACCCTTGTCTGCAAATGCTGTTTTGCTAAGAGAGAGGATGTGGTGAAGGGAAGAAACTGGTGTGGACAGGAAAGCCAGGCTCCTGTTTCAATCTTGCTATTGAATACTCAAGTGGCCTTAACCTCTCTGAACCTCAGTTTCTTCATTGTCAAATGGAGATAATCAGCTTATTGTCAGTATTGAACTGCCTTGTGACAGATATGATCGCCTCCAGGGTGGGCGGGGAGGGAAGCCTCTTTGGAAGGAGTTCAGGAGGGAACAGAGGAGAAAAAAATGATAGCAAATATAGACCCGTTTTATTTCAGTGCTTTGTGTAAAGGAGATCAGGAAAACGGAGCGGCAGATGGAGAGGAAGTGGAATCGCAGGCGGGATTTTTTAAGGCTGAATATATTACAGTGTGTGCACATGGTGTTGGGGGTGAGCATGTCCTGTCCTAAGGCACTGGATACTGTCTATCAAGAGCACAGTACTCAATGCAGAGTTTATATCTCCATCCCGAACCTCTCCTTTGTCTTCCTGAGTCTTTTGGACACTCCCCATGGGAGCCCTGCGGGCATTTCACCTGGAGTACGCTCAAACACAAGCTCCTGCTTTCTCTCCCAGACTCCCCCTCTCCCTCCCTAAGCACCTGTTCTTGCTGCAATCCTCTTTGGAAATGAATTTTCCAAACTCTTGGGATAGCATAACTGAAGGAACCATGTCTCTGCTCTCTCTTGCACAGCTCAAGCGCCCATCTACTCCCTGAATAGCTGTCTTCTCATCTGAAATGTACTAGAAATCGAACCCCTTCTCAGAGCTACACATGTTGGTCCTCCAACATCATCTCTCACCTGCGTGGCTGCAATGCCCCCAACCCAGACTGGATATCTTGCTTCCACTTACCTTGTACACACTCCAAGAAACAGCTGGAGAACATGTATCATGCTGTTCTTCGCCTGTGCTAAGCATCAGCATCTTCCTGTTGCACTCAAAGCAGCAGCCTAAGGCCAGAGCAGGACGGAATGTTCCCCACAGTCTAGCCCCAACTCCCAGCTGATGCTCTGAAGTCTTGTGGTACCACTCTCATCTGTCACTGGACCCACTCCAGCAGCACAGGCTTACTATGAAGAAGACAAGCAAACTAGAGGGGAGGGTCTGTGCTGACTGTATCCTCCTAGGCACACCCATGAATCACCATAGTCAAGTACCACATATCAGAGATGCAGTCACAGACCCCACTCATGCATAAACAGCATTCACTGTCTAGGCAATCACATACCATTCCTCTCTTGCTTTACTTGTCTTTATGGTCATTTATACTGTCTGATTTTCATAGACCACTTGGCATTTTCTACATATTATATGCATCCTTACAACTGAGCAGAACCAGAGGTTTTTGTAACAAACAACTGATCTTTCTCTATCATTTAACTTCAGTTTCTTAAGATCTATCTGGACTTTTGTAAGTGAAAAAAAGCTGTAGATGGATTAAAATACACTATCCTACATTTCTGGGTTTCATTTCTTCTTTTACCAACTCCTAATGAACGAGTATAAATACATTTCAATGAAATATCCCATTACATACTTAATAAAACTATGTTAACAGGGCCATTCTACTGTTCTTTAGAATAAATCCTACTTTTCACTACTAAACATTCTCATTAAAAATGAATCACATAGAAAACAGATTCATCTGTTTCAATAAGAAAACAAACAAAACAAGGTGAATGCTTTACTGTTAACTGCAGACTTCCCCAAACACCTATAGGCAGCCAGAACATGCAGCCTGACTGTGAGAAATACTGTTTAATGCAGATTTTTAAATCACAGTGTCATCTAGGTTGAAATGAGTGGAAACCACTCACAGGTCTAATAGAGGAAGAAATGACGAAGTAAACATCAGAGCAATTCAACTTATCTTTAATTATTTTGCTAAGTGGCAATCAAAATAATCAGAATAAAAATATGAAGACTACTTGTGTGTGGGAAAACAGAATTAAAAATGAGTACCTATTATCCATTTCATTACTTAAACACATATCCATTTAAAAATACCATACACTAAAAGTAATCTTATCAATTACTTAAATGAATGATTTTCTTTTCTAAAATAACTTTGAAATGTGGTATCGTTATGTTAATTAAGAACAGACACTTTCTGAAAGTGGGAGAGAACATGGAAACATTCATTGAATTAAAATCCAATAAATATTTCAAGTTTGTGTATAGGGCGTGTGTGTATATTTGAGGTATGTGTGGTGTGTATATGTGGTGTGTGCATGTGAGTGTGAAGGCATGTGTACCCCCACACACACATGAAGAGGACAGATGAGGTCCTCAAGTGTCTTCCATCACTCTCTGCCATATTCCCTTGAGGCAACCTGAAGCTCACGAATATTGCCTGGCTGGTTGGCCAGCCAGCTCCCTGGATCTGCTTGTCTCAGTTTCAGGAATGCACAGCCATGCTGGACTTTTAATGTAGGTGCTGGGAATTGGAATTCATGTCCTCATGCTTGCAGAGGCTATGCTCTTTCCCACTGAGCCATCTCCCCAGTCCCTCAAGTTTCCTATCTTGAAATAACTTGCTTAAAGGAACACAATGTGAGCAAGTTAATAACTTGTGTGTGTGTGTGTGTGTGTGTGTGTGTACTAGTCTCCTCTGACACAGAATAAGTTTACTATACTCATGTATTGCCCAGGAGTAAAAGTGGTAGAGATAATGCACTTTTTTCCATCAACTGTGTGGGTGTACAGAATGTTATATGACCCAACATTCTTTTAACTATTTTGAGACCACACAACTAAGCTCCAACCAATGAAGTACCATCAGAAGTGATAGGAAACACTTTACAAAATACCTTCACTTAAATGCCAGTAATCTCTGCCCCATTCAGGGAGTTTGACCCAAAACACTTCAAATCCTATTCCCAGAGTAAACTCCAAGATCTACCAGACCCTGACGAAAGCAGGAGCTAAATCTTAAATCTATGACATCACTAAGATTGTCTGTGTCAACTGGACATAGCTAGTGCCGCCTTTCCTATTAGGACACAACCATCTTATCCCACAGAACCATGCCACTATGGAAAATTCCCCCAAGATCCCAAATAAGAGCTCTAGCACAAGGGCTTGGTGATGTTCTCATGGGAGCAAACAGGTTCATAGTCTGTGATTCTTATTTTATAAAAAATGTATCTTACATATATATATATATATATATATATATACGTTTGAGTGCAGTTGTTCACAGAGGGGAGAAGAGGGCATCAGAGTCCCTGGATCTCTTGATACAGGCCATCTGATATGGGTGCAGGTAAACAAACTTTGGGACTCTGCAAGACCGGTTTGCACTCTTAACCACTGAGCCATATGATTGATGTTTTAAAATGTTTTCTGGTATATTGTGTCATTTGCCAGAAGAAAGGATAAAGACATGGTTAGTCCCTCATATCCACAGTTTCCATAAATGTAGAATCAACCAACTATGGGTCCAAAATGGTCTTCGGTGACAGTATGGAATATGTACAGATATTTTCCATCATTCAATAAGCAAGACATTGTATCAACCATTTACATGGCATTTGCCTTGGCCTAGGCATTATGAGTCATCAGTTTACTTTATACAGGAGACTGTGCACAGTGAATACCAGAAATCAAGAGCAAAATGAAATATAAGAAATTCACAGATATGTAGAAGTTAAGTAACACATCCCTAAGTGACTGAAGATGAAATCGCAACAGAAATGAGAAAATACTTTGAGATGCACAAAAGCACAATTCATAAGACGCCGCTAAAGTAGGGTAGAATGTGACTTTTTGTATGTAAGGCCAACGTGTATAAAGCAGATCTAAAAATCAAAAAACCTAACTTTCCAAATGAAAAGAACAGGAAACTAAGAGCAAAATCCAACCCAAAGCAACTGTAAAGCAAAGAATAAACATTGGAGCAGAAATAAACTGGACCAGAAAAACCCAAAGGCTGATTATATGAAAAATTCATTTAAAATTGGCAAACATTTAAATAGAATAATAAAGAAACCAAGAGAGAAAATTCAAATTATTAAAACAGGAATTAAAGAAGAAACCTCACCACCAACCTTACAGAAATGCAAAGGATTATAAAGGAATATTGTGGATAACTCTATGACCCATATGGAAACCAGATGAAAATATCACAATAAAAATAATACTCTAGGGTAATATTCTCTATGAATAGCAAGAAGGAATCATTTCAGCAACACATAAACAGTTAAGTATGGCATATAAAAATCAATAGATAAAGGTAATACATGATAGTGAAAGCCAGAGCCTCCTGATCATCTCGATGGATTCAGAAAAATACAAGTCAATGGAAAATCAAATCTTTCATGACCAAGGCACACTCGACAATCTGTTAACAGGAAACTCGCCCAACTTCATAAAGCCATCTATAAAAATCTGCACCAGACTCATATTAAATATGAAACTAGCAAGCTTTGTCTCACATTTCTGAATTACAAAGACTATTATAATAGTGAATTTCTGTTTACCTTTCTTTCTTTCTGTGACATTTTTGAGACAGAATCTGGCTGACTAGTTACTCACCATGTAGCAGAAGGTCAGCTTAAAATCACAGAAATCTACCTGTCTCATTCTCCCCAGTGCTGGAATAGTACGTGTGTGCCACCACACCCAGTTAATGATTCAGTTTTATTTTGTTATGTGTTTTTTGTTTGTTTTTCTTTTGTTTTGTTTTTTGCGACAAGGTTTTCCTATAGCTCTAGCTGGCCTAGAATTAACTATGTAGACTAAACTTGCCTCAGTCTCACAGAGATCCACCTGCCTCTGCTCCCTGAGGGCTGAAATTAAAGGTGTGAATCATCACATTCAGGCTGATAGTTCAGTTTTGATAGTTTAGGACTAATTTGCTTAATAAAAATACATACATTAAGGGGATAGGGAGATGTTTCAGTGGTTAAGAACACTGAATGTTCTTGCAGAAGACCCAGGTTCTAATCCCAGCACCCACATTGGCAGCTAACAACCATCTGTAACTCCAGTTCCAGGAGATACAACACCCTCTTCTGTCCTCCTCGAGCACTGCAGGACTTGGGTACACTTACACACTTGCAGGCATCAAACACATAAAATAAATACAACTTTTTTAAATACACTAACAACATCCCAGCACTCTTCAGGTAAAAGTATGAGGACTGTGAGTTGAGGGGTATCCTAGGCTACATAATGAGACAATATGAAAAAAATAAATAAATAGCATTAGGGAGATAGTTGGTAAAGTGCCTGCCACATAGCCCTGAACTTGGTTCCCAGAGCCCGGACTATATACAAACAAACAAATTAATAAGCAAATAGTGTGGTGGCCTTCATCTGTGATTCTAGAGCTGTAGAGGTAAAGACAAGTGCATTCCTGAGCTTCACAGCCAGCCAGCTGGTCTAGTCCACTCAGAGAGCTCCAGGCCAGTGTGAGACCCTTCCTCAACCAAAGCAAGGTGGATGGCTCCTGAGGAGTGACATCCAGGGTTGCCCTCTGGACTCCACACTCATGTGCCCATACACCACACACATAACATACACACACATGCACACACACACACACACACACAGAGTAAACAAACATTAATAACAATAAGAAGAGGCAGGGAGGACAACAGAATGATATCTGGCCTGATGGGTACTCGGTGATTAGTATTAATTACCAACTTGATAGGAAATAGACTTATCTGAGAAATAAACATCTGTAAGGAATTATCTAGATTTGGGTCAGCACCTGAGAATGTCTGCGAGGGACTGTCATGATTAGGTTAATTAAATGTGCGGAGACTAGTCTTTAAGTATGGGCAGGATCATTCTGTGGACAGGAAATCTGGACTGTATAGAATGGAGAAAAACAGCTCTCTCTCTCTCTCTCTCTCTCTCTCTCTATGTATATATATATATATATATATACATATATATATTATATATCATCTCTCTCTCTCTCTCTTTTCTTATTGTGGGCATAGTGTAATCAGCTGCTTCAAGTTCCGGCCACCTTGACTCTCCACCATGACAGACTGAACCCTTGAACAGTCAGACAGAATAAACTTTTCCTACTTAAGCTGCCTTTGCAATATTTCATGAAAGCAACAAGAAAAGAAACTAATACAGGCACTGAGCACCAGACACACCCATCAGAGCTCCCATCAGGACTCCAGTCTGTGTGGTAGGAGGTGGAATTCAGCTATCTGGAGATGGTCTATGTCCAGTACACTCATGGGGCCATTCTGGGCTCAGGTTCTAACTGGTATATGCATCTTACAACCAATATCCATCCTACAGAGGGCTAAGCCTACTTCAAAGGCCAAAGGGCTGCAGCAAGAGCAGGAACTATGTGCAATAGTTTTTCAGAAGGGGAAAAGAGAAAGTCTCCAAAATATCAGTTCTCAAGAAAATGCCTATATCAGACACAGCTATCAGGTTCAGTCTTGAACAGCTGATACATCATGCAACCCCTGAATGCAGTCCTGCGTCTTCCAACAATTCCCTTAAAGGTACCTCCTCAGCAGACCCGGATTCCTAGACTTCTACCAACTCCATCCCTCTGTAGTAAGCGCCTCTGAGCTGGAACTGCAAAGGTGTCCAGGGAAATACACGGATATCTCTTCACTCCTCCTCAATATAGGCAATGCGTTCTCTAAGTGAGGCGTTTGGGCCCCAAATTTGTTTTTGCTTTTGTCCCTTTCATCGGAGGGTGATTGACTGTGTGTACAGAGGGCTGCTGAAGACAGAAATGGCAGTTTGTATCCACTCTGCCTTCACTGACAAGGAAAACCTGATACACCACTATTAAGGTGATCACTTAAGTTAGGCTGGGGAGTTACGTAAGTTTACACATGTATTCAACGCCAGTTACCACAGATGGGCTTTAGGGGACTCCATGAGAGGCCAGGCCTGAAAACCCTGTGATCATTCAGACCTGAGAACTCCAGATTCAGGGAGGGTCATGGCTCTGAATCAAGAGTAGCTAAAATAAGCACGTCCCTTGTATTATACGGTTTCTGAAATACACTTTGGGGGTCTGGAGGTGTGGTAACTGGTTAGCAGGAGCCGGGCTCTGGGATTGATCTTTAACCCTGCCAATAATAAAACAAACTCTCTCCTTCAGCAAGCCATCAGTGAGGAGAATTTTAAGCACCATTGGAAAACAACAAATAAATTTGAGTGCAGATATGGGAAGCAGCTGGTAAACAAGGAGCAACCTTTGTCATCAAGGACAAGGTCAAAGCTCGGCTGCTCTGCAGACTTTGATGACCTTAACCAAACACTCATTGTGTTCTTTCCATCAGTTAGGGTATGATCATCACCCTTTGGGGTAAAAACTAAAATCTGAATACATTTATGGCTTCAAACCAAAGTGAACTTAAAGTTATAAAAATTTTAAATCAGAAGGTATCCAAAATGTTAAATGGCTCCATCTTCAGGATAAATGTGTAAAACCTTTTTCTTTTCTTTCTTTAGTTTTAAAATTTTTGATTCCCCCAAAATGCAGGAGACATTTTAAGTCATGTTTGAATAACATGGGTGCACATATGGCCTTGAGTCCCACACTGGCTCCAGCAACTGTGTTGTAGAATCGATGGTGCCTGTGAGCAGTATCCACTGCGAGTCTGACAGTCTCCAGAACTTCATTCAGGTAAACATACACATAAGGCAAACTCTCATGATACTCAAAACACTGGGGAGTAAAGGCAAACTTTCTCCCCAAGGGCATCTGTCAAACGTTCTCTGGAACATTGTTATATCTTATTGGGATGACTGTCACAGGCACAGGTCTTAGTTTCTTCGTATAGAAAGAGAAACAAGATCTGCATCAACTTTCCTACGTTATTTTGTACATAGTCTTTGAACTTGATGTATATATATATATATATGTGTGTGTGTGTGTATATATATATATATGTTATGGATCGATATGAAAACTACTAAGAATTTCTAGTCACATAATTTTTTAAGAAAATTAAAAAATACAGGGGCTGGGGAGCTGGCTCAGTCAGGAAAGCACTTACTGTGCAAGCGCAGGAACCTGGGTCCAATTCCCAGTGTCCACATAAACCCTGGACCCTAGTGCCAGAGAAAGTGGAGATAGGCAGATCTTAGGGGCTCACTGGCCAGCCAGTCTACCCAAATCAATGAGCTCCAGTCAGTGAGAGATGCCGTATCAGAAAATGAGGTACAGAGAGATGAAGAAAGATACCATCTGATGTTGATTTCTGACCCACACATACACAGAATGTCCCTCTGCCTCCAAAACACAAACCAATGGACAATCTAGTATGAAAAAATATCAATGCAAATGGACTGAGAAATAGCTAAGAAAGCAGATGACTCCAGATTTGAATAAGACCAGATATTCAGGAAATGACCTGAGAGAAAAAATTTAAAACTATGTATGGGCTGGAGAGATGAGCTCAGTGGTTAAGAATACAGGCTGTTCTTGCAGAGAACTAGCATTCAGTTCCCAGTACTCATGCGATGGCTAACAACTGTTTATAACTCCAGTTCCAGGGGATCTGATGACCTCTTCTGGGTTCCACAGGCATTGCACACACATGGTACATTTACATGCATTTAAAACATACATACGCACACACATAAAATAAACATTTTAAAGCCATTTATCTTTCAAATGTTTATGAGTAGGGTGGGGGATGTAGCTCAGTTGGTAGAGTACTTTGTCTACCAGGCATGAAGTCCTGGGTTCCATCACCAGCACTGGACAAACTGAGAGCATGGAGCATGGTGGTATAAACCTGTAATGTCAGCACTTGGAAGGTGAAGGGAGGGAAGAAGGACCAGAAGTTCAGGAGTATCTTGAGCTGTATAACAGATTTGAACCCAGCCTGAACCACACAAGCCCCTAGCTCAGAAAAAAAAAAAAAAAAAAAACACCCTAGAGGAAGAGGATAAGGAAGAAGGAAAAGATGAGGGAAAGTGGAAGAGAATGGGGAAGAAGAGAAGAGGGAGGAGGAAGAGAAGAGGAGGAGGAGGAGGAGGAGCAGGAGCAGGAGCAGAAGGAGGAAGAAACATGAAACATATGAGTAGAAAAGGACAGAGACATACAACACACAGTCGCTGTTTAAGAAAACAAGAAACGAGATTCTATTATCTATTCCTACAACTTAGAAAGGAAATCCACAGTGGGTATGATCACCAAATTACCTAAAATTCTCAGTTCTCCTCAGATCTTCATTAGAGACATCATGCTAGCTTCAGTTACTGAAGTAAATGGGTGGGTGTGGAGAGAAGGGGGCAGCCCTTCCCTTTGCATAGGTACCACCATCTCTGCGACACAAACTCCCAAGACCAACTGACTCCATATGCACCGGACACTGGGGATGCCACAGCAGAGGCAGAGCTTCCGTTGCCTGCTCCAGGAAGATGACTGCCAGCCAGAATGCTTGCTGGGAACCGCTTCAGGTAAGAATATGAGAGAGTGAACAGACACAGCACTCTATGCTCAGTTTGTTAAGAAAATGAAATACCTGACTCCAATGTAATATCTTGGACAGAATGAGAAAACAAATATTTAAATGACATAAGAATTTCCAGGATCAAACATTAACCATGATAATGAGAATTGTCACAGTTAACATGACCAGAGTGCAGTCCATGGGTCAGAGAGCTGGCTTTGTTCTATAATCTCTGAGTTTAGTGATCATGATTACTCCCGTCTATATAACGGAATGGGAGCACAAAGGGTATAGCCAAATGCACACCCTGGGAGTCCGCTGGAGCTGACATTAGAGTCAGTTCTCTTTGTGTGTGTTGGGGGTGGAGGGTGGAGCGGTGCATGTGGCTCTTTGTGCGTGGAAGCCAGGGTTCAGTCTCAGGTGTTAATCCTCAGTCTTTTCACCTTGTTTACTGAGGCCAAGTTTATCGCTTGTTTGGCGCTGGCTGTATTAGGCTAGGCTATCAAGGCAGGGATCCTTCTACCTCAACCTCATCAGATCTAGGATTACAAGCCTATGCTACCATACCTGGCTTTTCACAGGGGCTCTGGAGATCAAATTCAGATTCTCATGTTTAGACAACAAGAACTTTACTGACTGAGCCATCTTCCTAGCCATGATCCAGGCTTTGATTTAAACATGAGCCTTTCACCATGAAATCACTTCTCGGTTATGGCTTCTTCTGTCTGCCTTATCTTGGAAGCTCACAAAAAATAAAATAATAAACATTTGGGTCCATGTCCTACCTGGGGAAGGCTCAATTCCTGGGAAAGAAGCACAAATATAGGTTTTCTGAATTATCCCACATGGTTCTAATGTGTAGGCAAGGCTCCAAACCTCTGTATCATTCTGTCCTCTCTCCCTAGTGTATAATGGTTAAAATGTCTGTGCTTCTGAAAGTCAGGTGCCTGGTATGCAGTGCACAGAATCTCGGCCTCCCAGGAGAGAAGCTGAATCAAAATCTGTATTTCATTGGAAATCCCAAAATTCTTTAAATTCAAGTTCTATTTTCAAGTATGCCATAGGCCGGAGGACACTTGCGTCTGAAACTATCAGGAGATACTGCGATGGTCCAAATCCCAGCTGCAACCTTTACCACTCAGGCCCAGCAGCTCTCCCCCGACATAAGTCCCACCCCACCTTCTTCCCATGAAGAAGTCAGTCCCGTGCACCTGGGACTGACTGGGATGGACAAAGTTGAATTACTTTCTCTCCTCTAGACTCTAACCAAACCTGTAATGTTAAGATACTAACGAATCCATGAATCTCCAAGAAAGGTTTCCCCAATATTTATGGCCATGCTACCCCATAACTCAGAGCTCCTACTAACCAACATCTTCGACAGACAGTGTGTTCCCAGGGACATATTATGGGAAATATTTATCCAAAGGAGACTGTCATTATTTCTTACTTGGATGGTGGCCCTGCCCATCCTTCCATAGTTTCTGGCAATTTGCTTGTGAACACTTGTCATCATACTTGTGTAGCATTGTAGCAAGACTTTATCAAGTGTTCAGTTGTGCTGGGCACAGATGGAGGCCAGAGGTTAACCGTAAATGTCTTCCTCAGTCATTCTCCACCTTTTTTTTGTGATAGGGTCCTCACTGAATCCGGAGTCAGGTAGACCGGCTGGTTAGCAAGCCCTATGATCCTCCATGAGTCACCTCATCCAGAGTCTTATGTGAATCCTGGGGATCTGAACTCAGGACCTCATACTTGTGCAGCAAACACTTTAACCACTAAGCCATCTCCCTGGTGCCCACACCTCCATTTATTGAAAGGAGTGAAGCATGTGAATCACCTGAGCTACTCTGCTTGCGCTGATATTTTCTCCCTTCTGAGAACCCAGCAGGAACACGTGCAGCCTTCTGATGGGGTGCAGTACTGGGAAAGGGGTGCCATGCCCTTCTCCTTCCCAGACTGCAGTCTGGAGCAAAAACTCAGCAGATCCAGGGGAGAGAGGCAAAGGGTCAGCAGATGACACACATCCACAGGCACACAGGGGAGGATTTCAGCTGCTTACCACAGTGATCCCCAAAACAAAAGAGAGGGGGGAAAGGACGGGAGGGTAGGAAGGGAGGAAGAGAAAGCAAAAATAAGGGGGGAGCAAAGAAAGAAGGAAAGAAGCATGGAGGGAGGAAGGAAGGAAAAAGACAGGAAAAGTGGGGGCAGGCAGGACGTGGTAAAGGAGAAAGAGTAAGTGAGGGAGGGAGGAAGGAAGGACAGAGGAGAAGAGTGATGGAGGGAAAGGAATAAATGAGAGGAAGAAAGGAATCAGCTGCCGCGTCTTGGGAACGCTCGCTACTGACTCGAGATCCTGCATTATTTGCGAAGCCCTTGCTCGGACACCTTTTGTTCAGAACTCAGTGGAAGGTCAGTGACTCCGAAGATTTTTCTCGGACAGTTCATCAACTGACCCTGAAAGGACTCATTCTGTGACCACGTCTGTTTCCCCACAGCAAGGACAACAGGTCTGTGGAACTCAAGCATAGCTGCCGGAAGGAATACACACTAGTGAGGGAGGCTCTGCCCACTGGCTCTCTGAGCAGATAGACTGTGCCTGTAAATAATCCCGCGCACTAACCAAGGTCCTGTCCGTGACCTCAGGAACCCTGTTGTGCTGTGCACCACACGGCTTTACATAATCAAGCCCTCTGAATATTTGAGTTTGATCTGTGCCAAGCACACTTCAGAGTGTCAGGTATTAGCAGTTCAGGAGATAGAGTGGTACTCACCTTCATTCACTCCCCAAATCACAGAACCTCTCAATGAACATCTTGTGTTCAGTGTCCTTGCGATTAAGGATGATGAGAAGTGATCTCAAATGACTATAGGTGAACTCAAGGCTATTACATGTGTCCCTCTACATGGAGTTCTTTTCTCAGCTGAGGTCCGAGTGAACCATGATCATCACTGAAACATGTTAAGTTCTTAGCCTGGAAGAGGAAGATGTGGCCAAGAACCAAGAAATGGGGGAAGTCTTCAGAAGCAAGGGAACATGTTTTCTGCTGGAACCCACAGTTGGAATCCACCAACACTGTAACAGTAACCCTAGGAGACCTGCGTTAGGGGACCTCTGGCATCTGAAAGGACAAGAAAATAAATCTGTATTGCTTTAGCCACCAATTTTCCAGCAATTTATTATAGCAACAATAAAAAATTAATCAAGGGGCTGGGGAGATGGCTCAATTGGTAAAATGCTGGCTCCGCCAACCAGAAACCATATAAAAAAGAGTCCAGTGTGGTGGAGCACACTTGTGATCCCATCATTGGGCAGGTCCCTGGGGCTCACTGGACAGCCTGCCTGCCTTTCATGCCACTGTGAAAACCTGTGTCAGAAAAACAAATAGATGACACCCAAGGAGCCAGACCTGACATTGTCCTCTGGTGTCCACACACACAGGTATACACATGCACACACAAATGAACCCAGCACTACCAACAGAAATCCTGCTCTGGTAGGCTGTTCTAATGAAATGCCCCATGTACATCATCGCCCTAATCCAAGGAACAACAAAGAGGTCCAGTGTCTCAGTGACACCAGGGAGATGGAACTTACACTCAGGAAATCAGATTCTGAGCCTGTGCTGAATCCATCATGTAATATCATGTTCACAAATGCCTTATGGAGAACTTGCTACGATAGTACATGGAGTCAGGCAAGATGTATACTTATGGTTCTGTTTTTCAGACACCTAGAGGGCTCACTGGGATAGAATTACCTTCCCCTCTGTGTCCCTGACCCATTCTTATGTGTGTGTGTGTGTGTGTGTGTGTGTGTGTGTGTGTGTGTGCCTGTGCCTGTGCCTGTGAAGAGTACAGGTCGACTTTGGGTGTCTTTCCTCAGGGACTAACCACCTTGTTTTGAGTCAGGGTCTCACTCTGGGCCAGATATTGCTAACTAGGCTAGGCTGGCTGGCTAGTGAGCCCCAGGAATCCATCTGTCTCTGTCTCCCCAGATCTTAGATTATAAGCATGTATCACTATGTCTGGCTTAAAAAATAAATCTTATTCATATGTATGCACGTATCTATGTTGGGTTACACGGGTCAATGGCTAGCACTGCACTGACTGAGCACCTTCCCATTTCTGGTGTCTTCACAGCCTGAACATTCCCCCAGCCCTGGCTTCTCTTGCTTCACTGACTGAGCATCTCCCCAGTCCTGACTTCTCCTTCAGTGACTGAATGTCTCTTCGGCCATGGCTCCTCCTTTACCTCACTGACAGCCCTGGAGACGGAGTCCCTGTATTCCCATGCTCTCAGCATCATTCTCTCTGTACATGGCTGGAGCAGTCCTCTCAGCTCAGTTCTTTGGTGTCGTTCGATGGTGCCTTGCATTCAGCTGTTTCCTCTCCAGTGTCCCATGGCACCCTGAACCATAATAATGAAGGTAGCCAAATCACCTCCTACTTTGGTGTCAATCAGTTTCACCTTTCTCATCAGGAAGCTGTTGTTTCTTTGCTATTCCAGAGATTGGGTCTCTTTCTAATATTTTCACCAGCATTAATGTCCTATGTATGTCAATCATGCGGAACCGGGGCTACACACGGCCAAGTACAGCTGGAATGCCAACCACCACAAAACTGCAGTCTTACTTAAAACCTCATGAGACTTTTTTTTTCGCAATTATTATTATTATTTTTTGTAACCTGACTGAACATTGTTAGATGACATTATTTTGTTACAATGTCAAAAGGTTAAACACCAGGGGCTGGAAGCAGTGTGACTCAGCACACGTTTGAGGACCTGAATTCACGTCCTTAGAACCCATGTGAAGCTGGACATTTTATTGCATTTCTGTGGCCTCTGTGAATTGTGTAAGGTGATGAGAAGTGAAGACAGGAGAAGCCCACAAGCTAGCTAGCCTGGCACATGCAACAATCACAAAGAGAACCTGTCGCAAACAAGGTGGAAAGTGAGGATTGACATCCAAGGATATCTTCTAACCTCTGCATGGAGGTCATGGTACATGCATGCTTGTACATGCACATGAGCATCATACAAAAGATTTTTTAAAAGGAGTTGGGATACCTCTCTGGGGTCCCAATGGACCCAGGTATCCTGGCAGTCCTTTCTCCTACATTCCAAGTGTTACATAGTATATTACAGAAGAACATTTCTAGAAGCACTTCGAATCTGGCCTCTGCTTAATGAGCCTACTACTTAGGTAAAGATCCCACCCAAAGCCAGTAATAATCCTGAGTCTTGCCCTTCTGCTCTGCCATGCTATAGTTCTAGAATGGCCCAGCATGCTAATTGAGGTGTTCTCTAATGCCAGGGAGCACTTGCAATAACAATGAATTAGAAGCAAAGCAAATGTCCAACAAAAGGGGATGCTTTAAATATAGCATGGCTCAGCTAGACTAAAGAGCCTTGAAACAGACACCGATGACTCAGGTGTGTTGGTGTGGGCAAGCTTCATAATTTATGTCATCACCATGGTTAGAAAACACACAGAATTCTCTGTGTATGTGTGTGTGTGTGCATGTGAATGTGTGTGTGTGTGTGTCTTTCTCTCTCTCTCTCTCTGTCTCTTCCTCTCTCTCTGTCTTTCTTTCTCTCCTCTCTCTCTCTCACAGACATACACACACACATTAAATGCGTATACTCAAACAGAGAGAGGAGAAGAAGTAAAATAGAGACCATGCAAAGCTGGGCAGCATAACTCATAGCACCACTCTGCCAGTATTTGCTGGCATTTGTTATATTTTGGGCTTTGATGTATAATTAATCATCAAATGCTCATTTCACACTGACGACTCATAAGGACACATGCAAGGGGCTCTGAGGAAAAAAGAAGCCCAGGGTTCCGAGTGACTTTATTAATTCCATTTCTTGGCGGCTGTTTGTTGCAAACTGATTGTGGGCACTCTTGAACACTCTAAAGAAGCAGCAAAGAGCAAGATGCATATGCCGTTGCCCCCAAGGTTTACACCAGAAAGGGAATGGAAGAGCAAAGGAAGAAAATGGCCAGTGCAGGAATGAGCACCAGTTTCAAAGTCTCTCTCATAATTTTCTGGAGTGTGACCTTTCCTAACATCCAAGTCTCCCAAGAGAATTTTTGCAAACTCTTACTCTACCTCAGCTGCCCAGAGACATGGCCCCTCCAAATGCTTGCATTTGTAAGAATTCATACTCTGAATATATTCTTTCCACTGACCTTTCGGTTTTCATTAAACAGATGCCAAGGCCGTCAGTCTATAGGTCTGTAGTGGAATGCACTAGCCTTCTGTTCTTGCTAAATTCGGCTTGCATATTCAAGCTGTTTGTGTCTATCAATCTAACCACCTGGCAGAAGCTGAGGGCAAAATTCCAGGATTGCACTGGCCTGTATTTCAAAGCTCGGCCTTGTGCTGCTGATACTGCCTTGAGTCACATCTTGACCAGATCCCTCTCAGTTACAGAGGGGACTGAAGAGGTGGATGAGCCTGGCTTACAGGAGGCCCATCATGAAACCAGCAGCTTTCCCAAGGCTGTGTCCCCATGTGGTAGGCAGCAGCAGTCCCCAAAGTGCCTTATTAGTTCATTGTCTCCCTGCTCAGATGTCACCGGCCATCTACCCTTTACTAAAACCATCAAGGTCATTGGGACACAGAGAGATCTAGTGCAGAAGGAAGCAGAAAAAGAGAAGTGAAAGGGCACTTGGCAAGGCAGGGCTGCCTGAGCCAGAGCTCTCTTAAAGAGGCCTCACTCTTGGATTAGGGATCAAACTATTGGTGTCAGAGAAAGGACAGGACAAGGTGGGGCACATGGCTACATATAAGACATGCCATACTTCCCTCATTCAACGTTTCCCTTCATGGTTCTCAGATACCTGGGGTCATATATAATCAGAAAATAATAAATGGGGTCTAAGGAGATGGCTAACTGGGTAGTATTTGCCACACAAGCATGAGGATCAGATTTAGGATCCCCCACACCCAGGTCGAGGGCCAAGTATCTGTAATCCCAGCACTGGTGGGCAAGGGACAGCAGCAAGTGCATCAAGAGGACTTGATGGCCAGCTGGTCTCACCAAAAGGGAGTTACAGTTTCAGTCAGAAAGCTTTTGTCAAAAATAAATAAACAAACAAATAAATAAGGTAGGCAGTGATAGAGGAAGACAACTGACATTGACCTCTGACCTACACACACACACACACACACACACACACACACACACACACACAAATTCACATACACACTGTATTAAATGGAAGATTTCAGAAATGAGCTATTTATAAGTTTAAGTTTTGAACAGGGTACTCCTGTGTCTAATGAAATCTCATGCCAACCCATCCCATCACACGTAGGATCTGAACCATCCCTTGTCCTATGTATCCACTCTGTATATACTACCCAACCACTCAGCACATACCATCTGCCTATCAGTCACTTAGCAACCTTCCCAGTTATCAGATCAATCACTGATGTGTTTCAATGCTTTGTATTGGTACCCCTTATTTTACCTAGTGGCCCCAAAGCTCCAGAGTAGGATGAAGGCAATTGAGATGCTCCAACACAAAGCAAGAAAGAGCTTTCTTTCGGAGAAAATGTGAAAGTACTTTACTTAATAATGAAAGAAAACATTACCTGCTGAAATTGCAGAATCACGATAAGACTCAGAGGCTAGTATTACTGCTTTCCAGTGCTTATTTTTTTCCTTTTTCCATTTTTAATGTGTATGAGTATGTATGTGTTTTTCCTTTGTGTATGTATGCATGTTTTTGCATGTGTGTTGGCGCACATGTGAATATATGTGCACATGCGCATGTGGAGGCTGGCAGTTGATGTCAGGAATCGTTCTCAATTATTTTTCTACCACATCCATTGAGACATGGTCTCCTGATCCAACCAGGACCTCAGGATTTGGCTAATCTTGCTAGTCAGCATGCTTAGGACATCCCTGTATCTGCCTTTTGAGGTTGGAATTACCTGACCCTTACATGGGTTTCTAAGAATCCAAACTTCAGTCCTCAATATGCATGGCAAGTGCTTCAACTTCTGATTCGTCTCTCCAGCCCTCCTGCGTTTAATCTGTAAGTCAGACTTTAAGATAAGTGTGGGTAGGAAGAATGTAGCATCTATACCTTAGCACTGGCAATGGTTTCAGGCATCCAGGGGGCTCTTTGGACCCACTGTAAGAAGAGGCCACTGTGAGTGAGCAACTCAGCTCCAGAAAGATAAAAATACTGTTTTGTGTTATGTGGCAGGTCTCCTGGTGGGCAATTTTTCTTCATCATATGTAATTATAAAATCCCACTTTCCAAGCCAGGCTTAAGTCTGTAATTCTAGCAACTCAGAAGACTGAGACTGGAGGCTTGCCATGAGTTCAAAGTTAGCCTAGGCTACATACCAGGTCATGGCTATATAACAAAACCCTGTCTCAAAAAAGAAAAGAAGATACAGGCTAGAGAGATGGCTTAGTCTGTAAAGCGATGCCCTGCAAATACGAAGAACTGAGTTCAGACCCCCAGCACCCACACAAAAGCCACAAGTGCACTTTTAATCCCAGAGATGAGCAGGCAGAGTCAGGACTTACTGGGCAGCCAGTCCAGCTGAATTAGTGAGTTCCATGTTCAGTAAAAGACACTGTCTCAAAATATAAAAGGTGAAGATCGTTGAGGAATACCCTTTACATGGGGGCTCAGAGATGGCTCAGTGAGTGAGTGTGCTCGCTACACAAGCAAGGAGGTCTCAGCTCAAATCTCCAGCACCCACGTAAAAGACAGGCACAGTCCTGCATGCCTGTAACCCCAATACTGGGGAACAGAGAGAAGTGGGAGCTCATTGGCCAGTCAGCCCAGTCAAAATACCAAGATCCAGGTTTACCAGCAAACTCTGACTCAAAGGCACAAGGCAGAGAGTGATGCAGGATGACATCTGATGTTCTCCTCTGCCTTGTGCATGGGAATGAGTAAACACACACACACACATAAAACAGAAAAGGAACCCAGTGTTGACACATATGTGTGCAAACACACACACACACACACACACACACACACACACACACACACACGAAGCAAATAAACAAGCAAGTTACCAAAACAAACTTCCCAAGCTGTACCACCTAACACTTTTACAGGTTTTGAAACCAAGTTTCAAGTTCAATAGGTTGCATGTAACCACCTTGTATGTGAGGCCAGCATGAATTCAAGTCTGTTGGGCCCCAGACATAAGACACAACCTCTTCCCTAAGTGCTAATACTTTATTCAGAAGTAGAAAGATAAACAGAAGGTGAAAACAATTGTTATGAAAAAATCTCAGAGAAAATAAAAGCACCTCCATACACACACACCCGGGATAGGAAACTCTCCGCATCAGGCAAGGGTTTCTCCTTTCCTTCTTGTGTGAATAGATTAAACTAATAGATTATGAGCATTATTCTTAAGCAACGTATATCAGGGTTGATGGGAGCCTGTTCTTGAAAGATAAGCTGCATATCAGTTCTGAGGGAAAATGAATTAAAATGCAAATCTCAGCATGTCCCCCATTGTGAGGCTACCTTTAATAGATATGTCTCCATGAATATATCACGGACAAAACTGTCACTGTGCATCCCAAGTAGATCCAACCAAGCTTCTGTGGCATTTCACTAAGGGTCAGGTTTGTAATTGGATTTTGCCATGGGTGGGGTTTGCAATTGACCTTACCCTTGACCCATCGTCTTTGCTACATAAGGAAAGCACAAACTGGACCCGTGGGTTCCCCTCTATCACCCCATTTTGAAGCAGGGGGATGATTGAGGACCAGAGGCTCAACTCCCTATAGAGCATAGGGCACCCCATATTTTCTACTTCCTAGTCTCAAGGGGAGGGGTACTCACTCAGAAGCCCCAAGACTGCTGATAGGCCTCTTCAGGAAGACAGCTGACTATGTGCCCATGCACAGGAGTAGAATGAAAGGGAAGCTTTCAACAGACTCTGTCTTTGGCCATCTTGAAATCGCTTTCTCATCATGATCAAGAGTCAGCACTGCCCCAGTTAGAGAAGCCAGGTCTTCAAAAGTTTGTCAGATTCCAAATAAGGAGTGATGCCACACGTAAACCACAGCAAACAAAATACCAGACAGCTGGGAGAGCAGAGGAGGCATCAAGGACAGCAGCAGCCACCACATCACAGTAAAAGACAGCCAGATGGGGCTGCAGAGATCGTTCAATAGGTAAAGTACTTGCTGTGCAAGTGTGAGGAGCTGACTTTGGATCCCCAAACTCACAGAAGAATCAGAAGAGGTAGAGCTGTCTGTAATCAGGCTCTCCTACAATTAGATAGGAGTGGAGACAGCAGAGTCCCCAGAAACTAGCAGGCCAACTAGCCTGGTTTATACAGAGAGGATGAGACCATCTCAATCACGGTAGAAGATGGGGTGGGGGACTGACAGCTGAGGTTGTCTTCTGAACTCCTCACATGTGCTGTGACACATGCGCGTGCGCGCACGCACACACACACACACACACACACACACACACATACCAAAGGGAAAAAGCAACAGTCAGATGAGGAACATGGGAAAGGGCTGTGGACTGGGGCTGGTAGAAACAGTGTGTAAGGGAGGACCGCGTGTGCTATGACTTCAAGATGAGGTAGAGACAGAAAAGGCAATGAAGATCAAGCAAATTTCCAGAACCAACTAGAACCACCTAGAATGCAGCTAGGCATGCTGAGCAGTAGCAATATGTGGTTTGGCCCTTGCTAGCCAACACCCTTTGTCTTGGTAGTGACAGTGTGATGGTTAATATTGATTGTGAACTTGATAGGATCTAGAATCAACTAGACAAGCCTCCAGCACACCTGTGAGGGACTATCTAGATTAGGTTAACTGAGAAGGGAAGACCCAGTTTAACTGTGGATGATACCATCCTATGGGCTGAGGAACTGGAGAGAATAAAAAGGAGAAAAGGAGCTGAGCACCACCATTCATCGCCCTCTGCTGCCTGGGGGCAGATTCAAGGTGGCCAGCCACCTCAGGGTCCTCTTACTTAGACTTCAGATTATGTGTTTGAGTTGGGTCCTGGGCATTCGGATTCTGAATAAGAAAAATAGTGTTTAGAGTCAACATGTTCAGCAGGATGGAAAGGTGGGGAGGGAGGTGCAGGCAGCTTGTCAGGAGGTTGGTGTCAAATTTCAAGGTCAGCTACTTTTCTTGAATAGTCAGCTAAGATGTTTTCTACTCTGAGTCACTGAATAATAATAATGAGAACGAGAAAAAGGGTAAGAGGAGGAGGAAGGAGGGAGGAAGAAGAGAAGGTATTGGAAAGAAAAAAAACGCAGAAGAGGAGGGGCAGGGGGAGAAAGGAGGCAGGAAGAGGCAGCCTACTCCAGGACCACTGGGACAGGAAGATGAGAGGACCCGCCATCTACAGAGATTGCTCCCTGTACCTGTGTGTGAAGCAAACACAGACTTCCCAGAAGAAATACAGCCCACTACCCTCTCCCACCGGATCAAGTCACTGCTGAGGGCGTTCTGGGAATCCCAGAGTCTGAGTTTGCTCTCATCGTTTTTTTCATACATTGATCCATTGTACCAATGGCCTCTCTCTCCCTGCACCTGAAAGCTCTCATTTACCTTCCACAGGTAAGTGACCAGACAGCTGAAAGTTCTCTTAAATAATCCCTACTTACCAGCGAGCCTCGGAGCCACACCAAGGAAAGGGGAGTGTTTCAACCATGAACCATTTCATTCCCGCATGCATGGCGTGGTGCGCATTCACAAGTTCACCTGCATAGACATCTGACAAGTTCGGGGCTAAGGCCTTGTGTTTTAGGGAGACTGCCACGCAGCAGTGTGGCAGCCAAGTTCTAACACGTTGAAAGGAAAATCCACCAGGGGGCAGACTTGCTATCTCTATGGGCTTTTGAAGCGCTGGGAAGGGAATACTGAGCTGGTACCATCAGCTACTTCTTGAGCCCTGTTTCCTCTTAGGGTTTTAACGTGTTCAATAATGAACCCTGTAAATTATGGCACAGGCGTGCCAGGACTATGTCGTAAGTAGTTTTGGTGTCTATAAAGGAAGTTTGAGAGATCCTTATTTTCAACCCCAAATAGGTAAATATGAAAAGAAACAAGAGTGAGCTGTTATTGGCTGAGCACTTTCTCCACATCCAGCCCTTACTCATCATTATGGATCATCATCACTGTATTCTTCTTCAGAATAATGTTGACAAGGAGGACAAGTTATCCCACCACTCAGGAAGCTGAGGCAGGAGGACTCCTGTGAGTTCAAGATCAATCTAGGTACACAGCTAGTTCCAGGCCAAACAGGGCTACATAATAAGAGGATGGATGGAAGGGAAGGAGGGGAAGGGGACGAGGTTCCTATGACATTATTGTCCTAATTGAGCAGTTGAGGAAATAGGAAACAAGGCATCTTGCTAATGTTTCTAAGATCACCCAGCTAATCTTTGAAGGTCAAGAGTCTTGGGGTAAATAAACAATCTAGACTCCAAGTCTTCAAGGACAGCAAAAACATATCCAAAATGATTTATTTAGTATACACATGAGCAATAATAAGCCTTTTCATTTATATTTAGACTTATTTGGCTGACGGCCTATTTTCTTCTTCAACCTTCACTTAAGATCCTGTAATAAATATGCGACTTTATAAATGTCCATGATCTGACATAGTATTTAGCATGGCATGGCAGTAAACATTTCCAGCACACTGACATCCTTCTTGTGAGAAGTACCAGCAAAGAGTTTATATGCAATTAGAACATTTTAATATGAAAGTAATAAAAATAAGGACTTTGTGGAAAATGTCCCTCTTACCTAGTGTAGAAATTTTAGAAATGTAATGCTCCTCCAGAAAGAAATAATATGCAAAGAATAATCCCAGCACCTGGAGAGATAATCCTTAGAATTCTAACTTCATCTATAATTATTTACAATATGAGCAAGTTCATGGTATAAAAAAAGTAGTCTAGGCATCAGTATTAAATATAATTTGGCAGATATATATGTATCTGCCTGGCTTTGAAAACAGACATAATCTCACAATAAATAATTTCCTCTGGATTCCAAAGTCCTTTGATAATGACTAGTCAGAGAATAGAAAACACAATAAGGAGGTGACTCTGACAAGAACTAGGCTTCTCACTGCTTCCTTAAACTGGCACTTTTATAATTATTCCCCTTGTGTGTAAGGTTTAAGCAAAAATATTTCCCTAGGCACACCCCACACCTCCTCAGTGCAGTAGACTCAGGTTAAAATGTCACCTCAGCCTGGCATACCAATTGCATACCCATCATGGTTTTGAAATCTACTTAAAACATATGCTTAAAATAATATATTCTCCTGGGTTAGGGAGATGGCTCAGCCAGGAAAGTGTTTGTTGTGACGGCATGACAAGATGACTTTAAATACCTAGAACCCATGTTAAAAGCTTGATGTGATGTAGGGGGCAGAGAAATGGCTCAGCAGATAAAGGCATGTGTTGCTTGAGACCTGGGACCCAGGGGGAGAATTGAGTGGTTATCCACTGATCTCCACAGGCATGATATGGCATGGCCATACCCTCCCCCCACAAGAAAACAATCACGTAATTTTTAAAGCCATCAGTTAAGAGGCAGAAACAGGAGGATCCTTAGAACTTGCTTGTAAGACAGTCTAGTCAAATTTGGTGAGCTTCTGTTTCAGTGCAAGATCCTCTCTCATAACCTAAGGTGGTGGTGACTGAGGAAGACATCAGACTTCAACTTTGGCCTCCAAATGCACGTGTACATATGTGCACACACTCCCAGTGCACATACACACATACACACAACATACGTTCTAATGAATAACTTGGTAAGAAAAAAATAGTAGCCAATTAAAGTCTCTCCCAAAGAAATTTCATAGGGTCTATACTGCAAGATGCTTGAAAACCAAGTAGGCAGAATGAGTGAATGATGTATCTCAAAGCTAAGACACAACTGATTTCTCAAGCTTAGATACCATCCAACACCAGCAAAAGAACGCAAATTAATATATAAAAATCAGCTATAAAATGAAGAATCAGCAATGTGTCTGATATATTGAGTCCTGGAATGTTTTGACTGCTGAAGTATTTAGTATAATCAAGGGCCTCAACAATAGCTGAGAACCCTCATGCAAAACAGGATTCCTTCATGCAGAATAAAATGCATAAGGGAAATGTGTTTTACCTTGCTACCAAAAGCTGCTTGGCTTAGAACATTTCTTGTGTATGTGCATATATGTTGATATATGTATGCATCTACACGTGTATATGTGAATATTGCCTACATGTGTGAAGACCAAAAGTCAGTGTCAGATGTCTTTCTCAAATGCTCTCCAGATTATTTTTTGAGACGGAGTTAACCTAGAACTGACCAATTCACTTAAACTGGACAATCATTCCCCACCTCCTCAACTGAGATTACAGGGCACACTGCTGGCTGGTTTTGTTGCTATTGTTTCCATGGGTTCTGGGGATTTGAACTGAGATCCAGAGGCTTGCACAGCAATCACTTCACTGACTGAACTATTACCCCAGCCTCTAGTTTAGAATTTTTCTTAAACTACTCAAAGAAACAAACAAAGAAGCAAACAAAGAAGGAGAAAAGACAAGAAAAGAAGAAAGGACAGTCTTGATACTATATTGCCTTCAGGAATAGTCTTACTCCACTTCTGCTGACCCAAAATTCATTTACAGAACATTCTTTCCCCTAGGGAGGAGGCCTCCCATTGCAGAGATACACTCACAGGCATCTTTATGTTCAGCCCTGGTTCAGTCGCAATTGGCACCCTATCTTCTCAAGGCCTGACTATAGCCAGAACTGCTATCATAGCACGAAAGTACACTTTCCAGCAGGTGTCTTTCACCACTGGAAACACTGGTATCACTTGGTGGAGAGTGAGGAAAGACCTCATAAAGCTTCCATCTGGCGCAGCATCCCACTGGAAGGAATCTATTTTCCCCTGCCCTTCACTCCCTTCCTGGAGCAGATGGTCATTGCTACTTGTTATAAAGATGAACCAATCACTGGAACATGAATGCCAGAACATGCCTGGTACCTACAGCCTAAACTATGAATTCTGTTCTTTAGCAATCTCCATTGTCTGATTCTCACACTTTTAACAAAGGGCTTTTCATTTGTGTAATGGTTTTTATACTAATGCTTCTTAACAACTCATAACTGAAAGGTCAGACTTCCACAGAGGAGCTTGAGCAGGGAGCACAAACAGGAGTTTGTGAAGGCTGGGGATCACATCCCAGCTCCTCAGCCTCTGAAAGTTTATTTGGCTAGAAAGCACATACTTACTGCCTCTTTTGTTTCAACCTATTTGAAGCTCATTGCTAATGATTAGGACTTGACAGAGGACTCTCAGAAGAAAAATATCAGTAATATTAACACAAAGCAAAGTGATTTCAATCTTGAATGAGACAAATCAGAAGCGTGGTTTCTCCAAAATAAGCCAGATGGTCATGGAGGACAATAGTGTTTCCCCAACATCTTGAAAGCAATGGGCTCCAGGCCTTTCAAAGATGATCTTCACCATAAATGATGTTGAACATCAGTCACTTAAAGGTCACCATGAAGAGCAGATGACAAGCCCTTCCTTTTGAAACATTGTTTGAATGTCTATGTTCTGCCTGATTCATTAACATCTATGAGGTTTCCTCTGTAGTACATAATCTCTCCTCAACTCATGTGGGATGTCTCATTAGGCAGCTGCCCCAGTCAACAGAGTAGACAGGGAGCAAGATGGGTGATTGATAGAATGATGACTTCTACATTCATTTTGTATTAGTCCATTTTCTACTACTATAAAAAATACTGGAGGCCAGTTAGTATATAGAGTTTTATTTGGCTCATGATTCTGAAAGCTGAAGAATCCAAGAGATGGAGCCGCCATCTGGCTAGTATTTGGCAGGGACTTTTGTACTGCAGCTCAGGTTACCTTCCTTTTTATAAAACCATTGATACCATCCTGGGCGACCTCCTATCACAAGACTGAACTTATCATCCTCATCTCACAATGACCCCACCTCCAAATACCATTGGCATGTGAATTCGGGGACACTTCTAATACATGAACTTTGCAGGAATATATCATATTTATTTATTAATTTCTTATCACCCAGATAAAAAGAAAAGCCACAGAATAAAGCCAAAGATATATAGCTCATCAAGTTAACATTCCAGATTTGAAAAGGAATGAGGAGGATATGAAATGCAGATGACCAAGGGGCAAATGTTCAAATTGCCATGAAATAGGGTCACATGGAGACAAGGATCTCTTCTAGACTGAGTGGTCAGAGGAAGATTCTTCATAGAAATGACATGAGGTTGAGGTTTCGTGGAATTTTGGATTTGATGTTAAGGTCAGGCCACGGGTGGAGGCATGACTCAGCAGTTAAGGAATGCTCTTAACAATACTGCTCTTGCAGAGGACCCTGAGTTCAGTCACCAGTACTCAATCTAGGTAGGTCATAGTCACCTGCAACTCATCTCCAAGGGCTCTGACACCCTCTTCTGGCCCCATGGACAGTTTCACTCCTGTACACATAGCTCCACACGTGCATACATACACATAGTAAATGAAAATAAATCTTTAAGAATATCAAGGCAAGTCTTTCTGGGATGTATCAGCAAGTACAAAGACCCATGAAGAGAAGCAAGGTTGGCTTAGAAACAAGGACCAGAGTGGTAGGAGGTAAAGTAACAGAAGCATCAAGAACAAAGCCAAAGAGGCCTCGCAATGAAGATGAAGACTTTGGCTTCTGTTCTTGGTATAAAACAACTGGGAAGAGACATGATTTGATAAACATCTCTAAAGCACTACCCGGGCTGGATATCAGGACCATTGCCAGAAGAACAGGATTGTGAACATCTGAAATAATGTCCTAAGGATGATGTTTATCCTAACATGGTGACTCTGAAGGAGATGAAAGGTGAGCAAGGAAGAGCTTCCAGAACTTGCTAAGGACAAGATATGGTAGATGGAAACTGACTGAAGAGAGAGATTGACTCCTTACCTTTGGGCAGAACTATAGTGAAAGCATCTTCAGCAAGAGCACGATGAATCTTAAAGGCATTGTACTGATCTAGAGGTGGGCTGTGGCTTCAGCAAGGCACAGATTCCATGACTGAACTCCAGGCACTTCTGCCCACAGTTGCTATAGCTCTTTGTGACCGACAAGAGATATTGATTCAATACTTAATATCCTTTTCCTGGCACTCTGAAGGAGCAATTTTACTTTCTATAGCCACACCACGTCAGGCTTCTATTTGTCTTATTGGTTTCTGTGGGAAGCAAGGGGAACCAAATCACATTCCTGCCAGAATGATAAGGAAATAATAAGGCAGAACCTCAACAAGAGAGCTCTTGAGAACTGCTGGAAATCGAGGTGAAGAGCCCCTTCGTTATGTATCATTCTTGATACAAACATGGATTTCATCATTTGTATGGGATCTGGAAGGGCAAAGAGAGACAAAGGGAACAACAAGTGCTTACTGGATATCCAACATGAGGCACACATTGCACTGGACACTGGAATCCACTGCTCTCTCCTCTTGCACTTGTGGTTCTCTGTCAGAAACAATCTTCAAAGGGTCCCCATAGTCAAAGTAAAGTCACAAATGTAATGAAATATTTTGGATTTGAAATGTCCTCATAGCAAAATCAGATCGCCAGCCTGACTGTGCCAATGGAAGATGGTAGAAACGTTGGGAAGTGGAGCCTACTTGGGACAAAAAAGGACATTGAAGGCATGCTCTTGAAGGATATATTGGTTAATTAACTCCTAATTAACCCCTTCCTCTCCCTCTCTTTGCTTCCCAGCGCCCACAAGGTGAGCAGCTTTTGTTCTGCCACATGCTTCCCCGCATAATGCTTTGCCTTAACACAGACCCAAAGTAGCAGTACCAGGTGCCTACGGTTTAAAACTATAAAGAAGAATAAATCTGTTCTCCATTTAAGATGTTTATCTCAGTTACTTGGACACTGCAACGGAAAATTAACAAATGCAGACAGCTGGTACTAGACATGGAAATGTGATTGTGACTGTATTTGACAATGTGACTCAGAAGAAAGTCAGAAATCATAGAGATGCAAGTTGGAGAGAGTCTAAAATGTTTGAAGCCATGACCAACAGATGACATTGGGTGGGCAGGGAGGGTATCAGAAGAGCAGAATACTGACACACATAGACAGTGACAGCAAAGTTCAAGAGGGTCCATGAAGGAATAAAGACACTACTGGTTCTTAGATTAGATGCCCCTTTTGTTACCTTCTGACAAAGAACTGGTCCACGTTTTGTCTATGCCTTGAGGCTTCATGTGAGGCTATATTGAAAAGTAACAGACTGATTTATCTGACAGATGAAATTTCAAGACAACACACTATTCGGGTTTTAGCATGGGTGTGAGTGGCTGGGTTTTGGTCAGATTTATAGTGGGAATCCAGAGCCAAAAGAAGATAATAAAGTTTCTGAAAACTTGCACATCACCCAGTGTTTTATATAGTCTGAAGGAGGAACAATAAACCTACTTTGGGTTTTGAATGAGTGAGTTTATTAAGTATACAGCAAGTCAAAGTAAAAGAATAAACAGCAAGAGATAGATGATGGGTAGGTAAATAGGTAGATAGATTAGACAGGAAGGAAGGAAGGAAGGAAGGAAGGAAGGAAGGAAGGAAGGAAGGAAGGAAGGAAGGAAGGAAGGAAGGAAGGAAGGAAAGAAGGAAGGAAGGAAGGAAAAACAGGTAGCAGAACATCAAGTCAGGCACTCACAACTTCTAATAAAACAGGACTGGGGAGTTGAGGCCATGGGCTGGAATTATAGTTGATCTTCCTCTCCATGGCTGAGCTTCCCATGGCTGAACTTCTAGCTTCCCTTCCCCACCATAGTCATTTTTATATCATGCAATAAACAGCAGCAACCTGTGTAGGAAATGGTTTGTCTTCTAGAACTTCTCAAGGGTTGTTTTACTGTTCTCTTCCCTTCTTGTCACAGAACTGTCAGGGCAATCTTGAGACAAACAATTTGGGATCTGAAATGGGGAAAGGACCAAACCCACTTCCAGATGTCAAACGTCATATGACAGTTTACCAGATCACAGTTTATCATGACAGTATATGTAACACCCAGAAAAAGAACAAAGTTAATGTCATGGATAAAAAGACTCAGTTATTAAAGAAATCTGATCATTAACAACAAGCAAACACATTGAACTGGGAAAATAGTAAAAATTCCTTAAGAGCCTCTGAAAATTCAACATCCCCAACCATCATAGGCTCAAAAATCTTCTTTGAGAAGAAAGATCCAGGGTGCCCTGCACACACAGGGCCACCTAGGGAATTGTCTCCTTAGGATCCATTTCCCTGTGTTCAGTCATGGAAGTTCCCAGAGGCTGCTATAGCTTAGGATGGAGCAAACCCTGTTGGTAGGGTTCATGCTTGCAGCGTGGCAGAGCTGGTGTGGCAGGCCCGCAACACGCAGGAGTTAAAAGGTCACGCAGACACAAAGAGTGCTATAAGCAATATCTAAACCATATGGGAAAGGAGGATTGTCTGAAGTGAACCTACACTACTTTCACAAAGAGAAGGCAAGATGGACACTCAACATCCATCAGGAAAATCCACCTTAACTGCTATGTATCAAAGGCTGGAGAGATGGCTCAGCAATTAAGAGAACATGCTGTTCTTCCCTAAGACCTGAGTTCAGTTCCCAGCACCCATGTCACATCACTCACAACTGCCTATAACTCTAATTCTAGTGGATCTGACACCTTCTAGCCCCTGTGGGCACTTGCACACACGAGGCATGCACACACAGACATACCCATATACATATTTTTAAAAAATGCTATGCATCAGACACAATTCAATACAATGCTTTCAGTAGTGTGGTACAGCCCTGAGCCTGTCTGAGTCAGTCTTTTAGTGAATGTGGGTGGATTGAAATGAAGGCAGTGAATTGCGAGTGATGTAACTCCAGCATCAGATGGCTGTGAATAAGACTCTGAAGTTCAATGAGGTTCAGCTTGTTAGTCAATAGTGGCAGGAATCATGTCTCCTTATACCAGTTGCTACATGCCTGTGAGGCATCTTGGGTGTTCAGTCATAAAGACTCTCATTTGATTTTATATAAAACCCCAATTTGAATTTTATTGGAACACTTATACATGATTACCTTTCAGTGAGACTTGCTGTCATTTAGCTGTAATGTTCCAGCAAACGGAAGGTTGCTTTTCTCCTCCTTTCAAGTTGTTAGTTTCATTAAGCAAATATTTGTTGAGCAAATCTTTTGAGTTTAGCACTGTGGGTGCGATGAGGAAAACGCAGAGTCCCTACCTAAAGCAACTGACTTGAAAACAGTTTGTCCTTTGTGTTAAAGAAGTTTATGGTCTTGTTTTCTTCATTTAAGAACTGTTTTCTCTACAGTTATCTAGGCATGGGGCAATGACAGGCAGATGCCTTGGAACTTGAATTTTAAGATTGGTTAAGGCTTCTATGCAAACTGAAGTTCATTATGTTCCCCTTTACAAATAGGACATTTGTCTGGGTCACGTGCTTTTTCTTCAATGCTTACCATGGATGTTAGTCAGCTTCCTATTGCTGAGATAAATTGAAAGGAGGGAGCTTTATTTCAGATCATGGTTTCAGCCCGTTTTCTTCTTCCTGTCACTTTGAGCTGCTGATGAAGCAACACAGCAGGTTTTTACTGGGAAAATGCTGCTTACCTCCTAGCAAAACAGAGAGAGGGAAAGAAATGGTCCAGACTCCCACGGACACATTCTCACTGATGTACTTCTGCAAATAAGGCCCTACCTCCTAAAGTTTCTACCACTGCCCAGCGGTACTAGCTCTCTGTGCCCCGGTAATTCAGATATAAATCATAACATTTTGCTCTTTCCCTGGTACTCAAAGACTCATGTTCGTGCAAAATGAATTTAGTGCATATGTAAGAGTCCCCAAAGTCTAGAAATTCCAGCTTTGCCTTAGGTCCAAAATCCACCCTGAGACTCAAGGTGAACGTGTACCTGTGAGCCGTAACAAACAAACAAAAGCAGAAACCAAACAAGCAAAAAAAAAAAAAAACCTTAAAAAGTTATATATTTCTAAAGTATAATGACACAGGGCTGAGATTCCCATTACAGTAGGGTTAGAAAGAAAGGATTGGGTCAAAGCAAGACTGAAACCCAGCAGGACAAATACTCAACCCTGTCATTCCATGAGATATGAGTACAGTGGCTTCAGCAGCTCCTCCCTTGTGACTTATCTAGCCTCAGCTCCTGTGTTCTTTCTTGGCTGCTCCTGGCCACCCCTGGGGGCTTCCCCCAGCCGAGATGCTGCATGCCTGGCGTCCCATAGTAGTTCTGACTTCACTGGCGAAGTTTCACATAGAACTCTCTTAAGAACTGCTTGTGGGGACTTTGTCTTTTAAGGTGGTCACACGATCAGCCCTGCCCAATCAGTGCATCTCAACTTAACTTTCTGTCCTTGGTCGTAGGCTTAGAGATGGATACACCACTGAAATCTACCCAATGTGACCTAAACTTGGTGTATTAATGTAAACTATTAGAAAAAGATAGGTTTCTTTTCACTGAGGTTCACAAAGATGGCAAGATATAAATCAAAGTCATCAATATTCATTGAGTGAAACCCACTTGGTGATAAATATAACAAAAGGGAGGGTATGCCTATGAATTAATCAAACCAGTAAATTAAGGTATTCAATATGTAGTTATATACAAATTGCATATTATGTATAAATTATGTATATAAATTAAATATACAAATTAATTAAGCATTGCTATAGTTTAAATTTGAAGAGTCTCCTGAGGCTTGGTCCCTAGCCTGTGGCACTAGTAAGATGTGGTAAAACATTTAGGAAGTAGAGTCTAGTGGGAGGAAAATGGGCTGGGGAGATGGCTCAGTGGGGAAAGCACTTGTCACACAATCTTAAGGATGTGAGTTCAAATCGCCAGAACCCATAAAAAGCTGGGTAGAAGAGCAGTTGTCTGTAACCATAGAGCTTCCACAGTGAGGTGTGAGGCAGAGATAGAATCCTGGACGCTCATAGGCCAGTTAGCCAAGCACACACATCAGCAACCAATACAAGAGAGAACCTGTCAGCATACTTTGGACACAAGACTTGGAGCAATCAACCTATAAGTGACCTAGAAGCCTCTTCCCTGAAGACTAGCTCTCATCGTATTAGAAGATACTATGCAAGCTGCCAATGGAGAAATTGATCAATGGTTGTACCCAGTTGCAAAGCCAAATAAACACAACTGGCCCAGCAAACTATCCCTATTGGTGCAGTAGTAGCACTTTTATTTTAGGAGTAATCGACAGCTCTCTAATTGGCCTTAAGGCTCATTTAATGGGGGGAGATTCATATGTGGTACTGTAGACATAGCCAAATACACATAGCTGGAAAGTTCACAGATCCTAGAGAAAAACGCATCTGTCACATCCCTACACCAATGTAACTCCTTACTGTATTAAACATTTTTTTTATATTTACAGACAAGTGTACTTCTCACCATTCACCAAAAAAATTGTTTCTTTTGCAACAGATGGAAACTATTACAGAGTTTCACAATTGGTCAAATGCAGAGAATAAGTATCTGTGAGATGCCTGCCCCTAAATGACACATCCACAATGCAGCCTCTATACCTAAATCTGAGAGAACATAGAGGAATAGGGAGCAGAAAGGAGATCAATGTTTCTCTCAGCTCTCATCAGAAAAAATAAAACATAAATAAATACCCTTGCAGAGCATATTCGAACCCTGGTCCCTCCTCCCTGTGTCCCTCTTCCCTCTCCTACCCTCCTGGATCTCTCCCTCTCTTTCCTGGTAGTCATAAGATGCATGGCTTTTCTCCAAAACATACTAACCACCATGATACTTGGGCTCATCTTGGACCCAAACGAACAGCGGTAAGTCATCACAGACTGAAATCTTTGAAATCACTGTTCACAAAGAAACCTTTCCTTCTTTAGTATTTTGTCAGCATTTTGTCACAGGATTGAAAACTGAATAATGGAAACCTCTGGGGTGTAATTCAGGGGTAGGTGGATATATGGATTTATTTAAAAAAAAAAAAAAGTAGACAAAAGGAAATAACAAACGGGAAAATCCAGATGGCCAAGGAGAGTTTCCAAAGTTGGTCAGCAAAAAACACAGAATGCCCAGCTTGACTTGAATTTCAGACGGATAGCAAAAGCATTGACATTGGTGAACTCTCATAGAACATTTAGCCCATAGTGACACGAATTAAAAATTAACTGTATTTGACTTAGTTTTCTGTATCTTATCTGACAATCCTCAGGCCAGAGAAGTAGTAGATTATCTTTCTGAACCCAGCTGGGCCAGGATGTGTTACATGCTGTGAAATTGTGCCATTCATCATCTCTCCCATTAATGGTGACTTTTAAAACAGAACAGTTGGGACTGGACAGATGTCTTAGTTGTTAAGAGCATCAGTTGCTCTTACAGAGGTTCTGGGTTTAGTTTCCAGCACTCACACAGTGGCTAACAATCATCTATAACTTGAGTTGCAGGGCATGCAGCACTCTCTTCTGGCTTCTACAGGTATTGCACACATGGGTGCACTTACATAAATGCAGGCAAAACATTCACACACATATAAATAAAAATAAATAAAATGTTTTAATTGAGTACAATGTCATCTTGGGCTACATCACAATTTGGAAACCAACCTGAGCCACATGAGACCCTGAGCAGACAACATTTAAAAGTAAACACCAGAACTGTTGTGAAAAGTCTTTCCCTAGGGGAGATGTGGACAACATCTACTCCTTCCTCCAAGGTTCTAACAACAAACCAAAGTAAAATTCCAATAGTGTTCACCATGGGGAACCAATGAGTTTATTGGGTTTAATTAAAGAGCATAGGTGAGGGACTCTAAAACATTGGTAACTCCAAAGCAACCCCACTGGAAAGTCTACACCAAGTGTGGATAATGGCTTCCCCACAGTGGCATACATAGAACCACTTCCCCTAGTCTTTCCCAGCCCCTACAGTTTAGCCCTACCCCTAGAACTAGAGGCCATGTATAATTAAGGCAGATTGGCACATAAATGTCTGGGAGGTGGCTGGAATACCAGACATAGGTTCAATCAGCAGTCTACAAGCCCAGTCTTGAGGCACTCTTGCAAGTAGGCATTGCTGATTTCAGGATGAGGGTGGCAGTTTGACTGGGAAGATACTATCTCACAACAAGAACACAAATAAATCACATAACCCTCAAATGTGTCTGGATACATATATTTTAGAGTCCACAGTGGATTTAAACAAACATCCTCCTTATCTCACACACAGGAAGACTCAGGGAAATATGGCAACCCAGGTTAGGTAGGACAGTGGTAGTTAACACCCATAAGGAAGGTCCTGGATTCTTCTCCCATCCTTGGTATGCCCCAGCTTGCCTGCTGCCTTCTTCCACCATTGCTTTGGGATTTGAACACCTTGCCACATAGTCATGTTGGAAGACAGGCTTTGCTTATTATTTCTGATGGTAGCTTATGAAATCTCTTAAACGTCCCCTCAGCAGAATCCCTGTTTCCCATAGAAAAAATAAAATCCACCTTAGAAAATCCCCTGATATGAAAATGTCCTATAATTAGACAAAATGTCCCATCACTGTTCAAAGCCAACCATGATACACATGATGGGACTGCAAAAGGCTCCTGGCCTTTTAACAAAATCTTTTGTTAGTGGAGTGGACGGCAAGGTAAGGACTAGCCATGGCATATGTGAGCTGAGGTTTCTAAATCCCCGTGTCCCAGGAGGCAAGCAAAACTCCTATTAGTCAGGACATGGGGGCACATTTATTTTTAAAGATATTCTAAAAAAAAATCTGGGCTAGAGATTGGTAGATTGCTTGCCAAGAATACATAACACCCTGGGTTTGATGTTCAGTATATCATAAAGCCAGAGCTTACGACACACACCTATAATCCTAGTACCTGGGAAGTGGGGGCAGGAGCATGAGAAGTTTAAGGTCATCCTTGGCTATATGGAAAGTTCAAGGCCAACCTGAACTATCTGAGACACTGCCTCAAAGAATTTTTTAAATGGAGAAAAAAGTAGGAACTGAAGAACTGGCTCAGTCCTTAAGAGCACTTAGTGATCTTTCAGTGGACCAAATTTGGTTCCCAGCACCCACATGGCAGCTAATATCCATCCTTAACTCCAGTTCCAGGGGATCCAATGCTTCTCTTCTGGCCTCCTCACACACCAGGAATGCACATGGTGAACTTACATATATGCAGGCAAAAGACTCATAAAATTAAAATAAAATCTCTAAAAAAATAAGTGGGATCTTAAAATGTAAGATTTAAAAAAATTCAATTACATAAAAAGATATTCTAGAAAATTAGCTGGATTAATGAAATGAATCCTAGCTAAAGGCAGACCTGAACCTGAACCCTACTTTGGTTCTGTGAGCAGAAGCAGGTCATAAGTCCTGTCATTTTATTCTGCCCAGGTTCCACTTTTCAAAACAAAGACCAGTGCCCCTAACTGTGGGTAGAGGAGAAGACGAAGTGACCTCACACAGGTCAAGCATTCATTAGTAAGCCAGCCATATGGTACATTCCTAGCAATGGCCGTTAACATCATCCAGAAAGACTTAGCCAGAAAATAATGGCAGTGTCTTTCCAAGTGAAAAACAATATGGGCTCTTGTTTAAAACAAGTGAGTTCCAAAGATAGTGGGCACTGCTAATTCCTCCAGGGATGCCCTCATTCCTGGGCACTTGTCTCCTTCCCCTCAGGCTCCAGAGGTAACACTCGGAGCCTGAGTCTGGACCAGGGGATTTGGAGTGAAGAGTCAGTTACAAACTGATTCCTGTTCTGTTTGCTTTGGGAGCCTGATGTTATTTCATATGAGCCATGGAGCAGCTGGCAGAGGCAATATCTTCTGATCACTGCTGATTTGGGATGTTTCTTAACCAGTAACTTAGAGGTTAAGAGTCCTTTCTTCCATGACCAAGTCCTTAAAATGGGTTATACGAGCAAGAGAAAGCTCCCTTCTGGATCATAAAACTCAGGTGGGACATTCCCAACTCTGTTTATGCAGCAGCTGGCCCTCTGGCCCTCTTGTCTCATTCCTAAATCTACGGTCCAGACCACCAGGATAATTTCTCCCAATTGCCTAGAAACTCCCAGATATCAAGCCCTGAATGGCACAACATCCTCTCATTATAAAACCAACATTCCATGTCTTAGTTTCCTATGGCTTGCCTCAAAGTTCCCTTTGAGGGCTATAGAGCAGATCATGAGAGTCACTGAGCAGGACTCTCCCTAGCCTCCAAAACTTCAAGCAGACAAGCTGCTGCCTATCAGAGGGTAAGGACATTGAGAATAATGTTTACCTCTCAGACACTCCAAATTCCTAGAAGAGTAATTAGCTAACATTTTTCTTTGCTCAACCATGCATCACATCTCTTCCCTGACATTTACATCTACCCCCTTAGCCTCCCTCCTCTTCATTCCAACATCAATATCAGACACCTGCCCAGGGAAATGAACAGCCGGAAAGACAGTGTCTAAGAGAGAGCACATGGCTTGTACAGTCAAGGGCTTTCTGTAGAAGCATGTAGCGCTAAGCTTGGATTCTCAGTACCCACACAAAAAGATGGATATTGTGGCACACACCTGTAATCCTAGAATTGGGGAACTGGAGACAGGAAGACCCTGGGGCTCACTAGACAATCAGCCTAGAGATCCTGTCTCAAAGAACACACCTCAAGTGGCCTTCTTGTCTCCACACAAAGACACACACACATATGCATATGCATACACACACACATACACACACACACACACACACACACACACACACACACACACAACTGGCAGATTCACTCAAGAGTCTCATGCTCATCCTCCATGGTTCCCACTTCCACCAAGACCTCACAGAAAATGAAACCTCTGCCCTTGTCATCACAGACGCAGCATCTGATTTTTCGCATTCCATAGCCAACCTGCTGTTGAGCAGCCTGCAGTTCCACTGACTCAACATGCCATTCCCTGGCTTGTAATTAGCATGCCAGCTATCACATATCAGTGTCCTGGGCACCATTATCCTCTCATTGATCTTGGGCTTCATCATCTTGGGCTTCACCATGTAACAGATGAGCAAGTTGAGGCTGAAAAATGAGGTAACTTGCATGGTGCCACAAGTTTAGTCAAGGTCAGCTTCAGTCAAGGACCCATAATCACACTGACCATATAGTCCACAGAATCAGCAGACCACTGTGGCCATGGCTTTCTATAAACTTCTCCTGACTTTGAATCTACAGACACTTCTTTTTGACAGATTTACTTTTTTATTTTGGTTTATGTGTGTGTATATGTGCACATGTGTGCAGGTGCCCTCAGTGGCCAAAGGAGGTTGCCACATCCCCTGCAGCTGGGATTAACAGGCAGTGGTAAGCTGTCTGACATGGGTGTTCCCTCTTAACCACGAAGCCGTCTTTCTAGCCTCCATTGTCTCTTTTCAGACTAGAGGTGGCTGCATCCTTCTTATGAAGAGTGTTCAAATCCCATAAGCCCGGGAGCAGGCCAGGCCCAGGATGCAACACAGAGAGAGGGAAACATTGAATGCTTGCTGTCTGTGTACAGGTGTGCATGTATTTCCATGTTCCTGCGTGTTCAGGTGCACATATGTGTGTGCTAGTGTACATGCGGAGGCCGAAAGGCAACCTCAGTTGTCATTTCTCAGGTGCAGTCAACCTTTCTTTTGAGACAGGGTCTCTCACCAACCTGTCTCAGCGAGGCTAGGCTGACTGGCTGAGAAGCCCCAGGGATCCACTTGTCTCTGTCTCCCTGGCACTAGGAACACAAGCCTGCGTTGTCACACCTGGCTTATACATGGGTTCTGATGATAGAACCCAGCTCCTCATGATTACAGAGCAATCCATTTACCTAGTAAGCTCTCCCTCCAGCCACTTGAATTGATTCTTAAAGCCAGCCCTTCATTCCATCTCTGCATCCTAAGCTAACTTGTACCCTTTGATGTCCTTTTCTCATTGTTCACAAAAGACCCTCTTTTTTAAGTTCTGGGCAGATGCTGACCAGTGGAAGCACTCCAGGACCTGTGTTCTACTGGGGGCACATGGCTTACCTTCATGAGTTACAGTCTGTGGGCCATGTGAAGAGAAATTTGACTATCATGCCTAATTGACAATGGCCAAGCTGGAACCAACACACTGCTCAGCAATTTTCAATCAAGCACTTATAGCAATGATTCCAGGGTATTTAGATTCATGGCCTGCCACAGAGAATAATTTCTTCTACTAACTTCTCTGGACTACAGATACAGCTTAAATACTCCACAGCGGGGCCTCTAAATTCTGACCCCAAACTTGAGCTCAGCTTATTTTCATGACATGCAAGCATGCAAGAAGGTTCTTTGTGAATTATGGCAACTTTCTTGCATTGGGCTTGAAGTAAACATGCCTTGGAGAATTACAGCATCCACTTAGGACTTTCAGATGCAGATCCAGATGAGGCAGACAGTAGCAGGTGGGAGAGAGAGAACACCAGACACAACTGCAAAAGCGAGAGCAGGCGTGCACCGGATGGAGGATGGGGGTGGGGGCGGGGACAGGTAATAACAGACAAAGGAAATTATGGATAACCAAGGCTCAGAAAGAGGAGCACTGGATATTCTCTCGCCTATGTGGATCTTGTCTTCTGTCTAGCTTCTAATGTGTGTGTGTGTGTGTGTGTGTGTGTGTGTGTGTGTGTGTGTGTGTGTTTATGGGGGAGTGAGTATCTGCAGACCCAGGGAAACTAGAAAGAGACCCATGAAAGGAAAAGAAGAGAGTCTCTCAGGGAGAGGAGACGGGTGAGGAGAGTGAGGGAGCACTTGTAATATGAAATGCTAGCAGGAACACTGGGATGGAAGGAGCTAGGGGGTTGGGGGAGGAGGGAGAGCAGGAAGATACTCCCCAGAATGACATCTGCATGAAAATGCCACAAAGAAACATGAAACTCTATAAACTACCTAAAAACTTTCCAAGAAAAGAGAGAAGTAAGCTGCCCTCAGCTCTCACTGGTCCAAGTTCATTATCAAAGTCCCTACTAATTACATTATTCCACTGAACTGGCTCTGACAATCCAGCACCAGCATATGTTTTACATTTTAATATGACACATGATTCTATTAGTATACTCCATCAGCTCTGATAGAAACCTAAATCTTCAAAGCACCCCACCACCCTGACTGGGCAATAAAGCAAAAGCCACAATGGATATTACAAATTTAAATAAAGTTGGGGAAGTGTGAAAATTATTTAGAAACCCAAGGAAGAGCATTTCACTTTGAAAGAGTGGCTCATTAGCATACAGATATTCAGCCATCCAAATTAAACTTTTTTTCCTCTTTTGAAGCAAGCAACTTCTGTACCATCCTAATGTTCCTCAAGGGTTGCAAGAAGGTCATCTCAGTTGCAGTAGAAAAACAAAGGGTCTTCCTTTTCCTCCTCCTCCTCTTCTTCCTCCTCTTCCTCTTCCTCCTCCTCCTTCTCCTCCTCCTCCTCCTCCTCTTCCTTCTCCTGCGGGGGTCTGGGTATTGAGCAAGGCAAGCAACCCCAGATACCCTGAAGGGACAGCAGGTATCTGGCCTGCTCTGCCTGATGAGATAACCTGGCCCCAGATTTGGGGGTTTCGTTTCCTCATTCCTGAACTTCCACATCAGCCCTACAACCTTCCCCCTTTTACCCCAAATACCTCACCTTTAACTTTCCTGCCTTCTGTAACTATCAGAGAGGCCTCCCTATATAAAGCCCGGCCTTGATTTTGATAACCAAACTACCCACCATGTAGTATCCCAGGAGCTCCTCCTCCTGCCGCACTGCACTCTGAGCCACCTGAGGCCCTGTTCCATTGGAGATGGAGACCCACCCACATCCTCCTCCGCTTCTTCTTCCTCCTCTCCTTCCTCCTCCTCCTCCTCTTTCCCCTCCCCTCCTCCTCCTCATCCTGCTCCTCTTCCTCTTGCTCCTCCTCCTAGGCCTCTCATGCACTCCTCAGCAACATCAGAGAGGTAAGCAAGCCCCAGAAAGCCAATGAGCGCCTCTCCACTTCCCACCCGCTCTGTCTTTCCTGGCTCATAGCAGAGCCTCTTTAGTAACCCCCCCCCCCTCTTCTAACAAACATGCTTGTTTCTAGAGGAATGATCACTTGGGCTGGGAGCTATTTAGTAGAAGACAGAATGTTGCATAACAACTAGGGGACGGGGGAGTAAAACTGTGAATCCACAAAGAAAATGGTTTCTAGGTTTCTGAAGGTTGAAGACCAACTCAGAGGGCACCCAATGAGATGTTTATCTTGTCTACTACAAATGAAAGAGGATGAGAGGAAAAAGGACTTGCTGGATGTTCATGCATGCAGTGTTGATTAGTAAGAAGCCACTCTTGGGCTGTAGAGATAGCTCATTTGGCGAAGACCTCACCTTGCAAGGATAAGAATCCAAGTTTGATCCTTAAAACCCATGTAAAAAGTTGGGTGTAGTAATGCATATTTGTAATCCAATGCTGGGAAGGCAGATTCAGGTAGATCCCCAGGACTAACTGGCCAGACAGCCTAGACTACTTAGTGGGTTCCAGGTAAATGAAAAGACCCTGTCTCCTAAAACAAGATGAGGAATGACACCTCTGCCCTCCACACTCATGCACATGTGCACTCACATCTGCCCATACACACAAAAGGAAGTCATGGTTCCAAGCCTTATGCTCCAGCACTCGCATTCTACTAGGATTTGGTATATTTCACAGGAAACCCTTCTGTCTACACCTATCCTAGAGAACACTACTGTAGAGTGGATTGCTTCTCCGAGGGAGAAGGTGGACCCCTCTCAGTGGTATCACCCAAGACCACCTTGAGCAGAAAGATGAGGAGCTGGGAAAATCCTATAACCCACCCGCCCGGTCTATTGGCCTAAATGTGAGAAGGGGAGGGGCTAAAGGTGTTTAAACTGGGGGCACCAGGAGGCCGGCCCTTCTCTCCCCTCCCCCATGGGCCATTAGGATCTGTTCACCGGGAAGTTGCAAGATCCCAGTCACGTGGACTTACTAATGGAACTTGTGGAGGGGAGGGTGGGCGCCTGTGTTCTGTAAGTAACTCCTCACCCAATGCTCTGTTAGTAAGCCCAAGTAAACTAGCTAGAACCGGTTTAACTGTGACTGGAGAACTTTGTGTGTTTGTTGCGAGGCCTGGGGGAGGGGGACCCTTTGGATTGCAAGCAGGGAGAGAGAGGCAGGTTAAGTTAGTCTGCCTCTCCCAAAGAGAAATTTTAATAACAACTACTATCATCTAATTGGGAAAAAGAGCCTGGAAAGCCCTTAGGAATGTGGGGTGACCAAAAAAAAAAAAAAAAAAATAAGAATTATAGAAAAATGAAAATAATTCAGTTACTTGTCATACAACTCAAAAGTTCCTGCTGGAGAATATTGAGGTAAAGGAAACCAACAATTCACTTATTTAAGAACTATTTTGAGGGTTCATTGTGTGCTAAGCACAGACCTGGCTCTTAGAGAGGGAGCAATAAACATGAAGAAGCCCCTTGCTCTCATGGAACACTGTTTAGTGGTGTCTCTAGAGACCAGGAAAAGATAATAGCAACCATAAGATCATTTCAGGAGAACACATTATGTGGGGCATAGAGTAGATAACTTGGAGAAAGACTCATGGGAAAGAAGTTATATCCCACTGAGAAGGGGACTTTAAAGAAGCCAGTAGCCACTGGGAACACTTCAGAGAGAAAAGAGAACAAGAATAATCAATGCAGGGATGGATTTTATTATTTTTATTTTTCTAGGAAAGAGAGAGGAAGTAAGTTCCAGAAACTGATGTACTGTCCGTGCCTAGGCAGTGTTTATTTGTGCCTTGAGACTCCTACAATTTCAACCTGTCTGGTTGTCTGCTAACCCTTTCAGTGTGAACCAGTGGTAATTCTCAACTGGCGGCTCACTGCAAACACCTAGGTCAACTTCCTGGGGAGTTAGCAGCATCAGGCATAAGCACAGCCCAAGACCCTCTCTGCAACCCCTCTGGTCACACCTATTGCATTCTCCCAGCATCTTGGCCATTTGTTACAGCTTTTATCTCCAGGTCTTCAAACTCCATAATCCGTGACAGCTTGTAATCAGCCACCCCCTGTCCTGTCCCATCACAGTGCACAGCCAGAGCACTGAGTCCATTGAGAGGACAGAAGCAATGCTCATCTGCAGGGACTGCTATGCGTTTGAATACCAGAAACCCACCAGAGTTTGACAGATTCCTTTATGTCGCCTCGAACCACAGTTACTAGTCAGGAAATCTTTTGTTTGGTGCACATAATCAGGATGTAATTTGTGTAGCAATTTTCAGCTGGCAAACTGCTATCATGAAGATTCTCATTTTGTCAAGCTATTAGGCCATCAAAGTTCTCCAAATACTTTCTATTCTAGCATTATTGAAGAGCAAGTAAGAAGACTGAGGATCTCCCCACAATCTTAAATCCAACAATGACTAAACGCTTCTCTCTCAAGGGTGTGGTTGTAGAGATAAGAATAGAAAGAAAGAGAACAAAAAGGATCAGGATTCTCAATTTTGCGCATCGCGGGAGCACAAGCAGCACACAGCTAATGACACATAAAAGGGAAGGAAGAGATGGATGTGTTCAGTGGACATCACCACATAGAAGTGAACGGCGTCTCATAAGTTCATCAAACAAGTTGTAGTAATTTTGGAGGTAAATGCAAAATGAAGATGTAGGACCCACTATTAGAAAATTACCAGTGTTTTCAGCACAGAAGCAGCAAAACATGAAAACAAGCCTGAGTCCTCCTAAGAACAGAAATCCAGCACACGTTGCTGGGTGCTCCCAAGGAAAGCTGCCCGCACACCATTTCACATACAGAGAAAGGTCATGCAATTTATCCAAGGACACCCAGCCAATAAAAGGTGCAATAAACCTTTAAGGCCAGCATTCTGACTGATCTATCCACTGACTATGATAGGAGACACACACATACACACACACACACACATACACGCATGTGCACACACACACACACATCTATACACATACACATACTTAACACATTTAATTGATTTTGCTCTGAAAATTATGGAGACTCCCCAAAGCGTCCAACAAAATGAGAAATCTTAATGACTTCATGCCCTTCAGAACTGCTAAGTATTTGTTTGCATTTCATTAAATTTGCAAAGTAAAACTTGATTTAAAATTCCAAGGCCCCATTTCAATGATCAGCATTTGAGGCTCCAAGGAAATGGTTGAAACAAACGAAGGGTGGGAGGCCTCCTTCCCTTTGCTCTACTTTGTGAGCCTTGGAAATTTTTAATGAAAAATTTCATGGCACATGAATCAGTACTGGGGGGAGGCACTTAATCATGATTGTGCTATTGAATTCTAAAACCGCTTCACATTACATGGAACTATTCCAAATCCCAAAGGATGCAGTCCCAACTCAACCCTTGTAGATTTAACTGATAGGCTCTCTCTGTCTCTGTCTGTCTTTCTCTGACTGTCTCTTTCTCTCTCTATCTCCCTCTCTCTCTTCCTCTTAGATAAACCAAAGTGTGCCAAATGCCCTTTACTTTGGAAAGTTCCAGTTTGCTCCAGCTCCATCTTCCCTCCTAGCAGTGCAGATCTGTTCTATTTTCAGTGCATTTTAGAACAGTTACTTGAAAAGGAATTTATTCTGAAGGCTATCATAACCAGTTTCGTGCCAAGCACTTGACTCCTTTTGGTCTTAATTGCACAGGATACTCTTGTCTGCCTAACCAAAGGATCTGGGCTAGTGAGTGGGAAGACACCGACATGCCATGAGATACACAGTGAATTCCTACCTATAAACAAATAAGAAAGATGGCGACGGTTAAACCAAAGCCTAAAGAACCATGAAACTTCCTTGAGCATAGCTGGGAGGTTAATGGTCAGGGGACTTGGGGGAGAACAAAATTCCAAAATTAGAACAAGCTTGCAGGCTTTGAGCAACAGACGAAAAAAAAAAAGCCAGCAAAGAAATATGTCAGTTAACTTTCTATATATGACAAAATACCTGAGGAAATCAACTTGAAGGAGGAATGGCTCCTTTTAGCTTATAGTTTCAGAGATTACAGTCCAAGCACCTAAGGAAGAACATCAAGTCAACAGGGGAATGAGTTGAAGTAACTGCTCACATTGCAGCAACCAGGAAGCCACGGGAGAGATGATGAAAAAGCACCCTCCAAAAGCACATCTGTGCCTACTTTCTCGAATGAGGCTCCACCTTCTAATGCTTTTTTTTTCCAGATATAAACTCCTCAGTGGATTCAACCATCTCTCAATGGTACCACCAGCTAGAAACAAAGCCTCCAACAGAGGCACCTTCAAGAAACTTCCTATCCAAAGCACAACAGACAGTAAGAAATAGAGGGGGAGGTGTCTAAAAGGAGCAGGAGCCGAGCAGAGCAGGAGGATCACTTTGACAGACAGCTGCAGAATACCCAGGAGAGACGGATCCCGGGGTGAGGTTGGACAAGGTGGGTGTGACTAGGAGCAGATGGGTGTGGGAGTGCCTCTGAGGTGGAAACAGCAGGACGTATTGACAGACTGAGAGGGGGAGAAATGATCAGTAATAATGCCCAGGTCGTTGCTCTAGCAACTGCGTGGATGGCGATGCCACTTGCGGGATGAAGATGACTTGGGGGTGTACGGGGGGACTTGTTGAGTCAGAGATGATGGAAGATGCCTCACTCTACACTCCGTTGCTTTTGTATTTATAACAATCTTGGCTCCACCTTAAATATCATTTGATTTTCATCTTTCTTGCCCACACCGCTTCTAGGTTTGACAGCTTGGTGTTTTTCAGTTTATATTTTATTTTTATTTACTGTGTATGTGTGTATATGTGTCCATATTTGTACATTTGTGCATGTGTATGTGCGTGTAAAAATGAATGGAGACCAGAGGGAAGCCTTCCTACTCTTCTTCAATTACCATCCAACTTACTTTATGAAACAAGGACTCCACTTTTGCATGGAGTGACCAAATAGGCAGAGCTGAGTGGTCACTGAGCCCCTGAAATCCATCTCTCTCCACCTCCCCAGCACTGGGATTACAAGCATATATCTAAGCCAGACTGTTTTTACATGGATGCCGGGGGATCAAACTCAGATCCTCACACTTGCAAGAGAAGCACTTTACTGAGTGAGCTATCTTCCCACCCACCTCACGGTTTTATTTTTATTGCTGGGCAATCTTTAAATTTGACACAAGTACATGTGCACATGTAGCCACAGTTTTACACACACACACACACACACACACACACAATTTGATCCACCTCTAAACTGGAATGCTTGCACGCTGGTTAGTGAATACTTTTGCAGAACTCTGTTTAGAAAGTATTGTCTTCTAACCTGGCTTGAGCCAGTTTCCTATATGGGTTTAGTTACTGACTCTTGTTGTCAGACAGGTAAGGACAGAAAGACTCTTTGGCTGTGTGTGTGTGCGTGTGTGTGTGTGTGTGTGAATGAGTGTGCATGTGTATGTGCAAATGTTTGTACGCGAGTATACTCCCTACCTCCTGCATGCTCAGATGAAGACCAGAGGCTGACATCAGGTGCCTTCCTCTTTCTAATTTTTTTTATTATTTTTCCCTCTTCTTTTCATCCCCACCTTGTGTTTGGAGACAGGGTATCGCTGTACCTGTCACTAATTCAGATAGACTACTTGGTCCAAGGACCCTCCCGTCTCTGCTCTTCCAGCACTGTTGTAAATGTCATGTGCCACCGTGCCCAGCTTTTTACATGGGTGCCAAGGATCAGAACTTGAGTCCTCAGGTTGGTGCTTTATTTCACCAAAGCACTTTATTTCAGTGAGCCATCTCTCCAACTCCTGATTCTGTCTTCTTAAACACAACCATTAGAAAATAACATGGTCTTTCATAAAGCCAATTAGCTCAACTCTGTCAGGTGGCCTCAGACTATCATCTCACCCTCAAGCCTGCTGCAAAACAATAGATGCCTCTGGTCAAAGAGGATGCCCCAGGAGAGGACACAGCAAGCTCAGTGCAAATTCTTCCTCACCCAGATGAAAAGTAAGCCAAAATACCTGCCCCAGGAGTGTAGATCTTGTCAGGGCCACACACAAAGTGCAGCAACACCATTAATTATTTTAAGGATTACAAAACCAGCATACAAAGTGTTATTCTTCCATTCCTAATTCTATTACTGTGTTTTTCGCCCCCTGAGATTTGAAACAACTGACATGTGTCAGCAACCTTGAAAACACTATGGAGACTCCCATTTGCAGGTGAAAAGAAGACAAGTAGATTTCTGAAAAGGAAAATGGCTCATTTGAACCTAAATACAAGCACTGTGAATAGTATACAAAATGCTAAAAGAAAACTCAAGGTCTTATCTCCCTAGTTCACAGCCACAATGCCCCATGCTTCTGTAGGTTCCTCCAAAGGGGAATTCATTTACCAGAGTGCAAAGTATATAACCATTGTTCCAAGGAGGCAATAAACCCAATAGGTCCTATAGACCACAGGAGAACAAACTCTATATTCTGCCAAACACTTGCATGGAAGGAACCGCTCACAATTTGTTCTAATAAATATGTGAAGTCAAATGTCAAGCATCAAAAACATTTATCTGAGCTGTTAGAAATTACAGGGCTGTTGTTCAGAGGACTGTGTATAATGGAATATCCATCAAGGCCAAACAAAAGCTCCTCTCTGCTCCCCTCCCCACAACAAAAGCTGACAACACCATGCTTTCTCAACCTTGTGGTGATGTGAGGCTGAAGTCCAGCATGAGCTGTGACACGTGTCACCTCCCTTGGCTGTGGACGTATTACAAGAAATTACAAGGAATGCTATCAGGAAATTGAAAATCCAATGAGTGTTTCGCTTCGTCACTGTAATTCTTCAATGCTATTCCAATCTTTTGCAAATTAGAAACCACTTACAGCTTCGTAGCCTGACTGAAGACAGAATGAGGTTTTCATTACACTTTTAATAGGTTTATTGGGGAGGGGTTCCTATTAAAAAGTACTTGAAGGAAAATAATTTGGTGGCTCTCTGAATTGAAAGAGATCATCAAGGGGTAACCAAAATGGTACCCAAAATTTTGCACAAACTATGATAAGTTTTATCCCTCTCCAGGTGTGAATAAGATACGTAATGAATTACCTTTAACATAAGACCAGACAGAAACAAGAACTGCCTCAGTGTGATGCCCTCATGTTCAATTTATGATCTTCTAGTGGCCTTCACCAGTAGAGGTTCATTTGGCCCACGTTACAGAAATCCATAGTGTTGTATGACTTGTTCTAAGGAGACAGAGAGGATATGACGGTTCATTTTGATTGTCTACTCAACAGGATCTAGAATCATCAAAGTCAACCCTTCTGGCCTATCAGTAAAGGACTATCTAGACTGAGTTAAGTGTGCTGGGAAGACCCAACATCAATATGGGCAGCACCACTGATACCTGCCTGGACTGCCTAAAAGAAGGTAAGCTGAGCAGTAGCATGAACCTCTCGGCTTCCTGGCGGTGGGTGATGTGACCAGCTACCTCCAGTTCCTGAACCAGGCCTTCCCAGCCACGATGGACTGTACCCTTAAACTGTGAGCCAAATAAAAACCTTCCTTAAGTTGTTTTTGTCAGGTATTTTGTCATGACCATAAAAAATCTGCTAAGACAGAAGGTAACAGCAGAACAAAGCCTACCCAAGTCCAACTTGGTGACCCACCAAGTTCAGTGGGTTCACTTAAAGGAACATGGGTGAGCCTTGGGCAGTTCCCTCACCAAAAAGCCCACCCCAACCTGGGCAAAGACTCAGGAAAGTTGCGTCAGTGATGGTGTTCCCTGTGTAACTTACAGGCAGCTATGCTAGTAGAGAACATTTTCTTTCCCAACTGCTTCCTGCTTACATTGGTGGGCCTAAAGAGTCTTGCAAGCTCCTTGTAAGTTCATGAGCTTTGTGAACACCCTTCTTTCCTCCATGAGGGATGTTACAGTCTGGAGAACTATACAACACTACATCCTACAACCCAAGTACCTCAAGAGCACTACCTGCAAGGCAGTCTTACAAGGCATTAGAGTTTGGGAACAAAACAGGAGCTCCTCACTATGACCAATGTCACTGTCACCTCCACCATCACGAGGACCTTCAAAGGATTTATTATTATCAATATGTAGGATGCATGTATGGCTTAGAGAAACTATGATCCTCAGAATAAAAATCAGACTAGGCTGCGTACCCCTGGTGAATCTCCTTTGGCCAAAATCAAAGAGACACGTCTCAAGAGTTGAAGAAAGAAACACAAGTCTACAGAGGCATTTTCTTCTACAAACAAGTGCAGTGCAGCCTTCACTGCGTTCGCAGGGGAATCGCTTCCTGCACAAGAAGGTATTGTTCTGTGATGAAATAATACTCCACACCATCAATCTGACTTATGAACATAATGGTATGTTAAGATAAAGCACTTCTTGTCGAGAACACAAGCCCATCTGTAATGGCTGAGGAAATGTTTTCATTAAAACATGCAGGGATAGAAAAACTCTGAACTCAACTCTGTTACCATGGAAACCTGCAATTCAACTTTTACTGTGCTCTATGACAGCTCCTCTCTCTTCCACGTTATCCCTGAAAAGCATAAATAAAAATTTAAGAGTGATAGCTGGGACAGAGCTTAGCTCAGACCCCATGGACAAAGTGGAGCACATTCACTGTCAATTTAGCTGTACCACCCAGGTCACAGTATCTATTCATAAATTCACTCACTCTTCAAACTACAAGCTGAAAACCACTTATGCATGAAACCAGAAGTTCTGAATTGTAGGCGTTTTCAAATTTTGGAAGATTTGCATATTCATAATGAGATAACTTAGGGATAGAACACAAGTCTAAACATAAAAGTCATGTATGTTTTATATACTCTTTTACATGACAGTCAAATTTTAATAAAATACCTGTGAGAATTTTGTGCATGAAACAAATTTCTGTCTTGTGGAAATTTCTCCAATGGCTTCCTATTTGGGGAACTGAAAAAGTTTTAGAAATTTGAGGGATTTTTTTCTTTACTTTCTCCCTTTCCCCTTTCTCTCTCTCTCTCTCTCTCTCTCTCTCTCTCTCTCTCTCTCTCTCTCTCTCTCTCTCTGCAGTGGCAGGAGGCCTTCACACCTGCAGGTAAGCACTCCACCTGAGCTTCACTCCAACCCTAGGCATTTTGTTTTACATGCTTTGGGGATGAAGGATGCTCATTAAGTATAAATCACAAGCCATGCTATAAAACGGTACCACTGGGATGAGAAAGGGTGTTTAAAGAACAAAAGAAGAGGAAGAGTCTCTTCCACCCAGCAGATGTAAGGGGCATTTATTTTGAGGAAACAAGGAACACTGGGCTGAGTCCTTGATGACAGGCATGACCTACCAAATAAAAAAGCATAGTGTTGATAGATGAGAGCTGCTAGCAAGTTGGACAGAGAAATAAAGACAAAAGAATCTGAACTAAAAGCAATGATTTGGTTGGGATGGTTATCTGTTGTAACCATCCCGTGGAAGGGCAAGGCTCCCTCTGGGTTTGGGTACCCAGGGAGAAGCAATGAACTCAGTTTAGCAAGGTTTTTATAGCACTCTGGATGGAGTTTCCAGTGACTTTAAAATGAACCAGTCAGGGATCAACACAAGCAAGTGAGGACAGAAGCAAGACTTGGCAGTCAGCTATGGCGGCCATTAATTATAAAACAATTGCAGTTGGTTAATTTCTAGGACTTGTTGAGTACAGGTATAAGGGAACAAGTACAAGCTCATACGATGATCAGTAAAATGGGTGCAAATCTAACCATGGTAACCAAGGATATGCTGACCAGGTTGGTGGGTTTCTTTAACAATTTATATTGTACAAGAGCTAGCCAAGCAGAAAGTACAGAAGGAAATCTGGCAGTCAGTAGATGCAGATGTTCTCAGAGCTTTATATTCTCTTCAGAATTGTTTGTGAGAAGTTTAGGTTTCAGTTTTCCAAGATGGGGCCCGGGAAAATAGAACTTTACTTGGATCAACTTTGGATCATCCTGGAGTTCTGTCTCACACTCTGGTCAATAGTAATTTTGCAGCATTTAACAGGAAGATGCCAAAGACTAGAAAAGGAAAATAAATTCATTCTCCACTTCTCCACTCACTCATTCACTACCTTCATTTGTTCATTCATTCATACACTTGAGCATTAATTCATCTTGCTGACTGAAGAAATGAGTGATTTCTCTTCCATGTGCAGAGATGCCATGGTAAAGAATGCAAAGTCATTCCCCTGGCTTCTCTCCTGGGGATCTTTGGGTGTCAAATGAACATGGCTTAGTAGCTGAATGGATCAAGTCAAATTGATCTAAGAAATGCCTAGGATGTAGAGTGATAACAGAACACTTGTCTGGAAAGCACAAGTTCCTCGGTTCTACCCTCACTAAGCCAAGAAAGAAAGAAAGAAAAGAAAGAGAGAGAGAGAGAGAGAGAGAGAGAGAGAGAGAGAGAGAGAGAGAGAAGGAAGGAAGGAAGGAAGTTGATTCAGGAAGTGATGAGTCAAAGCAACAGGGAGATGTCTACAAATTATCAGAGAACAGAGGTTTAGTAAGAGCTAGGTGTGACCTGATTCTCTACTGTAACAAAACATTGGACAATATGTCATTAAACCAAACTATCAGTCACAGGAAAAAGAGAAGGAGGAGGAGGTGGAAGAAGATGAAGAGGTGGAAGAGGAGGAGGAGGAGGAGGAGGAGGAGGAGGAGGAGGAGGAGGAGGAGGAGGAGGAAGAGGAGGACATTTGGAAAGATATTGGAAGAGGTGGCCATTTTTGAAAACAAGTTTGATGAAGAGATGGCCATTTTGAAAAGCAGGTTGGAGGAAATAACCATTTTGAAAGACAAGTTAAGAGGGCTATAACCTCATCCTCACCATCTTTGAAAAGCCTCACAGACAAGCCAACCAAGACCTGTTAAGAGACTGACCTAATCCTGTTCAAGCCTGCCCCTTGTCCCTTCTCTCTTGCTTACTTCTGCCTAAATGGGCAGTGCCATTGACATGCTGGCTAGTAGATTAAACACAGACCAAGATAAACACAGGAGGGGTGAAAATAAACACACTGGAGAAACAGAATGAGAAAGAGTTAAAAAAAAAAAGGAACAAGAAAGGCTGGTGGCAATGATTAACTTGGTGGCCAAGTTAATCTACACAGTGAAAATCTAGAGAAGCTTTGTGGATCCTAAGTTTGGAGACAATGTTTCAATGATTGTATTTTGTTGCTTTGTTTCAAACTATACTCCAAGAAGATAAAACATTTGGACCCTCAGTTATTTGTGAAGTGATTTTATTTTTTTAAATCTGTTTTTATTAATATATTTTTTGTAAAATGATGGGTATCATAATGACATTTTTTATTCAAGTATGTCATGTACTCTGGCCACACCTCCCCCTCAACCCCCCACACACACCATTATACTTTCCCATTCTTTCTCTCCTACTAGGACCTTGCTAAAGCCCAAAGCATGGCTCTTCTCTGGCTAACCTGTGCTGAGCTGGTATGCTGTAACCCTGATGCAACCTTAACCCCAACAGGTTGTCAGTCAAAAGTCCTACAGCATCCCTGATAAGGGACTGAGTGAGGGACTTGGGACAGAGAACTGAACCAAGAAGTGATAGAATCAGGCTCTCCCTGGGTCTGCAGGACACTAAATCCCATGTTCCCCATCATTTATACCTTATTGCTTCCTGGAACGGTCATATCACTCAGGAAAAAACAACAGTTGCCTTGTGCTTAATGGCCCCAAGAACTGTTAGTTCCAGTATACAAAGAGAGATGACCTTGGATTTAGTCCTCAGGACCTTGATCCCAACTGCACAAGAGAATGTGTTAGACATATGAAGAGCCTTAACACAGCCTGGAACATGGTGAGCTTTGCAGCGTGCTAGCAACAATGATGATGATGTTGCTAACTGACACAATCACACTGCATGATCACTGCTATGCACATACTCCCAGGGTGACTACCTTTGACCGCACCTATTCTCTACCCTTGAGTGTAAGCAAGACCTATACCATCCTTCTAACTACTAAAGCACCACACAGGTGCAGGACGCAGCTCTGGTCAGTGCTCTCTGTTCTTTTTTGCTTTCTGTTGCTAGAATAAAACACTGACCAAAATCAGGTTTGGTTTATATCTTACAGTCCATCATCTAGGAAAGTCAAGGCAGGAACCTAGAGGCAGGAAACAAGGAAAGATCATGAAGGAATTCTGCTTACTAGCTTGCTTCCACGGGCAGTTTTTTCATTTAGCTTTCTTTTACAGACAGCAGCCGGGCCGACATTGTTATACCTGATGCAAGGCACAGAGGAATGCCACATAGTGATGGTCAAGAGTCCCTTAGCAGCCAGCAGTTGAGAGCAAGCTTGTGCTTCTCGACCCCAAGGAGAGAGAAGGTAGGGTTTATAGGTTTATAAAATCTCACATCACATTTACATCACACCAGGGCCAGGTCAATTTACAAAAGTTTTCAGTTAACAAAAATTTCTAAGTTTCAGTTAGGAAGACCAAGTTTCTCAGAACTTCAGAAATAACAGGCTTCATGGAGCTATGGGTGTGCATGGGAGAGAACTTTCTGCCTGGCTAAATTTCTCAGTACTATAGAAACAAAAAATGTACTCATGAGGCCATCCTGCCTGGGTGCATACGGTGAGTGGGCACAGGGAATCAGGGAGAGACTGGGCAGAAAGGTAGGGTACACCAAAAGTCAGCTAGAATAAAATGAAGTCAGTTTGGGCATTTCACACATGCCCAGGGATGGTACGACCCATAGAGGACTGGGGTCTCCTACATTGATTAGTAATTAAGAAAATGCCTTACAGATACGGTCACAGTTCAATCCAATGGATAAATTTCTTCAGTTGAGGTTCTCTCTTCCCACATGACTCTTGTTTGTGACAAATTTTATGTCAAACACTAACCAGCATACTACCGCATCTAAGATTCATCCCCTTGATGTCCCTTGCTGGCTTTGAAGAAACAAAGATACCTTGGTCCCTGTGGTCACAAGGATCTAAATGCCAGGACACAAGAGAAGTGGACCTCTCACTCACTGAACTTCCAGATGAGAGGGCAAGCCTGGCACCTTGGTTCAGTCGTGTGACATCTTAAACAGAGGGCTCAACTGAGCTGCGTGCAGACTTCCTACCCACAGAAACCATAAGGAGAGGGAATACACAGTCAAGAATCATGGCAGTGTCAGGAATGACTACGGAAACTTTAGGACCCACTAGAAAATAGACACGTGAGGTTCTTTACTCAGACTCAGTTCAAAATGCCAAAACAGTAAGCGCATTAGACCAAGCACAAGGCCCTTGTAGCATAGGGTCTGATCATGTGAGGCATATCGCAACAGATGAGCCTTGCCCAGCAATCTGTTCCATTTTACATCACTATGAACAATGGAACTATGAATCACAGGCTTCAAGGATTTGGAACTCCAGATTAGGGTTCAAAGAATGACTTAAGGTATCACCAGTGAGACTACCTGGGAATGAAAGCTCATCACAGCACCATTAGCTAAATAGCAATGGAAACAGTGCTCAGAGTAACTGAACTTCAATTTATTTGTATAAAGGGATATAACTGTATCTCCAAAACTGCTGAATGATAATATATATCAAGTTCTTAGAAGTGTCCAGCAAGGGACAGGGAGAATGGCTCAGTCAGGACAGTGTTTGCCTTGAAAGCACAGTGACCTGAGTTTGATCCCCAGAACACATACAAAAAGAGCCAGGCATGATAGCATGCACCTGTAATCTCAACCCTGAGGAGGCAGACACAAACAGATCCCTGGGGTCCGCTGACCAACCAGCTAGTGTAGCAGCTGGTGAGTTCCAAGTCAAGGAGAAACCCTGTCTCAAAGAAGGTGAGTAATGTTTCTTAAAATGCCATCTAAAGTTGACCTCTTGCCTCCACAGGCATCTGCATACAGGTACACATGAACCCCATACACCACATGCGTGTGCCCACATGAACACACATGTTCATACATAAGCATAGAAAGTTTGCAGTACATAGTGAAAATTCAACAAATGGCAGATAATCCAGTTCACTGAATAACAGTCTATGTTCCCTATCTTGATATTTACCACTTACAAAATTTGTATGCAATTGTGGCAGCTTCAACAGATTTAGAAAATAATCACCTATTGATGTGATTCAGTAAGTACCTGGATAGAGGAAATATGATAGATGAGATTCTCTAAAATGTCTCGGATCAGAAGCAAAACAACAAAGTGAGCAGGGAGTTTCCAAAGGCAGAGGGGTGCTAATTAACAACTCAATTAAAAAAAGGCAAATTAAACTTTATGGTTCGCCATCCTCCACTGCCTGGTAAATTGTTTTGCTAGGCGAATGATTAAAAATGATCATTTCAGAACACTGAAATAGCTTCCAAGAAACACAAGGATTTTTCAATATTATACAAAAGGTTTTCACCGCAAAATAAACTTCCTTGATTAAAAGAAACAGCACTGCTCTCCGCATGGAGAGTCAGCAGTACAAATGTCGGCTTGTGATGCATTCGGTATTTTGGGGAACTGTACAAGAATTTTGAAAAGAAATGCTTCCTTATGAATAAAACACACCATCATTTCCTTTTGTGCACTGTGTCTTCATGGGCCTCGTGCAGGTTATTCTGGAATACTCCTTGCAAATGTATAATTTACATCAAATTAGTTTAGAATTGAGCTCTGAAGAAATGCACAGAGCTTGGGCATTTTAACAGTGGGTCACCCCCAAAGAATCTGAAAGATAGCCAGGAAACAGGCATCAAAGCAAATGAAAGATAAAGCTCTTCTCTCTGAATTCTCCATGATTTATTTTTTCCTGTAATTACTTCAGCAGTTTTGAACATTTTCTATGCTGCAATACCTGAGACCAACGATACACTTGTACTAGGAACCATCGATGTTCTACTGGGGTCATCCAGCCACCAGGGGAAGATTGTATCAAAAGGCAAATCCACTTTGGTACATTTGGAATCAAGGTTTGGATACTGTGTTAGACAGTCTCCAGAAGGTGGTGCTATCGAGTCATGACTGGTAGGGTACTAAAACAGGGTGCAAAATCGATGGCTGAGTGAACTATTAAGAGGTTCCATCTAGCTGATAAGGAAGTGGGTCATTAAAGCGTACACATTGTCCCTAACCCCCTCCTTTCTGTATCCTGTCTTATGCGATGTAAACAGCCTCCCCACCCACATGGTGCCTCCACCATGATGTTGTGCCTCAGCACAAGATCATAGCAAGGGAGCCTGCTGTTGTCCACAACCTGGAATGTCGGAAACCATGAGCATAAGCTAAACTACACTTTTTCTCCTTTAGTTGTCTGCCTCAATTACTCGTCACAGTGCTGGGAAGAAGAAGTTACACAGGGATAACCCAACCCAAGGAGGGCAGATACAGGCCTTTGATGGCTAGGGGAGTAGTACAGGATGACCATCCCTAATGCAAATATCTGCAATCAAAATGTTCCCAAACTTGAAGCATTTGAATGCTTTCGTGACGCCACAGCACACACACAAAAAAAATCCAAAATCCCATGTATGCAAGATGCACATGAAACATAAATGAATTTTATGCCTAGACATGGGCCCCATTCCCAAAATGACTTACTATTTACATTTGAATAATGCCAAATACAAAGTATTTCAAATATGAAATTCTTTATTATTTTTTTTATTTTATGTGTATGAGTATATTGCCTACATGCGTATATATGCACCTGTGCCATACAATGCCCTTAGAGAACAGAATAGGGAATCGAATGCCCTGGAACTGGAGTTATAGATGGTTGTTAGCTGCCAAATGGGTACTGGGATTTGAACTTGGGTCTTTTGCAAGAGCAGCTATGGATCTTAACCACTGAGCCATCTCAACAGCCCCTGAATATGGGATTCTTAGCCTGTCCAAACAACTTCTACACCTTCCACATGATAGGTCTTGATGTTATTCTACTTCCTCATGTTGGTTTATTATTACTTTAATGACCATGTGGTTCATACAGTCCCTAAACAATCTAAAACACCCCAAATCACTTCTCATAACAACGTGGCCCTTCCTCCCCAGCCATACTTGATTCAAATCTCCACTGATGCCAGGATAGCTCAGGCATAGAACATGTGCCTGCTGCTATGATAAAATACCCTGACACAAAGCAACTTTGGGGAAAAGGGGGTTTATTTCAACCTCTAATTCCAGGTCACAAGCCATCTCTGTGAGGTCAAGGCAGGAACTTCAAACAGCTAGTCACAGCACATCCACAGTCAAGAGTAGAGAGAAATGAATATGTGCGTGCTTGTGTCCAGCTCCCCTTCTCCACTCTTGCAGTTTAGGAACCCCAGTCTAGGGAATGGCGCCACCCATGGTGGGCTGGATCTTCCCACATTAATTAACTTCACTAAGATAATCATACACAGACAAGTCCACAGGCAAACCCACTATAGACAAAACCTTATACTGAGAATCTCTTCCCAGATGATTCTAGGTTATATCAAGTTAACAAGTAAAGCTAACCATCACATACCGTCTGCAACAGCAATGATAAAAGTATAAATTTACCCTATTCTCATGCCTTAGGTTAACTTCCATTGAGCTGAGATTCTCCATATTTCCTTCAGAGAGTTTATGTTCCCACATTTAAACACATCAGTTTCTTTTCTACTTGTTGTCTTACCCTGTGAACATAGAGGTTAGTGATTTTATCCACCCAATATTCATTATCATAGCTGATCCTGTTTGATTCACTGCCCCTCCTATATGCCTCAGAGATGTGATGGCAGTTAGGACAAGGGATGAACTTTTATGTACTCCAAGTACTGTTCAACCTTTAACAAAATGTCAGAAACAATGGCAGACCCTACACTGAGGTCCACAGCTGCACATCATCTCATCCCATTAGACAGAGCCTAGAGAATCACAACTGAGAGCAGCTGATTTACCATAGGAGTCAGGTGCTTCCATGCACAGTCATGATCTGCATGTTGATACAGACTTCTGTTAGCTGGGGCACTGGGATGCTGTCTATAATTAAGCATGTGGGATCCTCTTCTGAACTCTCATGGCTGACACATGGCTTCTGAAAGACCACTATGACCTGCCTAGGTACCATATTGTTGGAGAGGGGACCCTGTCACATACTTTAGCAATACTCTGAGATCAAGGACAAGGATGGGGGCCACAGAAGCGCAACTTGGTTCTTGGTTCACAGTTGGTCCCTTCTACTCCATCCCTACCTGTTCCAGAACAGAGCTTCCAAGCAGGGTAAGACCAGTATCATGTCTTTGGTCCCTATCATTCCTGTAGTAAGCTTTGGAAGTCTCTGAGCTCACAGGACTAGGTGGGACTCATGATGCCTCCCTGCTTGGTAGTGAAGTATTATACCTTTATGAGGTGTTCTCTTACATGAGCTTACTTGCTGAGCCAGTTATAGCCAGCCACAGGATCCTGGTGTTCAAAGCTAAGCTAAAAGCTGAAACTTGCATAGCACTAGCCGACCTGAAGCAAATCATCAGGATAGTGCATGTGGAACTGCAACTGTGATATGCATTGCCAGAAATTCTGAATGACAAAGCAAGGGGAGCTTCTAATTTTATCTAGGATCTAAAGCAGAGGTTACAAGAAGAGCAGAAAATCACGTGTGGGACATGAAAGTCATGAAGCACAGTGTGAACTAAGGCCTTGTGGCAACATAAGCCAAAATATCAGGGTAATTGTATAAGAGGAGGCTTAGTGGGTTTCGGAGTGAGAGCCAGGCAAGGATTTGGGCATGGTCCTGTGGACTGCATTCACATGAACCTTCACTTAAAGAGCAAGTAGAAGCCAACAAAGGGGTTTAAACAGGGAGTGAAATAGTGTTTTGTTTTGTTTGCTTGGCTGTTTTTTTTTAATTTTATGTATATTAGTGTTAGCCTACATGTATGTAGGTGCACCTGGACACACGATGTCAATGGATGCCAGAAGAAGGCATCAGATCCCCTGTAACTAAAGTTAGCCTGGACCAAGCCCAGGTCCTCTGAAAGAACAACCAGTGCTCTTAACTTACAGTCATCTCTCCACTATCTTTTCTTTTTAGTTGCTTTGTTTTGTTTTAGAGACTAGTCTAGCCCAGGTAAACTCTCTAGGTAGCCGAGGGTGAATTTGAACTTCTCACTCTCCTGGCTACACTTCCTAAGTGCTGGGATTATAGATGCATGCTAATACTCATGAATTACAAGGCACTGGAGATCACACCCAGGGCTTCATGATATAGCAAGCACTCTACCAAGTAAGCTACATCCTCTGCCATCATGACCCAAACCATGATCTTTAAATGACTGAAGAAAGAGATCTAAGATGTTTTCTTCACAAATAAGAGTCACTATCCTTCCCCTGTCGGCCAGCGCCATGCTGGTGTTGCTCATTTGAAATGGTACATTGAAACAAACAAATGGGCACTCCTGAGTCTGTTTTCCCCAATGAGTAAATAAACCTGGGCCAGTCAGCAGTTCCTTTGTCAGGAGAGGTAATATTGAGCTTAGTAACACATTGTCCTGTATCTCAGGGGATTCATAAAGTAAGAATGATAAACACACAGGAATGGATAAACTGATGCATTTGATACGCTCAGTCCATTGGATGCTACTCAGCAGTATAAAAAGACCTAGCTTAGTGATGTCTGCACTGACATGAATGAATCTCAAGTGTGTCATAAAGAGCCAAAGAAGCCAGACATGGGAGCTTATGTACCACATAATGCCATATGATGCCTAAGAATACACAAAAGAAGTTGATGGTAGATAATTCAGAAGTGTCATTATTTTTGTAGGTTTGGGTCTAACCGGGAGAGGAAAAGGAGAATGATCAAGGGTCCAGATTTTATTGGGAAGTTACTTAAGACACAGTGTATCCATCCATCAAACTCCATTTTCTCCTGTTTGCATACATGTAGGTTTATGTGTGTGTGTGTATGTGTACATATGTGTGTGCATGTGGAAGTAAGAAGACATGAAGCCATTATTCCCCAAGTAACATCCATCTTGTTTTTTGAGACAGAATCTCTCACTGACCCAAAACTTACCAAGTAGGGAACCATCTATCTCTGCTTTACTAGTACTGGGATTAAAGGTTCACGCCACCATGCCTGGCTTTTTAAACTATTTTTTAATGAGTTCTGGGGATTGAATTAGGTCCTCCTGCTTGTATGCTAAATACTTTATTAAAGACTGAGCCATCTCTCCAGCCCCAACTTTTCCTGTTTTTATGAGCTTAAGAGTTATACACTGTACTACATGTCCTCTTCTACCACATTTACAAATGATTACTGTAAAGCAGAAGTCAGCAGACTATGGCTGTTGAACCCCATCTGTGATGTCACCTATTCATATAAATATATTCTAACTGCACACAGCCAGACGTGTTCAGCTGCCTATGGCTTGTGGCTGGCTTTGCACAGTTGAGAAGATGAAACTGAGGATCTGTGGTAGGCAAAAACTAAAATATTTATTGTGTGGCCTTCTCCATTAAAAGTTTGGTAACTACCTTTTGACCTAGATTCAGCATTTAAATGCAGTTTCTTTTGTACGTGTCTATGTGTGTAGTTGTGTACATGTGGAAGTCAGAGGCTCATCTCGATGTCAATCCTCAGATACCACCCTTCCCCTTTGTCTTCTGAGACATGGCCTTTTACTGGGTTCTTCAGTTTGTGGATTAGACTAGGCTGACACTGGGATTACAAACATACACCACCATGTCCAGCTTCTTGACATGATGGCTAGAGATTTGAACTCAGGCCATTGAACTCACACAGCCAAACCTTTACTCAGACATCTTCCTAACTCCTAAATGCAGCATATGAGACTCATTCTTTGTAGATAACTGCATAGCAGAGAACATTGAGCAGACAGAGGATGCAGACTTAGGCCTTCACCACCTATCATATCAATATATGACTTCTGTCTTTGATCATAAAGGTATTTTACTGACTAATCTAACTTAATCATCCCCGAATGGTAAAAGCCCATTTCCTCCCTGCTAGCCTTCCATGGAGAGTGAACACAGTCCCTTTTCAAATTGTTATGTCATTGCCCTTCATGAGCTTGGAGAAACTCCCAAGGGCTGGGGTCCTTAGCACATCTGTCTGAGCTAGTCTGCTATCTCCATAAGCAGCTGTTGGAGAGGCTCAGGATAGAAAGGATGGAGAATTCACAGAGCACTTTCTGTGCACGTCTAGTGGATAATGACATTTAAGAAGCTTTACTTACAACTGATCTGGCTTCATGATGATTGAGCTTGTTCTTTAATTAGTGTTCAGGAGCCTATATTGTTTGTATGATTGTTGTAGTTTGCCAAATCAGAGCTTAGTGGGCTGTAGTTCACAAAGAACCCTGATGTACTTTATACCAGCCTTTAACTGCCAATTGAGTAAGAAGAAAGGGACTTTTTGCCCTGTAAACCTTCTCTGCATACACCCCCTGGAGTCGAGTAGTTGTGGGGATGTTTTAAGTATCCCATTTCCTCCTGAGTTGCCAGTATCCTCATGGGAGCGGGTTGCTCTGTCACATGGGAAGTCTCTGCATGCTTTCTTTTGCCCTAGCCATGTGCATGGAAAGGAAGGATGAGCACGTCTTGCACTGCTGAGGGAGTTCTACCGGAGCTCTGCTCCAGATCTGCCTGTTGGGACTAAGGCTGTAACGCATTTCATTGCTTTACCCTTTTCTGGGTAGGGTGCTGTATACTGTGGTTACTCTGAGGCAACTACTAAAGAGTCCAAGTGCTAGGTGGTAGCTGGCTGCATGTATCTTCTTACAACCAATGTTTCTGTGTTTTTATAGTCGCTTCAGCAATTCATGAGAGCTCCTGTGGCACAGTATCCTTACCAACAGTTAGTGTTGCTATTCTTTTTAGTTTAAGGTTTTAATTTGCACTTCCCTAGCAAGTGCAAACTCCAGGCCTTTTATATCCTCAAAGGGTTTAACAATATGAAATGTAAACTTAAATCACTCCCCTGCATTTATCACATTGCTGTATGTCCGTATGTGTTCATGTGTGTGAAAGTGCATATACGTATCATGCGCATTTGAGGACCAAATGCCAACCTAACCTAATGTGTTGTTCTTTAGTAGCCATCCAACTTGTTTTTACTGACCTGGAACTCACCAAGTAGGCTAGGTTGAATGGCCTGTGAACTCAAGGGATTCTCTTGTCTCATTACCCTGCCCTGAACTGGGATGATAAGCACATGCCATCATACCTGACTTCTTTTTATGTGGGTGCTAGGGATGGAACACAGGTCATGGTGGTTGCAAATCAAGCACTTTACTGATTGAGGTATCTTCCCAACCCACATTGTCTTTATATATTCAGGATCCATCCTTTCCCAAAGAAAGTCTTGTGATTACGTTTCTCCCAGTGCATGTCTGGCCTTTTCCTTTTCTTACCGATAGCTTTGACAGAAGTCAGCAAGTCTAATTTCTTCTTCCCTCCCTCTCCTCACTAGGGGCCTTTTGTGCATATCCTCTAAGAAATGCTTGCTTACAACAAACTGCAAATATGGTCTCTCATGGATGGTTTCTTCAGGAGCTACTATGAACTTAAACATCTAACTTTATGAACCAGTTCAGATTAACGTTTATAAGGTCCAGGCCAAGGTCCATGTTCCCCGTAACACTGTGCATTTTCTTCCTGAATCTCTTTTAGTTGTATTCCCTGTGGTATCTCAGGATCAAACATGTAAATGTGCTTTATACTTTTCCTTGCCAATTCATCTTTGGAGTATAGATCATCAAGAAATCTACAGGTATTTTACCTAAGGAATTGAGGATTTTATGGGATATTTTAATTTAGAAAATTCTATCCTGTTTTGGGGTCACATTTTCCTGTTTCTTTGTGGTTGGTGATTTTTGTTGTACATTGTACAGTACAGAGTGTGGATTAGGGTACCTCCATTTAGAGCATGCTGAGTGTTCACGGTTGTTAAAAACCACTGTACTATTTTGATCCTGGTTTTATTGCTTGGTGGGTGGCCACATTTTCACCTTGAACTTGATCATTTGGCATGACCTCACTCTACAGATATCAGATCTCACTCTTCAGTGTGACCATGCTGGGATCTTAACAGATCATAGGAGGTTTTCAGCAAGGTCCGACCATTGTGGTGCAGGTGGATCACAGTGTCCCAGCCCTGGGTACACTTGGGCCTTTTTATTTAACTCTAAGCTTTGCATCAACTGTTCTCCATTGTCTGGGGTTGTCTGCCAGGCCTTGCATGCACAGCCCAACCCTCAGGTGCGCCTCTGCAGTAGAATCCCACTCATCTTTATGAGCACACACACACACACACAGAAAGAAAGAGGGAGAGAAAGAGACATCATACACACTCCTCATTTCAAGAAAGTTCCACTTCAGAAACCTGGGGCTCTAATCTAAACCTTCAGCCCAGGAAGCCTGTCACCCATTTCAGAGCAGCCTCCCTGGCATGCAGCAGCGATAGGCTCCAGGACAGACAGCCTAGGCTTCCAGGATCCTCAGCACATGCCTTTCCTGCTCTCAAGGAACAAGAAATACTATCATGTTTAAGAAGCATGTATATATATATAAGGGTTGGTGCGTGTGAGTGCAGGTGCTCTGAGAGACCAGAGGTATGGAGCTGGAGTTACAGGCAATTATGAGCCACTCAGTGTGTGTCCTATGAACTGAACTCAGATCCTCTGCAAAAAAAGTCTGTGCTCTTAACTACTGAGCCATCTTTCCAGTCTCTGAAACCCATGGTAAAAGGAGAGCAAGCCTGGTGTTGCTGAGGGAGCACAAGCACACACAAGTCTCTCCAGTGCCCTGAACTCCAACAGAAACCTAATATTGGCTGCACTTAATTTAAAGACACTCAGTGATGCTTTAAAAAATGAAAGTCACGCCAGGCCTAGTGAGTGCTACACACCTGTAATCCTAGCACTTGGGAAGCTGGGGAAGAAGATCACATGTTCAAAACTAGCCTCAGCTACAAGGCCCTGTCTAAAAGACCTAAAGACAAAGAAAAGATAAAAATGAACAAATGAAAACCAATCTCAATCTCTCTCTCTCTGTCTCTCTCTCTCTCTCTGTCTCTCTCTCTCTCTCTCTCTCTCCCTCCTCCCCCCCCCATGTGTGTGTCTGTGTTTGTATGTCTGTGTGTAGAGGGTCAGATGTTGACATGGGGTGTCTTCCTCTATCACTTTATTTTTTGAGACAAGGTCAATCACTAAAAATGGCACTCACTGATTTGACTCTACTGGCTGGCCAGTGAACCTCCTGTGTCTGCATTACAGAACAGGGGACACATTCAGAAACACACCGCCATGACTAGCTTTTCATATGGGTGCTGGGAATCCAAATTCAGGCCCTGATCCTTAGGCAGTAAGTACATTACCCAGTGAGCCATCCCCCCAGCCCTTGAAAATATTTTAATAATGCAGTGCATCCACCTCAACAAGCCCTCGTGCTGTCACATACCTCTGCCATCCAAATAAAAACGGGAAGGTTTTAAAGATTTATTTTCATTTATGTGAATATGTATGCATCTGTATGAGTGTATGTGCAAGTGTGTAGGTACCTGGGGAGGTCAGAAGAGAGTGTAGAATCTGCTGGATCTGGAGTTATTGGCAGTTTTAAGCCACCCAATATGGATGCTGAGAACTGAATTTGGGTCCTAGGGAAGGACGACTGAAGTTCTCAACCACTGAGCCATCTTTCCAGCCCCCGAAATGGAGATCTTTATATCATACTGTAGACCAGGTGTTCAAAAACACACGTGTGTTATCTACGCAGGACACCCTGCCATTCACTTGGTCATGTTCCCGATGCTCAGCAGCACACATCAAGATGACCCTTCAACACAGTGAAACTGGAGCAAGTGGTCTTCAGAAGACTTCAGGTAAATCGGAAGCACTTTAATGTTCTCCATCCACACATGCTTTCCTTTTCACTTCTCTACAGTCAAAAATACTTGGGTCAATAACTTAACAAGATTTTCATCAAAAAATAGAGATCTTTCTGTTAAAGTTTTACAAATGAAAACCAAAGTCACTGTTTAAAAGGTAAGTGAGCTAACGCCACTCTGCTGAGACTTCGCGATTAGCATCCCACTGCTCTCCGAGTCTGAACATTGGACATTTATTTAATGGCATGACCTTTCTCGGGTCTTGATTTCTAAATCTATGATGTGAACAAAGCCATAAACTGTCCTTGCCAGGATGGACGGTGGTTTGAGAATGACTGGAACACAGAATGATCTGGAAAGGTCCCAAATGAATCTTCTTTAGCAGCTCGCCATCACCCAGCCCGCTATTCATTTCTGCAAGGTCAACTTCATTTTCACTTTTAGAATTCAAAAGCTCCATGTTCCTAAGGCTGGAAAACACATCACCATAGTCTTTGAGTCCCTGCCTAGCCCACCTCAGGGCTTGGCTCAAAGATTTCAGGAATTAAAAGGCCCAAATAAACAGTCATTATTTATTTATTTACTATTTTTATTTTATTTTGTGTGTATGAATGTATTGCCTGCATGTGCGTAGATGTACCCATGTCAGACCATGCCCATGGAGATCAGAAGAGAGCATTGGATCCTCTGGAACTGGAGTTATGGACAGTTGTTAGCCCCCAGGTGGGTGCTGGGAAAAAAACGTGGATCCTATGAGAAGTAACCAGTGCTCTTAACCACTGAGCCATCTCTCCTGTGCCAAGAAAGAGCCATTTTAAATGAGTAGAAATTGGGTCCAGTGTTTGCATTGGGTATAGCAGGAGGAAATCCATACAGAAACAGAAAATGTACATTTTAAGGACAAGGAGGAAGCCACCCAGCCTGCAAAGTATCATTGTTCCAGTCCTTCATCCTAGATATGGGCTTCCTCTGAAGTCGTCCCCCTTCCCCGCAGCTTAAATCTCACTACTGTTCACTTTATTTTGTTTATTTATATGTGTTTGTGCATGAGCATGTGTGCAGGTGCATGTGTGTTAGGAGTGCGTGTGCAGTTCAAAGGTGAGCTTCAGATATCATTTCTTAGGAGCTGTCCACATTATTTTTTTGAGACAGGACTCTCACAGAGACCCAGACCTCACTGAATCAATTAGGCTGACAGACCAGTGAGCCCTAAAGATCTGCCTTAGTTTGTCACCTCAATGCTAGGATTAGAGATGACTCCACAGTGCCCAGCTTTTTCTTACACGGATTCTAGGGAGCCAACTCAGGTCCTTGTGCTTGCAAAGTGAGCACTTTTAAGGACTGTGCAACTTCCCCACTCTCTGCCTAGTTTCTTAACCAGGCTGAACTTCTTTGCTCTCAAGGCTTCTCTGCCTGCTATCCTTCTGCCCTGGCTGCTCATCCCATTGCTGTTGGAAAGCCTTCCCTCCTTTCCCCTCCCCCAATCTCGCAGAAATGCCACCTTTTTAGGGAGATGGCCCTATCTCATAGCCATGTCCATCTCCTTCCTAGCTGTGGGAAGCTGTGACTTGCTTCTCAGGTGGTCACTTCTTTGTTATCTGTTTCCCCGTGAGAAAACAAATTCCCTGGAGATGAGGGAACTGTCTTTAATGTTCTTTCCTTTTTCTAGTTCCTAGCCCTGGTCCCTCAGAGACCCTTAATAAACACATATTATCATTATTACATGATCCTCATGCCATTGCGTTCAAATGATCTCTAGTAAACACACACACACACACACACACACACACACACACACACTCACATATGCATACATACATACTTATTTGGGAGTCTTGGGGAGATAGCTCATGCCATCTCATGCTTGCAGATATGAGAACCTGAGGTTGATCTCTGGAATTCATGTAAAATAAGTTAGTTGTGATGGCACACTTCTAATCCAAGTGATGGGGAGGCAGACAGAAGAGAATCCTTCAAGCTTTCCGGATAGCCAGCCTAGCCTATTTGACGAATTCCAAGCTAACAAGAGAGGGATCTTGTCTCAAAAAATCAAGGTAGATGGTGCCTGAGGAAAGACAACCATGGTTGTCCTCTATCCTCCACATGTATGTGCATGTGCACATGCATGAGCACACATACCAAAACCCCAAAATCACATAAAATATGTTCCGCCTTAAACAATGGAGCAGCCACAGACCTGTCTTATGACCAAGAACTTCCAAAGCTGAGGTTTCTGAGGATATCTAAGCTTGTTTATTGGCTAAAGGGCTTGATGTCATATAGGGGCACTTTGGACTCTGATCTCTGACTTCTTGTTTAACCAGCCCTGACTCTTCCTCTGTGTAAATCAAGACTAATAAAAAATCTATTCTGAGTTATAAAATTTCAGTAACATCATGGATTAAAAAGTGCTGGATTTTCACATAGAAATGCTTTACACATGGTCTTCAAATGTTACTCCATGAACTCTGAGGTTCATCATTCAATACTCTGGTGGTATGCTCAAGTATCATCCACAAATACTGAATGCTGTCTTTCTTACATGCTGGTGAATTTTTCATTTCCTTATAATTCTACATTACATTTCAAATGGGGTGTTTAATCCCGGGATTTGGTTTCCTGGCCAGAGGAGACAGAAAAGGCAAGTAAACACCATATTGGAAATCTGTTCCATGGATTGCAGAATTCTTTTCTCATTTGTTATAGAACAAAAATTTTTGAGCGATGAAGTTAAAATTACTTAGAAGACACTCAAACCAAGGCATTATTCAGGATGATTCTCTCCACATTCTTTGTAGTTTCACCATTTTAATACCAACAGGTATTTAACTAGAAATCACTTTTTAAACTAGCAGACTCATAATCCTTTATAAAATCTCTTCCTGGCGATATCAGTAGGAAGGTTTGTACACCTCACCATAGAACAGGGAAGAAAATCACCTCTCGAACCTCGGCCACTGATGTGTGACAGCCTCCCACAGGGAACCAGCAGAGGATGGTAATTGCATTACTCTAAATCCTGCAAGCCTTTATCAACTTTAACCATCAATCTAGGTTGGGGATGCATTTCTGCCAGCTGTGAGCAGTTCCGACTGCCTATTCACCTTGGATTGAGAGCTTGCACAGAGATCACACGTTCCCATGCACTTAACTCTTGACCAAGCACACACCATTTGCATTTTCTAGTGACTGGAGTGCTGTCCTCACTTTAGAGTCCAGTGTAAGATATCCAGTTGCAAGTGAAGATGAGGCTTAACATACCCTAGAGCCCATGGGTTATTCTAGAAAACACTAGATCTTCAAACCTAGACTATACTATTGCTTTTCTTATCTCAAGTGACCCCCTTGATAAAACCCACTTCACCCACTTCTCTGCTTCCTTCTCATTTCTCCTCTATGCTAATAAGGAAGTTCTTATATATTCATACAAGAAAACAGTTGTAAGGTTGAGGGGATGGTTCAGTCCACAAAGTCCTTATCTTGCAAGCACAAGAATCTGAGTTCAGTCCCCAGAACTCATATATAAAAGGTAAGCATGGGGGAGAAGATGGAAGCAGGCAGATCCTTAGGTCTTATTGGTCAGCTAGACTAGCCTACTTGGTAAGTTCCAGGCCACTAAAAGATCCTCTTTCAAAAAACAAGGTGGACGGCACCTAAGGAAAGATATCCAAGATTGCCTGAAAACACACCACACACACACACACACACACACACACACACACACACACTCCAAACACATGCACACATACACAAATAAAATGGTTTCAAATGGACAACCTAATGGTTCATCTCAAGGACCCCCAAATGCCAAAGTAAATCAAACCCCAAATTACCAAAAGGAAATGAAAATCGGAGCAAAAATAAATGAATGAAAGACTAAGGGAAGAATTTAAAAGACAAAGAACAGTTTCTGTGTTTGATGTTAAATACCTTGTATCACCTTGGTACCCAATAACACAAACTTGAACCACAGAGTCTAAACAGATGTGGATATGTGACAGGTGTAACCTGTGGGTCATCAGGTTCCAGTTTCATTCAATATCAACGGCAGCTATAAATAATTGACCAACTGGAAAGATACAGTAAGCAGTTCTGCCAACAAGTGTCAGGCCTGTTTCTCCTGCCATTTTTTTCTTGAATGGTCGATCCTGTTTTTCTCACTTTGTATGTATGTGTCCACATGTGTGGGTGCACATATGTATGCAAGTGTGTGCACATGTGTGCGTGCAATGCATGTAGTGGTCAGAGATCAATGTTGGGTGTCACTCTTCAGGAACCATTCACCTTACTTTTTGAGACAGGGTCTCTCAAACTGAATGAGGGGCTCTCACCAGTTAGGCTACACTGGCTGGCTAGTGAACCCAAGGGACACACCTGTCTCTCCCTTGCAGCACCGGGCTCACAAGGGTGTGCTCCATGCTGGGCTTTCTCCATGGTGCTAGGGATCCAAACGCACATCCTCATACTTTTGCAGCAGATGCTTTACCCACTGTGCCATCTACCTATCCCAGCTGTTCTCATTTTAGTGTGTGTGTGTGTGTGTGTGTGTGTGTGCGCGCGCGTGCGCGCCAGGCACATGCCACAACACACACATGAAGGTCAGAAGACAACTTGCAGGAGCCATCTCTCTCCTTCCATGTGGGCTTCTGGGATGGAATTTAGGTCCTTGGGATTGTCAGGAATTACTTTACCCTGTGAGCCATCTGGCCTGTCTCCTTTCTTATTTTTATTATAGGAACGTACAGTACACATAAAGCATATCTTTGAGTTGTTTTGAAGCACAGAATTAAGCAGCACTTAGCACACCCACAATGTCGTGCAGCCCTAACTTCTACCCTTTCCCACAATTCTATCTCATTTTTGCAAACTGAAATGTTTGTACACAGTCAACCTTAAACCCCTTCCTCCCACTCCAACCCCTAAAATCTGCAGTCCACTTTCTGCATCTGTGAGTCTGACTGTTCTCTGAGGTATGGCTACTTTCACTTTGTCTTCAAAGTTTATCCATGTCAAAGCATGCATCAAAATGTCTCTGCATCTTATGGCTGAGTAATTTTCCTCTGTATGTATAGCCCATATTTTGCTTATCCAGTCATCCATGGTCAGATGGCAGGACTCTTTCTACATTTTAGCTATTGCTAGAAAGGTTGAAATGAACCTTGACATATAAATGCCTTTCCAGGCTTCTACTTTAAAAATTGTTTTGTAATGTCCAACCCAGGGCCTTGCACATGCTAAGCAAGTTCTCTGTCACTAAGTCACATCCCCAGTGAATGATTAGAAATGAAAAGCCTGAATCCTATGGCAATTGTATGCTTAGATTTTTAAAGAATCTCTTAAAATTTTATAATAGTTCCAAAGTATCTCCCTAAGTGATAGCCAACAATTTCCAAGAAACAACAGCAGTGGCTTACATATTTCCAATACTTTGATTTTTTTAGAAAAGGTTGCTGGTCTCAGACTCACTATGTAGCTAAGGATGACCTTGAATTTCTAATCCTTCTGCCTCTGTCTTCCAGGTTATATATTGGTCGGGACTGAACCCAGTCTTGATGTACTATAGGCAAGTACTCTGATTCTTTTATTTTTACTGAAAAATACCTTTATTTTTCTAATTGTGATATTTCAATGTTTTTAATAATTTGTATCTATCCTGAAGTTTACTAGGAGTAGCTTTGGAGCTTTAAAGGGGGGGAGGAGAAAGGGAGAGAGGAGAGAGAGAGAGAGAGAGAGAGAGAGAGAGAGAGAGAGAGAGAGAGATCACATTCTGCAACCCTGCAGAATGAGTAACAAAGCTGTGGCTTTCTTTTCCCATTAACTGAAAAGATAGAGTTACTGTCCCCGCTTCCATGATGGAAGAGCCAGGAAGCCCAGGAGTGCTGAGTCAGCCCCTTGGCTCCTGCCCACTGTCAGTCAATCATTAATGGGAGGGGACTCTTGAAGCAGCTCTACACAGTAAACAGAGCCAGACAACAGCCAGCACAGGGTTGAAGATGGTTCAAGGCAGAAGGTATACTTAGAAAATGCACATGAGAAAATGGTATAAACAGCAAAGAAAAGGCACAGGAAATTCGTCCAGTTCATTCGTCCCTTCTAGCATTCCCAGCATGTACAAAACTCTCTAGAATGTGGGGAGAGGAGAACATGTATAACTACCATTTAGACACCAGGCTGTGCAACAGTAATGGAGATCCATAAATGATTGAGGCGTTACCTCCATGGTCAAGACCTCCAATTCTCAAAGTCAGCAATGAAGTAAAAGAAGATATTAAGAAACAATAGAAACATTCCGGGAGTTCCAAAACCGTCCCGGACCATTCAGAAGCACTCTCTTGTGCAATACCATGTCCATCCTGTAGAGGGAGGTGCTGTGAGCCACCTATGATGATTTTGCATGGGAAGAGACCATCTCAGAGAGATTAACTCCTTGAAAGTCACATTAAACACAGATGGCAGATTTGCTTACTAGCATTTTGGGCCCTCAAGGCTCCCACCACGCTGTGCTATGTGCTCCAAAAGAAGAACACAGAAAAGCTAACCTTTGAAGAATGGGCACAGCCAGCACTGTGGAACCTGCACATAATTCTAGCACTAGGAGACAGAAATAGGAGGATCATGAGTTCAAAATCAGCCTGGACAGCTCCCACTAAAAGACAAAAACAAAGAAATAATGGGAAGGATAAGAACACTGTTTTGTACAATGCAGGTATGAAACCATCCTGACCGGCGGGAAGACACTCTAAGCAGCAACTCTTATAGCCCCGCCTTTAGCTATCGGGATATTAAGATAATGGGGTATTAAGATAATGGTCCCCAAGAAACTGTCATGTTTCCAGGAGTCTCACGCTGGATGAAATAGAAGGTTGAAGCCTGGGACCAGCCAGTGGGGAAATTTATCTTCCAGGAAGATGCTTCGCACAGTTCTGACTTTCCAGAGCACTTGGTAAGAGAGACCAGAGCCCAGACAATAATGGGCCGGGCCACACCATATCCAGGCCCACTTAGTGAGGTATGCCTCTAGTCCTCTGTTTAAACACATACACTTCTGTGGGGATCGTGCAGGGAGACTTACAGGGTCACTGGACCTATTTATTTGTCCTAATATAGTCACATTGAATAAATCTCCTTTTAATACTTTTCACTATCAATTCTTCAATTGCCCTGTTGAGGACAGGTGGTAGAGTCTGACTTGCTTAGGAAAGCCAGAGCCCAGGATGTGACCCTAACAAATCAGGTAACAGAAACACATCCAAGGAAATGGAAAAGTAATTACTATCCAGCCTCAACTGACCTGAAGGGCAGTGTGACAGAGTCTTGAGAACTTGGGGCATAGATGTGAACAGATTCGGCTGTCTGTGAGGGCCGCTTCCTCTGAAGGGGAGGAATGTATCTTCATATGAAGTAAAGCAGCAGGGGGAGACAGTGGAAGGATCCACTCCTTTATGTGGGCTTTATTGCCATTACTCATAAGAGAGCGACCCTTATGACCCTGTCACCCATGAAACTCCAAACTTCTCAATACCATCACACTGGCAAATCCTGTTCTGTGGAGGGGACCACTTAAACCGTAGCAGACAATAATCAGGGTTATCTCTGATCTTTTGAAATACTTAACACACATGTGAATTGAGGGAACCCTGTGTTTTGAGTTCTAGTGGCAATTCTCACATATCTTCTGAGGTCTCATGCCCCTCTAAACATATCCACATGGTTCCCAGCAAACATACCCTTACAGTGACATCTGGATTGATTTTCCATTCCATGAACACTCACTTTCCCCAAGGGCCCCTTATTCCCGGGTAGAGCACAGTGTCTGAGCTTTCATTTATCCACAACTACTCCAAGAAGACTTTGATGGCATGGTCAGGCTTCACTGAAGTTGTGGGATGTCAGAGAATTTTATGTCTTAGATTTACACCATAACTAGAATTGTGTTTCATAGTCTTGTTCTGGAAAGGGTCTCTCACGCGCCAGGAGGTGTAATGCATCTCAATACATTTTCTTTGGTCTCCATCTCTCTCCTCCCCATATGCCAAATTCCCTTCATCTATTTTCTGCTGTCTCTCTTCCTTGAACTCCCAGTGCTATCTTACTCACAGAGGTTCTGTTTTCTCCTCTCTCATCTGAGACATAAGCACATGAAAAGAGCAAGAAGCCCAGCTTACACTTGATGGGACCTTCATGAAAGGCATTGACTCACACAGTTGGAAGCCCTGAGAACTTTAGCAGGGCGGACACAACTTCCTTTATTTTATTTTGCTCTGATTCTCTTCTCCCTGCTCCTCTACCTATCTGTATTGACTTCATCTCCAGGCATGTGTTAAAGTGACTACAACCACGAGTGTCCATCTGTCAATGGCAGTCTCCACTGCAGTGCAAGGGAACCTCTTCTCATGACCCTCTCAGAGAAAAGAGAGCTGTTTGCCTCCAAAAAAGAAATATGTATGTCTTATTAGTGCACATTTCACCCATTTCAAATTCTGAAAATAACTTCGGTGAGTTAGGAGAGTGTCACAGCTTAGTGTCACACTTGCCTTCATGGGAGTTAGATGTGAACAATAGATCAAAGGTTGAAAAATAATGACCTAGAGGCCAAATTTCGCACTCTTGAATGAATATTTTAAAGTTTTTTATTAGTATATACTAATTATACATAGTAAGTTTCATTATGGCATTTTTAGACATATCCGTAATGAATTTAGATCACACTCACTCCCCATTACCACCGCAGTTCCCCTCCCACTCCTAATAATCCCTTTCCTGTGACCTCACAGACAAGATGGATTCACATATGGCAGTGGCATGATTACTATGTAGGTAACCAACTGCTCTCTCACTGGATGTGAAGTTACCTCCACAGGAGGGGATCTGTGTCTATTACAGTATACCTGGTCTATAAGTAAATATTTTGTAATAAGGGAATACTTTTGTGTAATAAACTAAGTATCTGTAAAAAGCTTACATAGTCTATCAAATACAAATACATACAAGTGAAGCTTAATTTATTTAATTAAGATGAGAATGTTGCTACATCAACGTGAGCATTTGCATATCACTCAGCTGCTGTGGAACTGCAGAGAAACAAGAGATGCTATGAAGACAGTCCACCCCTTGAGTCAATCAACATGGATAAATCAGTTTAAATATCACTGTGTTACAATATCCCTGTACCCCTTATGACTAAAATCCACTTCATTTTATACAATGGTTATGATAATAAACGGTCCTTTCTCTCAAAAAATTAAGTTTCCAAGTCTATATGAGATTTCCTAATTTCATCTATTATACTCTATAACACAATGAAGTCTCAAAATTTGAAATTTCTACCCACAGAAATGAACAATTTCTCACAAGAACCTGATACTAGTCATCCTCAACTGTAAGTTTCTCAAACAATATCAAAAAAGTTTGGCATTGATTGACAAGGCAGGCTGTTCTCATCATGTGTTTTGTAAAAAGTATCAAGGAGGCTAGGGAAATGGTTCAGTGGGTAAGCCCAGGTGCTTTGTAAGCATGAGGACCTGAGTTTGAATCCCAGCACCCATGTAAAAAGCTGAGCATGACCACATATCTCTGAAACCGCAGTAATGGGAAGCAGAGACAGGCAGATCTCAAGACATGACCTGCCAGCCAGTCAGCCTAGCCAAAAGAGTAAGCTTCTAGTTCAGTGCCTCAAGACTATAAGGACAGATAGCAATAGAGGAAAATACCCAAGGCCCTGCTCTGGCCTCTGCATGTGTATACACACATGTGCACCCTCATATGCATTGATCACACATACACACACACACACACACACACACACAACACACTATACCAAAAAGACTCAACTGAGAGCTATGTTAGAGTTCCACAGTTACCAAGACAGCTGCTCTAAGAATCCGTCAGTAGCATTCCAAAATTGTACAATAAATAATGACAAGTTCAACAGCCTTATCATCCCTTAAACAATGAAGGTCACACACGATAAACATGGTAAATGTAACACTCACTATGGAGTTTCTTCACTGCCTTCAAGTTCAGAGACAGGCCACAGTACCACATGGGAGAGCCTAATGCTCATCTAAGAATCTAATTGTAAGGTGACCCAATAAAGGGTCATTTTTTCCATTGACATTGGATCATCTTGCAGTAACGCAATTTTTTTCCTTTGTGACTACAATAACAAATAATGGGGAAAAAGCATAATGAATACACACCTACCTAGAGATTGACAACCAGGAAGAATGGTAAATAAAAGGCTCTCTCCCCATGCAGCAGGAGTCTGAATGCAGTTGTGTATCACCCTAAGTAAAATCTCTTTGACAGAAACCTGCTCTATCGGAAACAGCAGGATAGCAACCTGAGGGTTTCAGATCACGGTAATAAATGTCATTATTATGCTGTGGTGATACAGGTTTCTCTGGGATGGGAGCAAAGGAGAATGGCCTGGGAGAGGAACAATATCTGTTCAGAGTAACAGGGAGCATTGCCTCTGAGTCCTTCACATCAATTCAAGACAAAACCATGTTTAAACTGCACATGGTGGCAAGCCCTACATAGCCCATGACCTCTAAATGTGGGTGAAACCAAAGGTTCAGCTTCTAATTTGGGTCCTTCCCCTTCTCAACACATCATTAATATTCTTATTTATTCATTTATTCAGTTAGGTATGTAAGTAAGTACTTTCTGTGTATGTGTGTGTGTGTCTGTCTGTCTGTCTGTCTCTCTGTCTGTTGGTGTACGTGTGTGAGTATTCATGTAGAGGCCCGAAGTCAACCACTGGTGTCACTCTTCAGGACTTGGGTACCATATTTCTTGAGACCAGGACTCTAATTAGCCTGGAATTCACCAAGTAATGTAGGCTGGCTGGCCAATAAGCACCAAGAATCCATCCATCCTCCAACTCCCCAGTGTCGGGGTTACAAGCACACACCATTACCACCTAGTTTTTCTGCATGGTTTCTGGGAATCAAACTCAGACCCCCATGCTTAAAAGGCAAACACTTTACCAACTTAGCTATATCCCGACCCCTAATATTAATTTTCACTGCAACAGCATGTATGGCTTGAGGGACTCAATGAGATACCGTGGGAGGATAGCAGCTTCTTCCCTCAACACAGCACCGGGAATGCATCAAATGCATGTTCCCCTGATGCTCCTGGTCTTTACACTGTGGTCACAAGATGGCTGCTAATCTCCATCAAGTCCTCACATGAACTGACAGGAAAACTACAAAGGCAGTTCTGGTTGCTTCTGTCTCATGTGTTATGAACACCCAAGCCACCCCTCAAATCACCCCTGCCTAGATTCACTTCAGTACTTCGGTGGATCAGGGGATCCCTGCCCCTGACTCTTCACTCCTCATCCATCACATGTATTACATAGTCCATCCCATCATTACCACTTCACTTTGGGATTAATCATGAACTTGCTTTAGTTGACGGGATGTCAGGAGATGTTCCACATGGGCTTAAAGTCTAAACCAGGCTTTCATGAATGGGAGTGCCACTGTATCCATCTGTAATTCACCACCAAAATAATATGCCCCAGAATTGGCCTACGGAATACATAAGATCCCAGGCACAGGTTCCTGACTCATCTCATGGCCTGATTGCCCAACTTTGTTGTCTGTAACTGATAGAACTTCATCAACTGCAACTTGGTCTAAATGAGGCTAGAAAAAAAAATCATACAACAAAGATTAAAAAGGCTGATATAATAATTTAGTTTTTTAATTTAAATTCTTACTCCATACAGATATCCAGGCTAGCACAGCCTTAACTCTGTGCTATAGCTTCCAAATGCTTACTAATGCTTTTGTTTTCACATGTACTTTCTCTATACCAAACGGTAGGCATGAAAAGCTGACTTCACAGTATCTCTTACACCCGCCCCATTTCACTGTCTCTCTGATCTCTTCAATACATCTTTATGAACCCAATGACAAATACTCAGACTGTCAAGAATAAATGTGATTTCTCTGTTGGAATTTACACGTTCGGTGAATATCATAACTAACACCATATTAATTTATGAGCACTTACAAGAGTCTAAGAGTTGTTCTCAATGTTTATGTTCATGATGTTATAGGATCTTTATAGTTTAAGTCCTGGAAGATCACACAATTTATTGCTATTATTATGATAATCACTAACTTATAGATTACCTTGTACCTGTTTCTGGAAGAAACAGAATATAGCGGCATCAAGAATCAAGCTTCATCAGAACCAAGTGTTTTATGTAAATTATTTTACTAGGTTTTTCCATGAACCACACTTTTTTATTAAATGCAAAATGAATGAGAAAGATTATATATATATATATATATGTACTATAGAATATGTGATTATATGGTACATTTACACAATGGAGTTCCACTCAGCAGTAAAGAAATATGAAATCTGCAGGTAAAAGGATGGAACTAGAAACTGTCCTATTAAGTGAAATAACACAGATTCAGAAAAACAAGTGATGTATATTCTCTCTCATTTGTGGATATTATCTCCAAATTCCTAAACGTGAATATACATCCTGATGTAGCTGCAGGGGCTTTGCTATATTTTAACAATTTTTAATAATCACAACTTTAGCATAGATTTGTGAGTGTGTGTGTGTGTGTGTGTGTGTGTGTGGTGTATGCATGTGTGCACTCACCCATACAAACGTGGGTGGAGGACAGTGGTGAACATCAGAATATCCTCCTCCAGTGCTCCCCTCTTACTTTTTGAGACAGTGTCACTGGTCCTGGCGTTTGGTGCTGTGGCTGGAGCATCTGCCCAGCCACTCCTGGACCTTCCCATCTGCCTCACCCCATACCGGAACTGCAGCCACTTGCCATCATGATCAGCTTTATACCTGGATACTAGGGAGTCAACTCACAGAGCCAGTCTAACCCAGTCTCCTAGCATGTTTCTTAAGTTCGAAACCAGTCCTCCCCTGAGTCAGATTTCATGGCTAAATCATTTCTCTTAATCCATGGCCTCCTATCAAATCCTTAACAGAAGATGACATGCATTAGATTGTTCTGGTTCTGTAACCACCACGTCTCCATTTCTTATTCCGCTTTCTACACTCAAGCAATTGTAAAGGTCTTCCTTCCTTGTTGCTCTTCACTCCAAATCATTCCACATGTGACCCTAAAATTAAATCCCCTGCAATACCAACTCCCTCATCATATTTTCTTTCAGCCCTGCCAACACTAAGGATTCATATTAGAAACACATGATTTATTTAGAAGAGATACTTTAATGCCGCAGCTATGGGGATTTGCCCTACAACTGCTTTGGGTCCTCACTTTGAAAGACTTAATTAGACCCTCGGCATCCTTTCCAGAAATGGGCTGGCAGGGTTAGAAGTGGAGGGGAGAACTTGCTAGAAATTTCCTCCTTCAAAAGCATATTGGTGGTTTCAGAAATATCCTGTCCATAAGCTGAGACTCAAGGCTCTCAAAGAAATAAATCCATTCCAATTTATTCCTAAGTTAGTTCTAGTATGTCCAGGCCATGCATTGAGCCTCAGGAATGGATTGTTATTCCCAGGCTAATATGCAACTGATATGTACAAGATGTCCTCCTATGATGTGGCCATGTGTTTCTCTTCTGGTGGCCAAAATGATGTCCATCCCAGCAAGTCAGTATGCATGCTCTGCTCTTGTGAGGTAGCTTCATATTCATTCTCAGTTATATTCATCTTCTTTCTTTGCTTCTCTTCCTCCCCCCCCTTTCTTCTCTCCCTCCCCACCACTCTCTTTGTCCCCATGTCTGTCTGTCTCTTTCTTCCTGTCCACCCAAATAAATCTGATTTCCTAATTATATCATGAGACCTTACTTTCAAATCCCATTTCCATATAACTCATGAGAATCTTTTCCCTCCTCCAAATCTCTATGCATATGCTGGTCCCCTGTGATTGCTTTGGAGTACCTACACTCTGGCCACAGGTGCTCTACTCAGTTGTCTAGGTGATCAGCTCCTGTGGCAGACACCCTGTACTCTGCAGGAAGTTAGTGGCATCCCTGACTTCTACTCATTAGATACCAGCACCAACATCCTCTTAATTATAACTACTAAAAATGGCTCCAGACAAGGGCCCACGGCCCTGGAAGGTAAACCTGCCTGCGCCAATTGAAAGCCAACAATGACCAGTTCTCCATGGCCAAGAACACCTCAAGCTCTCCTTCCTCCTTTCAGTTCATTGGAGAAAGTCCTTCACCGAGAAAGTGCCTAATGTTGACACAGACTGATTTCATATCCTTCCAGATCCATCTTAATTGGAGAGTTTTGTTTTTCCAAACAGCCCAGCAGGGTCCTTGTTTTAATCTCCCATTAAGCCCACATCATCACAGAAATGACTGCTTCAGAATACAAGCCACTCAGGTAGCAATTGCATTTTTGCAGCTCCTGGATCCTGCCTCCCCTAACGAGACCGACATCTGAAAAGGAAATCTTTGATTTTATTTTCCATGTCTCTGTTTTTAGCACGAATCTAGGATTCTGTGCAATTCGCCAGTGGTCATCAATTTCCAAGAGGGGTTATTTATGAAGCTATGGAGAATTGTGATGACTCTGCGAAGAAGTCATGGTGACCTACAGAGAATAAACCAGAGCCTCAGACAGCTGTTAGGACTAATGGTCTCAAAAAATAATGAAGAAAATGGAGAAAAACACCAAGCAGAGGAAGGATACCTACTGTGGTCACTCACAAAATAGATCCTTGTACCTACATTGTGGGTATACCAATGCTGAAGGTTTTGTTTTATTTCACTCTATTATTCATTTTGTTTGTGTGTGGACTGTGGTGTATGGACATATGTATGCATGTGTGTATCCATGTGCACCCATGTGGAGGCCAGAAGTCAACATCACTATCTTTCTCTTTAGTTCTCCCCCTGATTTTCTGAGGCTGAACCTGAAGCTCACCATTTGAATTAGGCTGCCTGGCCAGCGAGCTCCCAGGATCCACCTGTTTCTGCTCCCTACTGCTGGGGCTATAGTCTAGCTCAGCCATGCCAGCTTACCTCTGATGCCTTTGCATCTTCAGTTTAGTAACAGTAATAGCAATGAATGGTAACAGTAATAGTATCACTATTCTTTTGAGAAGGAGACAAGTGAAATTACTTGGAACTTAAGAAGTGATTTCCAAATTACCCACCTCCAACTGGCCTAAAGCTCCATGCCTGATCCAGATCAACACAGAGTTCTGCTCTTGTGTAAAAAATTCATACCACATTCCGTTTGATGTAAAATTAAAGAAAAAAAGAATGTAACTGATCCCTATGCCAACTTTTTAAACTAAAATGTTGTACAAAGATTCCTGTGGCATTTTCAGCTGCCCTTAAATTTTAATAATACTGATAAAATATTCTACTATCCCCAGCCAAGTAATTTTTTATCTTTAATTGGTAAGCGCTCATTTATTATTTCTAAAGCATAAAAATTCTAATATCTAGGATTTATAACTTGCCCAGGCAATCGTGACTGCAAATGTATTTTTAAGTGCACTCAAATATAGAGAAAGCAAATGAACACTGGGGAAATTTAAGTTTGGACTACAAGGGGAAAGTTCTCTACAACAGATATATCATCCACTAACTACACCATACTTCATCCGTTAAAAAATAAACAAACTCTGCAGTCCTCCCCAGAGTGAGAAAAAAAGGCTTTTAGGGATTGGTGAGATAGATGGCCCAGTCAGTAAAGCACTTGTCACGCAAAAGTAAGGATCTGAGTTCCATCCCCCAGCACTCACACAAAAAGCCAGGTGTGGTGGTAAATGCTTATAATCCTGGTGCTGGAAGGCAGAGACAGGTGATCCCTGGGGCTCCCTGGTCAGCCAGCCCAGCCTAATCAGAAAGCTCCAGGTCTCCGTGAGAGTCTTTATCTCAAAAAATAAGATGGGTGTCTCTTGAAGGATGGCACCCAAAGCTGATCTCTGACCTCTACACACATATGCATCCACATGCATATGGAACACAGATCTGCACATGCACATACAAAAGAAAGTGTTGGGGTGTAGAAGCAAGATGAAATTAAGGCAGGAGAGGAGACCCAACTCTTCCAGATAGGACATTCTTATAGCTCATTTCAAAATCAATGGAGGAACAAAGCCTAACACTTGATGTGATGATTGAGTGAAACTGAAACACCACCTGTCAATCCACAGAGGTTCAGAACTGCTTTCTGCTGCAAGTAGTTTTCTACATGTGATAAGCTTTCAAAAAATAGCTCCAAAGAGAAAGTGGCAAAGAACTTTCAGAAAATCCAAAAGCCCAAAAGCCCAATGCCTCCTCAGATGCGCCTGATGCTATTCATACTGGCCATCTAGCCGGCATCATAAAACTTTTGGGGTCTAGTCCTTACCTTCCTGCAAAATGGAGAACCAAGGGTCATTTCTGATCCACAGGATTCAGCTGAAAAATGGCCACCCAAAGACATCAGACCTTCTTCTGTAGTTTGGCAAATGGTGTCTTAGATGGTAAGAAGGTCTCTACAGACATTGTGAATGGTAGACAAAAGATGTGGAGATGGGGGCAGTGTTTGCTGGATTATCCAGGAAAGTCTTAAATGTCATCATGGGTGTATTTCAAAGGGTAAGACAGGTGATGGGACACAGACAAGAGAGAAGATCAGGTAATGGAGATATAAACGCTGAGCCAGTCTATGTTTCCAGCAACCAGCGGCAGGGAGCAGAGCCTTCAGGGCTGGGTCCCTGCAGATACATCGATGACAAGTCAGTGGCACTGGCTGGGGAGATGTGAATCTAGAACTGTGATAGAATACATTTCTGTGGAGTGAGACCACTAAGTTTGCGATCATCATCACCCCAGCAGACAATGCATAGATTTGCTGTTCCCTAAGGGCTTGCTTTTGAATCCACAAACCTCTACCACTAATATTAATAATGATAATGCTGCATAACTCCATACCACCACTAAGCTTCACTGACATGTATCACAGGGCAGGCTTCTAGCGGGCACTCAGTTTACTGTGCTCTCCAGTGCTGGCATGTGACTGCTCGTCTCCAGGACATGCTATGTGTGGAGTATGTCTGTTTTGCTTTGAGCAGCATGATTATACCCTACCCCAGGATGCCAGTCATAAGTAGCCAAGACAGCATCATCTTCAATTCCAAATATGTGGCATGTGTGATCATTTTTATGAACAAAACTCAGATTCTTCCTTTCCCTTCTGAGCTACGAATATCACCAGTCTGACTCAGGCTGTGTAAAGAGGCTGCCAAGTACCTTCTAGCAACTGGTGAGTCATGCATCCCAAATGACTTAAATCTAAAACAAAACATCGGTTTCTATCACCTGCCTCTACCAGGTCCTAGCAGACACTGCAGTGGTTCCCTAGCATAACAACTTAAAAAAGGATGTTGGAACATCTGCACCTAAGGACATAGCAGAACAGGGAGTAGAGAGAATAGCAGTGTATCTCTCAGCTCTCACCAGCAAAGCTTCCTAATGCAACTCAGGGCAATGAACACAGAAAGTCATTACTGGCCAAAATGCAGGGTGTGTGTCCCTGGACAGGACTCCTATATTAAACCTCACCCACCCAGGGTTCAGGGTCCATTGTGGAAGAGGGGGCAGAAAGATAGGAACCAGAGATGGTGGATGACCACAAGGAAACAGTTTTCCAGGTTTCTGGGAACTTACTCATATAAACTCACAGCAATGGTGACTGTAAGCACAGACCCATGCAAACTCAAACCAGACAAAAACCTTGAGTTGAAAGTGGGGAAATGGGCAGAAACCCCAACCTTAGCTAACGAATTATTGGTAGTTGATCACTGCCTGGTGAGGAGGACTTGGTCTTCTTTAAGGAGTGATGCGAGGTAGGCTTACCAGGTTCTAGTGAATAAATTCACAATGAGAGACATCTGGGACACAAACTTGTCTCTTAACATAAATGATAGAATCCATGAAATCAGTGTGGGGCACGTGGGAATGCATAGGGGAGAGGATCTAAATATAATTAAGATGTACTGAAATGTACAAAAATTTGATATAAATGGATAGATTATAAAAATAGAGATTGGTCCCAGTGGTTACTCAATGTGTAAGATGAAGAAACAAGGAACCGGGTATGTTTTAAGTCTTCAGTGTGGTTCAGGAAACTTCTTAGCTTCTCATACTGAAGGGATAACTTCAATAGATAAAAGACCAAATAACAAGTCTAGGAAGGGACAAGTCAGCTATGGTCATTTTAAAGTGAAAACCTCAAAGCCCTGGGATTCTAAAACAGAACGTAGAAGAATCTGTCAAGTGGAACCATGATCAAAATCAACCTTTGATTTCTATTTGTATACATTTCATACAGTAGAGTCCTGAGATACAGGGACTTTTGAAGTTGACTTCCTTTACTTAAGAGTAAGTAGAATGTTCTAGGGTCTATCCACACTGTTGCTTGAGCTAGGTGTCTCTTTTTTTTCCTTTATTTCTTTGTCTGTGTCTGTGTGTGTGTGTGTGTGTGTGCGCGCGCACACGCGCACACATGCGTGCACATGCCATGGTATATGTATAAGAAGGCAGGGAACAACCTCAGATATCCATTCTCTCCTTCCACTTCATTTGAGACAGGGTCTCATTATTGTTTTCTGTTGTGTACTCCAAGCTTACTGGCCCATGAGCCTCTGGGAATTCTCCTGTCTCCACTTCCTGCATCACCATGGGCTCACTGGAGTCATGGATGTACACTATATCACCCAGCTGTACATGAGTTCTGGGAATCCAAACTCCAGTCCTCATGGTTCCAAGGAAAGAGGTTTACCCACAGAGCTAGGTCTCCTGCCTATCATTCTGGGATTCTGCTTTTCTGCCTGTCTGAACTGACATGACTTCTGTTCTGTGGGTCCAGCAAGCTTTCTTCATCTTTGGCTTTTCACCAAGTCATAGATGTTTGCATCGTTTACACTATGGGGCTATTCTGAATGAGGCTGCCAGGAACAGAGGGGATCAGTGGTCCCCTGGAGCTGAGGGTGGGCATAGAGATAGATTGCATGCAGATAGGAAGGAGAACTCCCTTGGAGGACAGAACAGTCTTCTAAAATTAGACTGTAAATTTTCTAGAGATAATTGAATTGTGAAATTAAAACATGTGAATTTAATGTTATGTAAATTATACCTCTATAGAGCTGTTTTAAAAACCTGCTTTGAGTATTACCTTATTCCCAACATAATACCACTTGGCCCTGTGAGTAGACATTTATACATTAAGCTGCAAGAGCCCTTTCTTAACATTGCAATATAATAGTGTTGATGGAAACTGCTTCTTACACTTAAGGAACAGCTTCTAAATGGAGTCATCAATCCATATTGTCTACATACATCAAAATATCACACCCATCCCCTTACATACACACACTTGTCTGCCAATCAAAAACAATGCTAATTCCTTAAAGGGAGAATTTAAAAAAAGAAACACTGTTGTCGGAGAAAATAAAGCAGTTTCCTAATTACAAGGTTTACAAAACTACAAGTTGTGAGTGTTACAAGACAGGGCATACTTTAGTGTTCTAAGATGCAAAGTTCTAGAAGGCTGAGTATCAGTGTGTTGAAATTCTGAGAAACAGAAGGCTGAGAAACAGTGTGCTCCAACCACAAAGGCTGAGCCTCAGAGGAGGAGGGACGGTAATCATCTGGTACCAGAAGAATAGGCTTGCCCAATCTGAAACAGAGCAAAAAGCAGAAAAGCTAAATACCCAACATCACTGCCTTGGCAACTGGCTTCTCTGAGTCCTCAAGAGACTTTTCCCATCCTGCTTCACGGATAGATACAGGTCAAGGGACGCCTTCTGCCCAGTAGCGTGTGAATAGAAATGATGTTCTAGATTTGGCCTCCAAGATTTTTCTCCACTCATCTCTTTTGTCCTCCTCCTTCTGCCTGCTGAGTTTATGGTTCCAGAGTAATTAAGAAACCAGGAAACAGCAGAGGCAAAAGATAGGAGGACTTTCAGCCTCCATCATCGTCTGATCAAGAAAATCAGACCTTGGTTTTGCAAGAGCCAGACATGCTCTTCGACGCTGCTGAGTCCCCAGGAACTGCCTGCTACAGCTTCAGCCAATTCCGAATTGGCAACATCAGGAATAATAATTTGATATGCCATTATATTATTATGTGTGGCCATGATTCATGGGACATATGTGAGATCTTCCACACACACCATGACAAAAGTTCCTAGACAATAGATATTTGAATTACCCCTCTCACTGCTTGTCAGAAGAGGATGCTAAGCTCCAAGGAGTCCTAGTAACTTGCCCAAGTCACAAAATGACTACTATGAGCAGCAGGATTGAAACCACGAGATTCAGACCTCCAAGCTCCTCTTCACTCTCAGGCAGTACAGCCTGGCTTGAATCACTGGATATACCACATCATAAGCACAGGCTGCATGTTCTTCCACATGAGACACAACTCAATCATCTGTCTCTTAAATTAGCCTCAGTGCCCCAAATTTAATACCATTTAAAGTTCCCTCCACAGATCCAAAGGAGTGAGCGCACTACAGCAGCTCATGAGGACATTATTTCCAGAAAGTTCATTCTCACAGAGTCCCCCACTCTACAGACTGCTGTGAAAAGGAAAAATAATAATGAGTCAGTCATTTTAAGCCAACACTGATTCAGAAGTCATGACAAAAGACCTAGAAAGGATTGGCCTATGCTTATTCTCAAATAAAAATTAGGAGATTTTTGAACAGCTAGAACATTTCTCTCATTTTCTATCTCTCTTTTACTTATTTCTCTTGTTTTTTTAACTTTTTTTAAAAATTTCATGTGTATGAGTGTATTGCAGCATGGACGGATATAACTGCACCTGAGTCATGCAGACTTACAGAGGTCAAAGAAACCATCAGATTCCCCTGGAAGTGGAGTTACAGACAGTTGTTACCCATCATTTGGATGCTAGAAATCAAACCCAGGTCCTCTGCAAAAACAGCCGGTGCTCTTAACAGCTAAGCCATCTCTCCAGCCCCTTCTCTTGGCTTTTATTGAGACAGGGTCTCTCTACAGCCCCAGCTGAACTGGAACTCACTATTTAGACCAGGCTGGCCTCAATTTCACAGAGATCTAAACTGCCTCTGCCTCCTAAGTGCTGGGATTAAAGGTGTGTGCCACCATACCCAGCCAAATAATATTCTCGTGGTTGAGGAAAGGTAACAAAATTGGAAACCAGAGCAAACATGATCATTAACCTTCCTATCAAATTCACAAGAAGATGCCTGATGTCTATAAACACTTCATAGTCAAATCAAGACAGGAGAGAAAGAAAGAGACACAGAATGAGAGCCTTTAAGGACCCCAAACATCACAGAGAAAATAGCCCTTCATCTCTTGAGCTAAATCTACTCACCCAGAAGGAAGCTTCTGTGCAAAGATGTTCCCAACATCTACCCTCACTCTGATGCCTGAAATACTGAAAGCATACACTAAGAAGATGTATAGGGACAGAGACTGGGGCAGCAGCTCAGGTCTGATTAGATAAGAATTCATAACCAGGTTTAGGGCTTTGTGTAGGGATCACTGATAGAGTGCTTGCCTAACATACATGAAGCTGTGGTTTCATTCCCAATACCACATAAACTGGACATGGTAGCACATAACTGCAAGATCAGCACTGGGGAGGTAGAGGCAGTAAGATCAGGATTCAAGGTCATCCTTGTTTATATACTGAGTTTGAGACCAGTCTGCTACATGAGCTCCTGTCTCAAAACAAAACAAACAGACAATAATAGGTATACACCGTCTTGTAGCTTATTTCTTAGAGTAACAAATACTATGGGCCTGATGATACCAGAACATTCTTTTTAGGAAGGAGAGCAGAATGGAAGAAGCAAGGGAATGAGTTCAAGCTGCAATTCTGGGTGCGTGCTTTTGCTGTTAGAGGGCAGATCATTCTAATAACTTCTTTCAGGTCAGGACTCACACTGCTGTTCAGAGCACTTTAATTATGAGGAAATGAAATTGGGCCACTGTGCTACACGAGTAGGAAACAAAATCCAACCAGGGAAACAGTCACAGCATCTTGGGTTTTAATTATGAGGAAGTGGAGTGTTCAGAGAACACTTCCGAGCCAGAGCAATCAAGCCCACACCAGGCCTCGGCATCTAGCCCATGGCAGCATGCTTCTTCCAGGGCTGAACTGCTATCAACAACCAGGAATGGCTCTGCATGTCTCATTGCACCTCCCCCAAAGACATGATTAGGATAGTCATAGTTTAGGTTCCAGGGTGATATAATCAACAAAAGATCTGAGCAGAACATACAAGCATTACTAAATCTAAAGGAAGCTACTGTACAGGCTACCTTTGTGTGTACATGTACATATGTGCTACACGTACATGTATGCAGGTGCATATGTCCATATAGTGTACATCTGTGTGTGTGTATAAGCTAGTGCTCAACACTGAGTGTCTTCCTCAATTGCTCTCTCCCTTTTTTCTTTTGAGAACGAGTTTCTCACTGGACCTTGAACTCAGGTATCCTGCTAGACTGGCCAGCCAGAAAGCCCCAGTGAGCCTCCTGCCTCTGTCCTGTCACTATGCCCGTGTTTTACATGGGTGCTGGAGATGGAACTCAGGTCCTCATGTGGCAAGCACTTTATCAAATGAACCATGTCTCCAACTCTCCCAGATGCATTTGGAATGAAACTGAATCCACACATGGCTGGCAAGAACTTCCTATTAAGCACAAGGCTATCATGCACAGGCAGATTCTCAGAGACGCATGTCCCTGTCTTTAGTGGAGAAGGGATTTGAGATGCAGAGGCCTACTGCTTATATAAGGACCATTCTGAGGTAGAAAGCGCTGCGGGGAGGGGCTGGGAAGCAAATTCCCTTCATATGTGATTGTCTCGTGGGTATCAATGCTTAGAATTCTTCTAACAGCCCCTACACAGACTTTACTACTCAGTTATTTTGCAGAAGAAATGGGCAAAGTTTATAGAACTTGGTCAAGGTCCAATTGGTAACAAATGTTAGAACTGGGATTGAACTGATATCCTAAAACTCTGTAGAAGGAGCATCACCTTGGAACAGCAGATGTATTCACCATTAAGAACAGGAAAAATCCTGTAAACCTGTAGAGAACACTGCCCACCTAGTTACCCATTATGGTTACCCACAGTCTCGGACGATATAAAAACACTTAAGATCAATTCCAACATTTATTAAATTATTTATTAACTAAAGGTGTAGGCCTGATCTTTAGAAATTCAAACCTGTTCTTACAACAGCTTGGGCAAATTCATTAGGATAGTTGAAACGCATCTCATCCTTGACACTCAGGTCTGCTATCTTACAAAAGAAAAGATAATCACACTCCTGGGAATTTCTGCCTCTGTGGATCCTTCTTTTGTGACCTCAGCTTGACTCCTGAATCCTAAACAATTTGTACCACCTATTGAACAGATCATGACCCCTTTAGTTGGGGTGTTACTCAGCGGCAGAGGGTGCATAGGCTTAGCATGCACAAATGCATTAGTTCTTTTCCTTGTGCTGTAACCAAACACCTGACAAAAAGCAACTTAAGGGAAGAAGGGCTTACTTTGGTTTATAGGTCATAGGGATACAGTCCACCATCATTGAAGAAAAGCACACCGCACTTATGTGAAGTGTTTGTTCACATTGCATCTGCACTCAGGAAGCAGAGAACAGACAACAAATGAGATCATACTATAAAACTTCAAAGTCTGCCCCAATGACTCACTTCCTCCAGCAAGACTCCATTTCCTGAAGGTTCCACAATCTTTCCAAATAGCACCACCAGCTAAGGACCAAGTTCTCAAACATATGAGTCTATGAGCGAAATTTCACACCCAAATTATAATAACAATGCTCTATATACATTACCTGGCTCTGAAACAGAAATATAACCATTTTATTGTTTGGGGTGTTTTGTTTTTTTTTTTAACATTCACTAAGGCAAAGAGAAAAGAACTCTGCCAACGTGGGAATGAAGGCTGCTACTAAAATTCTCTTACCTTAAAAGAGCAGGGATTCTTAAGAGGGGGACGATGAATAGTGGCAAGGTTGTTTCCGGTTTTTTTGTAATTTTAAAAAACTTTATGAGTAAGGAAACTGCAAACTATGAACTTCATTGTGCCAAAGGATGAAGCTTAGTGTCATTTAGCACATTCACAATATTGTGAAACCACCTCCATCTAGTTCCAGAATATTCTCAAGACCCTGCACTCTTAGACAGATAGTGGCTCCTCTTTCCTTCCCTGCCCCTGACAACATCTAGTAAGCACCCATCTACATTCTGCCTCTACAGAGCTAGCTCGTTGGACTAGTCCATGTTATAAATTGCCTCAAGTTGATTCAAATTCTAAATTGACAACCATGAAGACAGTCATAATTAACCCCTTCATGCCTACATAAGCTATGGGACATTTTTAGATGTTGATTTTCCCAAAGCTTGGGCTCCTGGGGAGGCTGTTAATGGTGTCATCAAGGAATCACCTTATCCCAATGCAAAGTGGACCAATATTTATAGTTCAGCTCAAACAGGGAACCATCCTAACACTTACCTTGGTCAATTTCCATTTTGACTAGACCAATGGATTTTTCCATTCCTCCAGATGAGGTCTGGTTAATGAAAAAAAAGCAAATCAAGTTCAACCACATTTCCTTTTATGTTAATCCTAGAGCACACTGCCCATTGGAATCCAATAACACAACAGACTCTCAACCAGATGGAGGAATGTTCCCTGCCTAATGAGAAACTAGGAACCCGCCTACCCAGCCCCATGATCTGTTGACTAAAACTTGTACCATCAGACTACAGAATGAAGTTTGTGGAATGCAATCATAGACATCCCCTGACACAGAAGTGATTCTAGGTTGTTTACCAGGTATCCAGGGAAGGCGGAGGTGAGTGGAAGCCAATCCACCTGTTTCTATGTACGGACTCCCAAGATGGATTTCAACCAAATCACCAAATCTCCTTGGCACTTGTGGAATCAACATGTGACTACCCAACTCCTCCTCCCACCCAGGCTCTTGAATAAGCTGGAATCTGCAACAAGTGTCTGCAGTGATTAGCTTTCTCAGGGACATAAACACACCAGCTCAGAAGGCACAAAGAGAAAGAAGCGTGGAAATTTGCTTGGCCTTTGGTAGCAGTGACGACAGGGCGATGAAACAGCTCTTGGGCAGGATTAAAGTTTCTATGAAAGTAATTGCTCTTGACTTTGCATCATTCCAGAGTGCATGCTACAAGGAACTCAAAAGGTGCTTAGTGGTAACCTTGAACCTGGGTCTCAGGAGGGTGGGGTTACAGGCACAAGGCTAATTTTAGAAGCAGTGCTTGTGGCTATGGCTAAAGAGGATATGAAGAAGCTTAGCCCACGTGCAGGCTGCAAGGTTCAAGGGAGCCAGAGGAGCAGGATTTGTTGCAGGTGGCCATGTTTCTATTCTGGGTTCATCCCAGGGACTTACTGCGTGACCTTGGGCCTGTCACATCCCTTCGGCACTGCTGCCTCTCCATCTGTGAAATAAAGGTAGCAGTGTCTGTCTCACAAGACCTCCCGGGGTGGGGAAGATTAATGAGGCAAAGTTTGCAAAGTATGTGAAACTCCAGGCGACGAAGGGCAGCAAAAAGCACAAAGTTCTAGCACTACCCCCTCCATCCTCCACACACTCCTATCACCCCTCTGCTTCTAAAACATACAGTCAGGCCTTGCAGCTGCAAGAGAGAGCTACAGACCCACAGCAACAGCTGGAAGCTAGCTAGAAATGCAAACTCTCTCTCTTTATTCCTTGAGCCTTGGCTGCAGAGGCTGCATTGTAGACGTGCCACTTGAGCATGGGAAGTCACAGACAATGTCTGTATGTACACTGTACTAGTCTCTGTACTCTGGTGCAAAAGAAGCTTCTTTGATGAGTGGTGACTGCAATAGTTGACTGTAAATATGAGGATAAATATTTTGCATTTAGTAAGAAGTTATATTAGACTAGGGCTATGAACAAGTAGTAAAGAAGTCATTAATGAATCTCTCAACTCTCATTAATGAAGCTCCTTCATGCAACAAAAGGGCCAGTAACATAAAAGGTCACAAGTGGCTAAATCATGGAGATTAGGAATCTGAGAAGTCTGGGTCCCTGGACAGGACTCATATTAAGTCTCACTCACCCATTTCAATGGCTCAAGGACCATTGCAGAAGAGGGGACGGAAAGATTGTAAGAGCCAGTGAGGAGGTGTGTGACCATATGGAAAGGGAATCCTACAAGCTCCTGGGACTCTGTTCATATGGACCTACAGCAATGGTTTCAGCATGCTCAAGACTCATACAAACTTAAGCAGACAAAAACAGCATTGAACTCGGGAAATGGGTAGCAAACCCAAACCTTTGCTCACAAAATATTGGCAACAGATTACTGTTGGATGAAGATGAGCTAGTCTTCCTAAAGATGGGGACACTAGGTGGACTGACTATATCTCAGTGGATGAACCTGCACTGAAGTTATTTGGAACACTGACTTGACACAATAGTACTTAACATAGATGAAAGAATGTATGGGTTCCAGTTGGGGGGCTATCGGGGTGCTGGTGGGAAGGGGGTCTAAAGATGATTAAGATCAATTGAGATGTTCTTTATGAAACACACAATGATTCAACAAAAAATGTTTAAATGTTCTAACAATAGCACAACAATGTACTAATAACACTGGATAATCCCACAACTCCCAAAAAATTCACATCCTTGTGTGGTAAATTTGAACATTGCTGATATCTGATCTAATGCAATGAAAAGAAAATGAGTCATGGAACCAAAAAGCCTCTTCACCCCCAAATGCCCAATTTCCTCCAAGCTTATAGCGGAAGTACAGAATCCAAAAGGTGATGTGTTTCTGCTGGAATTCCAAAACTGTTGCTAAAATATTAACCAGGTGTAGGTAACACTCTATAGAAAATCCACAGAGCATTAGGAGCCGTACAGTGATTCTGAGCAAATGTGATCACAGTCCCATAAAACCCCCAAAGACATGTGAGAATAGCAGAGCCCAGAAAATTTAGGCTTACATAATTCCAAAAAAACGCATTTGGGAGATTTTTCGAACAATTCAGTTGCCTAACAATTTGTATGTCTTTCCTTCTTCTTCCTCTTTCCTCTTCTTTGGGGCAGAATTTCTCTCCTTCCTCCAGGGAACAATTAAGCAGAACAATGCCCCTCTCCTGGGACTTCCTGCCATCAGCTTATAAATAACTTCTGCACAATAACCGAGCGTATAGAAAAGCAATGACAAGGTCATTTACCATGAACAAACCATGTTCTGTTCCCATGACAACGCAGAGTCAAAGGCAAAGTGACATATGGTGATGATCCCAATGTATCCTCATCATCTTAAGCCCTGGAAAAGCCAGGTCTGGGGCAGGTAAGGCTTCTTCTCTGCTCCGGGGTGAGTGACTAGGACTTGGGACTGAGGTCTGAAGGTCAGACATGGAGTCCAGACTCCATGTGGAGTCTGGTGGAAGTCACACTCCATGATAATGCAGCTCCATCTCTACAAAACCAGAGAGTCTCAGTAACAAACACAAAGCCAGCTCTCCGCCTCACTCTCTTCCAGACATCCTCTGCCATCTCACAGTGGCACCTTTTCTTAATTCCTTCCAGGAAAGACCTATCAGAGGTAAAGACTACCAAGGCAGAGTGCTCTCCCTCCAGTTCGAGCTTGTTATCAGGGTTTGCCTTCCAGAGTGAATGGCGTTCAGAAGTTTTCCATTGACTTCCAATACCACCAGCCCCATTCTGTGTGTTAGAACCCTCAGAGTGGTAGGGAAGCTGAGGAAATCTGAGAGATGATTAACCAGCAGGGCTGGCCCTCTCAGGGACAGTTAGCTCTGTATTCACTGTGAGCCTGCAGGAAGAGTGAGGTGGCTGAGTTCCACAGCATCCTGAGATCAGAGCCATGCCCAGGTTCACTCTGATCTCCATGAATTACTCTCCATCCCTTCATGACTTGCACATTTGCATAACCACTCACAAAGCTTACTCCGAATGTTTCACATGGAGAGCAACCCCAAATCTACTCAAGTTTACTTAAGTCTCATTAATCCCGATTTCTGTGAGGAAACATGGCAAGGGTGATGATTTCTAATGCATGAATGGGCCCTGGGGCGGTACCACAAGCTCTACACATGTGACCTCACAGAACCCTCACAAGAACACTGCGAGGTAAAAACACTTGTTTCTTCAAATGTAGATTTAAGGAAACAGAGTCATTGAAGAAGACATAGAACTAACATCTGAACCTACAGGTAGAGTGGGGCTCAGAATCAAAACTCCAAGTGGCTAAAGTCTCAGAATTCTTAACTCTGACCTGCCTGTTTCAAAAGCAGTACTGACTGGTATTGTTTCCTGAGATAACTTCTGCTTCAAATGGGACGCTGCTCCCACTGCTGGAACTCTAGCACATAGGAGCATATCTGTCCAAGTCTTCTTTGTTCTTTTATTTCTATGTCATCATTGTTGTTGTAGTTTTGAGACAGGGTCTCATTCTATAGCCCAGGTTCACCTTGAGCTGGCCACTCTCCGGTGTTGTGTAGTTATTTCCTCTGAACTGAAACTTTCTCTTGTAGAGAAAGGAGGGAGGTTTGCAAGCCTCAGAAAATTAACAACTTAAAAGATTCAGGAAACTAAGAAAATTCAAAGACTCACAAGGTTCCTCTCAAGGATGTATAAGCAGTAAACATTTGCTGATATACCCAGAACACTCTTTGGTGAAGCTGCCTATAAGTTGGGCCAGAAGCTCCAGGGATGCAGCTCTGATGAATTATCTACCACCCAGGCCAGCTTGAGACTTTTTGGTGATATAACTGCCTGAGTCATCTATGCTATATGCTGACATTTGTTCACCAAGCTATGCTTGAGAGGAACTATTTCTTTGGTCTGTTATCAGGGCCCTACCTGGAGTGAATACAGCTTTGTGCACCTGTTTGCAAGAAAAGTCACACATGTCCTTCCTCTGCTTTGAGTACTAGGATACTGTGTGTACCATCATGTGGGCCTCAAGCTGATAGATTCTCTTTCTCTGGGAGTCTGGGTATTACAAACTCTCCATAGTAGATATTTCTTCTTTGCCTAAGTGCTTCCTTGTTAGTGGAAGTTTTATGTAGAGTTCAAAGAAGTGAGAGGGACGAGAAACCTCCACTCAGAATCATATATCAAAAGGTCTTACTTCCTGCAAAACAGCAGCTCCTAGAAGGACAAGGAGGGAAGGAGGCTATCTCAGAGAAAGGCCTGATCTCTCCCATCCATTGCAAGTACCTTCAGTGGGATCTGCCCAACCCATACATCATTAGATTAGCCACTGGAATAAAGCTTAGGTCAAAACTAAAAGTGCATTTACCAGTAGGATTCTTGTGTAGACTACAGGCCTTTTCAATGGGCACACTGAAGTGAGCAATTAAGAGAATAACCAATCTGAAAATCAAATTAGAAACCCTCTGGAAAACCTGATTATCAATGGGGGAAATGTGATCTTATCCCTGAAAAAAACAAGAGGGACTAGGCAGAGGAGGAAAATGACTGGAGTTTGCACAGAACTCAGGGAGGGAGTCTCACATCCTTTATCTGTCCCTAAGAAATTACAATTTAATTAAACAATGCATGCACACCCTTTCTTCATTAAAAACTCAAGATAAGACTAAGTCACATTTGGTTACTACCTTTAATTTAACCCTTGTATCTCATAACTTGAAAATACTTATTTGAATTTTTTGACTGGTCTACACATAAATATATATTGAATTTTTAATACTTCCTTTCTTTTAGGAAAGAATAGCAGGTTTTTCATTTCAACCGGTTTATATTCAAATCCTAAACCATGGGGATACTTGCATCTTCTAGTACCCATCTCTCCCAGAACCTTCAGTGAAGTCATCAAAAGAGGACCATCTGAGAGGTAATCCCTCGGAAAATAAACTGGAAGTTTCACTTAAGTTATCATAAAGTTGTATAGCATTTTAAATTCATCATGCCCTCCCTTTCTTTAAGAGGACTTGTGGCAGACCAGAAGGAAGAAGAAGGTAGCCAAGTCCTGAGTTAAGCAAACCAGGGATAGATCCCCGTCTGAAATGGCCTACCACCTACCCAGCCTCATTGCTCATTGCCAGTTTTGACATCTTCAAGAGGGGATGGGAAGGTTTACAATCCCTGATTCAGAAGGTTCTTGATTTATTGTGACACATATAATAGCTAAGCAATAAATATTAGCTGTATTGTGACCATAAGTATGTATCTTCACCTCAACACAAAGCGTGCATATCTCTATGGACTTTCAGATAAAGGAAGAAACAGAAAGAAAGATGTGGGAAATGAGGAAGTATTGCTAGATACTCTGGAGTATGTCTTTAGGAACAGATTAGCTGATGAATGAATTGGTATGTGGAAAATGAATGTGGGGCGGACGAATGATGAACAGATTAGGTTTTGGATGGATGAATAAATGGCTATGTGAGTGGATGGGGAAATGGATAGAAGTGTGAGTTTATAGTGTGTAGATGAGTAGATAGATGAATGTATGAGTAGATGCAGGGATGGATAAGTTGGATACATGGATAGACAGGTAGATGGATATACAGGGAAGTAACTTTAATAGATAACCATCTATCAATACATAGTTACTACCTACCATGTAATCAGTTGCAAGGATCAAATGCTAATTAACACTTCCTCTCCCTCTATAACAGAGGGAAAATTCTTACTAATTACAAAGTCAGTGGCATCTATAAAAGGAGACCAATGTGTGATGAGAGATCATGACAGGTTGACTTCATTCAAGTGGGGAAGAAGGAGTTGTACAAATAAAGACCTGGCCTACAAAGGTCTTACAATGAGAAATAAGAGAGGAAGAAGGATAAAACCCTTTCAGAATAAAGAACCAACCTGTAAATGCCAGGGATGGGTAAATGTGTTAGACACTTTGGAGGGCTCAGGGATCTAGAGTAGCAGAGGTAGACAGGAGCTAAGAAGGATATGAAAGAGCCAGGTACAAGAAATGTGCCTTTATTCTCAGAGCAGAAACAAGATAGCAAGGCCAGTAACTGCACCGCCTTCCCAGGACCACAGACTCTCCTTTCTCAGAGCTTGGGGACCCAACAGTAAAAAAATAGAGGAAGAGGGATGAGTCCTTCTGTGATTTGTTTACTGTACTGAGAGGTCCCGGAGCTAATTAGAGATGTTAGGCTGTCAAAGAACAGTAAACCCTGCCTTCAGGGCCGTGCTCTGCATCTGAAAAGGAAAAGGTCAATATGATAATCTTCAGCTTTAGACTCTTGAGGTAAAACTCATTGATTTCTGAGATCATGAGAATGTGGGATTTTTCCATCTTCCTTGATCATCCACATCAGGCCAAGACTTAGCTTTTAGCACCTGCTGACTTTGGAGCCAGACAGATCATGGTCCAAATCTCAATTTTAACTTTCAGTAGCTGAAAACAGCATGACAAGAGTTGAGAAAATGAAGAATGGCCTCATAGAAATGTTGCCTGACTCTTCCAAATTGAAACATTCCTTTCTGGTGGGAAGATCCTTAAGACTCAGGAAACAACCTACAATACTCAGGAAGTACACAAAGATCACAAGGCTCTGAAAGTTCCTGAAATTTAGAAGAGCCACAAGTCTCCCTCCCCAAGGTTATACAAGCAATAATGAATGACTGTGAGATCTGCTGAGATATATACAAGCTGAGGAGGTTCCAGGGATGTAACTTTCATGAGTCATCACTGGGGGAACGTTTCAGTGATGCAGCTGTTTTTGAGCTGTTCATGCTCCTGAAGTTAACTCCTCACCTATGCTCTTCTAAGTAACCCTAACAAACCTGTTGTTCATCCAGCCACAACTGGTACAATTGCTTCTTCACTCTGTTGTCAGTGCCCTATCTGGGCTAAATAGATGTTTCTTCACATCTCCCCAGGAAAAGTCACACAACAGATCTCCTTGTAATTACCCAAACCTGCCAAGAATTATAGGGTCTTAAGGCAGTAGATAAAATTAGGATTCCTACTCAATTACTCAGTAATAGAAATATTTGCTGGACTACCCAGAGGAGTCCAATATAATCATCAATGTGTGAAAATGTAAAAGACAGAGACAGAAGAATAAGGGGATATGAAATGACACTCAAGTGACCAACCCTCAGTTTTCAAGGTAGAAGAAGAGGACAGGAGCCAAGCAAAACAGGTGATCTCTAGAAGTTGGAAAAGGTCATGAATATGGACCCCATCCAAAGCCGCTCAAAGAAATGGTGCCCACCTATTTCTGCTTTTAGCCTAGGGAGACATACCTAGGACACTGCCCTTCAGACCCCTAAGGGAGCGAATTATATTCTTTTAAGTCACTGAGATTGTACTCACTTGTTATAACAGCCACAGGAAACTGTAACTGTTTATGCCTTTGTAAGTTCTCCGGATTCAGTGAAGTTCTTTGAGTAAAGTAGATCGTGCTCTGAGCACTTAAAGTGTCTGTCTTTGCTTATTTCTATAAACTGTCCAGTTTGAGCTGAGAATGTTTTTACTTGCCTTTTCAAGTCACTTATTCGTTCTTGTATCATCATCATGGTCTCCAACCCCAGTAACATAAGCCTGATTCTATGCTGAGATATCTGTCACATAAATTATTAGATGTGGAAACTGGAGTTTCCCCCAAAAAGGAATATCTACAAATAAAAGACAAACACAATGAGTTGCTCTGTATAATATCTTAAAGTTGTTCAAAGTGTCCTATAGACTTTAGTTTAGAATGTAGAGTACCTTTCAACATTTGGTTTCTCCCAGTTCCAAACACCTCCATCTCTATTCCCTAGAAGTCCTCCACTTAGGTTCTGTCATCTTAAATGACTAAAAGCTGCTCAAGGACATCCAAACATCTCCTGAACCCAAGATTTTATATATGATGTTTCCTCTTCCCAGAGCAGATGTCTTCCCAACACATTTGTTCACCCACCCAAGACTTATTCATCTTTCAAGACCCAATGTGATCATTACAAGGAACTTAGTATCCACAGACTCATGTTAGTTAGGATCCACCTCCTCTGTTCTCTCATAACAGGAATCTACCCTCCATGCTAGCAATTTTCATGCCACATTACAACTGACTGACTAATAGTATCTTTCCCACATTAGTCTTTAATAGCAATGTCCCATTAGGATCCTGAGATCTTTTGAGCACCTGAAGATGAGACTTTTACAGGAAAGCACACATGCACAAATTCACATATAATACATAGAGTCTACAAATGATATCATGGGGGTTCATGAATTTCTCCTAAAAGCCTAGAACCTTAGTATAAATCTCCTGCATTAAAATGTCAGCACTCTAAGGAAAATGATTCAATCTAGCCCATATCTTTGGGGTCCATAATACTGCACTGTACATGTCCAGGAACATAGTGGCACTCAATGAATGGATAGATGTGTGGACGGATGGGTGGGTGGGTAGATGAAAAGATGGATGGAGGCAGAGATAGGTGAAGGGATATGTGGAGAATGAATTGATAGATAAGTGGGAAATGGAAGGATAGAGGAATGAATGATGGATGGATGAAGGGATGAAAGAATGGGTGGGATGGATACATGATAGATAGAGCATAGATGATGGAGCTCCAGATGGTAAGACACATAGATGGATTTATGAAGTGATGTATGGATAGAAGAAAGAAGAGATGAATTGGTAGGTGGGTGTTGATTGGAAAAGTGAATGATTAATGTATTTATGTATCATTGGAAAAACTCATCTAGAGAATTTCTCCTAATAGATAAATGAAGATTACTAAACCACATCTGAGAGGAAGATTAATCACACTGCTCTCAATAATCAACATGTGTGTGACAAAAAGGCATCTGTGAAAAGCCCTCATTGACAACATGTTCCATATTGTTCAGTAGTTGCAGAACTGTTCCCAATAAAATCAGACACGATCCATCTGATGCAACCAGCCTGAAAAATGAAAAAAAAAATAACTAGGAGGTAAATTTTCTGATAGAGTGAGTCAGAGGAAGAGATTTTACAATCATTTTTCATAGATAATGAGCTTGAATTCCTGAGATTATATACTTCTTCTCTCTTAAACCCACTCTGTAAAAATGTTGTTATAGCTTGTCTAGAAATTATGGAAAACTCTAAATAAAAACTAAGCAGAGAGAGTTTTTACATGGGGAGCAACCTACATACCCAACAAATGAAGATTAAGCCTTTTACTCTGCACTGTGTAACTATTTAACATACTATGTTTTAGAAGAACACTTATGGTATGAAGAAATACTATGCAACTTTTGGGGGGACTTAGGAAGGCAAGGTTGAGGTAGGTCCTCATACTGTGGCCCAAGCTGGTCCAGTACTCAATATATAGTTTATGCTAGCCCCAAACTCCTGACAATCCTCCTACCTCAGCTCTCAGAGTGCTGGAATTATAAGTATAAGCCACTACACCTGGTTTATGCTATCTTAAAACAAACCCAGTTAGAGTGATGCAGTATTTTTTCATGTGAATGTACACATGGATGAAAAATCAGAGAAAATGTTAGCAGTGGTTCCCAATGGATGCTCCCAATGGATGTCAAGTCCTAGCTGAAGTATGAACTTCTTGTGAACTTCCTATCACAGTTATATCTCTTTGCACATGAACACAAGGTACAGGCCACATTTGGATGAAATACTGTGTGAAATAAGAACTTCTTAGTTAAAGGCATGTGTCGGTATTTGTTGGAGACCAAGTGACCTCTGTCTTGTTTTACGCTTTAGCAGAAACCCCAAAGAGCACTTGGTCCTCAATGCTGCCATCATGAGAAGCATCAGAAAGTTCTCTGCAGAGCATTCTCATCATTCACTCAACATATAACAGAGTCAGTACGGACAGCAGAGGTTTTGCATGACAAACTCCAAGTACAGAACGTATGGCAGAGTGAGCAGTGATGGCTGGCACAGTGGTGGGGTGATGCTCGGTTTGTAAGCAGCACACAGCGTTCCGCTTCCAAGCACGCTGCTTCAGAATTCCAGTGCAAAAGGAGAGCTTCTGGGTCTGAAGGGCACAGGGGTGGAATATGAAGAGGAAGTGCTGCCAACCCCAAGAAGATAACATGTGCCAGGCACCCAGGCCCCAGGATGGGGGCTGAAAATTAATGACTGCACATGTGAAGCCAGATGGATCTGAGGACAGAGGCAGAATCTGGCGAGTTGATCATGCAAAGGAAAGAAACTTCCCGTGAATGATTTCTGATTGCGATCTAGTTTTCCCCTACCCTCCTCACAAGGAAACTCAGATATCACCTCAAAGCTTAGTTATTCAGTCATTAACCACCTTAAGTCAAATAAATAGTTCAAGGTCAAAATGAATTAGTCATTGACAATCTCGGACTCTCTGAGAGAGTGGAGTTTTAAGGTGCTCCTCCAGAGAAAATGTGAACAGCTGAAAACTTCTGCTCCACGCGATGGGGAATGGATCTCCCATGGCCGTGCCACTAACTTATTTTTACTTCATGAAGTATTAAAGCAACTGGAGAGAGCCTTGATCTTTAAAAGCTGAAAGATTCAGATTTAAGAAACAACAGTAACTGGGGAGGGTTATTGAACACCAGAAAGCTCTGTGCACTGTGCATATACACTTTGCAAAAATCATGTCAGTGCTGACACTCCTGGGAGAGAGGTAATAATATACTCCGTAGATTAAGTGGTCCAAGGTCAGAAGCTGTTCAGAGGCAAAGCCCGTGTGTTTGAGTCTGTATACCTAACTTTTTCTCGTTTTCTTCATTTTCTAAAATTCAATATTATTATAACTGAACAATAAAATCTTTAAAAATGGACCATGCTCCCTCAGGTAGTGTCTTCTTGATTCTTCCAAATAAATGAACAAATTCATATGAAGCCCATTGTCTGCTCAAATCTAGGTTAGAGAGGATAGGAATAGGCAGAAAGCACCCTTTGGGGTTTAGGGACTCAGATTAAAGGGAGGAAGGATGGGCTGGGAGATGGCTCAGTCAGTAAACAGTTTACCATGCAAGCACAAGGACCTGAATTTGATCCCCAGAATCCATGTAAAAAAGCCAGGCATGTACTTATAATCCCAGCACCAGGGAGGCAGAGACCAGTGGATCCCTGGAGCTCACGGGTCATCCAGCCTGGCCTGCTTGTGAGCTTCAGGTTTAGTTAGAGACCCTGTCTCGAAAGGAAAGAAAGAAAGGAAGAAAAGAAGGAACGAAGGAAGAGAGAGAGAGAGAGAAAGACAAGGGGAACAGGACCTGAAGAATGGGAATGGAGATTGTTCTCTGTTTATATGTGGTTCATACACATGAACACATATATGTACACACAAAAAGAAAGGGAAGAAAGCTGAAAGAGCCAAACTGAACCATCTAGTCTAGGAGAAAGGACTTCCAGGGTGGTGAGCCTCTGAATCCTGTAAAAAGGACTGTACCTGATAAAGAATGGCCACTATTCACGTGGCATAACGTGCTGTGGTCTGCCCCTCCACTAGCCTGTGATTCTCTTCACCAACAGTGGGGAAACCTGCAGAGAAGCGCTGCCTTGGACCAGGCTGTGTGTAAAACGCACGTCAAATGACACCCATATCCGGTCTGTCCAGCCAAAGGGTATGACCTTGAGTTTAGTGGACCAGCTCTGGGTGTGGACTCTGTGGGCTGCCAATGACACAGTCCACCCTCGGTGTGTTCTGTCTTCTTGGCTGAGCCTCAGCTCTGTGTAAGTAGGCATCTCTGTCACCTGAGGAAGATGGCACTTTCCTAAGCACGTGATTCATTGTATCCCCGTGGCAAATCAATGACTTTGGAAAGCAAACCTGGCAAATACCAACAAGAGCATGTTTATTTAAAGATCTCTCAAATCGATGTATTCCTCTTATCTGTGTGTAAGAAGTGGCTTTATCTGTGATTATATAAGGACATGATGCCTGGAGCTCTGGCAGCCCTCTTGCACCATGAGGAGAGAAATACGCAATCTTACATGCTGGGGATAGGGTGTTAAATTATGAATCGACCTGGTTCTCAGCAATATTCCTGTATTGTTGAATCAAAATGACCATGACCATGTGGTCTTTTACCTTGAAGGATCACAGTGGGAGATAACAGCCCTATAAGAACAAAATCCCTTCTGGTGAATTTTGTATTTCTTGTGGCCTAAAGAACAACAATAAAACCAGCAGCAACCACATACTTCTCCAAGTGCTGTGCTGAACCTTAACTGTCTCACTCAATTCTTTAATTTCAATTTTCTAATTGTTCAAACACATATTTATTTGGAGAATTGTGTGCATACCATAGGGTTCATGTGGGTTATCGCATTGGGAAGACCTGCCTTGTCTAGGTGGTATCACCCCCTGGCTGGGATCCTGGACTGTATGTGTGAAGGGAGCTGAGAAGCAGTGTGCATCCATACCACTCTCCTTCCTGTCTGTGCATGTGACATGAGCCTTTCCTTCAAGCCCCTGCCACTATGGCTTCCCCTCCATCAGGGACTGTACCTTGACATGTAAGCCACAGTAAACTCTTTCTCCTTTAAGTTGTTTTTCTCAGAGTATCTTATCATAGGAACAGCAAAGAAACTAAAAAGAACTCTATTTTCCAATCTGTTCTGCAAGCTTCAGGTTCTAGTTCCAAACCTGAGACAGTTGGTACTAAGTGGATTTCTTGTAACTGAAGGGGACCCCGGACATTGGGACCCTAACACAATATAGCCAGCTGTATGTGGCTGAAACCCTTACAAAGGACCAGTGTTCAGTTCCCAGGACATATGTTGGAAGACTCACAGCCACTTGTAACTTGAGTTCCAGGGAATTTTAAAACCCTTTTCTGTCCATTGCAGGAATATGAATGTACACATACCCACACACAGACACACACACATACACATACAACTAAATTATATCTTAAAAGTCAGTTTCATAGACCATCCAGCCTCCCATGCAGCCAGAAACCCAAAGTCTGACTTTCCTGAAACAACTTTGGTGATGGTTATTTTAAGAATCCCCTTCAGAGAAAATCCAGCTGTTCACATTCAAAAGCAACAGGGAGCAGCAGAGAGCAAAAAAAGTGTTAGGTACCTAAAATACTTAAAAAAGGAAAGAGAAGAAAACAAATAGATTACAACCCCCCTTCATCTTTAGCCCAGAAGCACCCTGGGGTAAAAAAAATCCCAGGTCAGGCCTACCCGATGAGATGGCTGGGAAAATTCACAGTTCGGGGGGTCGTGTAGTTTGACAAAGAAAAAGCAGAGAGAAATAGTAACAGAGGTCTGAACTCTTGATGCTTTGACTGGCTGAGGCCTTTAGGAACTCTTCTCAGCTGGTCTTCCGGCACCTGTTCAAACTTAGCAGTGTTCTTGGACAAGCTGAAAAGGGGAAATGCCTGGAATCTGTTCACATTCACTTTGATTGACTTTTGTTTTCTGTCTCAGTAGCCGCTTTCATCAGTTGGCTGTGGTACATCTGAGACTCAGTAGGAGAATTTCCTGGTCTATTTTTAAACACCCAGGGCAAAGGGGACATTGTGCTCTATATTCACTGAAAGTCAGTTTCTGAGACTGAGGAGATGACTCAGTCTGGAAGTGCTTGCCACTCAAAAATGAAGATCCAAATTCGATCCCAGTACCCACATAAAAAAATTAGGTGTAGTGACTTAGATTTGTAATCCCAGAGTTGAGGAGCAGAGGCAGGCAGATCCTGGGGATCACTGAATAGCTGGCTCCAAGTCAGGGCAAAACCCTGCCTCACAAAACAAGGTGGAAGGAAGGTGAGGAAAACACCTGTGTTTGTTTCTGGCTTCCACATGCAAACATACCTGCAGATGCATGAACCCAAACACACATATATATGTACAACACACACACACACACCACACACACACACACACACTTCCTTAGGCTCCTTGGCCTCACATGATACCAGAAGATAGATAAAATTCTCCTATCAAGAGTTTCAAACACTCTTTGACAGGACCTGTGATTATCTTCCCATGGACTTTTAAGTTAATGAATAAAAATAAACATCCTCATCACACTCTCCCAGCAGGAGCTATGGGAGTCACAGCACCTGCCCATGGGTTTGGTCTGTCACCCAAAGTGTATTCAAAACCTTCGAATGTTTCCCTAAAATGCCTGCATCTTTCTTGCTTGCTAATATGTAAGGTTCAGCTTTAATTTTCACTCTTTTGATTAACACATAATATTGGTACATATTTATCCCAGAAGCAGTCCATCTTTAAGACTCATCCCTGCTCACAGGTGAACTATTTTTGGACCAAGTCCAATAGTTGTTCAGTTTGTTGTTTCATCTCGAAAATTTTTTTTTCATTCTCCCCATAGAACATGGTCTCCAGTTGCCCTTTGTGCCCTTTCTTTGGTCTGTGCTGGTGTTTCTCTGGACCTGGACTGATCATAGGCAGTTCCTGTTTTGCCAGTGAGGATGCTGGATGCAAAGATCAGCAGGGAGGGATGTTCTGTGTAAAGCGAGAAAGCCGCAAGCAGACAGAGACAACACCCAGGCTGCTGATGGGGAAGAGGTAGGCCAGGGTGGGTGCCCAGCGGGGAGGGGATACCTGGGCTCTATAATTCAGGTAAATCAGGAAATATGGAGGGGACATCCTCTCACAGCAGGCCACCCACTGAAGGTCCGAACTACGGCTCTGTGGGATGACGGAGGAGGAGGCGGCAGAGCCGTGGTAAGATGGCAGACCCTGCTCCGGCCACAACTCACCTCTTGTCCTCACTCATACGCACTGAACTCATTCCTTCAGACTCCCCTCTGCATGTAGGTAGCACAGGCTCTCCCTGTCTCCTGTAGCATTACCGCCCGGGCATTTGCATGGACAGTGTGGGACTGCTGTATGGCTTGGGATTTGCAGTTTGACTCTCATCATGCTGGGAATCAAATCCAGGGCTTACACACAGCAGGCGAGTGCTCTAACAGCTGGGCTACCGGCCTAGCTTCATTTCTGTGGCTGTGATAAAATACCCTAAGAAAGACAACTTAAGGAAAATCGAGTTTATTTTTATTACAATTCCAGGTTACAAGCCATCATCATGGGGGAGCCAAGGCAGTAGAAACTCGAAGCAGCTAGTCACAGCAGAGCAGAGAGGAACTAGTGTACGCATGCTTGTGCTTGACTTGTTTTCTTCACTCTTACACAGTTCAGGACCCAAACCCAAGGAATGGTGCCACCCACTGTAGGCTAGTTCTTCCCATACCCAGTGGCAATCAGGACAATCCCCCACAGACATGCTCACAGGCCAACCTGATCTAAACCATGGCTGTCTGAGACCCCTCCTGAGGTGATTCTAGATTGTGCAAGTTCATAATTAAAACTAACCCTCCTAGGTTCCAATTGCACTGTACTATATCGATTTCCCCAACACACACTAGCAAGCTACACACATGGGGCCAAAGTAACCCTCTAGAGGTCGACAACCTCAATTTCCTAATAGTCATTTTCATAATTCAGGGCATAGATGAGAGCTGGCTACTTTAATGAATATTTTGTCTCCCTTCTAAATGCATTCCAAACACACCAGCCTTCATTTACTCAGAATGTTACAAGAAAATACCTGAGGCTGGGAAATTTATAAATAGCAGAAACTGATTGCTCACTGTCCTGCCTATTAGAAAGTCTAAGATGAAGATGTTTACTGGTTCAGTGTGTGGTGAGAACCTGTTTCAGAGTGAGTTCCTGCTGTGTGCCCTCATACAGAAGAAAAGGAGAAAAGCTTCTTTTCTGGGAGCACTAATTCTATAGATGAGGGCGCCAACACCACAAACTAATTATGTCCTATATTACTTACTTTTGTCATTGCTGTATGGAAATGACTGAGAAATATAAGTAACAGAAGGAAGAGCTTATTTTAGCTCATAGATTTAGAATACAGTCCACTATTCAAGAAAGCATGACATCAGGGACACCTGCTCATCACGTGCACGTCACCTCTGTAGCCAGAAGGGAGATAAACACTAGTGCTCAGCTTCCTTTCTCCATCTATTCAGTCCAGAACCTCAGCATGTGGAATGAGGCCACCCACATTCATGATGGGTCTTCTCTCTTCAGTTAAACTTCTGTGGAAACACCCTTATAACATACCCAGAGTTTTATCTCCTAGGTGATTCTAGATCTTATCTAGACAATCAAGCATAAGCATCACATTCTCTCAAGGCCCTGTTTCTTGATACCGGCAATGTTCTAATGCATGAATTTGGTGGGAGGATCCAGGACCACAGAAACAACCCTGCACATCATGCATCCTAAATACTATGCATGGGAAAAAGAGAGAAAATGAACAATAAAATAAAAGGAATCCAACAGAGCAATTTGGAGGGCAAGTCACAGCAATGTCAGAATCAAGTTCCCTTATCATTCTCTTTCTCAGTACTCTACAATGAGGCTGTAGGATAGAAGTTTTCTAATATGAAGAATAATGAATCTGCTCCCTTGGCCTGTGTCCTTCCATACTCACATAGTTGGTCCAAACCACGTTCACCTTTTAAAGATGTGATTTGTTCTTTAACACCTAGAGCAATAAATGCTATGTATGCAAGTTCATACCTGGCCAAGTTGCCATGTCAACAGACACACCACAGTGGCCTCCACCATCACCAAAAGGCAGGCAGGAAATATCAGCCATGGGATGTATTAGAAGAGGCTGAATTTTAGGACCTAGAAGCTGTCCATCACTGAGGGAAGTCAGGTAAGGAGCTCAAGCAGGAACCTGAAGCAGAAACCATGAAGGAATGCTACTTGCTGGCTTGCTCTCTGGTTCATGCTTAGCTTGTTTCTTACATAGCATAGACCACCTGCCCAGGGAATGGTGCTGCCCATAGAGGGTTGGGCTCACCTACAACAATAATAATCAAGACAAAGTCCCACAGATAATCCCAAAGACCAGTTTGATAAAGACAATTGCTCGAATCTCTTTTTTCAGATGATTCTAGGCAGTGTGATATTAACAGTTAATGCTAACTAGGATGCCACCTTTGGATACAGCCTCATCAGTGCATTCATGGACTATTCATTGTTTCTCTTTCACTGGTTGTCAGCTGATGTTTCTATTCTTCATACCATCACCAAGAATGTTTCAGATATCCAATTCATCTACTCCATCAAGGTGAAGAACTTGACAGTGAGCTTGTCCATCTGCTGTCTCTCAGGAGAGGACTTTATGTCTTGGGAGCAAGCAGCAAGGCCAGGAAGAAGAGCTGTGCTCTTACTTAGACCTAAGAAGGGAACACCTTTCTACCCATCAAGTATTTGTATGTATTTGTGTGTGTATGTAGTGAGTGTGCGTGTGTGTGTGTGTGTGTGTGTGTATGTGCGTGTGCATGTAGATGCCAGAGGTGAACCTCTGCTGTCTTCCTCAATCACTTTCCACCATATTTTTTGAAACAAGATCTTTCAGTGAACCTGGAACTCACCAATTTATCTAGAGTGGGGGCCAGCAAGCCTCGGGGATTCTCTGTCTCTGCCTCCCCAGTGCCCAGATTACAGATACTCACCAGCACACCTGGAGTTTTACATTTGTATTGGGGACAAAACTCAGGTTCTCAGGTTTGTGCAGCAAGCACTTTACTAAGTCTCAACCCCATATCAAGGACTTTAATGACTTCCCACAGTGAGAACCCCAAGAGAGAACACAGGTCTCAGCAGCTTCATCTGTGAATTGGGGAACAGCCCCAGTGTTACTAACACAGCTGATCTGCCAAGAGGATTCAAAGAAACAGCTATAAACCATGAGCACAGTGTCTGGCAGAAGGCATGGTCAGAACAAGCCTGGGTTAGCAGTGTGTATCCATTAGTGGGCCTGGTGTAATGAATTTTTGTCCATGTCACAAGGGACTCGATAGACATTTCCCAAAGTTCCTTTCAAGGACGATGATTTGATCATTTGGAGTAAGGAAGAATCACTTCAAGAAAATAGCAAACTGGGCTGGGGTGATAGCTCAGTTGGTAAAGTGCTTGCTTTATAATCATAAAGATCTGAATTGATTCCCAAGAATCTGTGCTGGTGTAGAAACTCTCAGGTGAGCCAGCCTAGCCTCCTTCGGAAGTTCCAGGCCAGAGTGAGACCTTGTCTCAACTGAAAAAAAAAGTTGTACAATGCTTAGGGAACCACCTGTAAAGTTATCTTCCGGCCTCCACATGCACATGAACATATGGGTATATATACCTGCACACAAATATACCTCCATACATGTACACATACATGCACACATGAGAGCAAATTATTCATCTTCACATTGAGTGAACTCCAATGAAATCACAAACACTTTATTTGTGTCCTAATTGGGGTAGGGTGCATGTGTGTGTGTGTGTGTGGTATATGTGTATGTGGGAAGGGTGTAGAGGTGTGGAAGGGGAGGGATGTGTGCATATGACTATGTATGGAAGGCATGTGTGTGTATGTGTGTGTGCATGTCTATGGGGTATGTGTGTATATGTGGAGGGTTTGTGGGATACACATGCATACATCCAGGGTGTGTGTATCTGTGTGTGTGTGTGTGTGTAGTATGTGTGTTGCCATATCAATGGTACAAATCTTATTATAAAGCCTCACATTTTACAAAAATCTTCAAGTAGGCTGGGATGTAGCTCAGCGTCAGAGCACTGTCTTCCCATGAAGACCGTGAGCACCATGGCTGACCCTACAGAATACAGAAACAGCAACATATGTTCTATGACTTGAGGGTACCCATTACATTTTCTAAATCAGCAATGTTTTGGTGCCACCCAAATATATAAGACCCAGAAGGAGGCAGACTCTCGAGCATTTCACTCTCCGTGGGCCTCTCATGTCTAGGACAGCACTCAGTACAGAGAACAGTGAGTAGTTAAGTAGAGGAATGAATGGCTTTGCATTCTGCAAGTCCTCAGAAAATCAGGTGACAATTTGGCCACCTCACTCCTCAAAGCCAATCAAAGCATGTGTGTCTGTGTGAAGACTGGGAAGCCCTTGTTTAAAATTTTTCAGTAGTTTCTCCCAGTGTATGCTGACTGCTTTGTTTGAGGGATACAGTGTCCTAAAATATCCTATGCAAATGGGAACTGAGGCTATCTATCGGGGCCAGGGATGGTCCTTATGTTTGTCCCCTGAATCCTTGCTCACAGAGCCTTCTCGATTCTGGGGTACAAACTCTAGGGAAAGACAGACATAGACCCCAATCCTGTCTCATGAGACTCCCCCAAATCCTCTTCCCCAAGTCATCTACCACTTGAATTTCCTTATAGATTAGGTTAGCCAGAGTTGGCCCTCACCCCTGGTAGTTTCTCATAGCTATTTTCCAACCACTGACCCCAACCCCACTCTGCTTCTTGTCTATAAAATTCCACTTGTACAGAATTGGGAGTTGACACACCCAGTGTCTGTCTCTCCTCACCTGCCTGACCCATTATAGTGTTACCACACCTCAGCATAAGGCTTCCCCTAAATAAAGTCTTTCTGACTGTCCTTATCAACTTTCAGGAGCATTTTTTCTTTAACAAGACCACCATGTTCTCACAGGATACCAAACCAACCCACCAGATGACACTGTGATTGGATCCGGAATAGTGCATGATTGTACCCAAGTCACTTCCCGATCTTTACAACACATCCACAGAGCTACGGAGGGGATGAAATGTTTGCAGGTGGCATTGCTGCATTACCCCAGGTAGTGATGCAACCGTGCAAGGACTGAGAAAGAAGAGAAAGGAAGGAGGCCGGGTTGCGGGGGGGGGGGGTGTTGAGAGGGGTGTGGAGAGGAAGAGACAGCCACATTGATTAAGTTGCTGTGTCCAGCTGTGCCTGAAGCCTGTTTTCTATAATATGACCCTCTCCCCACCATCCCGACATTAATTTCTATACTACTTAACCTTGTGAATTGAGTTTCTGTCCCTTATAACTGAATAAAGTTATAACAAATAAAAAATATGTATGTTTTATGGTTCTACCTCAAATTACTCCAGCAATTTAACATAAAGGAGACCTAAAGATCAGTGCATTTATAATAAAACAGGAATCTAGGCAGCTCATGCATTCTGAGAATCTTTTCAGCTCTAGGCACCCTGAGTATGTCTGTGGACTTCAAATGTATCACCAAAGAGTTCCAAAACTAGAGAGCCATGCAGAGCAGAGAAGGAAGGGCAGCTTGGGCCAAACCAAGATGAAGCACATTTGGGGCTAAGCAGCTGAAGTCGGAAGCCACTGCCCTGTGTTTATTAGCAGACGTGGAAAGACAAGCAGACAGGCAGTGACTGATGTCCTGAGTGAGCTGATCCCCAAACAATATCCTGTTAGACTGGACTCACCCAGAGGAAAGGGGCTAGGAGGTGGTGCCTACCGTGTCCAGGGGCTCAGGACCAATCCCTGACTCTGCCGTGAAGTTCAAGTTTCCTGAAATAAGCACAGACTGGGCAGTTCAATGCAGTCCTGAACTAGGAGTCCCTGCCAGCTAACCACCGCTCCCCAAAGTGCATGTTTAAAAGCTCAGCCTCCAGCAGGTGGTGCTATTGAGAAGTGATAGGATTGGGCGGATGCTAGCTGGCTTCACCAACAGTGGGTTGTTAGGAGGTGGGACCTCATTAGTTAGAGGAAGGGAGTCTGGGGAGTATGTCTTTGTTCTCTCTCTCTCTCTCTCTCTCTCTCTCTCTCTCTCTCTCTCTCTTCTCCAGCATCAGGACTGCAAGCATCAACATGCCTGGATTGTTTTAACATGGGTGCTGGGGACCAAAATCAAGTCCTAGTGCTTGTGGTTTAGACACTTTCCTGTGAGCTGTCTCTCCAGTGCTGAAGAACTCTCCCTCCCGCCCCCTCCTCCTCCTCCTCTTCTTTGTCTTCGTCTTCTTCCCTCTCTCTCTCTCTCTCTCCCCCGCCCCCACACCTCCTTCTTCTCTGTCTCCTTCCCAGGCACCATGAAGTACCCTTCCATGTCCTTCCTCCCTGACACAATACCCTGTCTCACTTCAAGCCTAAAATAATGCAAAGCAATGAAGCTGACTGACCAGGGACTGAGGCCTCTGATATCATGAGCCTAAATAAAACTTTCCTCCATTGAGATGATGTTCTCAGGTATTTAGTCAAAGCAATGGAAAGCATATCCTGGGTGATCAGTAGACATGTTGAGATGAGAGTTCACTTGCCATCTGTGGCAGCCTCCTGTAGGTATCAGGGCTTGTCACTATTCCCAAGAATTAAGAACACTGGTGAGAATTAGCCTCACTCAGTATTTGGCTCACTGTGATAAAGCACAAAATGTGACTAAGAAATCCTCTAAGTAAGCTAGCCTTTCATATAAAAACTTAACCAGGCCAACAAAATGGCTCAGCAGATAAAGAAGCTCGCTGCCACACCTGGTGACCTGAATTTAATCCCTAAAGCTCACATAGTGGAAAAAGAGAAACACAATAAGTTGTATACATACACACATACACAAACACATACAACACCATGGCATGAACCTCCCCCATAAATAAATAAATATAAACATAAAAAGAAAAGAATGAGCCTGAAGCCGATGCTGATGTTGTTAGAGTTGGTGTGCATAATAGAACATCTCATGCATATAATCTGATGAGTTAATCATTTGCATCTCTGTGAAACTATGAGCACACTCAAGGAGACAGACACAAGCTTCACCCCAGAAACCCCTCCTGGTAATCCCATTGTTTACTGACTTTATGTTGGGAAACGGGAAGCAGAGATGGCAAGTTAACCTGAGACCAGCTCCTCTTCCTCGGCTGGCAAGTGTACAGATGGCTAATTATTAGGGAGATGCAAATCACAACCAGTGTGACGTCACCTACTACCAGATGGAGTGGCTACTGTGCTAAAAGGTGCTGGTAAGGACTTGAAATTAGAACCTTCTTCTGCGTATACATACAAAAAAAATGGAATTATGATCATGAGAAGATGTTAGCGCCACCATGCTCTCTGGACCATTATTCACAATAACAAAGCTATGGAAACAGCCAAAGTGTTCATGAACAGGAAAGTATGTAAAGGAGAATATGGTATGCTGTGGAATATTATACAGCTCTTTAAAAAGAGGGAGTTCTACAGTATACAACAAATGATTGAGCCTGGAGAACATCACAATAAGGGAAACGAACCAGGCACAGAAGGGTAGAAACAATAGTGACATTTACATGAAATGTCTCCCACAGCCAAATTCACAGAATTGGCTAGACAGTAGCTACCAGGCATCAGGGAGATGGATAATCAGTTGTTCATACCTCAGACATTCAAGGTTGACAGTAGTATATCTGTTGTGGTTTGAATGTGAAAATCCCCCTCAGGTTCACATGTCTACTACTTGGTCCCCAACTGGTGGCCTGGTTTGGAAAGATCATGGAAAATTTCAGAGGCAGAGCCTCATTGGAGGAAGCAGATCGCTGGGGGCGGGCCCCCGCTTCCTGTCTTTTCCTGCTTCCTGGCTGTGGGTGGAACTTGACAGCTGCTTCATGCTCCTGTCTGCATGCTGTCCCTTCCATCATTGACTGAATCCCTGAGAACTGTAAGCCAGAGTAAACCCTTCCTTCTTGAATCTGTTTCTTGTCAGGCATTCGGTTATAGCAAAGGGAAAAGTAGCTAACATTGTGCCTACAGTCAACAGCACAGTATTATGCATTATAAGTGTGCTAATAGATTTTTAAATAGACCCAATTTCCAGCCTCTATTTTGGCTGACAAATCAAAGGCAGCATTCATTCATTTTTATTGAAATCAAATCTATTTCATACAAATTCTTTCCCGTCCCTTCCATATCAAGGTTACATTTCATTTCGGTACACACAAAAAAATCAGTGATCTTTTCCAATTTAGCAAGTAGGATGGAGAAAATGCTGGGTAATCAGAATCAAAGGAACAAGATGAAAACCTGACAAATAATTCAATTTGATGGCATGCTTTACTCTAAGCATTAGATGAAAAAATATTAAATTATACGCCCACTATTGGCAATGATTCCCAAAGAAGTTAGTAGAAATACTGTATGTGCAGGTTTATTTTATTATGTCATTTTATTACCTAGGCACACACTTCTTAGGAGAACTTGGTCTGGGAAGATGAATTTTTCCTGAACGTCAATGTCAAACAAAAGGTCGAGGTTGTGCGAGGCGATTTACGACCAAAAATTTCCATGAATTTGCTTGTTCAAAACCAGCTGCTTCTCTGGGTTTGTTTGTACCATTCCATGTGGATTAATTTGAACAGATAAGCATAAAACAAAGGGGCTTTCTGCTGTGGCTCTATTGTAATGGGGTATTTTGGTGCTGTCCTAGAAACCTTGACATTGTGGGTTAGGGTTGTCCTCACACAAATGCCAAAATTTGATGAACTATATTGAGTTGTGTTCTCAAAGGGCAAGTACCCTAATGCATGTGAATAATATATGTATTTACTGTAATTGGTTTTTTTTTAGGTCCTCAATGCCACATGCTAATAACAATCTCAACTTTTAACCCTCACATCATGTCTTACTTAAAAATAATGGCTTTTTTCTGATGGATTTGGGGGACTGAGGGGAAACCAGAAATAGCTTCTTTAATCATATTCTTTCCAGTAATGACATCAGCTGCTTCAGCCACATATTTGTCTCTGAAGTTCAGTGATGCAGGGTTCTTTTGTTATAATTAGTCAAATCTAGCTTTCTTATTTATTTGTATTTTTAAAGATTTGTTTATATATTTTTAAAATATATGTGTGTGGGGGGGTGTCTGCTTATATGTGTAGTGCCCACAGAGGCCAGAAGAAGGCGTCGGATGCTCTGGAACTAGAGTCACAGGTGGTTGTGTGCCATCATGTGGGTGTTGGGAACCAAACTGGGGTCCTCTGCAAGAGCAACAAGTGCTCTTTCCCCAGCTCCCCCAACCTTGCATTGTATCAACAAAAAAAAAGGAAACTTCATTAAACAATATGACAGGATTTAAAACAAAAGAAAACTCCTTCCATTGATGATGAGTTATGAAAATAGATTGCCTTCTTAACTATTTAGTGTATAATTCTAGATATAGCCTCATTACTGCACAGAACTTTTCTATAACTTCCTAAAATAACTAAATTCCACAGATAGAAGCACCTGAAGGTCCATTATCAACCAAGAATGCCAAAGTGACGGTGTACCAGGGAAGGACCCAGCGCTCCTTTCTTCCCATCTTCTCCCCTCTCTCCTTCCCCTCTGCATTTCCACTCTCTCGTTCTGCTTCCTTTTCCCACCTTCCCTTCCTTGTATAAATGATTGTGTATTTTGTACCAGGCTCTGTGGTGGGCACAGAGAAAGCATCCCACTCTCCTGCAGGTAGAGTAAGTCTGAAGACAGCTGCAGGCAGCCATTGCTGAGCTGCCTAGAAGATGGAGCTAAACTGCAGTGGAACACCTAAGTCTCAAACCAGAGGGGAAGCAGGCTGTGGTGGCTAATCCTGATGGTCAACTTGATGGGATTGAGAATCGTCTAGGAGATTAGCAAAGTGCACACCTCTGGGCATGTTCTAGTCTGCTTTCAATTGCTGTGACAAAGCCAACTTGGGGAGGAAAGGGTTTATTTGGTTTACAAATAAAGGTCCCAGGTCACAGTTCATCACTGAGGGAGTCCAAGGTAGGAACTCATGGGAGGAACCTGGAGGCAGGAGCTGAAGCACAGGCCATGGAGGAACACTGCCTAATGGTCTGCTCCCTGGCATGTGCTCAACCTGACTTCTTATATAGTACAGAACAACCTGCCCGGGGTGGCACCACCCACAGTGGGTTGGGCCCTCCCACATCAGCACTCAGCCATCAAGAAAATAGCTGACTGGCCACAGGCCAATTCCATGGAGGCAATTCCCCAGCCGAGGCTACCTCAACACAGGTGTGTCAAGTTGAGAACTAAAGGGAGAGTTTTCAGACCAGCTTGACTAAGTGGAGAAGATGCTCTCTGAATGTAGGCAGCACCACCCATAGGCTGGAGACTCAGAGGAGAAAGGGGAAGAAGAAAGCGAACAAGCACAGGTGTCCATCTTCACAGTCAAGTTTTATTACTTTATGTATTTATCATTTATTTATTTATTTTGTGGGGGGCACATGAGGAGGTCAGAGGACACTTTGCAGGATTTGGTTCTCTTGCTCCACCATGCGGGTTCCAGGGATAGAACTCAGGTCATCAGGCCTGGCCGCAAGTTTCTTTACCTGTTAAGCCAGTTTACCAGTCCCCGTGTTCATATTCATCTGGACTCCCTGCCTCGCCCCCGCGCCTTCTGCTCTGCTTAGTCTCACCTTTCTGCCAGGAGCCAAAATTAACCCTTTTCCCCGACAGCTGTTTCTGTCATGTGTCTTGTCACAGGTTGGAAAAGCTGACTAATACAAAGAGAAGAATCATTCCTGGTTCATATAGAACAGGGTTTCTCCTCATAAGCATTAATGGATAAAAGTAGTACATAGCCTGACATCAGGAAGATTGTAGGTCATTAAAGAGGATTATGACAAAAAAAAAAAAAAGAGCAGTAAGAAATTCCGACAATGTTGATGGACAGACTAGTTTTCCTAGAGAAGGAACCTAAGAGACCAACTCTCACATACAGGGTAAGTGGGCAAGCCCAGCCTTTGCTTTCCCTCACTGATGGACCTGCACAGGTAGCAATGCTTGTGTGAACTGCCCGGAAAGCTTTGATTTTACATTTCTGGCAGACTAGGACACTCAAACATTACCTGTCAATGTTTTATCCAGAAAGCATCTAGATAATGAGCTTTCTATTTTTTTAAATTTTCCTTGCATGTAAGAATCAAACTTCCTGTGATGAGACTCGGGGATTCAGCCCCCAGCATTCCACCTTTGAAGACAATCCCTGCTGGGAAATGAAGTTTCTCCAGGGATGTTGAGGTTGTAGCTTCAAGGGAAAGCAAAGCTTCCATGTCACGAAACAGGAAATATCTCTCCAACATATTTCATCAAAATAGCTCGGATATTGTGTCTCTAATATGAAGCCTTGTAAAATCCACATCACAGACTTCTACAAGCATTATTACTGATTTATTTTCAATAAAACTTCAGATTCCTATCCAGGCATCCTCTTGAATTTTCAGGGGGTTTTTTGTTTTGTTTTGTTTTATTTTTTTAACCTCTGCTTGCTCTTGCTGCTAAAAAATAAAGCTATATCAGACATGGGTTGTCTTTGAAGAAAAAAAAAGTAATTGGTTTTAAAGAACAGAGACTGGAATAAAAGGCTGAATGAAAGACAGCTTAACTTGTCTATTTACTCTTTGGGGTCCGGTACTGTCTAGACAAGCAGGAGAAGCAGAAGTTCTGTTGTAATGTCTCCTTTATAGAGCGATCAGGAACAGTGTACAGCAGTTATGCAATCTTGTTTTATAACAGGAGGGAGATAGGGATAGAGACTGACTTTTCCTTTACATTTCCCAGGTCTCTCAGACCACTTATAAATTCTACAGCCTAGCCCCTAAAAGGTGTCATGTTGATCATTTAGACACTGTCCTCTCATCCTCTCACTGCCCCTTCCCACACACCCAGAGCCCACAGAGGTCAATGGTCCATCTCTGGATGTACCCAGGATGGTGACTCCAGGGTCAAAGTACAGTCCACACAATCTGACTCAACTATTTTCCCCAGCATATAAAGCAAAGTCTCCACATCGAAGAGGGTATCGGAGGGAGTGGAGAGACTGAGACCCAAGTAGCTTCAGCTTGTGTGCTTGACATCTGGGTAGCACTAGGTCAAGGCCAAGACTGGGTACCATGCACCTACATTAACCTCTGTCTAAACACACATCTGTTTCTGGACATGCATCTGCTCCTCCTGGGTGATCAGGCAGCACAGTCAAATTTGGACAGGGTGGGTTCCTGCTGTGGGAATTCAAATGCTCTATTTTAAATTTTAGAATGGTGTATTAAAATGACATCAGGTCCTCAAACATGTACTGACAGTAGTAAAGAAACACTGCAAGGCAACTTACCAGGATGGCTTCCTGTCCCAACAGTGACTAACTCATCAGAGTTACAGTTGGATAAATAGGATTCTTAAGCTATGGAAATATTGATAACAACTGTTGATGCTCTGATTCTTAAAAAATCATGATGAGCAGTATTGTGCTAGAGTCAGGAAGTGCATCAGAATATGCAGTAGATAAAAGATTAGAAGGTGAAAGGTCAGAAAGTTTGTCAACATAGAACCACGCTGAGAAATGTTATCTGGGTTGTGTGTACAGAAAAGAAAGGGAATATATGAGCTGATTCTGGAGAAGGGAGTTCAGACAGGGCATTACACAAAAGCCAGACAAGAAAGACGATCAGGTGGCCATCTGGGTGACCTCCTAAATGGAAGGAATCAAAGACCCAGTTGGAGTTCACTGGAAAGGGAAGGAGACAATACCTCAACTAAGGAGGCGATGGACACTGCAGGATCTGGTTGCCCTGGTGACCAAAGACCTCTTCACATGCTAATGGCTCAGCTAATGAACACAACCACTTAGAAAGAAAATGAGTTCCAGAGTGAATGAGAGAGTCTTGAGAGCTTGCTGGGGAGAATTAGGGTGGAGTTTGAGTGGAAGATGTTAGTGAACCTGGTATAAGTGGGGTTGAAGGTATTAGGAGGAATAGTACAAGCCTGTCAGGTGAGGGACAGGCTAATGACAGCTAATGCCTCGGAAAAGCACTATGTCTGCCATTTCTCTCTCTGGCATGCTGTACACTAGAAAGCCTAAATTAAGTGTTAATGAACCCGTATTGATCTCCCTGCTCCCTTCTGCCCTCAACATGGAGAAGGCAGGCTAGCCGGGGAGACACAGTTGGAACTCGATCTTTGGAAGTGGGCATCTCACAGGATGATCATGGCCACCTCTGCTTTCCCCCCTGCTGCTCCTCAGAGGCCAAGTTCAAGGAGATGATAACAAAGGCCATGGCTCAGAGCACTCAGTGTTAAACTACCTGTGAAAGAGCACCCAGATAATCCACTCCTGGTCTAGACGTTGCAATGCAATTTTCTCATAGATCTGATCAATACCTATAAGCAATTCAATGTAAGCAAATGACCTTAAAAATGGGCATAAGCCTTGTCATATCAGTGGAAGGCCCTAAAGGCAAAGATGTATTTCCTAGAGATAAAAGGATTCTATCTTCAAGATGGTAACGGAGAAAATCCACCAGCTTCCTGCCAGCTGGCTTTCTCTGCTACCTTCAGACTTGCCAGACCTCAGAATCACTGGAGACAGTTCCTAAAAATAAATCTCTTCCGTGACTGATAAAGAGATAAATGACTTTGGGTAATAGAGAACACAGATAGGGAGTTGTGGATATATGGTTATGATATGGTAATTTATACTACTAAATGCGCCTATGGATTTTGCCCCAGCTTCTAGGCTCAGTTCCTGAGAGTCTCCAAAGGGATGTACCTTTTCATATGCTAGTAACTGACTGGTACCTAAGGGTTCCTGGGTAGCTTCAGTAAAGGGGTTGCTTGCCAGGAGAAAATTCAGAAGGTAAGACTTTCAAATCTTCCCTCAACACACACCACTGGAAAGGGAAAAGGCTGGAAGTTGTGTTGATCATCAATGGCCAGGGAGGTCCATAATTCCAGTTGCAGGGGATCTGATGACCTCTTCTGGTTTTCAGAGGCATTGCATGAAATAGGTGTACCTACATTCACACACGCAAAACAATTGTACACATAAAAATAAATAATTTTTTTTTAAATAAACAGGCCTCTGATTAGTGAAGCACATCTTTGAGCATGTCTGTGAGGATGTTTCCAGAGGCAATGACATGATCAGGGCTCCGACCTCATGAGTTAATCCCAGGATGGATCTATTGCAAAGTGCCATTATTGAGAGAGGTTGACAGGTAGTTGGGGCTGAGTTAAAGGAAGTAGATCATTGGGGGCATGTTGTTGTGAGGCAAGAAAATAGCACGTTAGTGGAAGAGGAAGTACCAGAGACAAAAACACAAAACAGCAGCAGTCAAATGCCTGGCAGCCCTTGTCTACCTCAACCTCATTCAGCCAAGGGAGCATCTCTGAAAACCTTGTAATATAGGAACTTGGTGGAGGTGAGTACTATGTTAATAACCCATAGAAGGTCACAGAGGACCTGGATTCACCCTCTTCTCCCTTCTGACCTTCTTGGAGCCAGGCCACAGGTAACACTTGGCTCACCTCCAGGCTCCTCTGTGCTCTCCCTCAATAAAGCATTTCCTTTCCTATAACTGTTCATGTGTCTTTGTACAATTCACTGTACCAAGAGTCAAGAACCTGGAAACTTCAGGGACTGCCCTCTGGACTCAGATCCATGCCATATGCTTGGGTCTGTATTTCACCTTGGCCTGTTCCTGTATTCCCCCCACCCCCTCCCACTTCCATCTGCGAAGAAATGAAGAGCAGCCTCCCTCACGCACCCGCGTCTGTGATGTTCTCCCCAAGTGCATGGTGCTAAGTGAACACAGATGCAACCCTCTGAAGCAGTGAGCCACAATATGTCCTTCCTCCCTCGGGTTGTTTCTTTAGGTATTTGGGTCTTGGTGGCAACTGTACCTAATGCAACCCAGCAAGAAAGCAGCAGGTGCCAAGGTCCCCTGTAAAGACAGAACAAAAGAACATAGAATTTCCTCTTGCTCAAGGTCCCTCATGGGGAACTGACTGAACTTGGATCTGTGATTAGAGTCTATGCTCTTGAGTTCTGGGAGACAGACGTATACCTTCTGAAGAGATATTTTGTTTTCAAATAAGAGTGGGCTGAAGTTATCTGCAATGTCATGATCATCACTAACACTGATGTTGATGCTGTACTGCCTACCAACACAGCTAGGTGCAGGACTCTTGCTTGCAGAGCACAGAGCAAGCACCAAAGGGTCTCAACCTGCTCATTTAGATGGAACAACTTGCAAAAGGTGAAACTGAGGCATTGGGAGAAAAACAGAATTCGGGGAGATTACTTGAAGGAACTTAACTTCACAGTATGATATTTAGTCAGTTTTGCCATTGTTACAAAATACTGGAGAGAAACCAACTCTTTGGATTCATGGTCTCAGAGGTGCTGTGGTATGGTTTCCTCAGGACATGACATGATCTTCCCAGTGGCATTTTAGAGATTACCTGGATCTGGTGACCATGGCAACCAATAGGACAGAGCGAAACAGAGGTAGCTAGGCCTGAGGTAGTGGACATGGAGCTAAGGATGCTCTGTAGCACAACAGTCAGAGGAGCGTCCCCTGAGATTCCAGCCATTACCACCTCCTGTCCTCTCCCAGCTGCCATCTATCTTGGGAGACGCTACAGCACAGAAGTAGAAGGTCAGCTGAAAGTGGTACTCCATGGAGCAACTTCATGAAGTCATCATCCTTCAGATGCTCTGGGACTCTCCTGTAAGTAGCCTTCTTCCCACACTCCCATAAGTAAGCACAATAAACTCTCTGGGGAAGCAAGCTGGACTTAGGTAGAATCATAACATTAGTTTGTCATCAGTTCCCTATCTGAACTGAACAGGAGTCTGTTCATGTCTCCCTGGGAAAAGTTAGAGCAGCAAGAACTTTCAATCCAAGGATTGTGCTGGTTGTAGGCCTGTGGTGAAGCAGAAACAGAAATGTCAAAGTGGAAGGACTTTGCAGAAGAGAGAGACAAAGGGAAGCAGAAAAAGGAGGTGAGAAGAGGAGGGAGAGAGAAAGAAGAGACAGAGTGAGAAAAGGAGAAAGACAGAGAGAAAAACGGAGAAATAGACAAGGAGAGATAGAGACACAGAGCAAATAAGAGACAGGCACAGAGCGAAACAGAGTCAGAGACTTCGAGATAGAGACATAGAATGAGAGACAGAGAAAGAGACATAGAGGTACAACATATAAGCTTCAAGGTCATGGTCCCAGTGGCTACTTCCTCCAACCAGACCCTGCCTCCTATTTCCCACCACACACAACACTGTCATCAGATTATGAATCCATCAATATATTAACTCCCTCATTAAGTCAGAGCCCTCAGGATCCAGTTACTTCCCCAAGTTCCTACCTCTAAACACAGCATTGTGGGGCCAAGCCTTCAATACCTGAAGCATTTAGGGGTTACTTCATATCCAAGGGTGGAGAATAGATCCACAGAAGTATAATAAAAATAAGGATTAGCAGCTTTTACTTTGGATTATTTACCATTCACTGGGAGTTGTTCTGAGGATCTCACATCAATCGCCTTCTTCAGTCCTCACTTTAATACCATGAGTGCTCTGGGGGTTGAAGTGACTTGCAGCCCTATGATCCCTAACACTGATGCCGACTCTGCGTTGCCTGGCAACCCATCAAGGTGCAGGACTCTTGCTTATAGCGCCACAAGTAGAGTATAGAGCAAACACTTAAAGATGGTGACCTCAACAGGCTCACGGCAAAGGCCTGCAATATCGTGAACATACTCCCCAGCCAAACTGTAGCTAAAAGGAGAAGCAGAGAGCCCAAACTCCATGCTTTGAGGCAAGAAGCTACTATTCCCAGTTAGTAAACAAGAGTTGTTGTTTTTTTTTTTTTTTCTGTTCTGGTTTTATGTTTAAAAAAATGTAATCCTAATTTTAGGTCCTAATAGTGCCAATTTCTTTTTTATAAAAAAAAAAGTGTCCTATATCTGTTTCCAAGACAACAAGTGGGACAGTATGGTATCCCATCACTTATGTCAGAAATTTGGAAAATCCTCTCCCCTTCCCAAGCCAGCAAGCCCTTCATCTGTAAGCTCAGGGGGGAAGATAGTGTAATTTACACTCTGCATAACGGATGATCCTTTATTCTCTCATCAAGTCATTGTGGGTCTCGGGATACATCTTCTATTCCTGGAATTCGACTAAACGCTCTTTAAGTGGTGAAAAGTGATCTCTAAGTGGGCTTACGTTGTGAAATGTACATTATCTGAACGGTGAATTTGGCTGAAATAGATAAACAGATGGCAGATGCCCTGCTTCAGCTACTGAAAGTAAAACAAAGTGGGAAGGAGAAGGCAGAAACAGGGTCCCTGAAACCACGAGATGCTCAGCTTGAGTTACCTCAGGCATCCAAATCTATTTACATGGAAATCCATTTAAATACACATTCCTCCCCAAGAGCAAAATGGATTGTGAAGATTTTTCCTTTAAAACACACATTTTCACTTACATATAGTCTAAAAAGGGTAGAGTAAGCCAAAAAGTAAAGCTGATCTGATAACAGGCTATACCATGTGATCAGGTTTTCTCTACATGAACCACTCTGTCTTAGACAGCAGGACGAGACAAGCCCGGATCCCTTCCAATGCTTTACCTCGAGATTCACCTCACTTTCATATCTACTGGTTCAATGTACTCATCGACACTGCTAGTCTTGGGTTTGAATTCTTCTCCATAGCCACCATGATCTCTGACAGACATCCTGAGTTCACGAGAAAATGAAAATCTTACCCCTCAGTCTGAATGACTGTATTACCTTTCCTTCAGCTAAACCTGGACCCCATAATGCAAACGGGCTTCTCTAGGGAAAGTATAAAGGAGTTGTCATTATGATTGGGAGAGTATATGTCTGTTCCTTTGGCAGAGATATACATTCATTTACAGTCATCATGCTTTTTTTGGAGGGGGTTCCCCAGCTACTGAGCATGAGACAGGTGTCCCTGTTTTACTGATAGGAATGCTGGAGGGAAGTGACATTGCAAGATGTTGCTGTTAACATAAACAGGATGTGAATGGACAGATGAGTGGATGCGATATGGGTTTGTGGGTGGGTGACAGAAGGTTGGATGGGTGGGTGGGTTGATGCATAAGTGGATGGATAAATGGACTAGCGAATAAAAGAATGCATGAATTGGTGGGAGAATTGGTGTGTGTGTGGGTAGGTGGGAAAGTGGGTCGGGTGAATGGATAGATGATGGATAAGTACATGAGTGGAGAATGGATGGTTTGGAGGGTGGGTCGTGAGTTGGGGGATGAATGAGTAAATCAGGGATGAGTGGATGTGTGGGAGAGTGAGTGTGTGGACGGGTAGCAGAGTAGATGAGTGGGCAAATGGATGAGAGGATGGGTGAGAGTGGATGATGGATGATTGGATGATGGACAGATGGATGGATGGATGGATGGGTGGATGGATGATGAATGATGGATGGGTGGATGGATGGATGGATGGATGGGTGGATAGATGGATGGGTGGGTGGGTGGATAGGTGGGTAAGGGATAGATGCCTCATTAGCAAGCACAGTAAAAGTTTTGGTGAACCTCTAAACCAGCATAAGCTATATCACAATCCAAGAGATGGCTCATTGTCAGCACAAGAGGCAGAAAGGCTGCTGAATCTTCAACGTGCCCAGGTGTGAGGAGGAGAAGGAAGAAGAGGCAGACAGGGGAAGGGTATGGGGACTCTTGAAAACCAACACACACTTCTATTTCTATAAGACGCACGATTCATGGGAACACCTGTGATTAAAAAGGCCTAGCATTTCTCTGTTCTATCCCCAGCAAGTCGTCAAACACAGCACTTCAAATGCACTCCCTGTGCACAGCCTCCGTTGTGTCTACCTCCGCTCCTTTGTGGCAGCCTCTTTGAAATCAGGCTGCCTTTCAAGTGTGAACAGCATGGTCAGGCCTCTGTCTAAAGGGAAGCCTGCAGGCTCTTCTTCTCTCTGAAGATTTCCTCCTCACCTTTGACCCATGAGCAAGACAGAGTGTCCTGCATCTGGGATATGGGCAATAAGTTACCTACTGCAGACAATCAGAGCCCATCAATGTTGGCCACAAAGGGGCTGGCAGACCTTCTCAGTCACAAAGGAGCACAGTAAATCATCATAACACCTCAGCCACACCACTGACCTTGGCACAAGGAGAAAATGCTAAGACATTTCCCCTCAGGCCCCTGAGACACCATCCTGACACTCCAAGAGTGACAGTGTTTTCAAATCCTCTGAACTGCAATCTCTTTCCAAACCTCAAAGTCACTAAGCAAGAGAAGCAGTTCATGACCCTTAAACTCCTGGTCATATTCTGAACCTGGCACCTTGATTTCTTTCCGGTCCCTTTAGGTCTGTCCCCATTTGCTGATGCACTGAGTCTGTCTTGTTTCAACACTGTATTCCCATAAGCCTAACCCAGTCCTGTCACATCAGGGGCCCTCAATAAATATTAGTTGAATAAATGATGGGATGAGGCGTATGCAGTGGGGAGAAGAATGAATCTTATTAAATTTAGTCTGATATTAGAATAGGATTAGAAAAATCCTTTGGGGTTTGCAGCTTATTAATAAACAGTTGCATGATATTAAACTATGAAGACAGAGGAGGAAAATACCCAGCTTATTATTCTGGTATTTCCCTCATAACAGACAGCCAATGAATAAGCTCTGTTTAGAAGAGGCAGACAATATATTTAAGCACTGTAAATATCAACATTAGTACTCAGCCCCCACGCAATCTAATTTAGTTGCTAACACAATCCATCATTACTGAAGTATGTTTTTGCTTATAGGGAACATAAAATCTCTCTTGATTGATTGCTTTTTTTCTTTTCTTCCTCTCCTGCTCCTGTGTTTCTGTGGGGGGTAGGGGGCTCAGTTTCACACAAGTCTCTTTCTTTGGGGACAAAAAGACTCTTGTCACCACAGCATTTATAAACAAAAAGTTCCTTATTGCTGTGCAGGAAAGGTATCATACAATGGGAGTTGAATCAGTGCTTCAGCAATCTTCATTTATGTGTCTGCACTTGGTCTGGTGTTTTCAGCATGCATCTCCCTTCCAGGCTCTCCAAAAAGGTCTTAATTCATTAGACCAGATGTTCAGCCAGCCATGGACTTTGATGTTTATCTCTGGTGTTTCTTGGGAATACTCCACGGGAACACGGGAGACATGATTTCATAGTTTTAGTCAGATTTTCATGGTGCCCACCACAACCAAGACCCACGAATCTAGACTCTAGAGCATAGTTTCATTGCTTTAATCGGTAGTCATGCAGGCCTCTTCGCCCAAGGTAGCCACAGAAAACCAGGACATAGGGGGAAAAAGAGCAGAAATAAATAGGGCTGGGGTCAGGCAATTGTGTACCCGTAGGATGCTCATTTTCTTTTTCTTATGAAATTCTAATGTAGCTCTAGAAGGGACCCATTACTCATATGCAAAATGAGATGAGAAGGAGGAGGAGGAGGAGGAGGACGAGGAAGAGGAGGAAGAGGAAGGAGGAAGAGGTCAGGGTCTGTCTCAATCATTTAAGATGAGAGAGAAAGAAGAGAGAAATGGGAAGGCGGCAAGAGAGGGGAAGGCAGGTGTTTACTACGTAATTTAAGATGAAAGAGAGGACAGCGGGAGTGGGAGAGGGCTAAGGCAGGTGTCTACCCACTCTCATTCCAATGCACATGGATATTTGTGCAGCAGATTCTGGAGCCCCATCTGTGACGGTACACACACGGTTCTATTATATGAAATTATGATAATTATTCTGTCTCTGGACAATTTACATCTTGTTCCTGATACTGGTCAGTACAGACCAAAATAAGAAAATGAGAGACAGCATGTTAGATGGTCGACTGGGGCTTTCTCTACCACCTGAAGTCGGTTTCTTCAACCACAGAAATCACCAAGGGTAACAACAAGAACTTGTGAGCAAGGAGGGGACCAAGATGCTGGAAAAGTCACCTCAGGCCTGAAGACACCATAGACAGGGAAGGGGAAAAAGCACAATAAGGAGAATGCTTGGTAAAATACAAATTTATTGGCGTGGCAGCAGTGAGTATGGCTGTTTTTCTGATCATAGCCCCGTTTCCTCAGACTGCTTATTGGCTTTGATGAGTCTTTCGCTGGCTCACTCAGATCCAAGGACTCATCATCTTTGTGTAAATTCACAGCATCATCCAGCCCAGAGCTGCCCTTCCATCATCTCTTTCTCTTAGCCAGAGCCTCTTGGTCCTCTTTTTCTGACTGTTCTTCAAACCCTTGTATGGCTTTTCCCAGGATGATTTCTTTCTCCTCTCTCCCAGCCTCTCAGCCTGTCCTTCTCCAATGCATCTTTTGGTACTAGATGATAACATTTCTCTGTTCACTGTTTCCAGTTAAAGCTTGGGGATAGAGCTCAGTACCAAGAGTACTTGCCTAACATTCACAAGGTCCTAGGTTCTATCCCCAGCACCACAAAATCCAAACAAAAAACTAAGGCTGTTATTTCTAGTTGGGAAGCAAGATAGGGCAGGAATTACATGAAGAACCACACAGGGTTCTTGCTACGTCCGTGGGGTGAAAGCACTGGAGACATTATAATGGGTAAGGCACTATTCAGCTCCAGGGAGTAAAAAATGCAAAGTGTTTGGGACTAAGATTTTTTTTCCTGAAGAAAGTCCTATTGTCAAGGAAATGCAAGATCCAGAGCTGGTTTCCGGAACGTCATATTATTCCAAAAGCAGACATGAGCAAATACTACTATCTCAAGCATCCTGTTAAATAACAAAATATGATGAACTGATATCTCGGAAGGAATCCCAATATACCTGAGGCCAAGTCAAAAACTTTAATTGTATGAGCCCATCAAACTCCACATTTTTACCATCATCCCAATAATAATAATGAATGAAAGTAACAAATAATAAATATTATTATTTACAAACATATCCATTGCCTTCCACATTGTCTGGCAAAAAAAAAAAAATACCTGGCAAAAGTAACTTAAAGAATGAAGGGAACAAGATAGATATCCATCAACTGACGAACGGATGCAGAAAATGTGGCATCCATATGCAACGGAATTTATTCAGCCACAAAGCATGAAACGTCACTGGCAAGAAAACAGACGGAACTGGAGGTCACTATGTTAAGTGAAATAAGCCAGACTCAGAAAGAAAAATAACACTCTTGATCTTATATGTGAATTTAGATTACATAAAAACCCACACATGCACACACAATTTGAGGAGGAAGGGAAACAACATGCGAGTTGGGGAGATAAGACTGGGTAACATGTGTGAATATGATCAAAATGTATGATGTACAAACTGAAACTTTTAAATATATTTATCACTTTTATTTTTATGTGTATGAGTGTATTGTCTGCATGTACGTCAGTGTACCTATGTTGTTCAATGCCTGTGGAGGCCAGAAGACAGCACTGGATTTCTTGAAACTGGACTTGTGGATGGTTGTTAGCCATCATGTGGGTTCTGGGATACAAACTCAGGTCCTCTGCAAGTGACCTTAACCACTGAGCCATCTCTCCAACCTCCACATTGAAAATTTTATGACACTTATATTTTGTACAATGAATACAGACTAAAATAAATTATTGTGCAGTCAACGTGTCCCCTGGTGGTAGATACTTACAAACACAGGAGCATAAGAGGTAGAGACACCCGGAAACCTCTGTTTCTTTCGTTCAGTTTGGCCATGATTCTTAAAGTGCTCCAAAATTTAAAGCTGTGCTTCCAGATAGAAGTAAGCAAAACAAGGATATACTAGAGAGTTGCATATTTAATGGATCTCATAATTGAGAATAATAATGAAGCCTCATCAAGCTCCAGTGGCAACTATCAAGACAGTAGCAGAAGTCTCTTACTCAGTGAAACACTTATTTGGACACTGTTATGTCCACTTCAAAGCAGCACAGGACTGGAGGGGCAGGGTCAGTCCAGGGCTAGCACAGGATGGGCTGTATCACGGCAACTGTTGATGGTGGACGGTAGCTACACACTGTCTGTCTTCTGATCCATGTCTGTGGATGTAAGTTGTACATTTGTAAAAGTGTTTAAGACTCACAGAATTGAGGTTAGGGAGATGGCTCAGTGTTTTAGCACAAGCACGAAGACCTGTATTCAGATCACTGCCATCCACTTAAAGCCAGGCATTGTCCTACATGTCTGTAATCCTAGTCCTGGAGGGCACCCAGAGACAGGTCGATCCCAGGAGTTCTGTGATCATCCAGTCTAGCCAATTGGTGAGCTCTGGATTCAGTAAGAGACTATTTCTCAAAAGCTAAGGCACTAACCTCTGATCTTCAGCTGCACTTAGATACATGTGTAAATGCAAGTTCACACAAATACACTGTACTACACAGAGAAAGAGAGAGAGAGAGAGACAGAGAGAGAGAGCACAGTGTGTGTGTGAGAGAGAGAGGGAAACAAGACTCACTGAAACAGAGAAGGGGACTATGTTTAGAGTTATAATGCCCCCCAAAGGTTCACAAATTGCAGGTTTGACCCCAGTCATACCAGGAAGTGGTATAGAAAGTGGAGAAAGTCTTAGAAACTGGGGCATGCCGGTCACTGGGGGTGCGTCCTCCTCCTTCTCTTCCTTCTCCTTCCTCCTCCTTCCTCCCTTCCCATCCTCTATGAGGTGAGCATTTTTGTTCCAGCATACACACCACCACCACCTCACCACACACACAAAACTGAGTAACCAAGAGATTCAAATCTCTGAAACTGTGAACCGAAACAAACCTCTTTCTCATAAATTGTTTATCTCTAGTATTCTGCCACAGTGATAAGAGGCTGACTGATGCATATGGTTATGTACAAGTGAGAGTCAAGCACAAAACACTGCTCAGAACATTGTGTTCCCCACCCACCACAAAGAGACCAGTATCCACAGAGCAGGAAGATTCACGCTAACCCAGAGGGCCACTGACAGCCCACACTCTTGTGAAATCATCACAGGCTGCTCAGAGAGGAAGGATGAGATGTTCAAAGTCTAGGAATGAATCACCACAGCAAAGAAGGGAACCCATATCCACCTTTTATAGACATGCATATCCAGAGCTGTAGCAACAGAGATCACTTAGATATAACGAATAATCAGGGTCACAGCAGGTCACAGGATATTAAAAGCAAGTTGAAATTTAAGAGTTGATGACAAATAGAATTTCTACAGAGAACTGATTAAATTCAAGCAATGTTACAAAGTTTGTTTGTTTGTTTGAAATTGGCTTGTGGAAGTCAGAGGACAACTTGCAGGAGTCAGTTTTCTCCTTCCGCTGTATAGATTCTGGGGATCAAACTCAGTTCATCAGGTTTGGCAGCCATTGCCTTTACACACTGACTGGGCCTTCTGGCCAGCCCCCAATGCTACCTTTATTAATAGCAACCTTTCTTAGGTACACCAAGTAAGCAGACACATACTTCAATTCCAAAACACAGGGCTGAGAATATGGCTCAGCAGGCAAACTACTTGTTGACCAAGCATGAAGACCTGAGCCAGATCCCCAGCACCCACATAAAAGCTGGGCTTATCGGCAGAATCCTATCGGCAGACAGAGATGGGCAGAGATATACAGAGACAAGCAAATCCAGGGGCATCACTGGCAGCCAGTCTCGGAAAAATGGCGGGCTCCAGGCTCTGTGACACACCCTGTCTCAAAAACTAAGGTGACAAGTGACAGAGGAACATATCCAACATCAACCTCTGTCCTTTACGTGTACATGCATAGGCACATACACACACACACACACACACACACACACACACACACAAACACACACAAACCAAAACCCAACAGAATGTGTAGGGGGGTCTTTTTCCTGAGAATATCAGAAATGAAGTTTTAGCAGCAGAGTGGGAAATTTGAGGAGCCTAGTTAGGCTCATAGCACACAGAGGAAACCAGCCTCTTTCAAGAGAAAGCAGCAGCAGAGGCTACAGATCTGAGGTATTGCTTCTTGGATAGAAACCTAAGTTAAGCTCCCTAGAAGAAAATATTACTACTGCTTCAACATCCTCCACAGACTTCTATTTCCAAAAGAGCTGTGAACCCCCAAGTGCACAGAGTCCATGCTATTTGGGTCTGAGACAGGAAATGATAACCTGCCTGTTTAGAAGTCAGGAGCATTGAACAATGGTGTCAGGGTGTAAGCCAGAGAAACCAGTGAGCTCTCCAGCCTCATTCATCAAATACAGATGCAAAACATCTCTTCTAGAGACATACATAAGTGTTTAATCAAATCAGATTTGGGGATCCCATCATAAAATTCAGGGCACAAATTAATGATGGCATACAAGACTGTATTTACTTTAAATTAAAACTCGGAAAATTCTACAGAGCCAGAAATGATGATACAGGCCTGTCATTTCAGCTGCTTTTGATGCTGAGACAGGATGGCAAGTTCGTAGTCTTCCTGTTACAGAGTTACAGAGGAAAGTTCAAGTTCAGCCTGGGAAACATAGTAAGACCCTGTCTCAAAAGAGAAGAAAGAGGAAGAGGAAGAGGAAGAGGAAGAGGAAGAGGAGGAGGAGGAGGAGGAGGAGGAAGAAGAAGAAGAAACCTTGGCATATAACTTTGCGGTCAAGGGTTTCCCTAACATGTATGAGGTATTGTTTATATACCCAACATTACTAAAAAATAAAACCACTGAGCCATCCTGCTGACCAGCTTCTCTCCCTTGATCCTTTACGTTCTCCCTCTCTCCCTAGTAAGTAAGCATTCCTCCATCCTGCAGCAAAACTGGCTTCTCAGTGCAGCTGTCCAAGCTCTAATTCCGGACTCCAATTTCTTCCTGACTGTGAAACACCAACAAAATTGCTCCATCTCTCCAGATAGTTCCTTTTCCTCCTATCAAGGAGGCAGGGCAAGAATCCGCACCCACCCTCACTAGCTCTGGGTTGCAGTGGAAATAGATGATTTCACAGACACAAAAGCAAAACTTTTGAAATAAAACCAGAACGGTGACTATTCCGTACATGAAACCTGGTGGTGCCAGTGATGGTCTCATAGCCAACCCAGTCCCCTCCTGCCTGGAGGCCCTGTGAAAGGTGGCTTCACTCACCCTAAACCATTCCATTTGGGATTAAGCACCCCCATCTGTGAGGATGCCAGCCTGAGCCCTCACTTCCTTTGCTACTTCTGTTGGTCTCTCTGCTTCCTGCTGCTCCTGCCATTGTTGCAGATGGAAGGCAGCCAGCTCTGTGCTCCTCACCCCCCGATGCCTGGAGTCTTCTAAAGCTCTGGTCATGTGGCATCTGGCCTCTTTCCTCAGGAACACAATTCAAAGGGGTGAGCCTTTCAGAGAAATCTCATCTCTCATCAGCTGCCAGGAACACGCACAGGGAGAGGGATCTATCTAAAGGCTGCATTCCCTCCCAGGCCAGGGAGCCTGCCTGTGAGGCAGGCGCCAGGCAGGGAGAGACATCTGGCAGATGCTGAATGTTGGTGGAGAGGTAAAATAAATGGGACAGCCCAAAGAAACACACACACACACACACACACACACACACACACACACACACACTCAAACACGTGCAAATTGTTTTATAAAGAATATCTAAGGGGCTGAGAAGATAGCTCTGGGGTAAAGCACTTGTCATGTAAGTATGAGGACACGAGTTTGATTCCCAGAACCCACATAAAAATCTGGGTGGCATGTTCTTATAATCCCAGCACTAGGGAAGCAGACATAGGTGGATCCCTGGCCAGTGATCTTAGCATAATAGATGGACCACAGGTTTCCAGGGAGAGACCCTATCCCAAAAGCAAGGTGTACAGCTCCTGAGGAATGGCATAAGGTTGGCCTCTGGTGTCCACACACAAACACATGTGCATATGCACACACACACACACAACACACACACACACACACACACACAAACACTACTCACATATACATACATAAAAATATTTGAATGTCAAGCACTCCTTTCTTCTGTATACAGTCTTTCCCCATCCCTTAAGGCTTGTTAGCATCCTCTGGGTTTCCCTTCTTGGGCCTAAGACTCCATCTCCATCTCCATTTCCTAAAGCAGATGTCCTTCATCCACAACCTTGCACAGCTTTGTAGAAAGTGTGCCAGTCCTGCAGGCGTCTCCCTTCCCCACAGCCATTAACACCACTCACCATATATCTAGACATCTGGCCAATGAAACAGCAGCTTCCACCTTCCATCATCAGCCAGCAGAATATTTGTTTCCTCACAATTTGTCCCTCTGAGAGAGACATTGATATAAAGCTGACGTCATTTCAAATTACGCTGATTCTGGCCAGATGTCCTGTGTCTAGGAAATAACATTTGCTCAATGTTTGTATATATGTTAGTATTGAAATCACTGTAGAGATTACCTTGAGTCTAAGGTCTAGGGAGGGTGTCCAGGATAGGATTCTGGAGGGGACCAATGACCATCCCCCTGACATTGGGCCAGCCTTGCTTCAAAGCGCCTTCATGTCTATTCTTCTCTATCTTTGCACTCTCTCCTGGCAAGCTCATCCAGTAATAGGATTTCTAATACCCAGCTTGTAATCGGGAGGCTAAGGCAGAAAAGGGGAAAAATCGAAGCTAGCCTAGTGGAGACATGTGTGTATATGAATGTGTATGCACAGTATGAGGAGGCTGGAAGACAATCTCAGGTGTTTTTCCTTAGCTGTCATTCCCCTGGTTTTTGGAGGCAGGGTCTCTCACTCACCTAAAACTCACTCATTAGGCTAGGCTGCTGGCCAACAAGCCCCAGGGATCCTGTACCCCCACCTGCCTGTTGTCCAATATGATTCTTATATAGCGTTCATGTGCCTATCCGTAGACTTGACCTCTTAGATCACAGCTGTGCCTCTGGGTCTGCAAGCTTAACAGGCACCCAAACCCTCTCATCCCAGTGCTTCTCTTCATAATGGCCATTCCTACACACACGTCTTCTAGTAAGTTCTGCTGAGGGTCCCAGATGTAAGTAATTTACAGCTGTGTATCCATGTACTTACACCCAGCCTGCTACCTTGTCTACCACTGAGCTCCAACCCAACGCTCTATCCTCTTTATATTCAGAGACACAGTCCCATTTCAGTGGCAGGCTGGCCTTGAACTCTCTCTGTAGCCCAAGCAACTGAGTACGATGACAGATCTGTGCCACCAGGTACCCTGAACTCCCTCCTTTGAAATATTCACTACGCAGCAACCAGCACAATCACTGGAGCACATGAACTGGAGCATGGCTCTACCTTGCTAGAAATAAGCCTCTGGGCTTCCCTTGGCACTCAGAAAAGAACTTGAAGTCCTCATCTTTTGCACCATCTGTGCCCCACATCCTGAGACAGCTCCCTTTGTCCTCCCCCAAACAAGGCCACGCTGACCCCTTCTATTTCTTAATCAATCAACATCCTTCCTGTCTCAGGTCATTGGCTCTGCTCTCTTCTTCCCTGGAATAGGATTCCCAGGGGTCTGTGAACTCCCACTGTCATCCATCTTGGCTAAAATGCCATTTCTTCTGTGAAACTTCTATACTTCCTTCCTTCTACTGAACCCCTACCACTGAACCCCTACAGCCCCGACACACTGCACCCTCTGGGTGGTACAGAGGGCCAAGCAGCATCTCTCCTGTTGATTCAAAGTTCCTTAAGTGTCATTTCTACTCTCTTCACTGTAACACTGAGCAAAAGACTGCTCCCTTTGTGTCACTGACACTTCTTCCCCACCGAATGACGTGGGTTCTGGGGATCAAAGTCAGGTCACCAGGCTTCGTGGCAAGCACTTTTGAACCCACCAAGGCCATTTCACAAGTCCTTCTTTTAGACTTTTTAAGATAGGGTCTCGCTAAATTGTCCAGGCTACACTTGAACTCCCTCTATAACCCAGGCAGACCTTGAAATTGCTGTTTTCCTGCCTCAGTCCTCCTAGTAGTTGGGATAACAGATGTGAACAACCATGTCAGGCCAAAGTGGCATTATTAATGTGAGGGCAACCCATGAGTAGAGACTTAGCCATGTTTTATGACCAAAGAGTACATTTAATCTACACTCCACAACCCAAATTCAAGTCCAAGCCACCTGCTTGCTAGAGAGCTTCTCTGAGCATTGGCACCTAGCCATCCCAGGTTAACAGAGTGACCAATATGTCCGTCACCTTGCTCCTCTCCTCAAAATGTGTTCCATGTGGCAGCCCAACAGTACTGGTGACCAAATGAGCTTTAATTTAGAGCCTGGGACGCCATCCCCAGCAGCCCCAGTCAGCCTCTTAACAAGATTCCCAGGGGATTTAAGTATACACTAAAACTAGGAGAACCCTTTAATTCTTTGGATGTGAACCTTTGCTGTTTCTTCAAAGTCCTCATTCTAAGGCAAGACAAGTTTATCAGTCTGGGGAATGATCTGGGTACCACAGCTACTCTACAAAACTCATCCCTTATTCTATAATGGAGTTGAGGCAGGACAGAAAAATAGGAATTGATGGGGATATGAGAAGACCAAAGGGCCCCTCACTCTGGAGTCTGGCTGAAGTCAATCACCAGCTGGAAATCAAGGATTCCAACACAAGCAACCACCTATACATTAGGCCTTTCTCAGTTGTAAATTTGCAATTTTGTAGAAATCTTATCAGAAATCCTATAATGAAAGACATTTGCTAAACTATTTGGACAATCCTAGTGGCTCCTGTTTGTTTATCAGACGATAACTCTATAGAAGGGACCCCTAGAGTCACCCTATAATCTCAGTTATAGGGAAAATTAATGGAGATAGAGGAGAGGAAGGTGCCTCAGAAACCTGCTGAATAAGGAGCTCACCAAAGCTTCCAAAACCCTAAGCAGTCACCACAGGACACCAATGTGTCACTCTTTGAGAAGGACACGCCCCTGTCCTTTCTACTGTGCTTTGTTCTTTCCCTGAGTACCTTTACTAAGAGTGTGTGAGTGTGTGTGTGTGTGTGTGTGTGAGAGAGAGAGAGAGAGATATGTGTGGGGGTTACATATGTGTGAGTACTGTGGAGGACAGAAGAGGGAACCAGTTCCCCTGGAGCTGTAATCATAGGTGGTTGTGAGCTGCCTGACTGTGAGTGCTAGGAATCAGTCAGGTTGTGACTGGCCTGACAGAAAGGAAGATATTCTAAAGAGACACTTGTGTCTCAATCTGACTATCAACTGACTATCAAACTATTCATACAATGGAGCCCAAAGAAATGGGAATTTTCCCCCTGGAATTGCATGCTGGAAAAGGAAAAGCCCCAGTCAGACCTGGACTTCACTTCCCTGAAAGACATTTCACACAGTTCTAACAACTTGTCAGACCACTTTACAGAATGAGCCTGAAGTCCAAACAATGACGTGTGAGCAGTGGGCAGGACCACACCTTGACTGGGACTTCTTAGATGTGTACATCTGTAGCCATCTACTTAAGCATTAACCTCAACTCAGGACCCTAAAGATGAAGATGAACTTGGCGTGAGGGGTGGTCACTGGATCTCTTGTCCCTTTTCCCAATGTGGCCACATTGAATAAACCTCCTTTTTCTGTCTGCCACTATTAATTTGGCACATTTAATTGGTTTATTGAGGATGGATGGCTGAACCTGGCTTGAGGCGCACATTGTGCCTATCAAGTTTGATGACAAGGTCCTTTGCAAGAGCAGCAGATGCTCTCAGGTGTGAAGTCATCTCTCTAGCCCCTTTCTATCTTTAATAATCCCCAATTCTGCTTCATACTGGTTATCTAGAAACTTTTCTGCATCAAATTCAAGAATCCAGTTCTATAACACCTTAGGTGAGGAGACACAAAAGTATTAAGGAAACTCCTCAGGCTGCTGAGGATGAGTGAGGAGCTGTGCCTCTGGCCCTACTGCCCCTGACAGTCGCTCCTTAGAAGCGCTGGGAGAATGCAGACACACACGTAGCTGGACCTTTTACCAATTCGTCAGATACAAGGTGGGAGCAGCTGCTGTGGAGTGAAATCAACAGGACACATGAACAGGGAAGGATGACCAGGCCCAGGACCTCGCCTCTGCATGGCATAGACCTCACTGTGCCCCTGAAAAGCAAGGAGACTCCAAGTCCAGAGCCCAGCTCCTGCCCTTGCTTAGCTCCACTGCTTAGCTCTCTCAGTGCCTGGTAGCAAAAGGTAAAGGATATTTTGCAAGCTTCCATCATGATCAAAGAAAGAGAAGAAAGGAACCACCTGAAGGTGTCATGACACCATCTCCCCGCACCCATTCGGGACTTCACACCTTAATTCCAGGCAGATGCTGTTTGTTTGTGTGGTGCCAGTGTTTTAAAACCACTATCTGTAACTAGCTCATTAGCTCACCTGTGGAATTATTTGGACGTGTGTGAGTGTGTGTGTGTAATTTTAAAGATGAATTAAAAAGATGAATCTGTTTTTCAAAGACATGGTAATAATTCTCGATGCCAGGGAGCTCTCTTAAATCCCTCCCCTTTTATAACACAACAAAGAATGACTGAAGGGAACCATTCCATATCCTCAGGAAATTTTGGATTAAAAGTTCAGAAGGTTTGCCTTGCCAGGGGAGTCAATTTGTTGTATAAAAACACCACCACACCCAGGAACTTGGACTAGGTGAACATCCCTAGCAAAGGTGGGGGAAGAGGGGATTCACTTGTTTTAAAGGGTCCATGTTCCTTAATTGAAGACAAGCTTTTCTTTTAACTTTAAATATGGATCCCTTAGTCATCAGATGTCCCCATGAGAAGTAGGCAGTAGGCTCAAATCCAGATTACTTAAGATCTCAGAGGAGATGATTTTTCAATGGCACAGGTAGACAGGGGAACCACACACAGCAGGAAATGTGACAACTCGGACTGAATTATATGCAGCACAGTTGTTTTCTGTACAGCCCTAAACTATGTAAGGGAAAGAAGAGAAAGAAGAGGCACTTTGGGGTCCCAGATGGAAGGATGCTCCTCAGCAAGGACCAGCAACGACCAGCAACAGCCTAGATATGACCTGCTGTCCCTTACCCATGACCATGAATAGCTCACTCTCCATCAGCCCCAACCCCAGACTCCACTCTCCTCCCTGAAAGGCCCATAAACTTAACTTACTCAGAGCAGAACCGAGAGCATCTTCTTCAAGTGTCAGCTACCCTGGAAGAACTGGTGGTGGAGCGAGGAAGGCAGAAAACACCCTTCTCAAAGATGCACATCTCCTAATTACAGCACCAGAGATCACCTGAGACTATACATAGTTTACAAAGTGAGTTTGTGGATGGCTGGCACTAACCAGCTGACTGTAAGAGAGCATTTATCTGGGTGGGGTGGTACATACCTGTGCGGCACTGGGAAATCAAAGGCAGGAGTACTGCCTGGAGTTTGAGACTCATCTTGGGAACAGAGTGAGACCTTGTTTCAGAGAGGGTCAGGGTGTGACTGCAGGCTCTGAGAAGGGGAAGACAATATGTCAAGCATCCATGAGGCCCCTAGAAGCTGGAAACAAGAAAAGACCTCATCTCCCAGGGACACCAGAAAAGGAGGTGCTCTTGCTGTAATCCATAGCACAGCCCAGGGTGACCTATGGGGACTTCTGAACTACAAAACTTCACAATAATTAATTTGCATTTTTCTGAAGCCACTGAGTTTGGAATGACTTGTTACAGCATTGACAAGACACTGATACAGTGGAAAGAAATAAAATATGGCTTGACGCCAGTAGGAAAAAAACACCATCCTCCAACATTACCTTCTGACATATTGGTAAGCTTTGAGTCCTGACGCTGAGTGCTAGAAGAAGGTTTCTCTCTGGACTAAAGGCAAGTAGCAGGTATCATTTCAAGACAGACTTTGGTTTCAAGATCTGAACTAAGCACAGCTCCTCCCGTCCAGCTCCACTGCAACCAACTCCAATTAGCCGAGAGCCCCAAACCACACTCAGCCCATTCCGCCCACCGCCCCCACCCCATGTCTCTCGACACAGAAACTACATTCTGTACTTTTGTGCTGGGCTGCAAAACAAGTGTTTAATTTGTTATACAGTAATTTATAACTAATGTATTAATCAAAAATGAAGAAGCATTAAAAATAAACACTTCAAAAATAATGAGAGGGGCCGGTGAAATGGTTCAGTGGTCAACTATTCACCATGCAAGCTAGAGGACCTGAGTTTGTAATCCCAGTGCTGAGAAAACAGGGACATGTGGATCCCTGGCCCTCGTTAGCCCAGCCTAATAGGCAAGACATGGGGCCAGGGAAAGTACCTGTCTCAAAAAACAAGGTAGCTGCACCTAGGTTGACTTCTAACCATCACATGACATGAACATGCACATAGGTGTAAATGCACACATAAACACACTCTTGTGCGTGTGCATAAATACACGCACACAAACAAATGATTTGAAAGCAGTGAATCTGACAAGTGTGTATCTTTCCTCAAAACTGCTGAATACACCCAGTGTCAAATCAAGGGTGAGGAACTGCAGTCACCACTGAAGCTGGTAACATGTAGAATATGTAATTATTCAGAGGTGAAAGAAGGTTTTGTCTTCAACAGGGAAATGAATTCTTCCTTTACTGATCCAAGCCCACCCAAGCCTGTGGGCTGCTCCTAGGGCTTCTGTCTCCAAGCCGGAGCCCAGGTAGGCCTACACCAGTGCTCGTATCTCTCCAGGTTATATCCCAACCTTCTGTCAAGCAGCCAAGCTTCTCCTCCAAATTTTCTACCAACTCCAAGACCAACTGGGATGATTCTTGTGAGGGTTTAGAGAGGGTAGACATAGGCCATGACATGAAGGACTGTTGCCCTGCCCAGAGCTCAGGGACTCGCCCTGGCTGGGTCTCCCAGGAACCAGAGGAGGTGGTTCCTTCCTCGAGTCCATCCCAGCCGGGTCTCAGCCCACTGGCCATCTGCTCTCTTCTCTCTACTCTGCAGCACACTTTGATCTGGAAGGAGAAAACCTTCCATGGAATTCAGCTTGGGTGGTTTTGTTGTTTGTTTTGAATCTGTTGTAAATCCAGGTTGGGGACACTAGGTGGTGTGGAATAAGATGGTGCCGGTCACATATAGAAACTGAGGCACAGAAAAATCAAACATGCCCTTGGACAAGCAACCCCCAGAACCTCCTCATAGCTCAAGACAGAGCTGAAACTGCAGTGATGGCTTACTGGGTAAAATGCTTGGCTTGCAAGCATGAGGACCTGAGTTCCATTCCCAGAACCTACACTAAAAACAAAGTCAGGCAGGTTGGTAGACATTTCTAATGTCAGCACAGGGGAAGAAGAGAGAGGACAATCTCTGGGCTCACTGGTCAGCCAGTCTAGCCTACTTGGGGAGATTTAGGACAGGGAGAGACTGTGAAAATAAAATAAAACAAGTGGACAGTGCCTGAGGAAGGTCACCCAAAGCTGTCCTCTAGCCTCCATGCATTCTTACTGCATACACGTGCAAATAGAACCCCCACTAAATAGAAAGATAGTTAGATGATAGAGAGATAGATAGATAGATACATAGATGATAGATACATAGATACATAGATAGATACATAGATAGATAGATAGTTAAGTAGATAGATGATAGATGAAAGTAAAGCCTTTAAATCAATTGGGGTTGTAGGTTGCCTTTAACAGGAAGGATGCAGACATGCAAACCAATGGGAAATACATCTGTGTAGCTTTTCTACAGAAAAACAAAATCATCCAAGAAAAACCAACCAAAGAACCACAACAATCAAATTGAGTTTCAGTTAAATAAACTTTATTTTGATTAAAAATATCATGAAGCCAGGGTTGATGATGCAGACCTATAATCCCCCCTACTGAGGAGGCTGAGGCAAGAGGATTATAAGTGGAAGGCTTTCAAAGGCCACAGAATGAGGTCAAGGCCAGCCTATGCAAATTAATGAGACCCATCTCAAACTATAAAAGTTTTTTTTTTTTAAATGGGAGAAGAGACTAGGGGTGTAGCTCAGTGGTAGAGTGCTTGCCTAACATTTGTTAGGCCTTCAGTTCAACCCCCTGTGGGGTGGGATCATGAATTACAAGACTTTGATTAAATGTCTCATTAAATGTCAAATATATATATTTGATTTTTTGTATTATTTTTATTTTATATGCATTTTAAAATTTTTTGTATTATTTTTATTTTATATGCATGAGTATATTACCTGCATGTAGGTGAATGCACCCATATCATGTAAAGCCTGTGGAGGACAGAAGAGGGAATCAGATCCCCTGGAACTGGAGTTATGGATGGTTGTTAGCTGCCATGTCTGTATTGGGAATGGAACCCAGGTCCTCTACAAGAGAAATCAGTGCTCTTAACCGTTGAGCCATCTCTCCAGTCCCATATTTGTTTTTTGTTTGTTTATTTTGAGACACGGTCTCCCTATAGTTCCAGCTGGCCTGCAACTTACTACATAAACCAAGCTGGCTTCAATTTCACGGAGATCGGCCTGCCCCTGTCTCCCAAGTGCTGGGATTAAAGGCATGTTGCCACCATGCCTGGTATAAACATGTATCTTGACTAAAATGCAAAACAGTTACTATGGACATTTCTCAAGGCAGGATGACCAGTGAAAAGTTTGAAAATTTCTGCTTTAAAAAAAATACGTGTGTGTATATGTATATGTGTACTCATGTGTAATCACATGTGCCACCATACATGTGTAGAGGTCTGAAGACAATCTCAACTATTGATCCTCACGTACCTTGTCTGACAAGGGGTCTCTTGATCAATGATCCATATGCAGGCTCACTGGCCTGAAAGCTTCCAGGGATTCTCCTGCCTCTGCCTCCCATGTCATAGAAGAGTTACAGTTACAAACGTATGCTAAGACAGCTGGCTTTCTGTGAGTTCTGGGGATCTGAACTCAAGTTCTCATGCTTACATAGCAAGCACTTTACCTACTGAACCATCTCCCCAGCCTCCCAAACGATCACATTTTATGCAATGATGATACTTACAGTTCAGTAGCAAGGGATATTAACATGCACAGAGATCAGGGTAATATGTATCTGAAATTCAGGTTTGGATCCAATGCATTTGTACTGAGGGGAAAACAAACCCCCTTAGAATATAGGGTTGTTAGAGGCTGGAAATTTGGAACAGTTGGTAAAGTGATTTCAGTGTAAGCTGGAAAACCTGAGTTCCATTTGCAAAACCCATGTGAAATAAGTTGGGTTTGGTGGTACATATTCGTAATCCCAGCACTGAGGAGGTAGAGGCTGAAGCTTACAGGCCAACTAACTGACATATAGCTGTATGGAACAAGGAAAGACTGCCTCAAAGGAGGTGGAAGGTGGGAACGGACACTGACTGTTATCCGACTTAGTTTCCATTCCTGTTGCTGTGATAAAATAACACAACAAAAGCAGCTTAGGGAGAAGGTGTTTATTTTAGCGCACAATTCCAGGTTGTTCCTCCCATTGCAGGCAGAGAAGTCAAGGTGGCAAAAACTAGTTACACAGTCAAGAGCAGAATGCAATGAATGAATGCATGTCTGCTAGTGCTCAGCTCCCTTCCCTCTCTCCTTTGCATTCAGTCCAGGGTCCAGCCTGTGAAACAATGCTGTCTACATGCAGGATAGGTCTTCCCACCTCAGTTAACCAAAGCAAGAAAAAGCACAAGAGAGGCATACAGGCCAACCTAACATAGACAATCCTTCACTGAGGACTGAGATAATTCTAGATGGTATCAAGCTGGAAATCAAAACCACACATCATATCCTTTGAGCTCCATATGCATGTATAATATGATATGTACGCTATGGAGTTCAAAGGATGTACACCTGCACTCACACACACCCTGACACCCACATGGATAAAATATAAATATGAATGTCTTTTTGTGTGTGTGTGTGTGTGTGTGTGTGTGTGTGTGTCTGTATCTGTGTGAATGTGGTATATGTGCACTTTGGGGGTGTATATACCCATTTGCACATGTACATAAGCCAGAGGACAACTTTGGGTGTCCTGTTGTATCAACTCTGCTTTGTTCCCTTGAGACAAGGTTCATTGAGATCTGGCTCATTGGGCCAGAAGCTCAGCTGGCAGGTAGCAATCTTAGTGGTCCCCCTGTTTCCACCCAGCACAGCTCTGGGGTTATAGGCATGCTTGACTTTTAATGTGGGTTCTGCTGATTCAAACTCCAATCCTTGTACACATAGATCTCTGGGGTATACATAGATCTCTGTACACATATGTTTATATATGGGGTATGCAGACATCTAGGGATTCCAGTGGATATAGTTGTACTAATTCATCAGAGAGTAAACACTTCCATCTCCTTACCATTGCTGTGTGTTCAGAACCTCAGCTTGGGCTCCCATCCCACAATGGCTGGGGCTGTGCATCACAGTTCACAGAGGTCCTGGCTTCCTCAGACTTCCCTCACATGCTCATGCTGACATCTCAGAATTCCTGTCGTACCTTCCCGACTCCCATCATATCCAAAGCATTTCTTTATTTTAATGTTTATTATCTTTATTTATTTATTCATATGTGTGTGGATACATGGGTCTCATGGCACAGATGTGGAGGTCAGAGAACAACTTATGGCAGTCGGTTCTCTCCTTCCACCATGTGGGCCCCAGGGATTGAGGTCAGGTGGTCAGGCTTGGTGGGAAATGCCTTTAGCCACTGAGCCATCTGGCTGGCCCCCTTCAGAGCATTTAGACTCATCCTCCTATGTCTGCTCACTGAGCTTTATAGCACCTCACCACAGTCAGAATGGCAATCGTCAAGAAATCCCAGAACAGATGTGGCAAGGAAGGGTGGGAGACTTATTCACTGCCAGTAGGAATACAAACTCGTCCACACACTGTGGAAATCAGTGTAGAGGTGCGCCCCCACATTAACAATAGAACTACCACACAACCCAGCAATATCACTTCAGAGCATATACCCAAAGGACTCCGTATTTTACCACCAAGACACCTGCACATCCATGTTTATTGCTGCTCTATTCACAATAGCAAGGAAATGGAAGTAGCCTACATGTCCATCAACAGATAAATGGATAGTGAAAACGTGGTCTATATCCCCAATGGAATTTTACGCAGCTGAAAAGGAAAAATGAAGTTATGAAATTTGTAGGGAAATGAAGAATCTGAAAAGTATTCTATTAAGTTAGGTGACCCAGTCTGAGAAAGACAAAACCCACATGTTCCCTCACACACAGATGCCAGTTTGTAATGTACATATGTATGTACATAGAGATCTGAAAAGGACACCAACAGGAAATAAAAGAGGGGCTGAGGAAGGAGGGAGACAAAAGGACATGTCGGTAAAAGTGGAAGGAGACTGAGGTACAAAAACGGGACAGGGGCAAGGCATGTGGGAGATGGCAGAGAGAAGAATCTACTAACACACACTTCGTTTGGAAGTTTCATAATGACGCTCATTTTAAAAATAAAACAAAATTTAAGTTTAGAAAAGTAAGGAAGAAGGCCTTGGTGGTGTACGCTTTTAATCCCAGCACTTAGAAGACAGAGGCAGCAGCAGGCAGATCTCTGACTTGGAGGCCAAGCTGGTAATCATAGGGAGTTCCAGGACAGCCAGAGGTGCATGGTGAAAGGGCATGGTTTGCAGCCTGGGATAGGGGGTTAATCTGCACATGTGTAGAGGAAGTTGATGCTAAAAGATGCCTCCATGTCTGACATATTGCTCAGGGCCCCAATCATCACTGTTATAAAACAGGACGTTAATTCTCCATGCCTGAAGAAGAGGTATTTTTCTCATCTATCAAGCACATTTTTCAGGATAAGTGAAACCTAATGAAGCTTAGGTTAAGCCCACCTCCTAGAAACGGGGATCCTCTTCCAAAAGACCCCATGTGCATAATAGCGCTTCATTTCACACAGGAATTCCAACCGGCTGATGTGGACACCAATGTGATGTCCTGGGGATTTTGAGGAGACGTCACTGATGAGGGAAGCAGGAATTGATTATTAATGTCTGTCATGGGAAGAGTCTCAGTGTGGCTTATATCTCCTGCCAGCTACTTGCATATATGGTGTTACTGAACACCAAAAGGTAAAATATATGAACAACAAAACCATACCCTTTCCAAGAAGAGCTGCCATTGATCTTTGAAAAGTCTTTCTACCAGGGACACTTCAAAACTGTGCTTTCAAAGATCAAGTCTGGCAGTGGGATGTCACTGGAATGGAGTGGAGCGTGAATGACTGTGCTCTTGCAGCACCCGGAGGGTTCCTCTGGACCAGCATCTGTGACAAGTCCAGGCCATCTGTTTCACCCTGGGGTGGGGACATCAGGATGTCCCTCATGTGAAAAAGATAAATGGAGGGGGCCCTGGCCTCATCTACCACATGTCTCTTCAGATCCTTGTCTCTGATGTTAGCCCATGTATGCTCCGGACATGTCATTCACTGTTAGTCAGTGGTCTCCAACTGGGGCACCATTCCCCAGGGACCTCAGAGAGCCACCCCTGCAGGTGTCTGTGGTCAGAAGAAAGCTGTCCTTCTGTCATCTGCTGAATAGAGGCCAGGGGCACTGCTGGATGTCCTGTGGGTACATCACATGGCTCTCACAGCACACACCGATCTGTCCCCAAGTAGTCAGGCACACACCTTGAGGTCAAAGTTCCTGGGCTCTGCTGCTCACATCAGCACACAACATCAGTACTCTGTAGAGACCAGTCCTGGGGACCTACAGTGTAGTAGTTAAAATTGTCAATATGGCAGGACCTAGAGTTAGCTCCAAGACAATCCTTAGGGCATATCTGTGAGAGAATTTCTACATTAGGTTAATTGAGGAGAAAAGACCCACCCTGAATGCAGGTAGCACCAATCCAAAATCTGAGGTCCAGCACTGAATATAAAGGAAAAAGTGAGCTGAACAGAAGAATTCATCTTGCCGTGCCTCCTGCTGGATGCCATGCAACCAGCCACCTGCCTTCCACCAGGACAGGCTGTGCCCTGGAACTGTGAGCCAAAATAATCCTTCCCTTCCTTGAGCTGCTTTCCGCAGGTCTTTTGTCACAGCAACAAGGAAAGTAACTAAGATGTTCTCTGTTCATCCTTGCCTGGCTGCCCATCTGTGACCCTCAGATAAGTCATCAGGGTGTCTCAGTCCATACCAGAGCTCTGAAACAAGGTCACAGACACCAGCAGTGTCCACAGCACGGTGGCTTTGGGGAAAGTGATGCCAAAATTGAACCACAGCCCTCATCAGAGACTTTGGCAAATAGGAAGGGTCAGCACAAAAGCATCAGAAATAGACATGGGAGCGAATCTCAACAGGAAAAGAGTGCTGAGGGCCACAGGGCTGAAATACCCCACGAAACCAAATCAGCTCTGGGTTCATCTTCTCTAAATGCCATTCCCTATCACATGAGAAGGGCTTGTTTGGCGACGCATCGAGTTAGTCAGGACAGCCTAAAGATACACATCCTTGGTGGGCACTCTTCCCAGGAATTCTTGTGGGTGAGCTCACCTGTTTGGGAAGTCAGGGGAGGGAATAGGTGGCCAGGAACACCTCATCTTGATAAAAGGTTGGAGTGAATGGACATATCTGCCAAAAGGAGAGCAGTCAAATAACAAGATGTAAATATGTGAAGTGGAATACTATACATCAACAAAATGGAACCAGAAGATATGATCTGGTATGAAATACTTCCTAAAATACATCCAAAAATTTAATTAATAAGGAAGTAACAAAGAATGGTAGCAGGTCTACCCAATGCTGTGGTGTGCAGATATGTATTTCTTTTGTGTTGTTTGTGTTCTTATTGTTTTGCTTTATTAGAGACATACTCTCGCTATGGAGTACAAGCTGGTTTCAAATTCTTGATCCTCCTGCCTCATCATTGTCAATGCTGGAATTATAAGCAGGTGCCACCACATCTTGTGGGGCAAGTCTTTATGGAAGGGTGCTTCTGTGAACACTCTCTGTGATAGGATCCATAGGAAACCACAATATTAGTTATCTCTGATGACCAGAGAGGTAAAAGGCACGGCTGTTTCCCCACCGCAATGTTTGAGTGCTCTACCATTTTAATACCAGCCAGTAAACAAACAGAGCAAATACCACAGGCACCTTCCAATGTATCACTCCCTGCACAGAGCATGGCTCATGTACTTGACTTTGATGAAAGTTGCCAAATCACTCCTGTTTAAAGCAGGACATCGAAATAGCTTATGTGAGGTCTGCCTGTCTTGCTGCACCCAGCTCTGAAGGTGAGTCACATGAGGACAGGGGCTGACTGAGGCACACGGTTTACTCCACTCCCAGGAAGGAAGATGGCCTGAGGTGGAGCTCAGACAACACGGTGCAACGCTCTGTCCACCCTCCTCCTCTGCTTTGCCAACTCTGGTTTCATATCAAGATGCTGTCAGTTAACAGAGCCAGTCAGCTCTCGCCAGCTGAGCTGGAGTCTGAGCTATTATTAGCTTCTAAACAACAGCTCAAGCAGAAGAGAAGGGAAGGAGAGAGAAAAGGGAAGGAGGGAGCGAAAGAAAAAGATGGAAAAGGAAGGAAGAAAAAGGAAAGGAAAGGAGGAAAGGAAAGTAAAGGAAGGAAGGAAGGAAGGAAGGAAGGAAGGAAGGAAGGAAGGAAGGAAGGAAGGAAGGAAGGAAGGAACCTTGCGCTTATGATTTTGAAACCATCATTCTAGGCAAAACAAGCAAAGAGAAAATCAAATTATCTCAGCAGATACTTCAGAGTTGCCGTATGAAATGTGTCTGGCCTTCCCCTAAATCTGAAACACGTCACTTTGTGGCTTCCTCGATTGTGACTGAAGGGACTCGGCTGTGTCCTTTGGCTACTGAACCTAAGGAATATAGCTTTAAAAAGTTAAAATGAAAAAAAGAAACTGGATGGCATAGCCACACTGACACCTGCTGGCACTCCATAAACTTTCCTCAGAGGAGCTCTGGCCTTTGTGCTCTTCCTGGCATACTGAGGCTCGCGTGTGGCCTGCTGGAATTAATATTCCCCGGTATGTGGCTGATCATCAAGGGACGAAAGCTCAAGGTCCCTCCTTCCTCTCTGTAGATGATGAACTGGACCTTTGTCTTGCTGAGTCTATGGGCGCCTGAAGGCAAATTCAGTCCTCACAGTTGCCTCCCTGGGCTGTGACTTCTTTTTCCCCTCTTTCTGCAGTGCTAGAAATGGAGCCTCCCACATGACAGGCACATGCTCTACCACAGAGCTACATCCACAGCACTTTTTACATTTTGTTTTAAGATTAGTTCTCTCTAAGTTGCCCAGGTTGGCCTTGAACTTGTCATGCTCCCAACTCAGCCTCCTAATTGCCTGGATGACATTTGCTCTTCTACCAGGCCTGTCACAGGGCTTCCTCCCAGCAGTTCATGTCTGGAAAAGGTGAAGAGCCGAGGTCATAGAGGACAACTCCATCCCTATGTCAGAATGAGAACAAGACAATTTCATGTTCTATTTTCAAGACCAGAGAGAAAGAGACACTGGGACCCCAAGCCAGTGCATAGGTAAAGACGTGGGTAAAAGACAGAGAACCTAAAATGTTCCTGTTTGGAAGGAGTGAGGCAGACCCCCCTGGCAGTCACAACACTTAAAATTCTCCAAATGAGGCCAGCCCTGAAGCATCTCCCAGAGTTCTGTATGACCTGATACTGACACAGAACCAAGTAAATGACAGTGGTGGGGGGAACTGAAGGAGAAAAGGCACTTTTTGCTTTGATCAACTGTGCGGCGTGATGCAGGCGTACTCCTGAAGCCTATCACCTCCACCTCAGTACTGGGAATTTGTCAACCCTGGAGCACACCTCAGGGATACAGGGGAGCCACCCAGCAGGGATGTAGACTACCCAGAACTGCACTGTAGTGGGGTTTGGACCAGTGACCACACCACACCTTGGTTGCATGGATGACTAGGCCCTCAGTCACCAGCATGGAACTGTCTCTTGCCCTTTTCTCCCAAACAAAGTACCTGTGTGTGCACACAGGCACACATACTGCAAGGACATGCATGTATACACATCCGTACACATGTATGCACAGATGCATATGTGTGTGACGTGTGTGTTGGTACATGTATGGATGTATGTTGTGCACACTCCCACACACTGCCTTTCCCTGCATACTTGCAGTTGCTCATTCTCTTCTCATTCTTTCCTACAGTAGTAAGCAGCTATGTGAAAAAGAAGGCATGGGTCTCCACGGACCCTCATGCATCCCCGCCCTGTCCCTCCCTCACATGTGGGCACTGCCCAGGCTGGTCAGCCACCTTCTCCATCCTCCATTCTGGGCACAGTTTGGTCCTTCTTCTCCTCCAGGCCCCAGTCTCAATGTGTCCTCCCAGGTCTCCCTGCAGCTCACCCTTGCCCTTCCTTCCTCAGCGGTCATCTACCTTAATGAAAGAACGATGCCCCATCTTGAGTCCGTGGTGGTCCTTGTTCCCAAAGCGGTGATGGCACTGCTCTTCACCTGGCCCCCACAGGACCTTGAGCTTCAGGACACAGAGAAGTTGTAGAGCCTGCAGCTGCACCCCCACCTCCACCTCCACCTCCACCTCCTACCTCATAACCTGCCTGTTTTCCTGGGTTCTCCTGACTTGTCTCCAATAATTATGTCTCTTGTTCTTCTGTGTATTCCATTCAGTTCTAGTAGTCCCCCACACTTCAGCACGAATGACCTGGGCTCTGGCTGTAGACACATATGATATCTGTTTGCTTGTTTGTTTTTAATGTAGGGTGACACATCTTCAATATTTAAATTTGTATTTATCATTTTTACTTTATATGTATGAGTGTATTGACTGAATGTATGTAAGTACATTCATGTCAAGCAATGCCCACAGAGGTCTGAAGAGGGTGTCGAATTCCCTGGAACTGGAGTTACAGACTGTTGCTAGCTGCCATGTGGAGGCTGGGAACCAAACAAGTCCTCTGCAAGAGCAGCCAGTGATCTTAACCACTGATCCATCTCTCCAGCCCTTCTTTAATATTTCTTACTAAGAACTATAATTCTAAAGAGCAAAGTGGGTGGTTTCAGGCCCACATTTCACCCTTGTACAGGTGAATTTAAATTCATATAGACAAACATAAACAAGTTGCATGTGGGAAATAAACAGCATTCACTAAGAAATAAGCTACCTCCTAGCAACCTCAGATACACTAACTCTGGCTCTTTCCTTTCAGTCTCAGAGTGATAAGAGAGTGTCTAAATGTCACAAAGTAAATAAATTGATAAGAGGAGGTGACTCTGGAGCTGACATGGAGGCTGCTTGACCCCTAATGCTCTAGAACATCTGTCTTCGGAGTGGTAGGCTGACGCATCCATCTTTAATAGAAAGAGAAACTCTAAGAGTGACAGTAAGTTTCCCAAGGTCACACACCTACAGAGTAGATGGAACCTGCATTCCCTGTTGGGTATGTCTAACCCACTCCAAACCCTTGTCCTACCATATGTCTGCTCTTGGTCAGTCTTGCTGTCTTCTTGAAGCTTTTCTGAGCCCAAATAACTCCATTAGCCTACATTACCCTGCCAGCACCTTCAAAGCAAGGTTTTCTTCTCCTGTTCCACTTTGGTCTAAAGCCCCAAACTAGAAGCCAGATACTCTCCCATGGGAGCCTTGTGGTTTCTGCTTTTATTTTCTGAGACACAATCTCACTAAGTTACCCAGCTGGCCCAGAACTCAGGATGTAATCCAGACTGTCTTTGGATCTGTGATCTCCTGCCTCAGACACCCTGAGTGCTAGGAGAATGGGAGCACGCCACCTGAGCCTCATGCTCTCAGAGCGATGTCAATCATATCCTGAAATCTTCACAACCCATGAACACAATGTTTTCCACTCTCTGTGAAGGCCTCCAACACCCTACTGCTTAGCATTCAGTCTTCGCACCCATAGCAGTCGGAGCCGAACCTGTCCCCTGATGATTCTGAAGGAAAAGACAAGTGCAGTGTAAAATAACAGTGATCCTCTTTAAAACACATTCTAGAACTCAGGCCTCAGCTCCAGCATCAAGAAGGAGCTCACCCTGAGGGGAGGAGACCCCAGGCTACTCTACTGAGTTCTGGCCCCCCCGGCTGCGGATGCTGAGTCACTTTCCTCCACACTCTACTGTCACGTTTTCATAACGAGTCTAATATACGAGCACTTCTCTCTGCCGATCAATCAGAGCCAGTGCATATGGCTGCTGTCAGCATCCTCGGTAGGCAGAGCTCCTCAGCGAGACCCAGTCTGTCAGCTCCTTCCTGCAATCTGCAGCTACGCTGGGTTCTTCCCCATCACCCTCAGTCTGTCACTCCAGTTAAAGCCTGAGGAAGAATACAGGCTTTCTGGGACTGAGAAGCTATGGAAGATTTGGTTAGACTTCAGTAGTAACTCCAATTCCCATAGACCCCCAAAACTTCACCAAAGATCGTCATGACTATCATGATGGGAGGCGGACTAAAGCTCTGACCCATCCAGGACCCACAGTCTGTAGCAGGTACTTTTGCCAAAATGAGTCAGGACCTGGTCTTCACTGTTTGAATCACATTCCTCTTCCAGATCAAGGGCAGACTGTGGCTCAGAAAGGTCAAGGAAAGCCTCAGGTCACAGAACTAGACCATGATGGAGCTGGGGGTACCTGCATGGCTCTGATTCTGGGTTGCTAAATATCACCATGACCAGTCTCCTTTCTCAAGCATGGTAACTCATGCCCATAATTCCAGCACTTGAGAGGCTGAGTCACCAAGAGGAAAGCAGTGAGTTTGAGGCTAGCCTGAGCTACATAGTAAGATCCTGTCTTAAAAAATGAAACCAAAAGATTTGTGATGAAGAGCTGATCAAAGATTCCCTAGGGACTAGGGAGATGGCTCAGTGGGTAAGAGCACATACTATGCAAGCACGAGGAGGACCTGAGTTTAAATCCCCAGAACCCATGCAAAACCCTAGGAATGGCTGTGCATGCCTCTAATCCGTGAGGGGCAGGAACAGGAGGATCACTGGGGCTTGCTGGTTGCCAGCCTAGTTACAGGTTCAGTGAGAGACTCTGTCTCAAGGGATTAAGACAAATTGATAGAGCAGAGCACTCAGCAGTCTCTCATGGACTGTACACAGATGGATGCTCACACATTCACACACATAGGTCAGGCATCACCCACACACACACACACACACACACACACACACACACACACACACACACCACATGACTTCCTTAAACCTCTGGGGTGAAAGGAGCCCCAACAAAGGATACATGTTGAGGTTCTGATGCTGATGCAGCCACAGCTGAAGGCCAGGTATGTTGACTTATCTCTAATATTTATACTCTGAAATCCTTAGACAGGAAACATGGACACTTGACAAAAGGCAGACTTAGCAAGAACAAGGTGGCTGTGTATATCCATCATTATGCAACCCAGGTCTCACTGGGCTCCCATAGGCAACACAGAGCTGACTGGGGTGGACGGCGGGATGACAGAGTAAGCAGCCCTGTGCACACAGCACGGTCAGAAGTCAGAGAAGCAGCTCCAGTGTCAAGGATGTGATGAGCAAGGATTGCCACCGACAGATGGGAGCCCTAGGCCTCCCTAAATATCACATGCAGAGCCAGAATATCATGGGATGCTGCAGCAGGTAGAATTAAACTCCTGCTTCCCTTTTGTGACTCTGATGTACTCAGCCATCATTTCTCGGGCAACTCAAGCCAGGCAGCCAGACCCCACACACTGGACCATGCAGCTTTCCACCCCACTGGAGGCTTAGGAGAGCGCTACAATTATGGGGATATTACAATTATGAGACCATCAGCTTCAAACTTCTGGTGTATTGCTTAGCTCTTTCTGTAGCCAAGATTGGACATACTGCTCAAAGCCCACCCACAGCTCAATGTCTAACTCCAAAAGAGGGATTCATAAAAGAGATAAACCTTGGGGCTGTAAAGATGGCTCAGTTAGGAAAGTGTTTGACTCAAAAGCACAAGGACCTGAGTTTGAGCCTTAAAACCCACGTAAAAATAAGCCAGCCATGGTGGTGCACCTTTTAACCCCACAGCTAGGGAGGAAGAGACAAGTGGATCTCCAGGGTTTGCTCCATCCAGCCTAGTATATCAACAAGCTCTGGGCTCAATGAGAGACTCTGTCTCAAAAAATCAAGGTAGATGGTACCTGAGGAGTGGCAGCTAAGGTTGTCCTCTGTCAGCCATGTACAAGTACATGCACACATACACACATAAAAAGAGAGAGAGAGAGGAGAGAGAGAGAGAGAATCAACCTTCAAGTAGACTAGAAGCATCAGACAGAAAACCTATTATTTCCTTGTGGAGTGTCTTAGAGTTTGGTACCGTGCAGTTTTCAAGATGCTGGGGTACAGCAAAGTCTAACCAGGTGTGTATTCAGTCTAGCTGGAGTTTACCATTAGCAGGTAGGAGGAAAGACAAAGGTATCACCCATCACATCATTGTACACTGCCCACGGGATGACTGGAAGGAAAGAGAACCACACAGAGAACAGGGAGATTGGAGCCAGAACATGAAAGTGGACTAGGGAGGTGAACAGATGGACATGAGAGGTGATCCTGTGTCCCCAATACAGTTATGAGGGCAATGTGCTCAGCACTGCCTGTGCTCTGTTGTGGAAAGAACATGTTCCACAGAGCCTATTGTCCCCCTCACAGCATGGACAGTGGCACAGAGACTCAGGGCTGTGAGTAAAGAGTCAGGCTAGGAGGTGGAGCAGGTGGCCCCTACATCTAAGCCTTACAATTCTTCACCTTCCAGAGCCAATGAACAGTAGCACGTATATTTGGGGCTCTCAACAGCCACATACTCTAAGGAGCAGGCAATACCCTGCCCAAGTCAACCAATAGGACAAACAGGTGCCACACTCTGAGAGAAAGAGCCTCTGGTGACAGGAGATGTGGAACAGGGAACTGTGAATCAGTGTCCTTAGGGAACTGTGTGCTTGGTAGCCTGAAGTTGCCTGGTTGAAAGGAGCCCCCAGATTAAGACCAGTCAAAGAGAAGAACGTATGCTGTAAGCTCAGGTTCTTTATCCACAGGATGAGTAGTGATGGAGATGGAGTTCTTTTTCTCCTACAAGGTCTGATAGACAGATGATAGGTTGATGGATAATAGAAGATAAATTGATAGATGGTAGATATATATAGATATAGTGAGAGAGGATAGATAATAAATGATAAATAATAGATAAGTAGATGATAAATAGACACATAGATGCAAGATAGATAGATGATAGATAGATAGATAGATAGAGAGATAGATAGATGATAGGAGATAATCTTTCTCTGTCTTTTTGCACTGGGAAGATAACCAGGGGCCTCACACAAGCTAAACAAGCACTCTCCCAATGACCTATACCCTGGCCTCAATCCCTACTCTCTTTTATTGGGTGGAAGACTCTAGTCTAAGCTCCCAGAGGAGAAGAAAGAATAGTCTAGTTTCTTGAATATTGCAGGCTTGCCTTTCTTGATGCTAATACCTCAACCAACCAGATACACTGAAGGAGATGAGCTAGAACTTTGAGAACAAAATCCAAGACAGCTAGGAAGCAATGCTAATGAAACCTTCCTTCTTCTGGATCACATTAGCAACATGTATAGTCTACTTATCCCCTATAAGTCAAGCTCATTCCTATGACTGCATCATCAGTTGGACCTGGTCTTTCCCACATGCTCTTCCTGCTCTTGGACACTTCCTTGGTGCAGATGATCACATGGCATTAGGGTGCGCCTGTGTATACACGCTTCAATCTCTATGCAGTTCAAGTGCTTTGAATAGTTCCTGATGCATAGTTGCTGCTCAATGAAGACTTGGTAGATAAAGGTGTGAATCAGCAGGTACATATCCATGGAGCACCCGGTCCAACATGGATGTGTTCTGCATGAATAAGCATGTATTATATAGTCTACTCTCAGCCATAAGACAGACATACCCATCCGTAGCAGCACGCCAGACACCCAAATCTTCTTTGCACAATGACCAATGGTAAGTTCCTCGTTGGGACAGTACTCAGAGCAAATATGGGGACAGTGGTGCCTCCTATGACATTATGTGTCATTGTCCTAGTGGTGCCCCAGCCCAGCAGCCTAGTCTGTGTTTGCCACTGACGTCATCTCACAGCGCTGGGTCCCCTCACTCTGAGGTTCCATTGCTGATTGATTCTTTAATTAAAGTTTTAATATTTATGTGCCTTGGGGCAGTATTTTAAATAATGGAGGTAGACATCGGGGAGAACTTTACAGCTCCTTTAGACATCTTCATGCTAGAAAGTAAACATGCCACGTGGCACATTCCTAGATAATTGGAGGAAACTCACCAGGGCAGTATTAACTTTGGGATCCTGCTTACTGTGTGAGTCCCATGCCAGGCACAGGCAGGGCAAGGTACCCTGTGTCCTTCAAAGCAAGTTTCTCAGATTTCAAGAATCTCCTTTCCTGCTACTGGGAAATTGCTGTGTCCCTCTGTGTCAAATACGATCTCCCTCTTGGAATGTGCTCATTCTTACGCTCCTGCGCTTAAAGGATGTAAACAAAATGGGCTAATTTTCGAACATGAGAAATGTCAGACATATATACTGGTAGACTACTGTTTTTAGATACAAAAATAAAGATCAAAAAATACTTTGATAAAATTTAACCGCTTAGATGGCTGGACCTAAAACGGACAAGCATTTAAAAAAGAGAGAGAAGAAAGAAAGAAACATCACTGACAAAACTGAGGTGACGTATGCTCAGATGTAGGAAGAAGAAGTGAAAGTCAACAATGGTGTAGATTGTGATGCAGAGAAAATAGGGTAGAGGGGTGAATGCCAGGGGCACAGTGTGCTTGGAACTTGGTCTATGAAAGAAAACTCTGGAACCATTGGGTTATTGGTAAAGACAGGATAAGCCAAGGAGAACAGGTTTTGCCTGGATATCTCCCAAACTCTGTAACTGTTGAATAATGAATCACTGTCCCCAGACCCCAGCAGGTGTCCCCTTGTTCCCAGCTCCTGGCTCCTAGAGTGTGGATTTCTGAAACCCTGTAAGTCCTGTTTCTCATGCAGAGAGGTGTGATGTGCAGCACAAAGCCTTCCTTCAGGTAACAGTATGTACAATGCTCTGATACGACTATGAAGCAGAGGTTCTGGATGTAGCTCTGTGGTGGAGCACTAGCCTAGAGTCTGCTAAGGGCTGGGGGCATGGCTCAAGGATTGAGCACATGCCTAGAATCCACCAATGAGGGGCTGGAAGTGTGGATCATTGCTAGAAAAATCGCTCTAGAGTCCTCCAGCAAGGGTCTGGGGACATGTCTAAGCGTTAGAGGGCCTTTCTAGAATGTTCTAGTTAGAGGTGGGGGTTATAGTTCAGAGATAGAGAACCCTTCTAGATCCCTCCAGTTAGAGGCTGCGATGTGGCTCAGGGGTAGAGCTCCTGCCTAGAATCTACTAGTGAGGGGTCTAGGGGCAAATCTAACTGTTCAAGTTTCTGTCAAGAATGCAGAACATTCTGTCAAGAATGGGCTGGATGTGTGGCTCAGAGATAGAGCACCTTTCTAGAAACCTCCAGAATCCAGATAGGGACTGAAAATATGGCTCAATGTTAGAGCAGCTGCCTAGATTTCTCTAATGAGGGCCTGGGGGGTGTGGGTCAGGAGTCCCACTTCTCTGGCATGCACAATGAATATCCTTGGTTGGTTCATTCTCAGTAATTATATATATTTATAATTATATATATAATTATATATATAACACACACACACACACACGCATATAAAATGCAGTTCATTTCATGCTGTGTTCAAACCTCAAAATTAAAGATTTCAATGTGAATACTGCCTTCATTGCTTTTCTACAGGTGAAGGATGATCATGGCTGTGTTGTTACAATTAGATAATGTCAGAAAATCTCCTATTTCAGCCTGGCACTGCGTGAGTCATTTGATAAGTGCTGCAGAAAGCCACCTCTAATATTCTTTAATTCTCAGGTTTGCAAAATATTCCTTGAACCAGAGGAGCAAGTTTCCAATTAAAGAGGATTTCTGAAGAGACAAGGCTCCCATCCCAGGAGACACTGGCCTTCCACAGGAAGGAAAACCCACATGCTGCAGGCCTTCACTTCAGCTCCAGGAACCTATTGAAGCCACAGGTCACAACCATCAACCCAGGGCCCAATCAGTGGACAGAGGCCCCCAGTCCTACGTAGAGAACAGGGCAAAGTAAGATGCAGTCCAGCCAGCAGTAGCCTGAAGCATTCAGGGCGATCCACCCAGTAACTACCCTATGTGATCTACCGGAGTTGGTTCTATATGTAAGTTTAAAAGGAAATACATGTATACATGACAAGTTACTGACCTTTTAGACCCTACTGGACATGATGAGGCTCAAAAAGAGCAGTCTAGTTGCAAAGTGAAAGAAAAAAGAAAAAGAAAGTAACTATAATTCACAACACTCACCATGCTAGGCCTACTTTAGGTATCTCTTGCTTTATTCAACCCCCATTTAAAGACAGAATTACTACTGAAACCTGAACCACACAGGTGAATCAATGGAGCCCCTGAGAGGTTAAATAACTCACCCAAGGTCACACAGCCAGCAGGAAATAGAGCCAAAACCCTTGGAGTCTCTTCAGCCACTAAGCTAGACCCTCCACTGACAGAGGGGGCTTCTTTCTCATTCCTACTCAACAGAAACATGAGCTAACATGCAAACTCAAGTGTTCCTTATGTCCCAGGCCTTCCAGAAGAGGTTAAGAAAAGTGTAACACAGCCTGCCGGTGGGCAGTGTGGCCACTTCCAGCACCCTTGCCCTTGAGGGGTACCTGAGCTCTCGCCTCTGCATCACAAAGAGAAGAAGAAGAAAAAAAACTTGGCCCAAAAATAAATCTGCCCATGGCTCCAGCCAAGCTTCTGTGGTCAGTTAAAAACTGATTCTAGCCTCTAATCTTTTTCCTTTTCTTCTCTCTTGATAAGGAAGCTAAACTGTGCACAGAGGGTGGATAAGCTAAAACAGTGGTCCGAGGCAGTGAAGAGACTGCAGGGGGCATTTGCTTCCTGAACTTGAGTGTGTAAGACCAGACCTGCTCAGGGTGTGGGGTTTTGAAGTAAAAATAAATAGTTCTGACAATTATAAAGGAAGAAACACGTTGTGATTCATTGTGTGCAGGCTCAAAGCTATTCCAGGACTCCTCCCCCATCTCCAAGTTCCACTGAGAAGGCTCAGAGCTGGGAGCCAGTTTCCCAGATCACCTGATGAGGATTTACAAGCTCTCTAACAGCCCCAGGCCCCCACTGCCCACCCTCTATCCGCAGTCCCCTCCAGGGGCAGGCAGGGGCACCTGTGCTCCCACCTCAAGGAAGCCTAGAGACTCCTGTAGAGTTTTCTGATGGTGATGGAGTTGGTGGCTCTAGGACAAGGTAGGACTGGGGTCTTCTACTCCCTAGGCCAGCAGTCACCTTTCTGGTGTTGCATGACACCTGGTCCCTGAAGGTGGGGCCTCAGAGGTTGCAAGAGCAGGTGGCCTGCTGAGTTCTGCCAGCTCCACCCTTGCCACCATCCATGGAGAACACATTGCCCAGGACTGGGGCACCCCCCTGCCTGTGCTCCAACTCAGCACCAAGATAGGAGTTCGTTTCCCCAGCGATGCTCTAAGATACCCAAGGATCCAGGAGGCGGGACAGGAGTTCCCAACCCCAGCTATTCCACGCTGGCCTCCTCTTCTGGGCTCCAACGGAGCATCTCCAGGGTTCGACCCAGCGCCAGCAAACACAGTTGTCCTTCGCTGCCTAGCTTCCCACGAGGGCTTTGTCACTTCTAGACACCCTGCCAGGGGACCAATGTGTCTCTTCCCTGTGACTTCCACAGGGCCACAAGGATGGGAGGAAGCAATGCCTCCAGAGGCGCGCCCAGAGTCCCTGGGGACAAACCCAGGAAGCTGACCAAAGAGCGCAGGCAGGATGCCGCCACGCGCTGGAGGCTCCTGGGACAGAGGACGCAGCCTGGGAACTGGGAGGAAGGCTGTGAGGCGACAAATGACATGATGCACAAAGCTACAATGTACTGGGGACTCAGAGTCCTGTCCCTCTGGAGAAATGTGCTACAAGATCGCTCCATTTGCCCTGCAAAAGTTCCTGGTCCAGCGCACCCAAAGCAGAGCTAGGAGGAGGCCAGGTTTCAGGAACCTGGCTTTTTCCTTCTGGGACCCTTTGGGCTGGGTCGGGTCGCGGGGGACGCCTAGGCAGGCGACTCCACCTGACTTACCTAGAACTCGCGGCGAGCCTGGCTGTGGTCACCTGCTCCTGGATTCCGGACCCCTGGAATCTCCAGGGCGCAATGCACACCCCCAGCCACGCTCAGAGGTGAAGAGATCCGATGCTGGCTTCTTCCGTGCCGGCTGGCCACAACTTCGTGGGCAAGTCAGCCGCGCCCTGACGCCAGGGTGCGGGGCGCCACGAAGGTCCTAATCACCCCGGAGGGGACCTGATGGCCAAGGCCACAGGGTCTGGAGCTCAAGGTTCCCGGAATCAAGGGAAGCACACAGTCCTCTTGACTAGCTCTGTCCTGGGTTGGGAGGATGCTTGGAGTTATCTGGCTCTGGACGCCGGGGCGGGGCGCGCGCGCGGCTGTCCCCTCCAGATGAGAGCTGCGCGACTCGCTGGTGGCTTCTCGGTCCCCGAGGCGCACGCGTGGGCTTTGGTACTGGTAGAGCGCCCCCCAATCCTAGACCAGTGCAGCGGGAGCTGGGGTGATGAGAAGAGGGAGGGTTTCTCCCTGGGCTCTGAGTTCAGGTTCCCCCAACCCACCCTGCGCAATCCCCTCTCAGTCGCCTTGGCGGCCGCGACTATTACTTCTGAGCTCCAGGTGGAGGATGGCGGCAGCAGCAAGGCTCACAGGGGGAACTGGAAAGGAGGTGACCTTCAAACCCCGCGCTCCAGGAGACCGGAGACCAGGAGGAGGGGACTGGGTGATGCTGTGGCCAGGAGCAGCAGGCGTGCATGGGTCAGACCACAGGAGCGCTTGCAAGCGGGATGGGAGAGAAGGGAGGAAGAGCTCTCAACCAACAAAATCCAGATTAGAAAATAAACAAAGGAGAGCGAGAGAGCGCGGCGGAAAATGTGTGCATGTGTGTGCGGGTGCGTGAATGTGCGCGCGACAGGCAGCAAGCAGCCCAGTCTGGTGAGCCAAAAATAATCCGGAGCGCCAGGGAGCGCCCCCTCCCCCTTCCCTCCTAGGCTCTGCCGCCGCCCCGCCGCCACCACAGCCGCCGCCGCCACCACCACCACCACCACCTCCACCACCACCGCCAGCCACGGTCACGCGTTCAGCCTTGGATTCCAGCAGCCCTTGCCAGGAGGAGCAACTCTGTGCCCGGGGCTCTTGGCCATAACGGGAAGCAGAGGTGAAAGTTGGGTTTGGGGGCAGCAATGAGCCTAGGTTCTTTCCTCTCCCAAAGTGAGCTTGCTCTGATTCCTTGAGTACCTAAGCCCTTCTCCATCCCTACCCGAATCAACGCAAGACGAATCTTGGAGGAAGACTAAGGAGACATGGACTTTTTGCCCACACACATTTCTGTTCTAAGAAGTTGGCAGAGAATGTTCAAATCTCCCCACCTGGAGATGGAGCCTTATTCCAGAAGCGCAAGACCTGATCTGGGTGGCCCTACTTTTGTAAGGCAGGCCTGGCCTGGCCTAGCCTGACCTGCCCTCTGACCTGCCACCTCTTCTTGCTGGGCTTGGTGCTTCTGGGTCTAGAAGGGTCAGGTTGACCTTGGAGGCGGGGACAGGAAGAAACCTCCAAGTCTCCATAGCCTTGGTCCCATAACCAACACACTCTCAGCCAGGTGTCTTTGGGGCATTTTGTGTGGTCTATCGATGACTATAGAAAACAGATCCCCTGAATCTGCCCATTTCACAGGTCAGAAAACTGAGATTTTAGGAGGTTAAGGCAGGAATTTCTGAGAACTCCTGGAAGCCCACACTGGACTCCCGGAGCCAAGCCTCTTAATAGCTTTTACTTCTTCCCTCCTTGCCTCTGTGTCTTTCTCCCTCTCTCCTTCTGCCTCTCACTCTCTCTCATTAGCATGCCAAATGATTTGTGTTACACAATGAAGCCTCCCCTTGAGTAAGTGCTAGCCTTTGCTGGAGGTCATCAGTCCCAGAGGAGCCAGGATCCCATGGGAGGCCCATGTAATTTCCCAAAGAAACCACTGCACCACCCTGCCATGGAAGGGAAGATGAGCTTGGGCAAGATCAGATTCTATCTGGAGTCCTTGACTTGAGGCTCTTGGTCACTCACATCATGACATATGGGTGACAGTCAACGTGAAGTAGGGATCAGGCTCCTTGTGCTCCTCTGGGCTATGTGAGTGTCCTGGGGCCTCATCAATAGCAGATTCACTAGTCCCTCTACTGTTTTTCAGGCTAGGGTCTCTTCCCACAGCCAAAGGAAGAACCACAGGAATCTTCTACAAACAAAGATCAAGAGAACACACTTGTAAACTCTAGAAAGTCTCTGTTACTGACTCCAGTGATTTTGCAGTTTAGCTGCGTTTGACCATGGCTGTCTCAGGACTCTAGCCGATAATAATATATTTGTATATAAACAACTGTGTTTTCCTTTCTCGTGGTCTCTTATCTTTCAATGGGAACACAAAGAAGCCATAAATCTGGGTTAGTAACATCATAATCATTTTCCCCCAGAAACTGTTTGCATCGGGAGAGCCACCGAATTTAAATGTAATTGTCTAGCCGTGCAGAGAGATGTGATGGCTTGCAAAAGAGGTATTCTCAATTTAAAAGCAAATTATCAATAATGAGAGAAGAAATAAGTGAAAGCTAATGAGGAGTTCTGTTGAAATATATTCTGTGCAGATTCTCCAACAGGAATGGTTTCTCTGAACACCTTCATTTGGATTTCTACCACTCAAGGCAGAGACACTGGCTGTTGCTTTACCAAAGTGGGTCATAGTTGGACCTTTTTATTGTATTTAAATGTATATTTCCTATTTTATCTTTTATTTGTGTGTGTATATGTATGTGTACCTGCTTGTCTGTATGTGCACCACATGTATTCAGGTGCCCATGGGGGCCAGAAGAGGGCATCAGATCCCCTGGAACCGGAGTTACAGTCAGTTGTGAACTGCCCAGTGTGGGTGATGGGAATCAAACCCAGGTCCTCTGCAAGAGTAGCAAGAGCTCTTCACTGCTGAGCCATCTCTCCAGCCACTTTCATCTATATTTTTACAACTGGAAGTGAAATCAAACCTAACTCTCTGGAACTCAAAGTTAGTTTTAATCTGTTCTGATTTATTTATTGGAGAATCTAAATAGGTTTAGATCTCTGGGCAATGGCCGTCAGAGTTGATTTCAGATACAAGGCTTATGAAAGCTTAACAGGAGTCAGACTTAGTAGCTCACTGAAATCCCAGTACTTGGGTGGCAAAGTGGCCAGCCTGGTCTACATAGCCCATTCCAGACTAATCAGGCCTCTATGATGAGTTTCAGACTAGTCAGGGTTACGTAGTAAGACAGAGAAAGGAAGAAAACAAGAAAGAAAAAGGAAGGAAAGAAGAGAGTTGGTAGGAGGACACGAGGGGGGGGGGTTGAAGGGAGGGAGAAGAAAAGGGACGGGAGGGGGCAGAGGGAGACAGTCACTGCAATTTAAAGCCTAATTAGTAATTAGCCTGACCATCCTCAAATGTCCCATTGTGAGCCTCATATGAAGAACAATGGCTTTTGTGTTTCTATCATGGCCTATCCAGTTCCAGCCAGAGATTCTTCCTGTCATTTTTCTGTGTTGAGCCTCTGATAGGTCATGGGAGGTGCTGACTGGACAGCTCCTAGGAAGCCCTAGGAGCCAGTCCCCCAGCTACAGCTACAAAGGGGGAGCTTTGGCTCCGCCTACTGGCCAGAAAAGGTACTGACCATTTGAGATAGATGCAGGAGTTTAAAAACACTATCTTCCATTAAGCTGAAAATAATGATAAGAGCAGTAACAGGAAAAAAGAGGCGGGAAAGAGCAAGGGGATGGGGGAGAGTAGGGATGGAAGGGGAGGGGAGGGGAGGGAGGAAAGGGAGGCGGGAGGAGAGATTCAGGCTCATGCTTTATCAATCTATGCTGTAAATCTGATCGTCTCACATTTCAGTTTGGAATCTACTGCTCTCGCCTGGTCCCAGCATAAGGTCTACAGTTCTCTGCATGGTTTCTAAGCCTCTGGGATTCTCCTTCTCTTTCAGTTGGCTCTGTAACCCTGGGATGCTTTTTTTCTGATGGGACTCTGACTCTCTTTGTGCCCTGCTCCTCCAGCCTGGAATATCAGCCAGACTCCTCCTGAGTGTCATCTATTTATGTCCTAAATACCCATATGGACACCACAGCACACTTCCCACTCCCAATGTTCCCCTACAATGCAAAGCCCTCTTTCAAACTCTTCTGGCACTTACCTGCATTTAACTTGACCCTATCACTATGCCAGTTCATTGTTAATGTTGTTTTGCTTCATAAAACAGAAAGGTCCATGATGTCAAGGACTTATCCCTCAGGGTATAGGACCAGACACATGCTAAGTTCAATAAATGTTTGGCTGAGACTTCCTTCCAATTCTGCAGTAGGTTGCATTCTAAATGGTCTCACCACTTTGGAGCCAACACGTCAACCTAAGTCCTTCAGTCTTTTGTTCATTATTTTTTTCTTATTATGTGTATGTGCTAGATGTGGATGTTTGGACTTGTGTGTGCACCTATGTATAGAAGCTGTAGGTTGATGTCTGGTGTCTTCCTCTACTGCTACCCACCTTAGTTTTTGAGACAAGGTCTCTCGCTGAACTTGGAACTCACCAATTTATCTAGACTGGCTAAAGAGCCAGCCACAGAGATCTTCCTGCCTCTGCTTTGCCAGTGCTAGGATTATAGGCATATGTTACCATGCCTGGCTTTTTACATGGGTCCTGAAGTTCTGAACTCAGGTCCTCATGCTTGCATGTCAAGGACTTTACCCACTAGACCATCTCTCCAGGCCCCTTTCAATCATTCAGCATTCATTTTTCTTATGGCTGCCATCTAGTACCTAAGATAGATGCAATCCCTGCTTGTAGTCTATGAGGATAAGCAAGCACAAAAGGATGTGATCACAGAGGGTTTTCAGGATCTGGTCAGCATAAAACCTGGCATGGAGGGGATGGAGTTCAGGCAAAGGTTTTTTACAGAAAATGACTCTAAACAGAGAAGGAATCTCCCAAGGAATTGGATCAAAGCCATTCCTGGAGGAGGGGAGTTCCCGGTACAAACAGAGTGGCTCTTTCTATGAACTGAAGATCTGATCAACAGAAATAGAACCATGGTGAGAGTAAAGGGCTAAAGGTGGTGGAAAGACTAAGGAGAAAATGAGAGTGAGGATGAGGCTCAGAAAGGACTGGGAACTAAGCTTCAGCTCCAGACTTTGACTAAATCACACTATTCACAACACTGTAATTCCCAACGAGCTCTCCAAGCTGACCTGGAATCATAATCTCCATCAAATAATGAGCTAATTAGAACAGTCTGAGGGCCACAGGGGAATGGATTGCCCCTTATATTCTCCACCCACCCCCAACCTTGGGTACAAAGCAGATGTTCAATGTACAGGAGTCACTTGAGTGAACTCACTCACTCTCTAACATGTACTTGGGATCCTGTTAACCCAGGCTTCTGAGAACAAGTGTGGGCTCCCTCTCTCAGAGAAGACAGAAGTTTCCATGCTCTGTATGAAAATGTCTTTAAGGAGCAGTGAGATGGCTTAGCAGGTAAACATGCTTGCTGTCAAGCTTAATAACCTGAGTTCAATCCCTGGAATCCACATGATAAAAGGAGAGAACCAATTCCCTCAGATTGTCCTCTGTCTTCCGTAAGTACACCTTGACTTACTTGGCTGCATGCATGATAATGTGCACACACAGTCAATCAATAAATATGCCATTTTTTCTCAATTAAAAAAATGTCTTTGAAAGAGTGAACACTGGAACTCCTTCCTCACCTACTTGGTCATCTCCCATTTCCTAACCTGCTGTCCACAGCCAAAACAATAAGGCTGGCCCAGAGAGACAGATCAGTTGTTAAAACATTTGCCATGCAAATATGAGGACTGGAGTTCAGATCCCCAGATCTGGTAAGAGTCACAGCCTACCTACCTACCTGGAATTTCAGTGCTTTGAAAGCAGACACAGGGTCCTCTACAGATAGTTGACTAGCAGAACTACCCTGTCAGTTGACCCCTGAACTCTGAGGTCAACTGAGAGACTATGATGCTATGAATTATGAATAAAGTAGTCAGGGATTAGGGAAGACCCTGACATCAACCTTGGGCCTCTACATGCATGAGCATACATGCACAAAAAACACATGTGCCGACACACATGTAAATATTCTTACATATATGTGTACACATTGTACTCACACATACACACACACACAAAACAGAAAAGTTCACAAAACAGCACTCCAATGCTGTAATGAGAAAAATAAAAAGCATGTGTGGTTGGTGGCATCCACCCTCATTTAAGACTCACAGTCCAGCTCAGGTGTACCCACTGTGACGATTTCCTTTCTTTCTCGATGTGCAAAGCAAGGCTGAAATGAAGGAAGAAATCTGATGACATGTGCAATCTCATGGAGGTAGTGAGTGGTGAAGTCAAGACTCAGAAGTAAGTTTGTTCTGAGAAGCAGCTGGATGCACCAGGCATGGATCAAAGTGTTATATTTTCTTTCTGTTTAAGGTCTCATAATGTAGGCAGGCACAAAATCATGTCAGTGATTTCTGATGGTGACAGGAGATGTTTCTAACCCATCAGTCTCAGAGAAAGAAAAATAAAATGTGAAGAGTGAGTAGCACATGGAACCTGATTACATAAAAAGTTTCTTGGAAACAAATATTTTGAGCTGGATCAGAATCAAGCAAAGATTCCTGAATATGTAGCCAATACCAAACAGTAACTAAGCTGTATCACTGGTCTACGGCAAGCTAACTGATTTTCAGGGGGGTTGTGTCTTTAATTGTTATCAATTTTTATTTTTATTATGTGTCTGTTGTGTGTGTGTACAGGTATGCATACACATGGAGGCCAAATGTTGACATCAGGTATCTTCCTCAATCGCTCCCTACCTTACCTTTTTTTTGAGAAAAGGTCTTTCACTTAAACCTGGAGCTCAGTGATTGCCTAAGCTATCTGGCAGTGAGGCCAAGGAATCTGCCTGTCTCCACCTCCCCAGTGCTGAATTTATAGATATGTATCACTGTGCATTGCTTTTATTTTACTGGAGTGCTGGAGATCTAAACCCAGGTCTTCATGCTTGTGTAGTAAGCACTTTACTAACTGAGCCACCTCCCTGGTCCTGGTATAAATACACTATGTACATCTTTAAGAAATGCACAGTGGATGAAGGTCATCCATGTTCCTTTCTGTGGCTGTGATTAAACAATCTGACAAAAAGCAACATAAAAGAGAAGAGAAGATTCTTTTGACGTACACTTCCAGGTCATAGTTCATCACTGAGGGAATTTGGGGCAGTAACTCAAGGCAGGAGGCTGAAGGCAGCCTGTATGCTACCCTATGCAGCATAACTCACAAACAAGGTAATAGGTCAGAAGCCCTGGAGGCTGGCATTTGCTGGCTCACAGAGAGGCTCAGCTAACTTTCTTGCATAGTCTAGGACCACCTGACCAGGGAATGGTGCCACCCATAATGGGCTAAGGCCTATTATGTCAATTAAGACAATTCCCTACAGACATGTTCACAGGTCAATCAGATCTGGAAAATTCCTGTCAAGGTTCTCTTCTCAGATGACTCTAGGCTGTGTCAGGTTGACAGTTAAAGCTAACCAGGGCAACAAGTAATACAGCCTGCTTCCATAATCCTGTATCTACCACTTAGTACCACAGTGAACTAGGCAAGGCTTTTTAAAGGTCTCTGATCTTCCACTTCCCTGGGTACAAACTGTAAGCAATGAGAGGGATGCTGATGCTGATGATGAAATTTACATAATAATGACTGTTAACAGGGTAGACTCTGAAGCTGACAGCTGTGGCCAAGCAAGATGATGGTTCTCCCTGAACGTTCAGGTCTAGGAGTTCTCCTAGGATCCATGTGTCCTATACCAGTGATTGTATTTTTAAAAATATTTCTTTATCCCAGGTGAAAGCCACAGGAAATAAATGATAGTTTTTGCCTTTACTTTGAGGATCTCTGATGCAGATACAAACTCTGCACCTGCACACACGTAGGCCTATCTAAGAATAGAGTCAATGCTGATGTGTCAGTGTCGGGAAGAAAGATGAACCAGTGATATCTGTGAGGTTGTAGAATCCCTATATCAATCAACACCCCAGTCCTTGCCACTACCCTCTCTCCATGTGATGGCAAGTTCCTTCACTATGCACACACTTACTGGGGACGCCATGTTCCCTGGATCAGGCTTTCTCAAACTCAGCACTACTGGTGTCTTCAGTGGGATAACCTTTGTGATGGAGCAACTTCCTGTGCACCACAGGATGTTCACAGTATCATGGCTTGCACTCATCAGATCCAGTAGGGACTTCCCCATTCCACTCCCTAGTCCAGCTGTGAGAACCAGTAGTGTCTCCCAAGACTGCCACATGCTCCCCAGTGAAGGAAGCTTCCCAAGATAGAAACACTGATTCAAAGTGTCTTCATGATGCTATGACTGTGGGAAAAGCAACACATCAACCTGGAGTGAAATCATAAGGACGATGAACATTGAGAACTACAGTCATGGCCCAGTTAGCAAGATGTTTGCCACATAAGCATGAGAACTGAGTTTGGATCCTCAGCACCTACATAAAAAACAAGCATGGGATAGGGTGCGCTTGTAATCTCAGCACTGTGGAGGAAGAGACAAGAAGACCCCTGGAGATCTCTCCCCTAAATGGTGAGCTTCAAGCCAGTGAGAGTCCTTGTCCTGAAAGATGAAGCTACAGGGATGACTCAACAGTTAGGCACACTTGCTGCTCTTACAGACAGCCTGGCTTTGCTTCCCAGCATTGACATGTTGGCTCATAACTATCTGCAACTCGAGTTACAGGGGATCTGATGCCCTCTTCTGGCCTTTGCAAGCACTAGGCACACAAACGGGGCATATACATACATATAGGCAAACACTTATATACACAAAATAAAAATGAATTGCCAAATAAGGTTGAGAGTGATTGAGAAAGACACACAAAGCTACTTCTGACCTTTATATGTTGTACACACACACACACACACACACACACACACACATATTTGAACCCCCAAATAAATAAATAAAATAAATAATTTTTTGTTTTATGCTGCTTCCTCATGCCAAATACCATGTCTCTGGTTATAATTCACATTCCTACCAATTCTGTGACCAAAGCACATAAACCGGGTTCTGTTATCCTCCTCATCTGGAACTGAGGACACCTAGATATCGAGAAAGAACAGTCATCAAACTGCTAAGTAGCCACATCAGCATTCCAGCCCAGTTCAGCCTGTCTCCTGTCACTCGGCATCATCGCGGGGATTAGATCGCATCACTCTGGAGGGGTATTGAGCTTCATGCCCACTCATGTGACCATTCAGTGAGAATCTGGACGACAACCAAAGCACACTGCTGCTGCAGGGTCATCCGTCCATTGCTTCTAATGTTTCGTCATCATGTGCGGTGTACATATTGTGGGTTTCACAGTGACATATTCATTCAAGTGTATCACGGTAATGTGACCATATTCATCCCACATTACCTCTCCTGTCCTGGCTCCTCCCCTCACTAGTCCTCCCCTTCTCAAACAGTCCCACTTCTATTTTAATGTATATACGAATATTTATGTGGACACTTAGGGAAAAGTGAATCCCACCCAACTCCTTGAACCGAATTGCAGCAACCCCAGCCTTCTTTAACAGTGCTTCCCACACCACAAGCTTAGCTCTAAGAACTCTGTTCTTGAATCTTCAGGTGATTTTTTGGGTTCTCTAGAAGTAGATTCCCAGACTAACATTTAAGTACAGAAGGTTAATTTAAGAGAAGAGCCAGGAAACAATCACCAGATTTTGGAGAGTAGGCAAGTAAGAAAAGGAAGAAACAGACTCTAACATAAGCACGTTATATCACCTCTCAGCAGTGCGCCACGACCTTGGTAATGCCACTAGTCTGCATACCTCTAAGCATCAACATTCACCCCTCTTGAGTTTCATTTGGGGATGAATGTTCAGTTAATATCAGCCAACAATGACAATATCTCCACCATGATCATTAAACACAGAGCTGACAAATTTCTCTTCACCAGTGAAGAGGTCCAGGTGGTAAGCCTTGGGTCTCAGTAGTCATTGGTGACATTGTTCCACAGCTGTTGTCACTCATTGGATTAGGAGTTCAGCGGCACCTTTTTTTCCCCTATTATGGACTGTTGGAAGAAGTCATAAATTGTCTTCTTAGGTCATACTACAAAATAAAGTCAGAACATCTTTAGGTACTCTAATATGACACCTAACCCCAGAGAAACCCTTGGGGGTAGACATCATTCATCTGCTTCCCATATTAAGAGATAAAGAATCTGAGGCTCATAGAGAACAAAGTTTCTAAACATCACAAATGTAGGCTCCAGACCTCAGTTTTATATCCTCAACAGTGTGATATAAAGACCAAGGGATTTTATGCTGCATTTCCAAAATCCCTCTATACATACAGGGCTTTGAAAGGCCAGTGAGACAGAAAACAAATGCATAAGTCTTTAAACGTTTATTTTTATTTATGTGTTTGTTTGTGTGTCTCTATGTATGTATGTGAAAATGAATGAAGATGCCCATGAAAGTCAGAAAAGGGAGTCAGATCTCTGGATCTGGAGTTCTGAATCATCCAACGTAGGTGCTGGAAAATGAACTCAGGTCCTCTGTAAGAGCAGCACATGCTTTTAACCACCGCAGCATCAATCTAGCCCTCACAAATGTATAAACATTATCAGCACATACAAAAGGTCATTTTTAAAATATCCCAAATGCTGTTCAATGTAGTTCCATCTAATGTCAGCCATGAAGGTTAAAATTAAGACTTCTCAAGGAAAAAATAAGTCTCAAGTCAATGACGTGTAAATAGTTAATGAATTTATAATCAGAACAGAAATGGTTTTTCCCTTAATGTACTAACACCTCAGAGGGAAAAATGTTCTGTGTCTTAGCAATACAGAGTATAGACGATCGATTTCTTTCAAATGCTCTTTTTTAAGTCTTAGTCATTTTATTATAAATGGATAAGTTAAGATATTGAAGCCATTTAGGATGAAATATGCAACCTTACAAGGAAGCCTGCACTGCCAGTGGTTGCTGGTGGCTTCTAGATGGTCGGTGCAGTTAAATATCTATAAATCACGGTCAAAGCACACATTACTATGCTCACCATTTGCACATACATTATTTCTAGTTAGTCTTCTTACTTCAATTAAGAATCATAAGCCTTTAAACAAAGGAAATCACAAGGAATGTTCTCAAGACCAGGTTACAAACAATCTGAGGAAACCTGAGTGAAGGGACAAGGCTCACAACTGTGGAAACTGAACTCTGATATACCTGGAGGCTCTATGTGGGCTCTTAGTGAAAAGTGAATCCCACTTCTTGAACTAAATTACAACTCCAGTCTTCTCTGGCAGAGAATCTCAGACTACTACCATCGGCTCAGCTTTTAAGTACTCTGTTCGTGAATGTACAGATGTCTTTAGGTTTCTCTAGAAGTGGATTCCCAGACTGGTGTCTGAGCACAGAGGGGAAATTTGAGAAAGAAGCCAGGAAACAATGACCCAGAGGTAGTTAGTAAGCCAGATACGGAAATGGCAGACTCCAACACAAGAATGTTAGGAAGTGAGTTACCACTGCAGGTAAGTGAGGATTATTTGCACTGTAGAATTCGGTAAGCCTGTGTGGGCCACATCCCTAAGAGCTATTAAGCACAGAAGGCAAGGGAATTTGATTGGTTCTATCAGTCTTTGCAGAGGGCTCATTTCATGTGTGGAGGGGAAATGGCGCTCTGTCTACACTAATGCCACACATCTTCTAGACTTCCCTGGGGGTAGCTATAGTGGGATCCAGTGATCGTAGACAGATCTTGAGGAGTATGCGGGTAGTGGAATTCAATGACTAAAAGAAGGAGGTCCTAGGGGTGTAATAGAGTAGAGGTCAGTGGCCACAGAGAGTTGCAGGGAGGAATACATAGTACAGAGTCCAGTGACCACAGAGTTCTTAAGGGGATCTGGGTAGAGTGGATCCAGTAATAATACAGTAAGACCCACTTATCACAGAGGCCCCAGGGAGGTAGAACAGCTGTTGGCATTTGGAAGTGCATGCTTGTGTGCATGGTCGTGGTATATACCTAGGGATGAGTCCCAGGGAATGAGTCAGTGAGGCAGCTTCCGTGTACTCAGTATCCTCATGAAGGGAGAAAGGAAAATGTCGGCTTAGCAAGCATTGTTATAGTCTCAGGAAAAATGAAAAGCCCAGGTCCCTCCTCACCTATGACATTTCACTGGTAAGACATGCAAACGGTTATGACTGCCAAGCTGCAGGGTACCTGAGAGTCAGATGAGATGCTCTTCAATACTCACATCCTTAGCCAGCCCTAGAGACTGAGATTCAGGCTGTGCACAGACCATGCCACAGTGTTCCTAGAACCCGATGTGGAACTAGTATGTGCGTCTGATGACAGAAAAACAGCCTACAGATAGAAGCTGCAGGAGGGACAGCTGAACACATTTCTAAGATCTGGGGGCAGTGTTGAGAAATATTCTTTATCTTTGTAAATGAGACTGCTGTTTTAAGCTCAGACTGACTAGAAGGAAGTGATTGGGAGCAAAGTCCTGAATCTCTAATTATACACCAACAGGTACAGGAATCCATGGGACATTCAGGATATGCCCATTTGAAGTCTCTGAAGTCAAAAACAGGACTGGGAATATGTGTCATGCACCTACAATAATCAACAGGGCTGTGGAGGTTACTGGGAGGATAAAATGCTTACTGGAGAAACATGAAGACCTGAACTCAACCCCTAGAATATGTGTGGTACTTGTATGGACTTGTAATCCTGCCACTTCTGAAACACACATGCAGATCCCTGGGATTCACTGGCCAATCACCAAGGTCCAATCAACAAGTTCCAAGCCAAACGAAAGTCCCTGTCTCCAAAACCAAGTTATCTCATGAGAAATGACATCTGATGTCAACTTCTGGCTTCCATATGCATGCTCTACATGTGCACCTGCACACACATGCCATGCCTCCCCCACATAAACACACACACACACACACACACACACATCTCCTCAACAAGTCTGGCATCTGGAGATACCAGTTCTCATCCCAGGAAGATAACCCAAATGCAGTCAAGATTGTCTGAACCAGTTTTCTCTCATCAAGTCTCTGATTAACTCACAGAGATGAAGACAGCCTCCAAGTGAGGAGCATTTCAGTTGGATTAGCAAGAACATGAGTCCGGGACCACCTTGGCCCTCAACAACTTTGTCTTAGAGAGGAGAGTGGCAGCAGTCCTTCCATCCACATTGAAGAGCATTGTAAATCTAGCATCAACACAAGAAGTTCTTTCATAGTGGACAAAGAGGAAAGCAATCAAGACAGTCATCAGACGCTCTGGGATAGCATGTAGTATGTTCTTTCATCCCTTGCTGTTTTTAGACTAAAAAGTATCTCTCAGACATCAGCCATCCACAGACTGACATAAGAAGGGGGAACCAATTCGCAAGACAGTCAATGAAAAGGCCATCGGTCTATTTGATTTCACTCCCCCTTCATGCTTTGATGCATCTCTGTGTTCAAAAGCTCCAAGATGAGCTCACTTGCTGTTATTCCGTCAGGCAATTAAGCAACTTGGCAATGAAAGCAGCCACTTTTTTTTTTCTCTTGGAGTCGTTCACAGAGAATACAGAACAGTGCAGGACAGATGTTGAACCAAGACATGAGTACTTATCTGAACACACTTCTCAGTGCCAAAACTAAATGGTGTGCCAGCATGCTGCTTCCAGAAATCTCCTCTCCTGGGATCTTTTTTCCACCCATTAAGCCTGCCTTCTGCTCCCTCTTCATGTGTTCTGGCCACCAAGGTAGGAATATGTCGAGGTTCTCAAACGTTAACCATCCTTTCTGTTTCAGCTTCACCTCTGCCTTAGCTGAGTTCCTGTTGAGGGTCCACCTGTCATCCAAGCTTGGCATAAACACCAATCCAGACTTGCCACCTTCAGTCTCCCGACTATCCATCGCCCTGCTGAAGTTGGCTCTCCCCATTTACAGCGCCTGACTGAAGTGCTCAGCTTCTTCACTGAGCACTTCACGCAGTCTTCCTCACTGATGACCCTCAAGGTCATGTACAGCCCTGGATCCCAGTTGATGTGTGTAGTAGTTACTTTTCTGTACTGTGACCAAATGCCGTAGAAGACAACTTAAGAGAAGAAGGGGTTATCTGGGCTCAGAGTTTGAGGGTACAGCCCATCATGATGGAAAAGGCATGACTGTGGGAATTTGCAGGTGTAGAGTAGAGAGCACCTTCTTACATCTCCACGAAGGAGACATCAGAGAGATAAACAGAAATGAGGTCAGGCTATACCTCAGAAGATCTGCCCCCCAGGTGACCCACTTCTACCAAGGAGGCCCTACCTCTTAAAGGTCCCACAGTGTCTTCAAAGAACATTGCCATCTGGGGACCATGTGTTCAAATGCAAAAGCCCATGGGGGACATTTCACCCTCAAGTCACAGTGCTTTCTCTTCATGATCTGATGTGTCCACCAACCCCACAACTCCAGGCATGTCCCTTATTGCGCCACATCCCCCCAGTCTGCCTGTCTATCTTCTCCATGTAGACATTGCCCTCTCAATATCAAGTCTTCATACACTGCTTGCATCACTTCCTGAGGATCTCACTGATGTCCCTGTGGTTGATAATTTCCAAGGGTCTCTGTGCCTATTACCCTTAGCTACACTCCTAGCTCCAGTCCAAAACATATTACTACCACCTGGCTATCTGCCAGGCATCTGAGGCTACTGTTTAGATTCAATCTAGTCACTCATTTGGCAAGCATGTGCCTAGTGTGTTTGTAAAATAAATTAGCAAGAGAAGTTCACTGTATTGGTTGGCTCTTGCTAGGGTAAGTATTTGCTCCAAAACTTAGTAGCTCAGAACAGCAAACATTAATTCACAATGTCTGTGGGTTGAGGTGCGGCACAGCTCAGCAGGGTGCCCTAGTTCAAGTGCACAGGCAAGGCTGGTACCAAAATATCAGCTGTGACTTCAGCATCATCTCAGATTTTGAAAACAGAAAGATTTGCACCCTCATTCACTGTAATAGCTAATACCAATTTTCAGGATCCAACTTGACAGGATCTAGGATCACCCAGGAGACAGAGAGACAGAGCTCTGGTCAGCTCTCAACATGGCAGCTGGGTTCCCTTAGGACAGGAAATCTACTGAGCACCAGAGAGTGAAGTCAACATTTCATAAACCAATCTCAAAGGAGACACATCATGATTTCTATTCTTTATTTTGTCTGTTGCTGTGACCAGATATAAGGAGTAACTCAAGGGTCAAAGGGATTTTTTGCTTTTTGGCTTACAGTTCAAGGGGAAGCAGTCTACCATACCAGGGCAGGCTTATTGGAGATTGGGGCCATGGTATTAAGGGTGCACAGATCATCTCCTTAATTTCCTTTTAGATGTATATGTGTCTATGTATGAATATGAGTCCAGAAGAGAATGTCAGATCCCCTGGAGCTAGAGTTATAGGTGGTTGTGAGCCACCCAATGTGGGTGCTTTGAACTAAACTCTGGTCCTCAGCAAAAACAGTATGCACCCTTAATTGCTGAGCCATCCTTCCAGCCTAACCTCTTAACTTCTTGGCAGAACAGGAAACAGAGAGAAAATAGGAAATAGTCAAGGCTATAGACCTTCAAGGCCTCCCAAGTAACCCATTTCCTCTGGTGAGGCTCCATATCCTAAAGGTTCTACCCGATAACTTTCCAAACAACTTTCCAAAACAGCACCAAGTACTCAAAACACATGAGCCTTTGGGGGACAAGCTGCATTCAAACCACAACAGTTTCTGTTCAATTTGTGTTCCATTCATTTGAAATGAAGCAATATGCCTATCCCATACTCCAAGGGAGGGAGTCACAGGAACGTGTATCTACCAGGAGACAACAGTCATGTAGGGCTCTCTTAGCAATGATTGTCACAACCTTATTTCAGAGAGCCTGGTTCCAGTGAGACACATTCCAGAAAGCATGGCAGAGATGTGGGAAGGAAAGCTAGAGAGCACTCATCCCAACATTCAAGAAGCTAAGGCAGGAGAATGAGTTGAAGGTCAGCGTGGGATATGTAGAAGGACCTTGTTTCAAAACAAAACAGTTCAGTTAGCAAAGTACTTTCTTTGCAAATATGATGAGCATTTGATCCCTAGAACCCATGTAGGTAAAAGGCTGGATGTGGAGGCATATGTGTAATCCTGGCCCTAGTGAGGTAGAGACAGCCAGACTAACCTAATCAGTGAACCCCAGATCTATGAGAGACCCTGACTCAAAAACCAAGGTAAACTATTCTTGAAGAATGATGCCTGAGATTGTCCCCCAGGCTTCACACCCATGTACCCCCGACACACATACATCAACATGCACATATACACACACAGAGGTTAACAACAATTTATGTATGTGCCTATGTATGAGTGTTTCCACATATGTATCTATGTGTGCATGTGTATATATGTGTATGCATGTATATGCATATGTATGTGAGTGCACATGTATGTGTGAATATAAATGTATATATATTCAATGTGAAGACCAGAGGTTGATGTTGGATGTTAAGTGTCTTCTATTGTACTCCATTTGTTTTTTTGTGACAGAGTTTCTTATTGAACCCAGTGATCACCAGTGAGTCCACAGACCTGTCCAATCAGAGCAGTGTTCTTGTGGCAGGGAGGGCTTGGTCATATGCTGGTGACCACATCTGGGCCACGTAGGACAAACATTATGAACTTTTCTAGAACTCCTTTGGAATAAAAGGATCTCCTTTTTCAAGGCCATCAATTTGGTAGGATGTTTTATGTAAGTCTCTGATGTTTGGAACCTGGACCAAGTAACCGAGAGGATGCCAGGAGGATGCTGGACGTAGAAGCCGTGAGGCAGTGGCAGATGGATGGTCCATACAGCTTGCCCACTTGGATCCAGCAGTATTCAGGGTAGTGAATGTTGCAGTTATCACTGTAGGATTCCATCAATTCCATTTCCAGCTTAAACTGCTTTGTGCTGAGGTTCTGTCATTTTTTAAAATACTAAAAATAGTATTAAAAAAAAACCCTGGAGCTGGGAAGATGGCTCAGTTGGTAAAGTGCCTGCCACACAAGCATGAGGACCTGAGTTCTGATCCCCAGTATCTATGTAAAAGCCAATGCAGTGTACCTGTAATTCTAGGGCTGGGGAGGTGGAAATGGGATAATCCCTGGGGAGTGGGTGGAAAGATCTCAGCATACTTCGGTGAGCACACAGCGCCCCCCCGACACACACACTACAGGGAATGAATGATTCATCTCAGAACATCATCATGTCAGAGCTCAAAACTCCTGCTTTGTGCAACACTTAAGGCCTTGTATTATAGCGATCAATTTCATATCCTCATCATGAGACCAGGCGTGCCTCAGGGGTGGGCATGCTTCTGTGTTTGTCAATGTTCCCCAGTTCTGGCAGGTGCCTGGTCCATCGCAGATGCTCAGCAAACATTGGCAGCATGAGTGAGTGGGGAACAGGTGTCCAGATGGGCTTTTGAAACATTATCCAAGAAACTGAGTTCCTGGAAGGTGCAATGGTTTCTTAAGTGGCTATTGTATTATAGAATTTCAGCTGTAGTGAGTGTTGTTTCCCTCTTACCTCGAAGATATCTGAACAAAATGTAAACTTCTGACATTGAAGTCATAGGACTTGGTCTGCGAGACTGTGGTGAGTTTTCCTCTCCTGCCGTTGATGATTATGAAATGACGTTTTATGCAGTGGTTTTCTAAAGTTAAATGGAATTCTACAATCACATTAAAATATGCAACTCAGGGGATGGAGAGATGGCTCAGTGGGTAAAGCATTTGTTGTAGAAGCATGAAAACCCGAGTTTGGATCCCTTTAACCCATGAAAAGCCAGACTCTAGCATGCATTCTTAGAGTGGGACAAGTGGTAGAGACAGAAGAATCTTCAGTATCCTGAAGTACACAGCAGTAAACAAGAGACCATATCTCAAACAAGATGGAAAGTGAGGACCAAGCATGTAGGTTGTCCTCCAACCTCTATTTGTATGCCTTAGCACTCACACATCCACATTCACACATGTGGACATGCATGCACATACACACACATCATGCACACACCAGAAAGATTTACATACATTCTCACTTTAGCTTTCCCAAATGTTTGTGAAAGCAAAGTCCATGACCCTCTCCCCAATCCGATTCTATTCTGAAACAAGGCCATTGGTGTGATGGTGTGATGTCTTCATTTCAGTCATTGTACGCTTGAGTAAGAGACAGACACATAAGCAGGAGATCGGTATCCCATGTAAGGTCTAACACATTTCTCAGAAAGGACATTCAAATGTCAGATGGAATGATTTATACCAAATGTCAATAGAAAGGACTTGGAGGTTCACCAAGTCAATAAAGCTCATTAGAATAAGGGCTGAGTATCGATACACCCTGACGAGTACTTCTAAAGTCGGATACTGGCTCATGTCTCCTGGCATTAAACAGGCTGTTCTGGAGGAAATGAAATTAAAAGCTTCCGTTATTTTGAGAGTTCATGCTCATTGAATAGCACAGACAATGCTGGAGAAATCTGTATTTGCTTTCCCTTCTGTGTGTTTCTTCTTTAAGCTCCCATCGAGTGAAGAGCTCTAATACACAAGGCATCCTGTTTGGATGTCACATTTACTCGTTTTTATTTAACAAACACTTAAACTGTGTTTTCGATGACGTTCTCCTAAATCTCTGCAAATATTAACCATTTTAATACTCATTAGGATGCTTAGACGTGGTTACAACATTGTTATCTGGCAGAGAAGGAAACTGAGCCTCAGAGAAACTGATGAAAATACGCAAGGTTTATCTGGGGAGATGGCTTAATCGGTAAGTGCCTGTTGTATGAGCTCGAGAACCTTAGTTTGATTCCCAGAGCCTACATCAAAAGCCAGGTGTGGTAGCAAGCACCTGTAATGCCAGAGATGGGGAGGCAGAGACAGGAGAATTACTGGGGCTCCCTGGCTACTCAGCCTAGCCTACTTGGCATGCTTGAGGTAAGTGAGAGACACTGTCTCAAATAAATGTGCCTGGCACCTAGGAGCAACACTTCAACACTTAAACCTCTCCTCTGACACACACACACACACACACACACACACCAACATGCAAATATGTACACAAAATGTACAAGGCTGCCCAGTGTGATGATTGATCTTTGACTATTGATGTGATTGGATTGAGAGACACCTAGGAAGTCAGTAAAGCACACTTTTGGGTATATCTGTGGAGACCGTTCCAGAGATGGGTAAGAACAGCAAACACGCCCTGAATGTGGGTATCAGGAGCCCCACATGGAATACAGGAGATAAAAGAGGAAACTCATGAGGACAGGCCTTTCTCCTCTTTATGCTTTCTGGCTGCCAGGAGTTGAGCAGCTCTCCTCTATCACTCCCTCCCCATCACTGCGCTCAGCCTCATCATGGGCCCAGAAACAGTGCAGCTAGCCCAGCATGGACTGGAACCTCTGAAACTATGAGCCAAAACAGACCCTTCCTCCCGTCTTCATGTTGTGTCCTTCCGTCTTGTGTCACAGCAATGCCATGCCCGATAACACAGCTAACGAGACCACGGCAAAGCCTTCACGCAAAGCCGGGAAGTCTTGCTCTAGAGTGGGCATTCCCAGCCAGTGAGGAGGACAGCCTTCTATGGCCTACGTCTAGTTCCCCCAGTTGAGCCCAGTTCAAAATCCAGTCCACTCAATATTTCTGAAAAGCTGGGTTCTAAATTCTCCTGAGGTCTGTCTCTCTGGGCCTGTTTGTTGCATGGACAAGACAGGAAGGAGGGAGGAAGGAGAGGCTGCAGGCAGGCCATAGACTCACCTCCTCCTCTAGGACACAGGTCTGGTTCTTGGGCCCCGGGCTCTGCAGTTTTTACAGATAAAGATACTGAACCTCAGAGAAGTTAGGAAATTTGGCCAAGGCCCAAAATCTAGTGAAAGGCAGAAACTGCATTTGAACTTGGCAGGATCCTGGGAAAAGGACCTGACATGCTCCTGTTAACACAACAAAAGATGTCCCTGGAGTCAAAGGGAATCAATGACAAAATCCAGCAGGTGTGGAACAAGAATTTTGGACTATAGACCAGTGAAGTGATGCTTACCCCGGCACCTCACCAAGGAGAGGGTAGTTTCAGCAGGACCCAGAGCACAGGGCTGAGAAGGGCAGACGCTTTCCAGGAGGAACGGCCATGTGCTAGGGAGAAGGGAAAACATGACAGGAAGGGGACCAGGGACATCCTGACTGCATTCTTCTCTTTTTCTACCATTTCTTGAGAGAGAGAGAGAGAGAGAGAGAGAGAGGAAGGAAGGAAGGAAGGAAGGAAGGAAGGAAGGAAGGAAGGAAGGAAGGAAGGGGAAGAAGAAAAGGAGAAGGAGGAGGAAAAGGAGGTGAAGGAGGAGGAGGAGGAGGAGGAGGAGGAGGAGGAGGAGGAGGAAAAGGAGGAGGAGGAGGAGGAGGAGGAGGTGGAGGAGGAGGAGGAGGAGGAGGAGGAGGAGGAGGAGGAGGAGATGATGATAGAAAAGAACAGGGGAAAAAAGCGGAAAATATACCAGTGAGAACCAGGGCACAGTGGAACCTGAAGCTGCTAAGGCAGCTGGAATGAAGTCAGCTCTTCACAGAAAAGGGGTTTATTTTACTCTCCAAAGTCTGCCTTGGGGCAAACATGAAAACCAATTCTCTTCCATCTTTAAGACTGAAACCAGCATTTTATTTCTGAGGCATGACTCATTCACAATCATAAGGAACTCACGAGCTCTGTTTGGGTGTCTCCCTAGAGATCTCGGGCTTATTATTGGAGCTCTGAAGACTCCACAGCAGAACGCCAGGAGGAGAGGTGCAGGTGTGGGGCCACTTCCCCTGCAGTCACATAACTGCCACCCCGACATCTCTGCAGTACATTTGATTAGCTTCCTTGTAAGAATACCACCAGTCAACACCATGTAGCTACACACACATGATGCTCTTGGCTCCAGGGCTGGATTCCAGAATCCCACCCTAGGAAACAGAGGAATCTTAACTAAACCACACAGCTACAGGACGTGCACCTGGTATTTACCCAAAGAATCCCAGGCTTTAACTCTACCCCCAGCAGCTCTGCTCTCTGCCCTATACGGGGGGCATATTTGTATAAACCTATGTCATTAATTCTCCCCTCTGGCTCTGTGGTAAGTTCATTGGGAAGCACCAGCAGAGATGAAGGGAGTTGGGGTGATAAGACCGTTATATGGACTCCCGGGACTCTCCTCGCAGGGGAGTGGCAAGCCAGTTGTGTCCTGCTCTCTCAACCTAGAGGTTCAGCAACTGCTATTGGCACCTTCAGGTCTTTGTGTTGCAAACTGCTTTGCTGTTAGTATTTAGAGTCCAGAATCACCAGCTTGGATTTCCCCAGAGCCTATTGATGACATTTTGTCATAGCAGCTCAAGTAGACTAATACTTCCCTTAAATAAAATGCGGGGGAGTTTGGCCAAGCCCCCATCCCTACTGAGACACTGTAGAGTATATGGTATGACTGTGACAGGTCTGTCCCTGTGTCTGCAACATGTACTGCCCACAAGCTTGCTAGGAAGCAAAGGGTTGAGTAGAGCACCTCCGAGCTCTGTCTGCCCATTCTGTTTTGGAGACCATAACTCTGAAGTTAAAGCCTCACGATGACAGGTTTTTATTCATAAGATTCCCTTCCTGCCCTGCCCCCATTCTCTGTATGCTCTACTCCATTGGGCATAATAATCATCCTTCAAAGTTTTTTTCTCTCCCTTTCTGCATTCTTTATATGTCCCTGGTAGGATTCTAGAATTCACAAAGGAATGGACACCTGTCTCAAAGCATCACAAAACTGAAAAGATGAGCCAGGTATGGTGATACAAGTATGTGATTCCAGCACTGGCCGCTGAGGCAGCTGAGGCAGGAGGAGCTTGTGTCCAAGACCGGCCCAGGCTATAGGACACACAAAAATTTAATTTAATTTAAAAGTGTGTGTGTGTGAGAGAGAGAGAGAGACCCTTCCCCCACAGAAACTCCTTGATAAGATATTTATTCCATACGATGTGGCCTCCAGCTCTGAGATGATGTGGGAGCACGGCTGGAGAGAGTGGCGTACCGTGAACGCCTTCCCATAAGAGACTGTCTAAATAAAACACAGACTACTGTGCAGTCAATTAAAATAATGGTACAAAGAACACTTCATGGTGTGAAACCTATTTTAAAATCCAGAAACTTGAGCTTTTGATGCACACCTGTAATCCCAGCACATGAGAATGTGAGGTAGGAGGGAGTTCAGTAAGTTCCAGGCCATTCTAACCTGCATAGAAAATCCTCTTCAAAGTGTCAGAAGAGGGGCTAGAAGATGGCTCAGCAGTTAAGAGCACTGACTGCTCTTACAGAAGACTTGGGTTCAATTCCCAGCACTCACATGACAACTAACAAACATTTAGAACTCCAGTTCCAGGGAATCCAACATTTTCTTCTGACGTTCTAGGTCACTGCACTACAAGTGCACTTAACATGTAGGCAATACACTCATACAAATTTTTTCTTAATTTCAGAAGAAGGAGGAGAAGTGGGAGGAAGAGGAGGACAAAGGAAAGAAGGAAGAGGTAGATGGAGGAAGGAAAAGAAATAGGAAGGAGGGAGGGAAAGAGAGGAGGAAAAAGAGAGGAAGGCAGGCAAGCATTGTAAAACTTTCAGTCTAGGTTAAAGTGTGAGGTATGGGCATGTACTTCAAGAAGACTTGTGTACAACCAGTGCACTCACACAAAACAGCTGGTGGTTGTGGAAAAGAGAGAGTCTTCTTCCCTCCCCTCCTCTCCCACTCATAGCCAATGAGAACCAACCGTTATATGGAGGTGGTTTGTGGTTCTCATCAGTGGACACAGTTCATGCTCCAGCCAACCATGGCATGTGGGGATCTATCTCTTAATCCTTAGCCATTGTTCCTCATTATGCCCTTGATACTCTGCTGTCCCAAAAATATAGCTGTGAGTCAGACATTGTGGCCCAGAATGGGGGCCAGGAAACTACTGCCCAGAGCTTAAATTCAGCCTGCTGCTGTTTTTGTCAACCAGGTTCTATTGACACACACTGTGGCCCTTCCTTGACATATTATCTCTGACCCAGTAGGTCAGAGTTGAGTCAGCAGTTACATCAGAGGCTATATGACTTGAAGCCCAAAACTATTTATTCCAGAAGACACTATTTCATGGCAGTTCTCCCCAGCCTCTGACTATTACAACCTTCCTAAGCGTTGGAGGACAGGTGTGATGTAGATGTCCTCTCTAGGGCTACACTCACACCCAGAAGAGGTGGTTGCCTGCACAATACCTGCACAAGATCAAGCCAGTCATCACTCCAGCGTGGATGGAGAGCCATTGGCAGTTGATAACTGCTGGGGGGGATGGAAGTCAGTTTTTCAGGAGTTGTCCATGTTCCACTTGATGGCCCCACATGCATGAACACATGGCAGCACTAATTGGATTAATGAGTTCTTTAAAATATGAAGAAGACACGAAGTTGGGAGTAGGATGTAGGAGACAGTTTTGGGGAGGAGCTGGAGGGGTGGGAGAGGGTGGTAGATATGCTCAAAAAACATTACATGCATGTATGAAATCTCAAAGAATAAACATTTTTAAAGCTATTCCTCTTTGAATTTTTTTCAGGAGAGTTTTCCTATAATCTCCAACATCCCCAGGAGCAAAGTGCTTTGATGGAGGCCATCCAAACATCCACCTCTCTGTTCCAGTAGGGCCTGCTTCAAAAATAAGAATGACGCTTGGGGAGATATCTCAGTCTGTAGAGTGCTTTCCATGAAAACATGAAGACCTGAGTTCAGTTCTCAGTATCCACATAAGAGGCAGGGCACAATGGCATCCCAGCACGAGGGAGGTAGGAAACAGGGGGAACCCTGGGGCTCACTGGCCCACTCTAGCCTACTTGTGAGCTCCAGGTTCAGTGAGTGAACTTCTCTGAAAACAATAAAGTGGTAAAAATCAATCAATCAATCAATAGGCTGAGGAGATAGCTCAGTGGATAAAGTGTTTGTTGTGCAAGCATGAGGACCTCAGTTCAAGTCCCAAAAAGCCATATAAAGCCAGGTATGGCAGTACATGTCTGTAATCCCAGCATTGCTGTGGCAAGATGGAAGACAGAGACAGGAGAATCCCTGGAAGCCGGCAGGCCAGCTGGCCTGGTGTGTGTAGCAAACCAGAGAGATCCTGTCTCAAATAGTGGAAGAGGAGAACCAGCATCTGGGGTTGTTCTCTGACCTCTACATACTCACCATGGCACAAGCATGTCCACACTCAAATACATGGATGTGCACACACATGCATGCGTGCACACATATCAGACATATACAATCATGCACATTATATGCACACACAAATGTAAGAAAGAACGAAGGATGGAAAGAAGGAAGAAAGAGAGCAATTGAGGAAGATACCTGATGTCAAGAGTTGGCTTCCACACATGTGTATGCACACACAAATACAAACACATGCCAACACACACATATGAAAAATGCATGAATATACGTCCTCTTCCAGGATTACCTGCCCTATATTAGTTACAAGCATAGCATTTAACTGAAATGAACTGTTTGGCCGCAGGAGCTACAATGTTCACACTGTCAGCTTCATGGCACAGCTGAGGAAAATGCACAGTTACATCATCCCACCCAAAACACAAAGGTCAAACGATATTAATTAATGCAGCACCACGACTGACTGCAGCTAAATGGGTGTTCTTGATTATGGCTTCTTGATTGAGAGCTAATGCCTCATTAATCTTAAGCGTACCAACCCAAGAGCATCTGAGAAGTCAAACAGAATAATGACCGATGTTACAGCTCGTGCAGCCTTGTCTGTGCTCGGTAGGTGAATTCTACCACCATGGCTGTGTGCTCACTGCCTCCTTCCCCAAGCGGAGTACCTGACAGCTTTGTAAAGAGTCAGCTCAGAACATCTCCATCTCTCTTTCTCCACTCTCCTACACACACAGCATCTTCAAATAGGCAGGCAGAGAGGCACTGTCCCTCTTGTGGGTTCCACATACATGCAACAAAAAGGATAATGGATGGGTTGATATGGCTCAGAGCCCAGGGAGTATCGCTCAAGAGGTCCCCATGCCCACACACCTCCACTTATTCATGGATAAGTGGATGGAAGACAGAAAGTCACTGGATCAACCTTGCGGTCACAGCTTGATCGCTATCCATTTCAGTTTAGATGTATCAGTTCTTGTGGGTCTGCAAGGGCCTCAGGGTGAGAAGAGAGGAACATCCACCTAAGCCCAGAGTGGCAGGATGGGCTCTGCCATGTCCTCCACAGACTCAGCTTGGCAGATGTGAGCAGCTGCTGCTGCCTTGCAGGTCTCAACAGAGTCTGATATCAGAGATTTTAGTTTCTCCTTAGATTCCTACAGAGGCAACTATGAAAACCTCAACCCAGGACTAGGGAATGGATCAATCTGTAAAATGTTCACTGTGCAAGTACAAGGACTGAGTTCAACTCCAGAAGCCATGTTTTTAAAAAGTCAGATATGGTGGCTGAACAAGTGAGCACTCCCAGCACTGGGGAGGCAGAGACAGCTGGAACCAGCTCCCTCGCCAGCTAGTCTAAGCCAGCCATTGAGTTTCCTGCCAGTGAGGGAAATGTCTCAAAACAACACATGAATCACACCTGAGAAGACACCCAGCGTTGAGTCCTGGCATCTACATGACACACACACAAGCATATACATGTACACATGTGTACATACAAACAGGCATAACACACACAGAAAAATAGACCTCAGTATACTCAAATACACACACACACACACACACATGATTTAGTGAGTCGTATTTGTAGGAAGGTTATCCAGAAGGACTAAAGTTGGGGACAGAACTTTACACATAGCATAATGCCAGCTATTTAGCCATGGGGAAGAAAGGGCTAAAAGCTCCCAGTCTCAAGGCAATGAACAAGTAAGATCTGACAGTTACAGAAGTAGCTTCTGTTGAAGAGCATCCCTAAGAATGGAGCCTTTCCACATACAGCAATCCACCCCACCCAAGCAGAGCCTTTCTAATGACCCCGGGAACCTGTTCTTTGAAGTGTGTTCGGCTATAACACACTTCCATCAATGTGCGGTGCATGCTATGGAATTGTCACTCATCACCGCATGGGGATGGATCCCTCTACTAGAGACGGAGTTGCTCTCCCTATATAGCAATGAAGAGACACTCCCGATGGAAGGTGGCGATCCCAGTCAGCCTGCTGTGGGTTAAGGTGAGGGTCCACTGGGGCAGACAGGGGTTGGAGTGATCCTTCTTTTGTTCTAAAGGCTTCAGTGTGTGTTTTGCCACTGCCTGGGTGACTGCATGGAATCATGACTAACAGAAGCCTCAGGGCCCAGCAGCAACACAAGTAGATGCGATCACTTCCCACCCCCAGGGGATAGAAGTTCAGCACTGGATCCAAGATCAGAGATCAGAAGAGCAGGAGAGAAATCTGGGTTTGGATAACTGAGAGCCAGAACAAGAGCCCACTCTGCCAGAGCCCACCAGGCCATGAACTCTAAACCCCAGGCCTACACTATTCAGGCTCTCTCCTCAGACCCCATCCCTCACCACGGCTGACCTCTGAGCAAAAGCAGTTACAACCAGGCCCATTTCCTGGGTCATTCTGCGTTCAACATCCTGAAGTATGTCTTCATGGCAAGTTCTTAATAACCAGTATCTCCTTGTATAGCACCAGATTCCGGAGCTAAACCTCCATTTCAAATCAAAGGAAAGCAAAGTGTCTCAGCCATTTGGGAGACTGAGTCAGAGGAAGGCTGGAGGTGTAGTTCACTAGTGAAATGGTTGCTTCGTTTTCATGAGGCCCTGGGTTCAATCTCACGGAGGGAGGAAGGAAGGAAGGAAGGAAGGGAGGGAGGGAGGGAGGGAGGGAGGGAGGGAGGGAGGGAGGGAGGGAGGGAGGGAGGGAGGAAGGAGAGAATGGAGAAAGGAGAAAAGGGAGGGAGGGAAGAAGGCAAACTGAAACACAGAGAGGGTAAGTAACTCACCCAAGATCACACAGCTAGTATAAGGTAGAGGTGAGATTTCAAGCCCAAGCATCCAGTTAGAGCCAGGTCCCTATACTGCACTACACACTGTGCTCACCAAAGAGCTTCTGTCCACATCCTGAGTCTCTGTAAACTCTGAGTATGTATCTACTTGAAAGAAGACAGTATTGAGGAAAGACAGAGCTGGAAAATCTCTGAGAAATGCAAGCAGAGCACCTTGCCAAGCCCTGGCACGATGCAAACCGTGACAGGGCTCCTCGTGGCACTGGGACCCAGTTCGGTTTGATCTGAGCATCCTAGGACACCAGGCTGCCTCTGGTCAAAGTGTCACTGCGCCCTCCGTCCCCTCCATGGAGGGATGAGGGTAAACAGACATAGCACCAAACTGCATCCCACTCTGAGAGCACCTGCCTCACAAAAGTAAATAAAATTATATTAAAGACAGAGATATTAGAGGCTCCGGTAACATAATCATAAAGTAATCACCTTGAATTAGGATAATGGCCGTGTCCAAGTCTTTATTGCATTTATTTTGAATATCGTATTCTTTCAACTCTCATTATTTTAATTATGTTCAATTACAGACATTTGCATATGCTTTCTCATGGATATTAGTGAGGGGGAAAAGACTTCCCTGAGTTAAGTGATGAGCAGATATCCCATATTAAATCGCATGTGCGCCTCTGGAAAATCTGATTTAGTTGCAGCCCAAGAGAGGTCCAGAGACAGGCACCGATCGAAGGGATTTTCTGCAATAATGTGAGGAGCAGGATCGGTGAGCTGCTCAACCAGACACTGAACTGGAGGCAGAAGAGGTGAACGTATTGAGGACACTGGATATGCATGGGCTTCCATGGTCCTACCCAGGAGGCAGAGGTTCCGCAGGTTTGCAGACAGCTTGGAAGAGCAAGAACTACGGGAAAGCCTGAGGATTCTGAGCAGCCAGACCCTGATGTGCAGCTGTTTCTTCTAGATTAGAGCATTCCCTCTTGAAAGGACAGAGAGGCTCATTGGGTTCATGAAACTCACAAGAAGTTCACAAGAAGCTCACAAGACCCCTGAAGTCCCTTCCAAGGGAGTGTAAGCATAAATAATTGCTGTGGAAGAGCAGGTTGTGCAGGGGAAATCCAGGGCTACGGGGTTGTGAGCTATTACAAAAACTGGTCTGGGATCTTCTGTGATGCAGCTCTTTTGAGGTCAACCATGCTCCCTAGAGTAACTCCAACAGCCACTGGACTCATTGGTTCAGAAAGCTAGATTTGCAGAGAACTGGCTCTTTATTTAGTGTGTCATTGGTACCTTATCTGAAGTGAACAGATGTTGCTTACATCTCCCAAGGAAAAGATCACACAGCAGACCCCAAAACCTTCAAAGCTTGCCTCCTTCTACTCTTCAGAAGTAGACAAAACACCTGAGTCCAGTCTCGGTCTGAGCTTCATGTCTCAGGTGTTGGGAAGCCCCAGGGAGACAGGGGCTTAGTGCCTGCAGCCTGATGGAATCAGAGACAGAAGCACAAAGACAAAGATGTTTCCTATGTACTTGTTACTGTGGAGAACCCTGTGACCATGATGTCCAGATTTCCTGGACCACAAATCTCCTCTTACTACACATTCCCCTCCACTGCACTGTCCCCTCCCACTGCACAGTCCTCTCTCCATTCAAAGGTCTGCGATCTGAGGCTGGGAAGATAGTTCAGTTGGTAAAGTGCTTGTCTTGTGAACACGAACCTGAGTTTGACTCTCCAGAACTCAAGGAAAAAAAACATGGACCTACTGATGCAGGCTTGTGTTCCCCAGCCTGGGGCAGCAGAGAAAGGTGGATTCCTGGGGCTCTCTATCTACCCTAGCCAAACAGGAGCACTCCAAGTCAGTGAAAGACTAGGTCACAAAAATAAAACAAGATGGTCAGCTCCTGAGATATAATACCAGAGGCCTATAATAATACTCTGGCCTACACACACACACACAGAGAGAAAGAGAGAGAGAGAGAGCGCTGTGGTGAGACACCCAGGATCCCAGTCCTTCATCCTTCTCTCCATACACCCCTCAGGAGACCAATAAAGTACAATTCAGTGACAAAACTTGATTTTCCCCTGGAGGAACTGCCTTGTAAGTAGATGTGCTGAGCTGTCAGGAGCATTTCTTCTCCCCACCTACTAAGCTTTTAAAAGGACTGAAGTGCCACCCTCCCTAATTACCCAATTCAGCGGTGCACACAATGGATCTGCCACTTTCTGGGGATTTCTGACATCCTTAATTCCCTGGGGCCGCTGGGCTCTAACAGGAGGCATCTGGGGTAATGGAGGTGGGGCCAGGAGAGCACAGAGGTGACTGGAGAGCCAGCCAGGGATGTAGTCGGTAGATGCTTTGCTCTCTGGATGCAGAGCCCTGTGTATTGGGACTAGAAGGGCTTCTCAACCCGGGCTGTGTGACCCTCTCTGACCTCACAGAGGAGGAGACTGATGTGGAGCTCTTGTATGCTGGATCTGAGTATCTTGGGATGAGGGGCAGAAGGCAAGATGAAACCCAGGGATGCATCATGGTGATCAGGTGCTCGCTATAAGGCCTCTGCCTTTATGCTCTAGGAAACAGAAACTGATGGGTTTGGGGCAAAACTCTGCTTTGACCTGGTATTTCTTCAGCCTCTGTCACTGGTGCTCAGATACTATGGATATCAACAAACCCCTTCAGGCCAGCTGTTCCTATCAATGCCACCACTGGCCCCTGGATCAGAGCAGGCCTCTGTTATGGGGGCAAAGCTGACGTGGGTGTTGGAGCAGGTCGACAGCTTTCCCTTCTCCTAAAGGCCACTGTAGCTCACAGTTGTGACAATACAAAATACACCCCATGTCTATGGTCATATGCCTCTTTTGGGGGTCTCTATTTGAGAATCAAGTGTCCATCAATAATTGAATTGTGAATGCATGTGTGACAAGATACACAATGGAATTTTATCCAACCATTGAGAAAAATGAGATTAGGAAACTTGCAGGAAAATGGATGGAATTGGAAAATATTATATTAAGTGAGAGAATGCGGGCTCAAAAAGAAAACTACCACATGTTCTCTCTCTCATACGGGGATCTTAGCCTCAAATTTTCATATGCGTATTTAGGCATGATGAGCGTGGACCGACCGGGGTCAGGAAACTAAAAGTAGTAAGGGGCCCATGAGCAAGGACAGAGGCTCTGAGCAGACGATTCAGGAAGGGAATCACAACACACATGTGATGCGGAAGTAGACACAGGGACAGAGAGTGGCACACAAGGGAGGCAGAGAGATGGAGAACAGAAGCAGCGAGTGGAGAGGTCAGCTAAAACCAGGTATGCATGAAACTGTCATAAGAAAACACGCTACTATATATGCCAATTAGAAAAAACCAGCAGGGCTGGAGAGACGGCTCAGTGGGTAAAATGTTTGTTGCTGTCTGAGTGCAAGGATTTGCCTTCTCATGGAAAATGGGATGCTGTAGTGTAGGTGTCTGTAATCCCAGCACTCCTTACCTAGCAAGCCAGGAGATGGAGACTCTCCTGCAGCTCATGGGCCAGGTGGCCCAGCATATGCAGCCAACAACAGATCCTGCCGCAAACTATGTAGAAGATGAGGCCCGGCACCTGAGGTTGTCTTCTGACAGCCACATGTGTGTGACAGCTACGCGGTAGGGAATCTGCTACTCCAGTGGTACCTCCCTCACCGAACATCAGCACATTCCAGGCTGGTTTCCTTCTAGATGCAGCTTCCAGAGCCAGATCCCAGACCTTCAGAATCCAGAATCCTTGAGGGAGGAGCCCAAGTCTGACCCATGTAGATGACAGCTCTCCAAAGACGTTAGGCATCTTTTCTCCCGTCCCTGCCATCGCTCTGACCCATCATGCTGTTTCTCCACAGGTTCAGCCACATGTAAGTCATACCATCTTATGCTGCCTTAAGTCAGTCCACTTCTTTCACTAAAGTGCTCATTCTAAAAAGGAAAAAGCCACCAAGGAGACAGTTCAGTGGGTGACACACTTGCCATGCAAGCAGAGGACCCACGTTTGAATTCCCAGAAAACACCTAAAAGCTGGGAGTAGAGCTTTCTGCAGTCCCATGCTCTTAAGACAGGATGGGAGACAGACAGGAAGATCCTGGGAAGCCTATTGGCCAGTGAGTCTGGCATATACAATGCCTCAAACAAGGTAGAAGGTGAGTCTGAGACCTGAAGTTGTCGCAGGTTCAGGGACAGGGTAGTTCTCTGACCTCTATGTTCATATGTCTCTCTGACTTCTGAAGAGCAACGTTCACTTCTTGTGGAAGTACACAGGAGGCTGACAAAGCAGGATTGGTAGAAAAGGGACAATGTTCACTTGCAGGGAAGAGGGTGTCACCTGCGGAAGAAGCTACAGCTTGAGGCCTGCCCACAAGGTGTCAAGAGGGGACATTAGCAAGTATGCAGGAGGTGTTAAATCACCAGCTCCAGCGTCTAATTGCTGTTCCCTCCTCTGAGCCACTGGGAACTGAGAGGAAAGACACCTTAGTTGTTATATTATTTGATAACAATTTGATATATTATTTGACAGGACCGTGCCCCATCAAACATGTTTCCAAATTGGTGCCTTTCATTTAACTTGCAAACTGGCCATCTCTAGAAAATATTGGCCTAATCAAACTCTCCCTACCTAAGTTCTGAGGAAGTAGGCTGTCCATTGCTCATGGCCTCATGAGGAGCTGATAGAGCCGTGGGCAGCTGTAGAGAGTCCCTGTCAGGACCAGGCTGAGATCCTGGCCTCCCACAGAAAGGCCTACAGAGGCTGTCAGCATCCTACTCTGATTTTCCTCCAGCCAGGTCCATCTGACTGAGAGATATCACCATCTACCCACTCTCTCAGCAAGCTGTGGCCTGGTGACAAGATCTTGGGGGAAAGGAAGAAGCCTGGAGGGTGCAGTCACTTTTCTAGGGAAAGGCATGACATGGTAGGAGACAGAAATGCACAACAGCACTTGACCTCTATGTTCCAGCTAAATAAACAGATTATTTATAATGGCTGAGGTCATAGTTTCCTGCTTCACTGGAGGAATGGCTGTAGGAAGAAGTTGGAGTTCCCAGAGAGGCCTGTAGGTGGGGCTGCCTGGGATGCCTCTGAGTGATCAAAGCCTCAGTGCCACAGCCTTGCAGCAAGTATGTGAGCTCTGGTGTCAGGCAGGTAGTTTGAACCCCAGTCCCACCACTGGCTACCCCAGGAGGGAGAAGTTGACCAGCCTATATCTCAATTTCCCTTTCATGAATTTTCTATGTTTATGCGTGTATTGCCTGAAAGTGTGTAAGTGCACATGTGTCCTGAAATGCCTGCAGAGGTCAGAAGAGGGTGTCAGATACCCTGGAACTGGAGTTACAGATGGTTGTTAGTCACCATGTAGGTGCTAGGAACTGAACCCAGGTCCTCTACAAGAGCAGCCAGTGCTTTAACTGCTGAGCCATCTCTCCAGCTCCAACCTTTCATGAAATGTAACTGAAAGAAACTGGGAGTTTCAAGGGTTTGTCCATATACAGCATCTTCATGTAGTGAATGCTCAAATAATTAGCGCTTATGGCGTTTGTCCTGCAAGAGGAAGAGGCCGGGAAGAAATGTTTCCCCTCTTGGGATAAAAAGAAGAAAAAAATCAACTTCATTTCTATTGATACCTATAGTTGGCAAGAGGGTTGCATACAAATCTGAGGGTGACGTTCATTCTCAGATATGTTTCCCACTCTCTGAAAAATGATGTGTCTCAGGTTTTCCCATCAGGAGAAGAGCCTCAGATACAGAAGTGTACTAGTGTTTACTGTTATGCGAAGAGGAATTAGGGACAGACTGTGCTTCCCATAGGCAGCTAAAAGAATTTCCATTGGAAGCTTTCACTGTCAATAATTTCTAGATATTCCTTCCATAATAAAGTATACTCCAGAGCCAGTGAGATGGCTCAGCAGATAAAGGTGCTTTCTGCAAAGCTTCATTACCTGAGTTTAATCCCTGAAATCCACATAGTGGAAGGAGAGAACTGTATGCTTCAAGTTTTCCTCCAACCTACACATACACACACACACACACACACACACACACACACACACACACACACACACACACACGAGGAAAATAATACAAATTAAAATGTAAAAAAAAAAACTATGTTAAAAATATTTTAGATAGTTTCTTTAAAATTAAAAAAAAAAAGTCTGTGAAAGTAGATCAGTGGGTATAAGGATGGGACCTAAGTTTGAACCCAGAATCAACAGAAAGAAAAATAACTGGCTGTGGAGTTGGACATAGTAGTACTGCCTTTAATCTCAACACCTGGGAGACAGACGACAGATCTCTGTGAATTCAAAGCCAACATGGTCTTCATAGCAAGTTCTAGGCCAGCCAGCTACATAGTGAGGACCTGTCACAAAATAAGAAAGAGAAAGAAAAGTGATAATAGTAAATAATAGTAATTTAAGAGGCTGATTGTGGTGACATGTGCTTATAAATCCCAGGACTGAAATCCCTGGGGCTCGCTGGTTAACCAGCCTAGCCTACTTGGTGAGTCCAGGTCCCAGTGAAAGACTCACTGATGGAGAACTTATGAGAAAGGTTGACCTCTGGCCTCCACATTTACAGGCATATACATACACACAGAGACAGGCAGACAGCAGACAGATTTGAGGGGGAGCGGAGGGGAGAGGGAGAGAGAGAGAGAGAGAAGGAGAGGAGAGGAGAGGAGAGGAGGGGAGGGGAGGGGAGGAGAGGAGGGAAGAGGAGAGGAGAGGAGAAGAGGAGACAGAATGCCCAAATGAGCGGATACAGCCCAGTGGCAGAGAGCTAGCTGCCTTAGCATATAGGAAGCCGTAGGTTCCATCCCCAGCACCAAAGTATGGAAGGATCCTACAGTGAGTGACAGTCTTAGTAACTTATTAGCTTATCTGCCTTGTAGGTCATGTAGAAAGAGAAATACAACACTGCAACAAAGAAAACTGGCAAGCACCACTGAGCCATATGCACAAACCTAACCCTGTGATGCACAGCTCGGCTGTGAGCCCCATGCTCTGCAGGGACATTGACCTCTCACCATTTTTCCAAAGACCTTCAAGGCCCCAGCTAATCACATGAAAAGCATCCACGCCAGACTGCAGGAACTCGACCAGTACATGTGACCTGCACTCCTCAAAGCTGTCAATGTCATCACAAAAAGGATACAAGAGACTGTGACTGTCACAGACCAAAGAAAACTATTGGAGAGGCTGACAGGAAAACACAGTGTGAGTCCAGGATGAGACGGAACGGAAACCAGCCTTGGCAGGAACACTGGCGAAATCACATGACATGTGGAGCTGAACTGGGAGTGACATCCCAGAGGAGGAACACCAGTCTCACCAGGAATGAAAGGGTAATCAGCAAGACCGTAGCTTAGGGGCAGAGTGCACGCCAGATTCCATAAATGCAACTAGATAATAGATGGACGAATGAATGCATAGATGGATGGACGGATACACAGACAGTAAGAGATAGATATATATGGATAGATATATAGATGATATATAAATGATAGTCGATAGGTAAATAGAAGATAGATATATGATAGATAGTTGAGAGTGTTAGATATATGCATAGTAGATAGCTATATAGATAGATGAGTGATAAATAGATGACAGATATATAGATGATTGATATAGGATAAGTAATAGATGACTGAGATAGAAAAATAGATGATAGATAGATAGATAGATAGATAGATAGATAGATAGATAGATAGAATTTTAAGAGTACAAAAGTGGCTTGTCTGATTGTGGGAAGCTCATAAATTTCTATTCAATAATTATTTTAGGGAAGCAGGAGGCTGTTCCTACAGTGGATCGAGGTTCATCTGGAGGCTGTGACTCTTGCAGCTGGGGCTGGTAAGGAGGTTCCCTGACTTGTGTCTGTCCAGTGACTAGAGGTCCTCCTAGACCTTGTGTCTTTGTAGTTTGGGTTCCTTCTTAACTTTCCTTGCCATTCAGGTGAGCAGCTGAGTAGACATTAGGTTCTTCTTTCACACATGGTTCTGTCCTCCACTCATTATAAGCCATAGTTTTGCAGTGGTTTCCAGAGCTGGAGCCTGTTTCTAGGGCCAAAGGTGAGCAGCACGGTAACCTGGTTGCCAAGGAAACCAAAGCATCTTAGAGCTCTCTCTCAGGTGCCTTGGTAGGCCTGTGAGTTTCTGTCTCATCTTACACCAAACACAGGTCTCCCTGGAGCAGCGTCTATAGGACCACAGGAGCCAGAATATCCCATGTGACAAGGCTGAGGAGCAGAGTGAGGGCCTCTGTATGGCATATGCATGGCAAGTTGGTGGGTGGAGAGCCACATTCTCCCAGGATGCAGACCTTCTCCTGAGTCACAGGGGTCTGCAGAATGGCAGAGAGGAATACAAGTTCATCAGCTCCCACAGTCTCAGAAACAGGTAGAATATCATCACTGACCTCCCAACCCTGCTGCCAAGAAAAATTCTAGTCCGGGGGCCCTAACCTCAGCTAACAAGAAAATCTCCCAAGAAATGAACATGTAATGTGCAGATGTTTGGGCTCTGACATTAGTCACAAGGTCTGAGATAAGCCACATGGGTAATCCTGCTGATCCTGGTTCAGGGAAATCATAGGTCACACTTGTGGGTACAGCTATAGAAGGAAAAAGAGGTCCAGGCCTAGGAATGCTGAGTTCTAGGCCCATGCTGACTTGACATGCTGAGTCACCCTAACCAAGACCTCAAGGATCTTAGTGAGGGACTGGACCATGCTGGGATCCCCTAATGGTATTCTAAGGAGCAATACTTTCTGTCCTTAACCCAGTTCTAGGGGGCTAAAGATATAGCTCAGTCAGCATAGTGCTCACCTAATACGTATGAGCTCTGGGTTCCATCCTCACATCTGTATAAACTGGGTGTAGAAGCATACTCCTGTGGCTCAGCATTCAGGAGGTGGAGGCAGGAGGATCAAAAACTCAAAGTACACAACAAGTTCAAAGCCAGTCTGAGCTACATAAAAATAAGCAAACCATGAACATTTCTAGTCATATGCTTAGGAATCTTTGTTTAGCCCATCCCCCTCCACACAGAGATGATGCATAATTTACACACATAAATTACTTTAGCCTCTTAGAAACCAGTCTTAAAGTAACAGAGTCTGTATGAAGTTAAAGCCACCACTCCCTGAACTCTTGAACCCATAGAACTGTTCATTCTCTCTCTCTTTTTCTCTCTCTCCCTCCTCTCTCTCTCTCTCTCTCTCTCTCTCTCTCTCATTAATTCCTTGTTGGTACTTCTTGGATACTCAATTTTGTAAGTGGTAGGTTGGAAGATAATAATAAATATTATTTTTATTACACTTGTCTATCATGATCTCACCTGCCCAAAGAAGCACAGATAGCCACACAGACTCGCCCGTGCATCCTGACCTTGACCTCAAATCATGGTGCTTGTTGCTCCATCAGTAAGAGCAGAGATCACGACCTTGGGGCCTCTACTCCAGAGCTGATTATAGACAGGACAGTTTATATATTGAGCCTCTTTCCTCGATGCTTGAGTAGACTCAGTCTGGAGGTAAATGTGAGAACAGTTGGTGCAGGGGAAAAATCCCCACTCTGAAGTCTCACGCACCAAGCAAATGGAAACTGAAACTCCACACAAAACCCAACTTTCTGTGCTATCAGCACACACTTGTTTTTCTCCTTCCCCTTCCCATCCCTATCACATTAGCTTCTGAGTAATACGGCAGACTAGCTCAGAGCTCTGTGATGTATTACATTAATGCGTTATCAGAATCAGCTGTTGCTCGGATGATACAGGAGAAGGATGAAGGACTTGCATGATGGATGGCTGTGGAGCTGCGATGGGGGAGCCAAGCAGATCCCAGGCAGGATAGCAGCTCGGCTGGGGGAGTCAAGATCGATTTATCAGAGACATCCCCAGCCGGTGTCAGGAAAGAGGAGTCGGCCCATCTGCTAGAATTTATCAACATAATTATGTGCTGTGATTTATTAAGTACCAAACAACAAAGGCATCAAAGGCACTTTTGTTGAGGTGGTTTGGGCTTAACTTACTGAAAAAAGAAGGAAAGACAACTTCCTTTGGCAGTTTTTGGTTTTAACTTTTAAACAGGAAAGGTTCTGTGTGTGCACCCCTGGGTAATGAAACCCAAAGATACAAGGTGAGATGTGAGGGGCAGGGACTTATATTTACAGTGCTGTGTAGCAATTTTCTCTGAGATAAAACCATGTGTCTTGGAAGGAAGGTGGTAAACAGCAGGCTGTTTCTAGAGGAAGGGAAAAGAAACATTCCATCCTTCAGGGAAGCTCCTTACATACAGGAAGTAAACATCTCAATAGCTTCAGGAAGCCATAAAATTGACCAGGTTGATTAGGCTGCTCCCTCCCCAAGAGACTGAAGGATACTCTCTGACAGTCTGGGTACTGGAAGAAGCAGAGACCTGAAGAAGAAGAGAGCTGCCTGAAGAGGTTCAGACCAACTGAGCTTCCTGAAAAGGACTCTCTCCAGCCTGTTGAGCTGCTTACAGGTTGTACAGTGTTTCCTCACATTCATGAGCTGTCACCCATGCTGGGGTGGGGTTTGGTGATACAGCTGTCTTTGAGTCATTTCTGCTCCTGTAAGTAACCTCACAAAAACTCACTGGATCACCAAGGTAGACTTTGGTAGTATCAGTATCCTAACTTTGGCCTGTCATCGGTTCCCTGTCTGGGGTGAGCAGGTGTCTGTTCACATCTTCCCAGGGAGGTGTGTACTCTCAGTATGTTGTGTGACACTCTTCTTCATAAGTGCTTACTTGGGATGGTTAATATTGATCATCAAATTCATAGGATCCAGAATCCTAGGAGGCAAACTTCTGAGCATGTCTGTGAGGGTTTCTAGATTTTGTTAATTAAAGTAGGAAAACCTACCATACAGGTAGGCAACACAATCCCACGGCCTGGGGTCCTGGACTGACTAAAAGGAAGAAAGGGAGCTGAGTACCAGCATCCATCTCCCGGCTTCCTGACTGTGGACGCGGTGTGGCCAGCCACCTCGCTCCCGCCACTGTTCCCTCGCTTCAATGATGGACTGCACCTTTATGCCATGAGCCCAAACAAACCCCTCATCCCTCTAGTTGCTTCAATCTGGTGTTCTGTCACAGTGGTGGGAAGCGTAACACTTCAAGAGTCCTTTTCTTGGAGGTTCCCACTTGTATCAGAAACAAGGAGAGTCACTGGGAACTCCTGAGAACTATCTCTGCATGGCTGGCTGTACGGCGGAGGGACAAGATGGCCGAAGACAATGACTCTTGGGGAGTTACCCCTTTCAGTCACTGGACTGAGCCTTTCCTAAACATTCTCATTGTGCTTGTGTGTACTCTCCCATGAAAGTACTCTTCTCTCCATCTTAGAAGGAAATAGCCTTAGAAATGTGAAATTAATCAAACCCAAACTTTCACAGTAAGCCCCAGGTGAAAACAGAGGTCTACTCGATGCAAGAGTCCACTCTGAGAGTGTTCCTTGAACCTCCTAAGCACAAGGTACAGGACATGTAGCCACCAGTTAGGAATGGGGAGTCCCAGTGTAATGCCTGTAATTTGAATTACAATGTCAATTCCTTATCCTGACTCCAAAGAAGTGAAGGAAAGGAAGAACAAATAGTAAAATGTGAGAGTCATAGCAACCAAAGTGTGAAGAGAGCAATGCGTTGGAAAGCAGCAGGCTGCAGCTGGGGATGTAGTTCAGTTGGTAGAACATTTGTCTAGCATGCCTGAGGCCTTGAGTTCTATTCCAAGTAACAGCAGGCTGATAACTCCTGGGCAGAAGGTAGAGTTTATCTGCTATGTCGATGCAGCACTTGTTGCCTTTAACCATCAAAGAATTGAAACATTTTACCTTTTGAGAACTATCTCTTTACTTCATTTGTACATGTATTGATTAGGCTGTTTATATTTTTGCTAATATTCTGTATATTCTATATAAAATATAGTTCTAGTTCTTTACATTAATCTAGAACCTATAATATGGATATTAATCTGTAATCTGTCAGATGTATAGCTGACAAAGACTTTTTTTCTCTTCCCGCAGGCTGTCTCTCCACTTGATTAGTTCCGTTACTGTGCAGAAGCTTTTAATTTCATGTACTCTCATTTGTCAGGGCACTGTATAATTTCCTAAGATATCGGAGTCCTTTTCTAAAAGTCCTTGCCAACTGCTCTATCTTGAAAAACTTTCCTCTCACATTTTCAGAGTTTGGGATCTTACATTAAAGTCTTTGGTCCACTTTGAATGGGTTTTTTGGAGGGTGAAATGCAGGGTTTGTTTTATTGTTCTGCATGAAGATATCCAGTTATTATTATTTGGTGTCTTTTCTGCAATGTATGTTGAAACACAAATGGCCAATAAATATATGAAAACATGTTCAGCACCTTTAACCATCAAGGAAATGCACATTCAAACTACACTGAGATTTCATCTCAGCCCAGTCAGAATGGGTACCATCAAGAAAATAAACAATTACAAATGCTGGTGTGGACATTGAGGAAAGAGACTCCTTAAACATTGCTGTTTGGAATGCAAAATTTATATAGCAATTGTGGAAATCAGTATGAAGTTCCGTAAGAAACTAAGAATAAAACTCCTGTGTGACCCAGGTATACCACTTTTGGGTATTTACCTAAAGGACTCTGAGTCAACATCCCACAGGGATACCTGGACATCTCTGCTCACAGCTGCATAGTTCACAATAGCCAAAGTATAGAATCAGTAGAGGTGCCTTTCAAAAGACGAATGAATAAAGAAAATTTAGTATATATACACAATGGAAGTTTATTTAATCATGAAGAAGAATGGATTTATGACAATTGCTAGAAAATGGATACAACTGGAGATCATCGTATTTGATGAAATTAACCAGACTCAGAAAGACAAAGATCACTTTTTCTCTCATTTATGGATCCTAGATTTTTATGTTGATACATAAAGATCTGTGTGTATGTGTATGTATGTGTGTGTGTGTTTCAGAGACAGAGAGAGAAAGAGAGAGAGAGAGAGAGAGAGATTCATTTACTCAGGTGTTTCATGAAAGCAGAAAGGAGACTGGGGAAACAGAGGAGAAACAGTAAGAAATAGGGTGACTATGGTCAAAGTACATGCTACAATGGAAAGAAACTGTCTCTATGAAACCATCACCATGTACAATGAATATACACCAGTGAAAAAAGAAGTAGGAGGTTCGAGTTCACACACACAGCTCAGAGTCTATTCACACACCTTCTAATGCCCCCTTCCTTCATGTGCATATATAATATTTGTAAGCCTGAGTCACACTGGCTTTCCCCTCCACTCCTAAATATAGACATATTTTTCAATACAATATGGTAGCAAATGGTATTTTTAGTCCTATCTCCTGATAGGGACACTATATTAACTCTTTAACCTGCTGTCAATATTCTGGGTTCATCTCAGGGCAGTAAAAATGGCTGGGACCCAGCCAGGCATCCTCACACTCTCACTAGATGTACAGAACCAAAGAAAGTTAATGACTCATGCAGAGCTTTGTCATACAAATGCCCTCAAGCTCTGAGTTGATTTTGAAGACAAGACTGAATTCTACTGTTACACAGGAATCCAAACAGCCAGAAGTGTTCAGTGCCCAATGTGGGGACAAACCAATAATACATCCCACAGGGCATGTGCAGGACCTGTAGGAGACCCCAGAGTATCAGCAAAGAGATGGGCAAGTTCTGAGCCCACAGAGGTCAAGCGCCAGGCCACCTGCTCAGCCAGCTGCTGCACCTGCCAGATGCTCCATCCAGTCAGTCAAGATGTCACATCCCACCAGCTTTGCGATGCCAGAGTCACTCTACACTGAGGGTGACCCTTGACACTCAGGGACAAGAGCCCTCCAATATCACAGAAGTATTCTTATTGCAAGAGAAGACTCTGGGATGCTGGATGGGCACTAGGCAAATGATAGGTGGATTTCAAGCCAGACAACCTCGATCATCACTGTTCAGCTCATGTGCTGAGGCTCAGCATCTCTGGCCAGCTGCAAGACTGATTCCAGAACTTGTTTTCTTTGTAGAATCTATGGAAGTCCACTTAGCCTGTGGACTCTCCAAGGAAGCAGAACCTATGGGATGTATGTAAGTTTACATGCATCTATGTGTGTGCATGTGTGCAGGTGTGCAGGTGCATCTGCACATGTGTGTATGTGTATGAAGGCCAAAGGTCAGCATCAGGTATCTTTTTCAATTGCTCTCATTCTTGATTTTTTACAACAAGGCATATTACTGAATCTGTAACTAAAATTCAGCTATCCCCAGGGATCTATCTGTTTCTACCTCCCTAACGCTAGCATTACAGGCTTGTGCCCCATGCCTACCTCTTTTTTTTTTTTTTCTGGGGATCAAATTCTGGCTGAGCCATTTCCTCAGGCCCGTATTATTATTGCTGTTGTTGTTGTTAATTAGATTACATGGTGATGGAAGTTGACAATTCCAAAGCTTCCCTGAACAACCTACAGGATGATAAATACCAGACAAGGTGGACATGAACAGAAGAATGCATTGCGAGCTTGGTATAGGTGACTCCCAAATTGAGACGAACTAAGGGAGCCAGGAAAGAGCCACCAGGTATCTCAGCTGTGCCAAATGGCAACAGATCCAACACAACCATGAAAACTACAAGGATAACAGGCGCTAAGCACATAAACCCACAAACTGCTTTTCAGACACAATAACTGGTGCTGATAATGACAGATCTGAGCTGCTTCTGCACATGATGTCCTGTGTTCCTGCCAGCACTCACTAAAGAGCCCATCCTTTCTCCCTGGTATGTTCTTAGCACCCTGGTGAAGACAGCTGGCCACAGACGTGTGTTTGTCTCTGGGCTTTCTCTTTGGTTCCACTGGTTGGCACATCTGTCTTTGTGTCAGTGCCATGCTGTTCCATGACACTGACTTTCTCACAGCAGCATGACCACCTGACTTTGTTCTTGCTCACAGCTGGAATATGTATATGCATAAAGGGTGTGTGCCATGCAGAAGCCAGAGGTTAACTATAAATACCTTCCTCTATAGTTTCCCGCCTTTTTAAATTTTGATACAGGGTATCACTGTGTAGCCTTGGCTGCCCTAGAACATGGTATATAGACCAGGCTGGCCTAGAACTGGAAGAGAACTACCTGCCTCTGCCTCCTGAGTACAGAGACTAAAGGTATGCACCACCACATGCCTTATATTGATAAGCTGAACCTGAAGCTTACCCTTTTGACTGGACCGACTGGCCAGTGGGCTCCAAGGATCCCCTTGTTTCTGCTCTCCCAGCACTGCGGTTACAGATGTTCACCTTTATCCCTGTTTTTTACATGGTTCTGGGGATCTGAACTCAAGTCCTCAAGCTTGCACTGAGCCATCTCCCCATCCCCCTCAAGAGCCTTTTTAAAGCTGTGATGAATCTTATAAATATAAAAATACATTTTCAGGAGCTGACTACACACTTTGCAATTAGTGGTACATAATGCAATTGTCAGTGAAAAAGCCGTCATTCTCATTCTATCTCGTTAAGTTACCACTTCCTGCGCTCAGGACAAAAGTGGAGGCAATTACTTCCTACGCATTAGAAGACCATATTGAACTTGGATCCCTGGCTGGAGTGCCAAAGATAAGCTCTATCAGATAAAAGAAATTTATTTCACTCAAGGCAACATATTCTCCATTACTGCAATCAATAAAAATCTCTCATCTCTGATGTTCAAGGCGCTGGATTACTGAGCAAGGAAGGCTATGATTCCTAGTTCAGTGGTTGAAAAAGAATGTGTAAGCTATTGCCATTAAAAATTATTTTATTGGGGTCTGGAGAGATGGCTCAGTGATTAAGAGCACTGGCTGCTCTTGCAGAGGATCTGCATTTGATTCTCAGCAACCACATGGTAGTTAACAATCACCTATAACTCTACTTCAAGGGGCTCCAAAGCCATCTTCTGACCTCCAAGGGCACTGCACGACATGTGTGCAGGTAACACACTCATACACATAAAATAAAATTTAAAAATTATTTTATTTATCTGTATGATATGAGCTGGGGGGAGCGGGATAGTAATACACGTCTCCACAAACATGTGGAAGAGGTCTGAGGAAAACTTGCAGGAGCTGGTTCTCCCACCAGATGGATCCTGGGGATAGAATTCAGGTCAGTCAAGCTTGATGGCAAGTGCCTTTACCTATTGAGCTGTCTCTTTGGCCCCACCTATTTTGATTATGATGATAATTTATCAGTCATCCTTCAGTCTTTTAGCTCTGGTCCTGAAGGTTCATATTCTACAAGGAACAGTAGGTACTGGGTAAATGAATGAATGAGATGATTCTGAGAAAGGGAAAAGATAACCTAAGGAAATGTGGTATTCATACACAATGGCTACAAAGGAGTAAAGATCCTGGCCACAGGGAGTGTGTGAACAGAAGAAAGGAGGTAGAATCCTTACTCTTCAAGAAGGGACAGTGGGTGAGAGTATGGAGCAGGAAATGAGATTCAGATTTGCTTTGGCAGAGACAGAAGCTCCATAGATCTACCATGGGGGCAGGGTTTCCTTGGTGACAGGAAACCAACCTGACCACAGTCCAGGGAAGAATCAGAAGAGAAACAGCCAGGGGTCAGAGAGCCATGCAGGAAGACTGAGATGAAGACTTTTCCCACAGACAGCTGTCAAGAGTGAGTGTGAGAGCGTGATGTCAATGCTCCAGAGTGGAAGCACACTGTGGGGCCTCCAGAAATCCTCCTGATGTGGGGGAGGGGCATTCTTCTTCACCCTTTCATTTACCCCACCTTCTTATATATGGTATGGTTTGAATGTGGCAGGTTCCCCTGTTTGAATATTTATTCCCCAGCTGATGGCACTGTTTTGGAAAGTGCACTTTTTTTTTTCCGAATGCATAATTTTATTGAATGTTTATGGATTTCACACAATACCTTTTAATCATATTTAGATTTCTCCTATCCCCTGCCCACCCCTCCCCCACACACAGCCTGCCCATAGGACTTCATGCATTCTGTCTTATTACTGATTTTTTAATTTATTAGTTTGTATTTATTTTTATTATGCGTAAAAGTGTTTGCCTGTGTGTATGGAAGCGTGCCACATGCACACAATGCCCACAGAGGTCAGAAGAAGGCTTCAGAACCCCTGGAACTGGAGTTACAGATGGTTGTTAGTCACCATGTGGGTGTTGGTGCTCTTTGCAAGAGCAGTCAGTGCTCTTAACCACTGAGCCATCTCTCCAGTCCCATGGCTTTGAGTTTTTATAGCCCATCCTCACTTCCTGTTCTTAGTTTCCTGACTGTTTATGTCATGTGATCCACTGACCTTCTGCTCCTGTTGCCATGATGATGGACCATATCTCCTCAAACTGGAAGCCTTTATGTTGTTTCTTTTAATTTTTTAAATTTATTTATTTTTCTTTTATGTGTATGAGTGTATTGCTTGGGTGTATGTAAGTACACCTGTGTCATACAAAGCCCGCAGGAGCCAGAAGAGGGCGTCAGTACCCTGGAACTGCATTTACAGATGGTTGTTAGCCACCATGTGGGTTCTGGGAATCAAACCTAGGTCCTCTGGAAGATCAGTCAGCCACTCAACCATCTCTCTAGCCCCTTAAATTGCTTCTTGATGGATATTTTGACTTAGTCCATGAAGAAAACATAACTAAGGCGGCATAGAAGGATAGCTGGATATCCAGAGCCTGTTGTGTGCCATGAAGTAGCCAAAGAATGAAGAAGCTGAGTGCAGACATAAGCCTCCAATCCATCATGGAGCTACCCAAGGGCTGCCTGATTCTGAATCTCTTGTGCTTCAAAGAAAAATAAACTTCTACTTTAAATTCTTGTTTGGAGTTCTACTGGAAGTAATAGAACCCAGTTGTATAGGAGGTATTTAAAAAGTCAAAAAAATATAGTCAGAGGGTAAGAGTCAAGAATATTGTCCTTTAACTTGTTTGTAGAATCTGTCTCTGTCATTCAGTGGTAAAGTTTAAGCAAGATAGTTTCAGGAAATATTAAACACAGGATCACTATAAACAGCACCTAAGTAGCAGAGTGATTACATACAAAAGCTTATATAAAATGCTCAAAGTGTTCTTTGGTGAAAGTTTGTTCCTTGTTTGTTTCTGTGTGGTGTTTGGGTCTTTGTATGCTAATGTGTGTGAATGTATGTATGCCTGTGAAGTCAACTGACATCTGATGCCTTCCTCACTTGCTTTTCAACTTATATTTTGAGGCAGGGTCTCTCATTGAATGTGAATCTCACTCCATATGGCTAAATTGACTGACCAGTGAGTTCTAAGCATCCCCTTCTCTTGTGAACCCAATGCTGAGGTTACACAGCATGTTCCCTCATGCAGGATTTTTTATTATTTATTATTTTTATTTCATTTGTATGAGTGTATTGCTTGCATGTATGTACCCATGTCATGCAATACCTGAGGAAATCAGAAGAGGGTGTCAGATTTCCTTGAACTGGAGTTACAAACCATGTGGGTGCTGGGAATCGAATTTGGATCTTCTGCAAGAGCAGAAGATGGCTCTTAACTGCTGAGCCATCTCTCCAGCCCCTGATGCATGGTTTTTATATAAGGGCTGAGGATCCAAACTTTGATCCCCATGTTTATGTGGCAAGCACTTCACTAGCTGAGCTGTCCCCTGTGTTTTGCTCTGGAGTGTGATGTGATATAAAACAAAAGGCCAAATGCCCAAAAAGGCAACTCCACATTCTTGTGGACATAGGATGTACGAGCAGATGATGAATGTGTTCCCAGAGGATTGGGACAAGTTGGAAAGGCTTCTTGGATAGCACACTTATCAAACTTCCTCGGCCCTTTCCAGGACAACCCCAGATTGCCAAAGTGAAGAGCCCAGCGATGTGACCCTGTGCCCTGCTGGCTTCCAGCCATCTGGGCCAGGGCACAGAACACAGCAGCAATATCCCATCCTGTTTAATGGGCTTGTAGACTCTGTCAACAGTCTATCAACATCATTGATCTCTAAGTTCCAGGAAATGCTAGTGTTGGGAAGAAGAGGTACTTGGCTCCACCTTCGCATAAAAGGCTCTGATTAACTCAAGAGGATGTTTGGTTTTTCAGTAAGTCCAGGCTGATAACAGGTGACAGGATGATGGAAGAGCTGGGGTGGGGCATTATGACCCTAGAAATGCTTTCAGAGAAACCAGGCCATTTCGCCACTCCCCAAACACTGGATGAGGAGCTAGCAGCCTCTGAGGTAAGTGCCATATGAAAGACTCCTAAAAGGTAAGAAAGCTCGAGTGCTTTTTAAAAGGGGGTGGATCTGTACATGGCTGAACTGCAAGATGAATGCATTTCTACTTCCATGTGGGGAAGGGTCTGAGGACACTGACACAGCTCCAGGTCAGCAATTCGGATGGAAGACATCGGAGCAGAGGTAGTATGAAAGGAAAACAGCAGGCAGGAGAGGAGAGGCATGGGGTTGGGGCTGAGAGGAAATCCACAGAGGAGAGTCACATTCATCTACTTCATGTCCTTGTGACTGTGAATACTGGAGAACTTCTCTTGGCCACATTTTACCACCTGTAAAGAAAGCTATGGTGAGAATCAAGGGCTGGGGAGATGGCTCAGTTGGTGAAGTCTTTGCCATTTAACTTGAGAGTCTGGTTCAGATCCCTGCCATTAATTTAAAAACTAGGCATGGCAGTGCATTTGTGTAATCCCAGTGCTGAGAGGCAGAGATAGGAGAATCCCCAGGGCTCCACAGTGAGCCCTTGTGGCAGAATCAGTGAGACCAGGTTCAGAGAGAGGCTGACTCAACACATAAGGTGGAGAACAATCAAGGAAGACACCAGATATCTACTTCTGGAATTCACATACGTGCATGTGCATATGCACACAGACACGTACACACAAATGCACATATATAGAGAAAAGAATATTAAGTGAAACACTATCAATAAAGGGGCTTAGGAAATTCTGGACCCTGTCATTTTAGAACATTTGTTTGTGGCCTGATGGGGCTAGAGAGAAAGAGTAAGAAAAGGCCATCAGCTCTTTCTTTTTGGATCTGCAGAGTACCTTTCTGATTCCTGGTGAAATCTCTATTTCTTGTACATTCTTAAGGTTCAATACAAACTGGGCATGATGTCACATGCCTGAAATTCTAGCACCTGGGAGGCTTCGGTGGGTGGATGATGAGTTTAAAACCAGCCTGGACTATGGTAAGAACAAAAATCCAAATAGATAAAGAACAAAACATCAGAACTACTTAATCCAGATTGTCATGCCTCTGTTTTACATTCACCTTGCAATCATATTCATTGTAAGTGCAAATAAAGAAATTCTGTTTGGGATATTTTACTTAAAGTCCTCATTTACTTTCCTGAATCTCCTACATGATGACCAGGATGGAAATATGCCTGATTCTGTGTCTGAATGGGAAGCGATGCTAGACTCGGAATCAGAAATGGAGGACAGTCTGCATTCAACCAGGTTCAAACTGCAATACCATTTAATAACCAGGTCCTGGGAACAACCCAGATGACCAACAGAAAGACAAAGCTGAGGAGGAAAGCTTGTTCTGTGACGTGGACTGTACTCTGGGGCCAGAGACAACAGGGTAGCTTCTAAAAGAACTCCTTCAGCACATGGTCAGGCCCCAGGCTCCAAGGAGAAGCCATAGAGGTACTATTCAGCATCACCCACATACTGGGTGAGCCACAGACTCCCCTTGCCTTTTCCCTGCTCTCTACTGAACAGGAAGTAGACAGGCTGAGGATCTAGATCAGTTGGTAGTTTGCCTGCCTAGGGTGAAAGAAGTCCTGAGCTTGATCCCCAGAACCTCATAAACAAGGTGTGGTAGTGCATGCCTGTCATTCCAGCACCTGAGAGGTAGAGGCAAGAGGATCAGGAGTTGTCCTCAGCTACATAGCTAATTTCAGGCTAGCCTACATGAAAACTTGCCTCAAAACAAATAAACAGAAGGTGGCACATATCAGTGATTTTCTGTGTACCTGGGGGTAGGAATCTACCTGTTCCAAAGGTAAAAATAAGGCCATCTGTTACCTCCCCCATCAAAAGAATAAAGCCCAGAGACTGGTCCAGCTCACACAGACAGGGGAACTTGCAGATATGAGGAAGTTATAGACCCTGAGACGGGGCTGGATTCCCAAAGAGGCCACAGTGGCCTAAGCACAGAGATCCTTAAAGGAAGGTATGCAGAAAACTTTGAAGCATAGAATAGAGGGATGGGACCCTGAGCTAGGGACTGTGCTCGGCCGCTGAAAGCTCACAAAAGGTAGAATGTATCCTCCCCCAAGGCTTAGAGGAAGCTTAATCTCAGCTTCACAGCACTGAACCTGGGCCTCTAACCTCCAGATCCATGAGGCACTGCATCTGTGTTGTTTCAAACAGTGCACGCTGTGGTTGTCATAGCAACAACAGCAAAGGAATACACCTATGTCTTATCATTTAAATCCCTACCTACCATTATTACCCCATTTTTCTAGATGAGGAAACTGAGGTATAATGAGGTCAAGTCATCTGACTGATATCTTCTTACACCTAAAAATTGCTAGTGTTGAGGTCTGGACCCTGAGAATCTATGGAGTCCAAGGCCGTGACCACTGCCCAAGGGAGGAACAGGTGACATTGTAGACAGATCTGCAAAACTGATCTTCTCCTTAGCAGAATGAGCGTGATATGATCAGAAGTAACACATTAATGATTATTCCATGCGATTCTCAGTGCTCCTTCAAGTGGGGTCAGGAGGAGGTTCTACTTTTGCAATGCACCAACAGTCCTCCCTGGATGAAAACTGGGCGTGTCAACCCTCCACATGTATCATTCCCAAATACTATGGGGTTGTGACATTATCATTTCAGGGACACAAAATAATGAATCTAATGATCAGTAAAGTTTTTTTTTTCTATAAAGTTGCCCACTGGAACTGGGGAGATGGCTCAATCAATAAAATCCTAGACACACAAGTACAAGTCCCTAGAACCCACATTAAAATAATTTTAAATGGAGATACTAGTGACCCCTTGCAATCCTAGTGTTAGGAGGTGGGAACAGAATACTTCCTGGGGCTCAGTGGCCAGCAAAGCCAGTCTACGTAGAAAGCTCCAAGTCAGTGAGAGATTCTGTCTCAAAAACAATAAAACAAGGTATAGGGCACAGGAATAACAGCTGAGACTGACCTCTGACCTATATACACATGTGCAAATACCTGTGGATCTGCACACTCCTTCACACGAACATACACACACACACACACACAATCCATAAACAAACCAGTGAATTGAATCCAAAGCAAGTCTCTGAAACATTTCTGCTTCTGTTCCTGTTCAAATTTCAGACAGGGTCCCCTATCACGAATAATCAGAAGTTGCTTCCCCCAGTACAAGCTCTCGTTGGAATCACTTGGGAGCTAATTATGGCAGATACCTGATCCAATACTAATAACTGACTCTTTTACAAAAACTCTACATCTCTGATGTGTAATATTTGCCAGTTACTGTGGTGTAAATACTTTGACCGTGTTAATTTTAGGTGACCAAGCACACAAATTCCATTTTAGAAAAATCCTAAAAACCTACTGATCATCTGCCAGCAGATGATAAAAGTTGGCTCAGCTGGTTGCTTTCTGGTACCCCCCAGATCTAACTTAAAATCCCACCAAGAAAGCCCCCAAATTTACCTTTTGAATAGGAGCCTACATGACCCCTATGCACATATTTAAATGTAGGTGAACTCACATTCCCCCACATCTAGGGATACCAGCTAAAACAGAGGAGTTATTGTTAAGTGTAAGCCCTAGATAGACAATTACTAAATTTTTCATATTCACACATTCATTATTTATATTAAAATGCCTATCTGAAACTCAAGTTTCCCTGGGCATACTGCATCACAGATGGGCACCACGCCTGTGGCCCCTCTAACGTGAAGAGCTTTCAGATGCCAGTGTGCCCAGTCTGAGAAATGGAGCTACCTTGCTCCCATTTTTATACTTTATTTATGTTAGTTTTCTCTTCTGTGAATTATTTTGCCCATTTTGCCTCATACGTCACTGCCTTTCCCTAATTGATTGATGCTGATGTTCCATTTCGTTACTGGAAATATCTATTAGCTTTGTTTATGATTTTTATTTAAAGGAATTTGAAACTTACAGCTGGCTGTGAGAGTGCACATTTTATCATCTGAACACTCAGAAAGCAGAAGCAGAAGTATTGTTGGACGTTTGAGTCCAGCCTGGGCTATCTAGCAAGTTGCAGATCAGCCAGGGGCTACACAGCTAGATCCTGTCTCAAACAAACAAAAACTGAATTCAAAACTCTTCATACAGTCAAATAACCAGTCTTTCTTTTTATAATAATCACAGTGCCTATCTCAAAGAGTTAAAGCTTGGAATGAGAGAGAGAGGTGACATGAATTTCTTTCAGCAGTGTTTACAGTTGGTTATGTGCTCATACCTTTAGCTGTTATTATTATTCCCAGAAGGCCATGAGTTATTTCTGCCTTGGTTTCCCCCAAAAGAATACAAAAGAGAGTAGGTTCTTGTTCTAAGCCACTTTCTTGGCTGGCTTTTTACCTGAGCATTTGCTAGTTCTTCAAGTACCTAGAGGCTGGATGGCATCAATTTTTCAGAAATGGAAAGACCCTTGCCTATATCGCCCAGTCATTCCATCTACCCTGCCACCCCAGGAATGGCATCTCCCTCCATCACTCTTGGAAAATCTTGGCTGAGAAGTGACAGGTCTGCAGGCAGCAGCTAAAGGTAGCATTTAAAACCTCGACTTGGCAGTTTGGTTGAAGTATGGGTTGCAGAGATTAAATGCTGGCTCCTGGTATGCCGTCAGTGGCTTGCTGAGAGGCAAGGGGTGATTACTGGCTGCTTCTCTAACGTATGAGTCCTCATTAGGCCTCTCTGAGCTCAAAGACCCTTCTGAGAACCACATCACAACGCCCTTTCTGGCCTGGCCCTTCAGAAGGTCATAAACCACTTTAATTAAGAGCTGCTTTAATAATGGAGGACACAGGATGCCACACAAGGGCACCATGAGCATCCCTGGAACTAGGATGAAAAATCTCCCTGTTAGGTCCTTCCCAGAGATGATTTTCTGCTGGGTTTAGAGCGGTGCTCTGACCATGGTGCTGAAAGTAGAGACTTAACTACCACCTACCTGAACCATAAAGTCTTGTCTGCATCCACCTGGCTGAGCTACACCGGAGGATGCTCCATCCATGCCCTTATTACATCTCTCCTTCAATGATACAGTCTGTCAAAATCCCAGGAAGCCATTCCCTCACTAACCCATGGATGCTCAGGACAGGTGGACAGCATCTATTAAACTAAAATGTGTAATTACAGAGGAAGTATTTATCCCTGATATTTGAGCTGGATCACTGTCTATTGTGGGACCTTCCTCTGCACTGTGGAATGTGGAACAGCACCCCCGGCTTCCACCCAGTAGAGGCCAGTAGCACTAGTCACCCAGTGATTATAAGAAAGTGTATCTCCAGAAATTTCCAATAATCCGCTAGGAAGACAGAGGCCAGATGTGACTGGCAAATAGATAAAATGTGTCAAGTTAAACTTGAATCCCAAGGAAAACCATACAAAATCCTTAATACAAGTATTTTGTGCAATAGTTGGAACAGCCTAACTTTAAAAAAATGTCAGGGCTGGCGAGATGGATAAAGCACTTGCCTCAGCAGCATGAGGACCAGAGTTGTGATCCCCAGAATACACAGTAGCTGCATGTAATCTCAGTGCTTTGGAGACTGAAACAAGGGATCCTTGAAGCAAGGTGGCTAGCTAGATGAGCCAACCAACAAGCTCTGGGTTCAGTGAGGGACCCTGGATTAGTAAATAAAGTGGAAAGTGATAAAGACACCTAACATCAACTTCTGGCCCCCACAAGCACACCACAAGTGTGCATCTACACACACAAGCATGCACACACATAAACACACTCACATGTACTCCCCTCAAAAAAAAAGGTAAAAGAAAAAAATTGGTTGACTATCTGGTGGCTCCACCTGAGGGTGAAATTCCCCACACCCAGCTAAGAAGGAGCCCCAAGACCCTGATCTTAAAATAATATTGGGGTCACATCATAGGCATTTAAACCATTCATATGCCCTGACCAACGAAAGTAGACACTACAGGATGGAGCTGTATCACTGGTAATTCCATTTTTAGCCCCCCTAAGAGATCTAATTTGTAACCAGGTGGAAAAGTATCATTGAAGTATCTCCAGAAACTCCCTGATGGGGACATCAGGATCTGAAATGTTCATTTAAAAAAAAAAAAACAAAAAAAAACAAAGCAAGACTCTCATTGCCAATACAGACCTTCTGATTCCTCGTATCCAGAGGCTGAGACCTGAGAGGCTTGGGTGTTTCCTGAGTTTGGGTGATTCAAATCATCACACAAAAACTGGAGGTCTTTCCCTAGGTCTTTCCTTGTGAACACAGAACATCACATGTTACAGTTCAAAAAGCCCCCCCCCCACCCCGTAGGCTGCTGTGTTTGAACACTTGCTTGCAGCTGCTAGCATTGTTTTAGAAGATTATAGATACTTTAGGAGGTGAAGCCTCACTGGAAGAACTGAGTCATTGGGGGATGAGCCAATGAAAGCATTGTATACTCTTCTGGTTCACACCCCAGCTGCATTCTGTGATCTAATCAAACCCACTGTCAGGGACCAAGCCAGTCAAGCCTCCCTGGTTTCTCCGCCATGATGGCCTGAAACCACAGGAAACCACCTTACATTGCTTCTATCAGGTATTCTGTCAGCATGAAGAGAAAGTTACTCAGAAACCAAAACCTCCTTTCGTAACACACACAAAGACACATATGTACATATACACACAAGATCACAGAAAAAGAGACACACATAAACACAAAGACATATACACAGACACAAACATAAACACACATACACAGTGGCACATGCACAGACACACACAAATACAAACAGATATACACCGAAACATACATGCATACAAACACAGAGAAACACAAATGCACATACACACAGAGATACATGCATAGACAGCAACACACATAGGCATGCATATGTACATATACACTACACACGTGTTCTCACAAATACATAGATACATATATACATCTACATGGGGACACATGCATACATACATATACATACATAAAAACACATATATACATAATTAAACATACAAACAGGCACAGAGAAACACATACACAAAAATACACAAATACACAGAGATACACACAGATAAATGCACATTCATTCACATGCACAAACACATACACATAAACACAAACATATGCAAAAACCACAGAGAGACACAGACACATACACATACACACATTGAATCCCATTTACAGAGGTTTTATTTGGTAGGTCTGAGAACCATCTAAGAATGTTCCACCTGTTAAATTAGTAATTTTTAGCTAAGGCTCATGGTCCAGGAACCCCATTATGAGGATGGCTGACATATAACACTACCAGCCTCATTGTCCTAAAATATCAGTGTCTTAAAATAAAAAAACATCAACACAACAGCAGGTGGTCCTTCCAGGTCACAGGAGAATGAGGAGGTATGATGCTCGGTTTCAGTATAATCCTTTAAAAATGTCTATAAGGACAGTTCCAGGACAAGGTGGGGGGGACCTGGGGTCAGTTGTATATGAGAACACCACCACATCAGTGTTTCATTCAACACCTGCTATATGGGAGAACTTCTAGCTCTTCAAGGTGCAAACTCAGGAATTTGGGGATGCTGTGCCATCCACAAAGTCTACAATCATGTTCAAAGGACACATTTTTAAAAACAAGTATGTATGACCCATACACTGTAAAAGAGGAACTGACAAAAAAAACAAAATAACGAGCAATAGCCTAAACACCTGTGCCATGTGATGCTCCTTGAAGCATGCTGAAAAGGGAACAAGAGCATCACCTCTGCCCTGGTGATGGGCTGTGCTCATGGGTGTGAGTGTCCTGGAGCTTCTGTAGCAAGTAGCATCAGGTGGGGATTTCAAACACACAGTTCTGGAGGCCAGAGGTCTTCATTCAAGGAAGTCATAGCATTAGACCTCCAAGAAAGAGATATCCAGCCCTGTCTCCTGCCTTCTGGAGTTTGGAGCTCCTTAACTCTCTGCCTCTGCCCCTCATCAGAAGCCCAACCATGAAAATGGAGGAACATGTGTTCTCAGCTTCACGGTCAAAAAGGGAATCCAATCATGACTCCAGTGATGCATTTGCAAATTAAAAATGCATCCCTTAATGAGCAGAGCCATTCAAACTAATAATTACATAAACTCTCATTACGGGTTGGTGCGATAATTACCACAGGTACTTTCAGCAAATGCAAAAGGCAGTGTAGGCTTTCCATTTCCTGCATAAAGAATGTCACAGGCAGGTGCATCCTCGCATGGCCAGGTGGAGACACCCCTTCGGGGAGGCTTCAAGACAGAGCAAAGGGGGCAGAGAAATTCCTCAGCCCATTCTCTCCCGAGAAATCTAATGTGGAAAAGAGACAGCCCGAGCCGCAAGGAAACCTCTGAAATCACAGCATGCTGGTTGGAGGGGCTTCTACCTGCCAGTCATCTTCTTCCAGAACCTCTGCATGACTTTCCTTCATTTAAATGTTTATTTATTTATTTATTTATTTATTATTTATTTATTTATTTATTTATTTGGGAAGGGGAGATTGCATGTGAATGCCAGATGATGACAACTTGAGAGAGTTGGTTCTCTCTCCTTCCACCATGTGAGTCCTTGGGATCAAATTCAGACCGTCACGCTTGGTGGCAGACACCTTTACCCACTGAGCCATCTTGTCAGTCCTAACTTTCTTTCTTAAAGAGAACACACCTTATCCATATACACTGTTCTGTAAGCAAAAGTGAGTTTTTCCATACCAAAAGAGTCTCCCATTCTCTAGAAACAACAAGTGTGTGTCATACCACACAGTTCAATCCTGACACTATCTAATCAGAGGCAGAGTTACATCCCACATGTGAGGGGCCCAGTCCATAGCAACACACTACTTTGAGAGGTTACCAAATGCCTGTTTATATCCTTCTGACTTATGTCCGTGGCAAGTCCAGGGTTCCCTCAAACCTCTACTTGGGTGGAATAATTTTCTAGAATATGCCAAGGATGCAGGAACTGATTTGATACTATTGGTTTAATATGAAGGCTTTCATTCAGGAAGAAGCAGGCAGAAAATACGCACAGGGTTGGGCACAGGGAAGGATAGGCTGCTTCCTTCTGTAGGCATGGAACCCTCTGTTCCCTAGCATAGAAGCTCTCTACCTGTGACGGAGGAGGCTAGGCAAACTCCCTACCCTAGGTGTGACTGATGAACTCACTGGCCATTGGGGATTAGCTCACTGTTCCTGTGTTCCTCCCTCCCTGGAGGTCAGAATGAAGCGGTGAGCCCTATTCCTTTACTTCAAGTTGGCTGCTGTGGTGATCTCTCTATTCTCCAGGAGCATAGCTGGGAGGGGATTGGAAGATGACTCTGACTCTGCTGCGTAATCACAGGGATACATCTTACCCCTGACATACAGGAATCCTGTTCAAGAATAATAATGAAGACTGTGATATGCATGGTGGCCTGTGACACCATGCATCTCTTCTCCATGGCAGAGTCAGATGCACCAGAGAAGAAAGACTGATAGAAAGACAAGTGCCCCCATTCTAGTGAGAGAGGGCACCTGAGTTGCGAATATCAGAGTTGCAGTGGGCATCCACCTGCACCAGTGAGGCCCAGGAAGGGGAAGGGAGCCACAGGAAGCACAGGCTCCCAAGCCCAGGGAGCACTATGCTGTCCTGAGAAAGCGAGCAGATGCTCAAGTCAGTACTCCTGGATTCTGGTCGTGATTAATCACGTTTATGAACCTAGAAGTTACTGAGCTCCCCATCTATAATGACAGCATGACAACTACTAGGCTCCTGACAGATGCCTAAAATGGCAGTGCAGCTTCCAATATTCTAAAATGGTGAGTCTAGACTTAGCCTAGGCAAGTCCCTCTGCTTAATCCTAAACTAGAATGCCCCAACCTACATCATGGAAAATTACCCAACCCCCTAATTGCCTATAAAGGTAGCCTGACTTCCGCTGCTGGCCTCTGCATCTCTGATCCCAGTAGGCAGCCCAGCATTTGATGCCCCCAATAAACGGCTGCCCCCCACAGGGAGTTGTCTTGGTTGGTGGTCCTAACCTCCCCGCCCATTTCATTCAATCAGACTCCTTCACAGGCAGTATGGATCAGTGCAAACAGGTAAAGAACAAGCCTAGATCTCACTCTGTATCACTGTGCTCAGCTCCGGAGTGGCGCACCGAAGCAGAGCATCTTCCACAGCTGCTACTCCAACCACAGTCAAAATCCATTCATCAAAAGTGCAACAACAACTGGGACTGGAGAGGTAGTTCAGTGGTTAAGAGCACTGACTGCTCTTGCAGATGACCTGGGTTCAATTCCTAACACCCACGTGGCAACTAACAACCATCTGTAACTCCAGTTCCAGATACCCTCTTCTGACCTCTGTTGGCATTGCATGACATGGTTGCACTTACACGTGTGCAAGCAATACATTTGTATACAAAAATATAAAATACATTTTTTTAAATACAACACCTGTCCTCAACCCAGTCACTGTCATCCCGATCTGTCCCATATCCCCAGTGAGGACCCTAAAATACATAAGACCACCAAGGCTTTCCATCTCAGTCATGTACTTGATGGGACATGGGACAGCTTAGGAAAAATTCTAACCTGTGGTTGATTCTGTCACTGGAACCATCTGAGCCAAGTTAAAGTAAATCAGGGAGCACAGGGCACCTGGTTCAGTGCTTACACCCACTGAACATGAGTGCAAATGCATCCTAGGACTCTCTCTCAAGGACTCCATGGAGGTAACTTAGAAACAGCATGAGCCTGTCTTATCACATCTATGCAACTTCATTCACCCGTGTCAGAGCCAGGACATGACTCCCAAAGCACCCAAGAGAAAGATGGGATGAGTCCAGACACAGCTCATTCCAGCCTTGCTTTCTCCTCTGAGACATGCAGTGAAAGGACTTGACCTTGCTCTGATCAGAACTGCTCCTTGCTGGCTGTTTGCACCCAGCTCCCACCCGGCTTGGGGCTGGTTCTCTGGGTGGGAGGATAAACCAACAATCTAGTAAGTTCCCTAACCGTAACCTGTGTTCACACAGCGGCTGCCTCCATGCTTTCTGCAAGGTCTCGAGGCCCACAGCTGAGCCCCCAGATGAAGCACGAACAGGGTACTTGACACTTTTCTGTGACTGTGACTAAATGCCTGACCAAAGCAACTTAAAACAGGAGAGGGTTTCTTCTGGCTCAGGGTTAGGGAGTGTACAGTCCATCATAGTGGGGCAGTGTGACTACAGAAGATGAGCAGCTGCTTGTTATGAGGTGACAACTAAGAAACAGAGATCTCAGACAGGAAGTGGAGCTTGACTATACCTCTCAATTCCCTCCCCCAAAGTGACACTTCCTCCAACTAGGCTCAGCCTCCTTAAAGGTTCTACGGTCCCCCAAAATAATGACTCCAGTTGGGCAGCCATGTGTTCATTCACATGAGCCTGGGGGAGAACATTCCACACTCAGGCCCTAAGGACTGCTAACAGACAAGGCCAGGACATATTCCAAGGAAAAACAATAACTACAGAGAACACGGGGGACAGCAATCAGCCCTGAGCTCCTAAACCCCAGTTTCCAGGTTCTTAACTGATCCAGACACTTGAAGCCAGTAGACCGGAGGACAGAACCCTGAAGGACTGCCAAGCTCTGACTGTAGTGTCAAACATGATTTAGAAAAGTCATGGAGTTTCCAGGTTGTGTGAGTAGGAAGCAGGAAATTCATATCGGTTGTACCTTCTTCGGAGGAGCTCATCCAGGTCTGAGCTGAAGAGATCTTTCATTTTCTTAGGAAAATTCCTCCTCTTGTCCAAACATTTTGAGACTCAGAGTGCAGCTCTGGGGCCCTGGGAAGAGTTTTCAGTCTCCCTGGGCTTCGGTGGCAAACACTATGGGGGAGAAACAGCAGAGTGTATTCCTGCCTGGTGCCATGAGGATGACTCAGGACGATTCACCTGTAGTTCCTCCATTTGGATCAACTATTCAGCAGTTTCTATTGAGCACTGCACATGCACCAGGTGGTTCACTAGAAGCAGCTGGACATAAAGTCAGTGCCCGTCTGTTCTCCCGGGTCCCTTAGCTAACACTACAGCCCTCACTCACACCAGGTTCCTTTTCAAAGCTATAATACTGCACTGACCTCCATACCACCAGGAAAGTCTTCTTCAAATGTCTTCTGTTTGTTTAAGCTACTTTTGAGGTCAGTGACATGGCAGACAATATGTTGAAGTGTCTGTGTATATACCATTTCATTTGATCTTCCTAACAGTACATGAAGAGGCAAAGATATCGTTTCTCCTATCACACAAATGAGGAAACATATTGGGGATGTGAGTTGATTAAGCCCCAGGACTAAGAGTCAAAACCAAGCAATATGGCTGCAAAATCAGGACTCCTCCATACCCACTTTTGTCAGAGGTGGAGAGGTGCCAGTTGCATAGCAGCAACTAGGAATCAGGGAGCACAGACAGAAAGTGGCCAGGCTGTAATCCTCAAGCCCCACCTCCTAGTGGCCCACTTCCTCCAGCAATGCCCAGTGTGTTCCACAGCTACCCAAAGCAGCACCAAAAACTGGAAATCAAGGGTTCAAACACATGAGACTGCAGGGAATATTTTACATTTAATCCATAACAATCAACATCAGATGGGGTGGGCCATGTGATAAAACATCCTGATAAAAAGCAACTTGGTGGGAGGGGCATCATGCTGAAGAGATGACTCAGCAGTTAAGTGTTGCCGTTCCTCTACCCTGGGCCAGCCCAAGGGGACGCAGGGTCTCCTCCGAGTAGCGGGTGAAGGCACGGAGTCAGAACGCAGACACCGGGAGCTGGGTGGAAGCAGGCAGAGGGTGAGCTGCTGCAAACTCGTTCATTCAAGGAATTGCAAGGAGTTTTATGGGTTTGGTTAGCCAATCACCCAATGGGGTGGTTCCCAACTGCGGCCAATAGTAATCTGTCTCCGGGTAGATCATCTTGGTGCAGGTTCTCTCCAGAGGCAGGGCGGAAGCTAGTGTCATGCCTGGCTGGCGGGGAACAGAACCATGTCCTCAGAAGCCATTTCTTTGTTCCTCATGGCAGGCAGCCTGGCTAAGGCCCATCCTGCATTACACCGTACAGTTAAGAGCACTCACTGCTCTTGCAGAGGAAGGTGGTTCAATTCCCAACACCCACATGGCAACTAACAACTGTCTGTAACTCCAGTCCCACTTCTGAACTCCGTGGGCATTGCACCACCCAGGTGCAGTTACCTACATGCAAGAAATACACTCATACAAATAAAATTTTTTAAAAAATTATAAATAGCAACTGAGAGAGAAAGGAGTTTCTTTTAGCCCAGCCCACATTTCCAGGTTTCAGCTCATCATTGTGGGGAAATCAGGCAAGAATTTGAAGAATCACATCACAGACAAGAACTGAGAGGAATGAATGCACTCTTACTTAGTACTCAACTAGCTTTCTCTACTCTTACATAATTCAGGGCCCCAAACAGAATATGGCCCACTTAAAGGCTTGGTCTTCCCACAGTCAAGAACCCCTCCCCACATACATGCCTACAGGCCCTTCTGACGCAGGAGATCTCTCATTGAGACTCTCCCCAAGTCAACCCTTTACCCATGAAGCCCGACTGAGTCCTCAGAAACCTTCAGTCAGCCAAGATGTGACACAGATCAATCACAATGCAAAGCCCTTTAAGTGTCTGCCCACCCCATGACCATCCAGAGAGAGCCCCTCTCTCCTTCCCTTGGCTTGAGTGGTTTCATTTTCCTTCCAGTTCCTGGCCTAGAAATATGTCAGCCAGCAATGTTGATCCACCACACTGCTCTCACCATGGGGTGGGCCCTTTAATTGCTTCCTGAAAGGAGCCCTTTTGGTGTTCTTCTGAAAGCCCTGATTAGAATTTGTAAAGAATTATAATTTCCCCCAAGCAGCTCTCATTAAAAGTCTGCAGACCTTGCTGTTAGCATCTTAACATCCCCACTGGTCTGGCCTCAGGGACCCCTTTGTCCATGGCATCCTGGGTGGATGACCTTGGAAAGGGGCCTCCACATCTTAGTGCCTACATTTTGCCTCTTGCCTTGTGAGACCAAGATGAGAAGGTGGGTATGCAACTATCAGAGAAATTTCTGGAAAACGCTATGCCACCCTGTGGAACAGCAGTACAAAGAGAAGATTTATGATAGGCAGAACCTGCAATTCACAAAGAAAGTCTCATAACCACCAGGTTCTTAATGGCTCTTCCAGTGCCCCCATTATTCCAATATGTTTTCTTTGCTTGTTTTCTTTTTTAATTTTTGTTTGTTTATTTCTTATAGCCCAGACTCACCTAGAGCTCACTATGTAACCCAGGCTGACCTCCAAGTCCTAGTAATCCTTCTGCCTCAGTCTCCTGAGACCTGGGATTACAGGTAGTCATCATTACTGTGGACTCCAGAACTTCTTAATGCTTCCTTCTCTTCCCCATGATCTTCCACTCACTACAATGTAGGCAATGAGATAGCTGGGAGGTCAGAAGAGGGCATCATCACTTCCTGTAAGGAAACGAGCGACTGCCCCATTTGAGAGATAAGAAAACTGAAGCTGGAGCACTTAAGTAATGTCCTCAGGGTCACCAAAGTCTCACAGATTTTATTTCAGGTCTTCTAGACTGAAGCCCACTGTCTTTGAAACCACATGAGCAACTTGAAGCTGTGTGTCAGTGTACCCAAGACTTCCACCTCTGTGCCTGAGGTATGGTGGTGACTCTGTGAACATGTCTAGTAAGTGTTTCAATTCTCTGAGGCTTTCTTTGTGAGTGGGATGGTTTTAAAATATGTCCACAAATCCTTTGACACTCTTCCTTTCAAAAGTTGAAGTCTGGGCTGCTCCTTCTCCTCCTCTCTTATATGTACTGGACTTGAGACTCCAGAGTGTGGAAGAACTGGCTGTGATTTCTGAGACTGAACCATGTGGTTTCTTTCCTGTCCTTTCGTGATCCATGAGTGACTCGGAGGGAAGTGACAGTCATGTTATGCAAATACTTAAATGTTTCCCCAGAAACATCTACATAGTGAGAAATGGGCCTCTTGCTAACAGTCACATATGAGCCAACTTGGAAGTAAATCTTCCAGTCCCTTTCACAGTCCTAGTTTCAGATAGTCCTGAGCCAGAGCCACCCAGTCCAAACTCACCAATTCCTGGCTCTCAGAAACTGTGAGATAGTAAGCATCTGTAATTGTTAAAATTTTATTATTACTGTGTGTGTAATGGACATGTATGTGTGGGGGGAGGGCATGCATACCATGGCATACATGTGGAGGTCAGAGGGCAGCTTTATAGAGTTAGTTCTCTTCCTCCACCTTCCTGGGGTCAAACTCAGGTCATGAAGGTTGTACAGCAAGCTGTTTACCCTCTGAGCCATCTTGTTGGCCCTGTTATTTTTTACTAACTACCCATACTAACTAACAAGATTATCTTTTGTTACATAGTAACTATCCCAAAATGTAGTAATTTTGAACAATACTCATTGATTTTGTTGACATGCTAATGATTTGGTACTTTCGCGTACTTTCGCATAGGATTGGTAGAGTAGTCCTTCTATCCCCAGCTGGGTTTTTCTCATTTGGTGGTGAACTGTAAGTAAGCAGGGTCACTTTGAGTCTGGGATTCACGGACTGTGATTGGTTGATGGGAAGAAGATAACCTAGCTGTTTATCTGGGCTCTAAAGGATAAACAAGAAATCTGGAAAGTCCCTCAGCCTCGCTGTGAGTCACATTTGTTGTATCCTATTCGTAAAAGAAAGTGACAGGGCCGCCAGAATTCAGGGAGCTGAGAAACTCTTTATGGGATAAGTTGGACAGTTATGTTGCCAAGATCATGGGTATAGAAAGGTGTGGAGAAGCAGGAGCATCTGCAGTCTACCATAAAGGGTGAGTCTATCTTTAACATTATGGTAGCAGGGATCTTCACTGTCAGTACTCATTGAAGCCAGCAGCAGTCTAGTGGTCTTATTCAAAGTTGCTGATTGAAATAAGCTGGAGTTGAAATGTCACATGCTCAAGTCAGAGAAGGGGTGAGAAATTCTAGACAACAGGCCCCAGCTCTGAGCATGGATGGTTACAGACCTAGACGTTAATGGCATCCCTGGAAAATACTCACATCAGCAGAATATTCCAGGAGGAATGTTTTGCTTCAGGCTTTTGTGGGTAAAGTACAGAAGCAAATAGAAAAAAAAAAACGATTGCAAAGGGTGTAGAGGTATTTTAGCTTTGGGCGAGCAGGCTTGCAAAAAGCAAATACTCATGTGGAATTATCTTGATTGACTGAAGACAGACAGCAAGAAATGGAATGTGATTCATATTAATAGCTGCTAGAATAACTCCTGTCTGACTCTTATTTCCCTTTGTAACATATATTTGACATCCATAAGAATTGATATTCAACTGAAAATCATACTTTGCTATATATCATCTATTAATAGGTAAGTTTATATACCTCTATATGCATATTATCTATGTATATTTATATATAACTCTAAGTATGTATAGTAAGTAAGTTCAGGAAAGAAACATAGTTGTTGTTTATTAACTTGATGTGTATATATGTTCTTGTGTGTGTATGTGGGTATGTGCATGCCATGACACATGTGTGGAAATCAGAACATGACAACATCAGGTATCAGTCCTCACCTGCTGTCTTGTTCGAGACAAGATATTTCATTGTCTGCTGCCTGCTTCGCCCACAGGCTTTGAAGGGTTCTCTTGTCTCTGCCTCCCACCTCACCAAAGGAACGCTGAAATCAGAGATATCTGCAACTGCATCAGGATTTACACAGATTCCGGGGATCTGAACTCATACTATTGTATCAAATTTTTTATCCACTAAACCATTTCCCCAGACCAGAAAAAACTAGTACTTAAAAAATATAACAACTTGCCATTTAGGTAATTATATTTATATTAGTGGTACAGATACAAATATATTTATACTCTAAATTAACATCATAGACACGACTGTATTTATATGATAAATATGTAACTATATGTTGCAGTTCTATAAATAGGCATACATTTCCTTGTGGGAAATATCTACTTCTTCCCAAAGCTTTCTCTCTGAACAGAAATGTCTTCCCCTACAGTGTAATGCTGTCCTAGTTAACATAAACTGTCAACTTGACATAGCCTAGAATTACCTGAAGGAAGAGTCTCAGTCGAATAACTGTCTTTATCAGACAGCCTGTGGGTATGTCTGTGAGAGACTGTCTTAACTGCTAATTGATATAGGAGGACCTAGGCTTTGCAGGCAGTGCCATTCCCTGGGTAGGAGATCCTGGGCTGCGTACAGAAGTTAGCTGAGCATGAGCCAGCCAGTGATCCAGGAAACAATGTTCCTCCATGGTTTCTGCTCTAAGTTCCTGCTTTGCTTCCCTCAGTGATGGACTGTGACCAAGAAGCACAAGTAAATAAATCCTTTCCTCCTCGAACTTCTTTTTGGTCAGTGTTTTATCAGAACATCGGAATGAAGTGAGAACCAATGCTTTGTTTGCACCTGTGTTCTAGAGGGAAATGCCATGACATTTTACTTCAAGGCAGGTCATCTTCCAGCACACTAAGGACAGAGATGGAATGCTATCTTCAGTACCTTCTTCTCAGGGTCTACCATGTTTCCTCATGGGGCAATGCAGAGGACCTATGGGTCCTCTGAACTCACACACAATGGGAAAAGTCTGGTAATCTCTGTTTTTTCCCACAGTGACAGTAGTTAAGAAGACCTGAGAATGTGAGCATATTTTACATATAACTATATACATTTACATAGGTGTATTTGTATACTTAGATAAAAGACACAGGTCAGGCAGGAGTAGAATATATCTTAGAGTCATCCTGGCTTTATTTATACATTTTCTAGACTAGACTTTAGTTCTTCCAATACACATGTGGTACAGAGAATCCAGATTCTGTACACAGTTGACACAGGAGGAAACTGTGGCCTTAAAAGTAGAAGCACAAAAGCATAAGATGTTTTCAGAGGCCTTTGTGACAAAGTGGCCTAACTGAGATCTCCAGCTCTAAAGCTCCCCATGAGATTTCTACACCCAACCAGAAGCGAGTTCTGGAGTCAGCCAAGCTTTAGAGACCTTGCATTGGCAGGTGTTGTCCATTCAGTGGAGACTATCGACACAGCTCTTCCTCATCCATCCAATGCCCTGTGCATATAAAGCTCTTCCCCATCCAGCCAGTGCCCTGTGTATATAAAGTATGGTGATAGAGGCAAAGCAGGCAGTGAGTGGAGCATGGTCAGGAGATGTGGGGACCTGGGTATTGAGCAAGGCAAGCAACTCCGGATACCCTAAAGGGATGGCAGGTGTCTGACCTGCTCTGCCTGATGTGATATGAATCTTCCTTTCCCCCACCCCAGACCAGGACCAGGTTTTTGGGTTTCATTTCCTCGTTCCTGAACTTTCACAGCCTTCCCGCCCTTTACCCCCAAACCCCACCTTTAACTTCCCACCTTCTGTAACGGTCAGGAGGCCTCCCTATATAAGCCCCTGCATTGGCTCTAATAACCGAACTACCCACTGACATAGTCTCCTGGGAGGGAACTCCTCCTGCCACACTCTGAGCCACCTGAGGTCCCATTCGATCGTCCTCCATTCTCTGGCATGGCTGGAGCACAACAGCCGTGCTGGAGATAGAGACGGACCCACTAAGGAGGCAAACCACACTAAACATCCCTGTGCCTCGGATGCGTGCCACCCACCCTCAGCCTGGCCTCCTGCTCCTTCTCCTCCTCCTCTCTGTGTTTTTCTCCTTGTGTCAAGCTCCAGAGAAAGAGGTCCCTGCCCTTGATGTGAGGTGATGGACATGGCCACTCTGTTGTTCCCCTGGCTCTCATGTTACTCTTGAGTCTTGCCATCCTGCCTTACTGCCTTTACAGCAAAACCCCTCCCCAAGAGGACTCACAGCACCAGCTGCTGCCAGCATAGACCCTTTTACCCTACTTTGCCATCCTGACATAAAGAAGTGAGCCCGTGGGCCTAAGGAGATGGATCAGTCACTAAAATCTCTGCCCTGCAAGCATGAGGACCTGCATTCAATTACCTGAATCTATGCAAAAAAGCCAGGAGGGGACTTGCCATTGTAATCTTAGTATTCAGAGGTAGAGGGAGGAGGATCTCTGTGGCTTACTGACCACATATCCTAGCCTTATCAGTGAGCTGCAGACAAACAGGGAGGCCTTCTCTCACATAACAAGGTTGACACTAACTGAGGAATAACACCAGAAACAAAGAAGAAAGAAGAAAGAAGAAAGAAAGAAAGAAAGAAAGGAAGGAAGGAAGGAAGGAAGGAAGGAAGGAAGAAAGAAAGGAAGGAAGGAAGGAAGAAAAAAGAAAGAAAGAAAAGAAAAGAAAGAAAGAAAGGAGGAGAGGGAGCGGAGGGGAGGGCAGGGGAGGGGAGGGCAGGGGAGGGGAGGGCAGGGGAGGGGAGGGGAGGGGAGGGGAGAGGAGGGGAGGGGTGAAAAAGCCGGATGTGGTGGTGCTCACTTTTTATCAGAGCACTTGGCAGGCAGATTCCTGTGGATCTCTGTGTGTTCAAGGCCACCCTGATCTACATAGTTGGTTCCAGGCCAGCCAGGGCTACATAATGAGACCCTGTCTTTAAAAGAACAAAAAAGAAGAAAAAGAAAAGACTGTCCTGATCTGTTGAAGAAATGGAGAGAGCCTTAAGCAGACAAACCTGAGGCTTGTGTAGGTCCAGGATATGGGGTCCAGGGCCCCCAGAAAGGTTAGCTTATAACCAGCTTGGCTGGTGCCCCTGTCCAGCAAGCAGGTCATCCAAGCTAAGGGTATGTAATGGACAGACAAGAATCTCTAATGTGGGTTGTGATACTTGAGTCTGAAACCCAGCCTAGTCATTAAGTAGTCTAGGACCTTGCATTTTAGCCAGGTCCTTTCTTTTCTAGATTCTGATTCTTTGACAGCTAGGACTTGACTGATGCTAGAGAGACTCCCACACTTCCAAGTCAGTCGATTCCTAGAGATGCCTCTGGGATGGAGAACGTCAGACCTACCATGCAGAGCCCCTATCTCCAGTCACCTGTTATTGTGCCGTCACTCAAGGCCAGTGTCTGCCTGCCCTAATCACTGAGAGTCAGAAACCAGAGCACTGGAGATAGCTTGTTTACCCCAGTGCCCAAGAGAATCCTAACAAGTAGCAAACACAAACCCCCTTCCCCTGAGTCCTCTGTTTCTTACATGGAAGTTACAATAAAGACTATTGCATCTGATAAAGTATTTGTCATAAAAGCATGAGGATCTCAACTGGATCCCCAGAAACTCTGTAAAAAGGCCAGGTGTGACGTTTATTATCACTTTTCAGTATGGAGGCAGAGACAGGTAGATCCCTGGGGCTTGCTGGCCACCCGGCCTAGCCCTATCAGTGAACCTAAAGCCAATGAGGGACTGTATCTCAAAAGAAAATGGATAGCTTTTAAGAATGACATCCAAGGTTGTCCTTTGGCCTCCATATACAATCACATGTGTCTACCCCCCACATGAATACACACACACACAACATACTACTGTCCCTAGATCTCTACCCCACCTCATCCTTGCCCATGACCAGCCCAGTGCTGCCCTAAATGACCTCTATGGTGTAGTGTGTCCCCTCCTAATGGAGAACTGAGTACCACATATCTTTTGAATTGCAGACATCCTTTTACCTGTCAACCTGTTCATACCTCAGTGTTAGCACACTACATTTTAACAGCTAGAGTGGATACATCCTAACCACAGGCTCCAGGCTCCTGATTATGGGTCATGGACAAGGCCAATATCTTTCTATTTTTACGTGTTCATTTTCAGGGTTGGGGATTGAATCTAAGGCCTCTTGCATGCCAGGAAGGAGCTTTACTGCAGATTTTGAGGTTGTGACCTTTCCATCTCAGTCACCCAAGTTTACAGGCAAGCTGAGGCTATGGATCTAACAACACTTTGTTTTTTGTTTGTTTTTTTTAAGACAGGGTCTCACTATGTAGACCAGGCTGGCCTCGAAATCACAGAGATCCTCATTTCTCTGCCTCTCAAGTGTGAGTGCCGGAATTAAAGGCATGTGCCACCACACCCAGCTAGCATCACTTTGAAGTTTGCTGATGCGCCAGACTCTGCATATTCCTTTAAAAGGACTACCTTTTAAAAAGAAAATAATGGACTTAGAAAGAAAGCCTTGCCCAAATGCAAAATCAATGCCACTTGCCATAAATAACAGGTAATAATAAAAACAAATACAAAGGCTACAATAAATAGAAGGAGCTGGGTGTGATTACCTTTTCTTAGCTCAATGCCTCCCCGTGCCAAAGGGAAGTTGGCAAGTTTGGAAGAGGTTTAAAGCCCCTTGTACCTGTCTGGGTCATTCTTCTTGGCAGGATAAGAGAGATGGAAGGAAATGAGTGAGAGGATGTGGCTCACTGTGAGCTCCGGCATCTTGGGTCATCCTGTGTCTGTATAAACCACTGGGCAGCCACCAGCACTCAGATACCTCATTATTGGAAACAATGAACTCATTAATCTTCCAGCCCAAACATCCACATGGTATTTCAGGATAGTGGGCAGGATCAGAGAGAAAGAACAACGAATGTCTAAGTCTAGAATCATTATAATAATCTAGTAATAGTTAACAAATAAACCCCAATAATTGCCTCCTGAAATGGGTAGGCAATCTCTCATTTTCCATAGTCTCTTTTCAGCCTCTTCCTCCAGGAACATCAGTTTTCCCATCAGTTAAAAGAGGAAGGTCTGATGCTACTGGCCTGTAATACAGCTCCTCGAGAGGCTGAAGCAGGAAGATCACAAGTTCAAAGCCTTGCCTGGGCTACAGAATGAGTTCAAATCCAGTCAGGACAACAGAATGAGCTCTGTTTCAAAATAAAAGGTAAAAAGAGGGCAGGTTGAGGGGATTGCTAGGGAGATGTCTCAGTCACTGAAGTGTTCTCCATGCAAATGGAAAGACCCGAATTGACCTCAGAAGTCATATCAAAAGCTACACATGGACTGGTGAGGTGGCTCGGTGGGAAAACATGCCACACAAGCCTGACAAGCTGATTTTAGATCCCCAGAACACAAGTAAAATCCAGAAACAGTAGTGCACAAATTTGTAACTAGCACACCTGTTGCATAGAAAAGAAGTTTTCTCCCTGTCTGCTATGAGGGATGGACTTTCAAATGTGACTGACAGCCAACTAACCAATGACTTAAGCGGGAAGGTTTAGTGGAAATGCAGGGAAGGCTGGGAGGACAGAGGCAGGTGAGGTGCCAGGTCTCCATCTTGGGTGCATGTTCCAGAGTTCCGGGGGTACTTGTGATCAAAATGCAGGCTCTGCCATACGAAATCTCCATCCCTCTCTCCCTGGGGATGAATCCCTTGTAAGTAACATGGGATAAACTAAATTCTCTAAAGAACATTCTCTGTCCGTTCAGTCGGTTCAAACCTGGGGGTGGGGTGAGGCTGAATGCCAGGCCTCACCATGAGAGAATTCATGATATAACACCCCTATGGAGATACAGGAGATGGAGACAGGACTATCATCAGAGGCTCATAGGCTCCCAAAGAGACCCTGTCTCAAACAAGGTAGAAGGCAAGAACTGGCACTCAGGTTTGTCTTGTGACCTCCACATGTGGAACATGGCGTGCAAGCACTCTTGCCCACATACACTCACACATCACATACACACACACCAAGAAAAGATAGGCATGATGGCATGGGATTGTAATCCCAGTACTGGGGAGGCAGAGACAGGTGGATCCCTGGGGCTTGCTGGCCAGCCAGTCTAGCCAGATTGGTGAGCTCCAGGTGTTTCTCATGAGGATCTGACTCAAAAACTAAGGTCGATGGCGCCTGAGGAATACTAGCCAAGATTGGCCTCTGGTTTCCACACATGCATACATATGCATTCCCTCATACACAAACATATACACACACTGACAAATTGATTTTTCAAAGGAGGGTTGAGGATTGTAGCTTAGTAGACTCAAGACCCTAGGTTTAATCCTAGCACCATAAAAAGGAAAAAAAACAATATCAGAGGAAAGATCCTCAGTAGTCCCTGTTATCTGAACAAGATCTTCCAAATGAGTAAATCAGACAGAGTTCAGAGATACACATGCCACATGTGAACACACATTCTCACACTCTCCCAATGGCCTCTATTTGCCTTGGGAAAACCGAACAAGAACTGCATTTAGTAATCAATTGACTCCCCTTGACTTGGTTTGGTGCCTTTGCTAAATAACAAGAGCCTGGCAACATCAGACCCTTGCAGCCATCTTTATTAATGAAGCTCCGGGTACCGTGCAGAGAAGACACAGGCGGTGTATGCAAACGTGCGAAGGGAATTATTTCCATCAGCACCAGCTATTTGAAAGCAATTGAAAAGTTTCCATTTGAAGAAAAAGTAATTTTCCTGATGTGAGTTTCGAGAGCTCGCCTGTCTGCCCCCACCTGACGCTGGCTTCCTCGGCTCCAGGCTTTCTGAATTTTATTAAGCCACAGCTAAGTGGCGTCATGCTGGTAAAATATTGAGTCGCTTTTTAAAGTGATATCATTACCTAATAATTTTGAGCGCTTTACATTTTTTCTTTGCCAAGAAGGAGAAATGGACCAAATGGCTCTCCAGCAGCATCCCAGCAATATGGAGACAGGAAGAACATGATGTGGCATGGTCTGGTGTACTTAGGGGGTGGTATGCTGCAGTGTGGTGTGGTGTGACATGGAGAGGTCTGTTGTGGTGTGGTATGGTATGATCTGATGTGGCACAGAGAATACAAAGTGGGCCCTTAACACATCATTGAGACTCCTGTCCCTATTGAACCTGGAATCAAACCACCCTTGAATAAATTAACTTCTCTTTCATTTATCTATCCATTTCACCATCCATCATTCATCCATCCTCTATCTACCCATCAAGTATCTATTCATGCATCCTCTAAGTACCCGTTATCATCTATCCATCCATCGATCCTCCATCCACCTATCTACCAGTCCTCCATCCTTCTATCCATCTTCTATCCATCTATCCTCCATCCACTCATCATCCATCCATCCATCTCTCCTCCATCTATCTATCCATTCATCCAGCCTCCACCCACACATCCATCCTTGCTCCACCATTCATCCATATATTCTTCTTTCAAGCTTTTTGGTGTTGATACTCTAGGACCTGCAACCAAAAGATTAGCATAGATATTCCATAAACAACCTCCATCCCATCCTTCCTGTCAACATTTTCACAAGGGCAGCCTCCTCCTTCTCCAACCAAATAGAAATGCCAGCCATTCCAGGGGTTTCCTCTTCTCTCACCACACTCTCCCCGTGACTATTGTCCAATCTTTCTCTTTCTCCACCTATCATGTCAAACTCAGCTGAAATGACACCCTGCTCTTCAATTCCGCCCACCATCTCTTCCCTCACTGAGAACTAATTCTGTCCTTTCTGGACTCTCAGAAGACTTTGTCCTGCACCCTCTAGTTCTCCAGTTCAGCTCCCTTTGCCGGCCTTAGCTTTTCATCTTCACATCCTATCACAGAGCTTGGTACCCAGTGACTGCCTAGTTATGTATGTATAGTCTTCTTTGTGGGGGCTGTTCAGAACAGAGGCATTTATTCTATCATCAATCTCATTTTAAATGAACAGTTCATAGAGATTCTGTTGGACCCGTCAACATGAACAGTCTGCACTCTTAACCACCACTGTGACATCCCTTACTCATTATGGCATCATCATTATGACTGTTATTTCATATAAATAGTAAGAACAGTTACACATTTTCCAACAGGAGCCTGTGCCTTACCATACAGTAAAGGGTTCTTTTAATAGACTGTCTCCTTCAACATTCAAAGCAGTCTTTGAAGACAAGTGCTAAGGATATGATTTTAGAAGCTGGAAACAACCTGGAGACAGCCCATGTTTCTACAACGTCACAGAGCTGGAAGTTGAACCCAATTCTTCTTCCAGAGCCATTGCTCTTAGTAAAGGCACTTATGAAGAAGAGAGGGAGGGAGAGACAGAAAGAAACAAGAGAAAGAAACAGAAACAGAGTGTCAAAGAGGCAGGAAAAAAATAAAGACAGAGACAGAGATGCCACAACAAAGAGGCATACAGAAGTGAACGGAAAGAGAAAGGAAAAGAGAGGAACAGAGATGGAGACAAAAATAGAGACACAGAGGGACAGAGAGAAACAAAGAAAAAAGGAAAAGACCAGGGGAGGCAGACAGAGACAGAGAGACAGAGAAAGAATGTTTTAAACTTGAATGTGAACCCAAGCTGATAGCTAGAGCTCACTGGGAGCCCCAGAGACATTCTTCAGCTGTGGCTGGTCCTGGAGGAGGGACAAACATCTTTAGGAGACATGGCCCCTACCCGGCTCCATTTTTATGAAGGTAGACCAAAGCAAGGCTTGGTCACAATCACAGTTTTCAATCATCAAGCCAGCTGGTTTGGGCTGTGTGTTTAAATGGGATTTTCTTTCTTTCTTTCCATTTTTTTTTTAAATTAGAAGGGAGCTTTAAACACTTTGAACGTGGCCTCTGGGACCAGCTCACAGCATGGTCTGCACACCCTGCTTTTGAGGCAGGTGTCCCTGCAGCCACATCACCAGCTCTGTTTTCAATTACAAAAGCTTGTTTGAACACGGGCTGTCACAGAGGCTGTTCAAACAGGCTTTTGTAATTGAAAAGGAGGAAAAAACAAAAGATTTCTAACCTTCTAAGCCAGGGTGGGAAGGAGCTGGTCTGAGGACTATTGAATGGACTCAAAATGGCGCCCATGACAAGAGGATTTGGGACAGCCAAGAGGGTACCTGAGGAAGTTGACAAAGAAGGCAGCTTGAGCCTTGGCTTGTCTGTTGTGAAAGCCACAAGGCTGGAATCTGGCAGCTGGAAGGAAACAGGGGTGGTAAGCAAGTCCAGTGATTCCCACCAGTGGTGCTTATGGTCATCCTTTTGTAACTGTGTATATAAATGCTTGTGTGTTTGTGTGTGTGTGTGTGTGTGTGTGTGTGTGTGTGTGTGTGTGTGTGTGTGTGTAAGAGAGAGAGGAGGAGGTTTTGTTTTATTTTGTTTTTCCATGTGGGGATAGAACCACCCCAGGATCTCATGATGCATTCTAAGCATCATCTTTTTTCTCAGTTCAAAGACAGTGGCCAGGTGTAATGGCTCATTCTGTAGTCACAGCACTTGGGAGGCTGAGGAAAACCGGAAGACAGCCAGAGCGCTAGGTGAGTTCCAGACCAGCATGGGCTACAATGTAAGACCCTATCTTGAAACAAAAACAACAACAAAACAAAACAAACAAATAACAACAACAACAAACAGGAGCTGGGAAGATAGCTCAGCAGCCAAGATCTTGTATTGTTCTTGTAGAGGATTCAGATCTTGTATTGTTGTTGTAAAGGATTCAGGTTCATTTCCCAGTACCCAGAGGGCTACTCCAGTTCCTGCAGTTCCAATGCCAACTTTTGGCCTAGATCTATGGGCATTATATACACATGATACATTTACATACATGCAGACAAAACATCTATACACACACAATAAAAGCAAATAAATCTTTAAAATAAAATAAATCTTTTTAAAGGATCAAAAAGTAGTCATTGTATATGTTATAGGGGCCGGGTGTCATGTTTGCTTAGCAGAAATGATATCTGAGTGGACATCCAAGGACCCTACCAGTACTCCATCAAGAACATGCTGACAAGGCAAAAGTAACTTGGCAAGGCAGCTCTTACTTTTGTAAAAGGGTGTGTTGCATGGTCAGTCAGATCCAGCAAGCACACAGGACCTAGAAGCTTGATAGGCTTTTATTTCTAATTCAAGAGTACTATGTCCTTTCGTCATTGGCTGGGGTCCCACCTCCTAGTGTTTTCAAGCTGACTAGTTTAAAACAATTAGTACAAAGGGAGGGAGGAAGAACTCCATTACTCCTAGCCAGGCCATCAAGTTCTGGAATACATCAGAGCCTTTTCTGAAACAAAAGTCTTACAGGGTTCTTGACTGGTTAGAATCCTCTGTCATGAACTTACCTTTATAAGGTTTGAAAGAAAAGACTAATATTTGATGTTTCTTTCAGAATGATTGGCCCGATAACACTAACCAGTGCTTCTCACTTACCTTTCTGTAGTGAGATCATTTACAGTGCCTCTTGCCAGCAGTTTTGAAGCACGCAGCGCTTTGCTCTTATCCCATCACCAGGCCCCGAGGCACATCAGTGTCCCTCTCTCAGCCTTCCCCACTTTCATCGCACAGAAACTAGGGCTCTGGCAACTACCGTGTTCCTTCCACATGTTTCCTCAGATTGGTTCCTTCAGAATCCACATCTGAGGACCCGAAGTTACTCAGGTGTCTTTCTGTGCCTAGTTTAGCTCACTCAGAATAATGTCTTCCCGGTTCTTCCATGCTGGCATAAATGACAAATTTCATTCTGTTTTTAAGGCTGAATGCTATTCCATTATGTAGATATACCACAGTTTCTTTATCCACGCATGTGCTGGGTTGCTTCCATCTCATGGCTATTATGCGAAATACACGTGAGGGTGTGGGTGTTTCTCTGACATACTGATGTCTTTAAGATATATAGTCTTTAGATATATAGTCACAAATAGGATTGCCTGATTAAGTGTAGTGGAGAGTAGGGAACGGAGAGAGAGCACCAAGACTAATATATGAGGGCCAATCAGATGGCTCAGCGGGTAAGGGTGCTGTGTACATCTGGCCACCCACATTCAACCACCAGAACCCACGTAAAGTTGGAAGAAGAGAAAGAACACATTCCACAGAGCTGTCCTCTGGCCTCCACACATCTGCCTAGCACACATCCACATCCTCCCCTATATTTTCTTTAATGAATAACATAGGAAAGGATCTATTTGTCAAGGATGGAAACCCTTGCTGACTTGGGCTACAAATGACCAACACAGCATGTGGGAGAGCGAGTGTTGCGTAAATGAGTGTTAAAGGGTCATGAGCCTCCTGACCCAGCGCTTTTGACAGAAGCCTTTTCCAGCTCACTAGCCCATTTTCACTCTCAGAAGTCGTCTTCTTTATTAATAAGTATCTCTATTTATATTTCTACCAGTGGGTCCCAAGTGTAATTCTTCACCTTGGGACAAGAACCTGGAAACTTCGGTGGGTGACCTCTGAACTCAAACCCATGCCTATAGCATATGGCTATTCCGGCTTCAGTTTCCACAGGCTCCTCCATGCTGTTTCCATAAAGACCATCTTACTATACATTCCCACCAACCGTGTGCAAAGAGGTCTCTTATCTCTACTTCTTCATCAGCACGTCTTTATTTAGGGGGCGTGTGCATACCATGTCAGACATGTAGTCAGAGTACAGCTTGGAAGAGTTTAGTTGTCTCCTTCCACGGTGTGGGCTCTGGGGATTGAACTCAGGCCATTGGGCTTAGCCGCAAGTGCCTATGCTCACTGAACCATCTTACTGATTCCTTTTAGATTTTTCAGTGTCAGGGAACACTTCTAAAGCCCCATTTCCAAAGTCTTTTGGAATACAGGGTGCTAAGGAGACAGGTTGTGGACCTGACTTTCTGGTAACAGCTGGAGATCAAAGGTCACCAGTATCTGGGATCAGGTGAGTCACTTCATAATCAATTTTCTTGCACTATTTTGAAAATCATTAAAACTTCCTTACCTATACAACTTTAACTCCTAATACTTTCTCAAACAGAGCATGATTGCTAATATGGATTGTCAATTTAACGGGATCCACAGTTGCCAAGGGGACAAGCTTCTGGGCATGGCTGTGACAGAATTTCTACATTGAATTAACTGAATAAAAAGTCCCACTTGAAATGTGGGCTGAGGTTCTGGGCTGAACGGAAAGAAGTGGGCTGAGCACCTCTCTCTGCTTCTTCCTGACTGTTGACACTGCCCTATCTCCTGCCACCATGACAGACTCTTTCTTCTTAAGTTGCTTTTATCAGGTGTTTTCATCACAGCAACCAGAAAAGTAATGAATACACAGAGCAGCTCTTCCAATTGGAACTCTAGGGATCTTCTTTGAATTCAATGGCAGCTCTTGTTTCTACTGTTTTAAGGAAAGTGATCCTAGTTCTAAATTTACATTTTTGTAAAAACTGGATGCAACTGAAAACATGAAATGAACAACATGGATAAAGTATAAAGCATAGTAAAAGACCATATTCATACGTAGATATGATCAAAATAAAGGAAGAGATCTGGGGAAAATAATCTAGGGATGCTGATTTGATGGTAAGGCTCTATCTAGGGTGTGGACTCTGCGCCTTGTGGTTCTGCAGTTGTTTACTCCCCAGTTCTAGAATTGCTAGCTTGCCTACCCTGTGGAAACCTATTCTGCAAAGAAGAGGCAATGAAAAAAAAAACTAACTGTAGAGGCCATTGTGGGGTCTGCACACTGAACAACCACCCCTTAACTGGTTCCAATCATTACTAAACAGAAGCTTAATGAATGAGGTTTGTGATCTTAGCTACTTAGGAGGCTAGGACAGAAAGATCATCAATTTCAGCCTAGCCTGGGCTACTGAATGAATTCAAGACCAACCTGAGCAATTTAGTAAGACCCTATCTCAAAATGAAAAGTAAAAGGATGTTGAGCACTGACATAGCATGCAGGAAACAAGTGCTGAAGAAAAGCTTCATGATCCTCAAGCTTAAACAATGTTATGGACTCCCTGGGCTGGGATGGAGGCTCTGTGGTTAAAATACTTGCCATGCAAGCAGAAGGACCATAGTTCAGATCCTCAGAACCAATGTAAAAGCTGGGCACAGGGGAGCACATCTACAATCCTAGTGTTCCTATGGTGAGATGAAAAATAGAGACAGGAGACTCTCTGAAAGCTCAGGTGCCAGCTGGCCTGACTCATGTATGCAGCAGTGATGAGCCGTTGTCAACCAAGGTGAAAGGGGAGTTGTCCTCTGACCTTCATGTTTGCCAGGATGCACACATGCTATCACACACACACACACACACACACACACACACACACATAATATAAATAAGGTTGATGAGCCAGGCCTGGTGGTATAAACCTGTAATCTGAGCTCTCCAGGCAGCTGAGGCAGGAGGTTCATTAGTTTGAGGCCTGGCTAGGCTACTGACTGAGTTCAAGGCCAGACTGGACAACCTAGCAAGACTTTGTCTCAACATAAAAAGTAAAGATAGGACTGGGGATGTAGTTCTGTAGTGGAGCTCTTACCTAGCATGGCAGAGGCCCTGGGTTCCAGTCCTACAGGAAGACTTATGATGTACGAATTGCCTTCAGAAGGAAAATAAACTCTCATGGACCTGCAAGTGTGATGAACCAGTGGTGACTACCACCATTAAGGACTCCATGTGCTAACTGTGGGTCAAGGCCTTGTAAAATAACATAGTGATGTTAACACAGCCAGTCAGTGTCTCACAGCACATTCTTGGGTCACAGATTGCCCTAGCTTTGCCTCTGTTGCTGTGATACAAAACCCTGAAAAAGGCAGCTTATAGGAGAAAGGGTTTATTCTGATTCCCAGTTCGAGGTCACAAGCCATCTTAGCAGGGAAGTCCCATGACAGGGGCTTGAGAGAAATGGTCACATCACATCCACAGCCAAGAGCAGAGAGAAATGAAGCAATGCATGTGGTCAGCTGGCTTTCTCCACTCACACACAGTTCGAGACACACACACACACAGAGAGAGAGCCTAGGGAACAGTACCACTCGCAGCAGGCGGATCTTTCTGCATCAGTTAAACATAATCAAGATAATCCCCTACAGACAGGGCCACAGGCCCACCTGATTTGACAGGCCCTCAGTGAGACTCCTTCCCAGGTGATTCTCGATTGTGTCGAGTTGACAGTTAAAACTAACCAATAACGGCCCTCTACCCTTGCACAGTCTGATACATAATGGCTGACTCTGTCCCCCCATCTTGCATCCCCTGGAGTTAGAACCCCACTTGACTCATCAGAGGACCACAGCTTGAAAAGGATAAGGAAACATCACCGTGTGTGCTCCCTGTGCAGTCACATCAGGAAGGCAAGCTGAGTGTCTGTGTACAGCAGGGGATTCTCCCTGGGAACCGAGGCGGCCACTGCAGGCCTGGAGCTGGTGCTGATGCAGAAGGAAGCCGGCAGACGGTGAGGTCTCCTCCCCGCCCCATCATGAAGGACATAGCCAGTACCCCTACAACCAGGCATGCTAGCAAAAGCATAGCTGATTTATCCATCCTAGCTTTGTGTAACACGGAAGCTGTTGGAATGCAAGACACAGGTGGAAATGTCTGTCGTGGGCTTAGGTTCCATGAAGCCTGGTGAACTCCAGGGAAATGTGCGAGGACCAAACATGAAGTAATGGGAATAGACTCAGGGGAACCAGTGAGCTTTCTGGATCAGCTTCTTCTTGGCCTCCACTGCCAAGTACTGCTTCCTCTCACGTAAGAGGCAGGACACCTCTTTCACCTTCTTTTATGGATTTAAATTTTTTAAAAATTTATAACTGCAGTTGTTCGTGGATGTCAAAATGGGTTATAGGCAGTTGTGAACCGCCTTAACATAGGTGCGGGGATCTGAAGACAGTTCCCCTATAAGAGCAGCAAGCAGTCTTATCTGCTGAGCCATCTCTCCAGACCTACCTTATCACCTTTTATTAGACAAGAATAAGAATAGGCCAGGAAATTTATTTATAACCATTTATAACTATGGAAGTTTATAGCCTCCGTGATTGAAGGACTGGGGAAAGGTAGGTTAGAGTGACTGTATAAATATATTTTTGTAATAAGGTATTTGTAATTTAAATTCATGGTTTTCATGTAGTCAGTATATTCACAAAGTTGTTTGACTACCACCATTATGCATTTCCAGAGTATGGGCCTCTCTTCAAATGGAAACTCCATTCTCATTAGCGGGGCTGTGCCCACTCCTCCTCCTGCAGCCCCTGCCAGCCACTCACCTGCCTTCTGTGTCTGCATTTCTCTATTCCAATTCCACATGAATGGAATCCTGTGCTATGTGACCTTCTGGTCTGGCTTTCTATGAGTCGGCTGTTTTCAAGGTTCCCCACCATTGTGCCATCTGGAACAGAGCTTCATTCTTTTGTGTGGCTGAATAATAACCCACTGTAGGACAGAGTCCGTTTTCTTTAGCCATTCATACCCTGACGGACATTTGGGCTGCTTCCACATTTTGACTTTTGTGAATGGTGTTTCTGTAGCTTTTGTATTCAGACCGTCAGAAGCATGGGAGAACCTCAGCTCAGTTGTACACGGGCCTGAGGGTCACTGCCTGTGGGAGGTGAGTTTTAGATGGTCAGCTTCGGGGGTATCAGCTGATGAGGATCAGAAAGCAAGATAGCTCTGGACTTTTAACTGAAAAATCCTCTGTAGGAGAAAGAGAAAGTTTCACTTGCTGGCTTAGGGGTTGTCATCAGGTTTCTGCCTAGAGGTGGCTCCTTCCTGTTCTAGACTGTTCGGCTAAGCATATGGTGCTCTGACCTTCCTGTGACTCAGAGCACCATGGCATCTCAGTGGTGCAGACAGGGATAAAGGAAGATGAGGGCCAAGTCAGGTGTGGTGGCACATATCTTTAACCCCAGCACTCAGGAGGCAGAGACAGGTGAACATGTATGGGATTGAGGCCAGACTGGTTTACATAGTGAGTTCTGGGTCAGCTAGGGCCACACAGTGAGAGCCTTTCTGAAAGGGAAGGAAGGAAGGAAGGAAGGAAGGAAGGAAGGAAGGAAGGAAGGAAGGAAGGAAGGAAGGAGGGAGGGAGGGAGGGAGGGAGGGAGGGAGGGAGGGAGGGAGGGAGGAAGGAAGGAAGGAAGGAAGGAAGGAAGGAAGGAAGGAAGGAAGGAAAATTCATATGGTCATTTAAGAGAAACATAAGAAGACAGAGCGGCTAAGGTGGTTGAGATCTCCACCTGCTCTCTGATCTATCCCAAGTGCCGCATCTTGCTCGGGCTGAGGCTGAAACCTAGGGCTCTTGCTGTTCATCAGCCCTCAGCTGGTTTCTTCCCTCCTCATTGAGGCGCCCCTGCCAACCTCTCTCTAAGGACCTCACAGTCTCTCCGCCCATAGCCAGAGTCACACACAGCCATTCTCCTACTCTCTCTCCCTTTTTGTTCATTTAGAGTTGATTACTTTTCTTATTTAAATTGTAAATTTCCCTTTCCTGGAAGGCTTGCCTAAACTACCCCATTACCACTCCATTAGCAACCTATTCCTTCTTCTTGCAGATTTTCTGATCTCTCCTGGGCATCACTCAGTGGCCAACAAAATCATCAGCTGCTCTAGCCATGACTGGAGAGGGTCCTCTAGGAACCTGGCAGGAAGTCCTTTGGGAAGAGGCAAAGGGAGTGTGAGGGCGCTGGCTGAGCTGTCCCAGTCCCTGCTCAGCTGCCAGAGCTGAAGATGGAGGAAGGGCCATTCTCCTCCACCCAGAGTACATTCCGTCCAAATGCTGCTGTCTGCCAACCCCAGCGGTTGCAATCTTTCAAAGGCTTGAATATTTTACAATTCCTTCTGTGGCCAGACTCACATACAGAATAGAGAGAGGAGAGCCATTCGCCCCTGAATTCCAAATTTACTTTAAGTAATTAAACTCGTTTATTTCCATCTGAATACATGGTGGGGTTGGAGGAGCTTATGGACATCTGGGTGAGGAAAATGTCCAGATGAATAAACGCTATGGGGTGATGAGGTTACTGATGGAGGTGGGGGCCATCGAGGGCCTTAAGCCAGCAGTAGCTCTGCCAGAATGGTCTGTGAGCTCCACAGCATGGGGACCTCCCTACTGAGTCCTGAGTCCAGCAAAGAGGGAGCAAGGAAGGTAGGAAGATAGGAAGGGAGAGGGCAGAGAGAGAGAGAAGATCCATGATGGCCCTGGGGTTATAGAAAGGGGAAACAAGAGAATTACTGCTAATGAGAACAGGAGTTTTTAGGGGGCAGTAAAAAATGTTTCAAAACTGAATAAAAGTGACAGTTAATACTAAATGATTCTGAACTGCGCACTTAACAATGGTGAATGGGGACTGGGAATGTAGCTTGGTTGATAGAGTGCCTGCCTACCTTGCAGGAAGGCCTGGGGTCAATCCTCAGCATGGAATAAACCAAGCATGGTGAACCATGCCTGTCACACCAGCACTTGAGAGGTAGAGATGGGAGGATCAGGAGCTCAGGGTCGTCTTCTGTAAGTTTGAGGTCAGCCTTTGATACAGGAGACTGCCGATAAATAGTACAAACTGAAATTAAATGGTGAATTTTATATCATGTAAATTTCTCTTCAATTCAAAAAGAAAAGAAAAGGTACTGTGTTAGCTTTCAGCTGTTGGCGAGATTCCCATATAATTTGCTCTCTGGTCTGGGACCTTGTCAACAGGTTTCACTAATTAAGCAGTGGGACCAGTGCAGGGATAGGGGTCAGTCTAGCCCTTTCAGTGAAGTGGCGGACATTCTCCAGATGAGAAAAGCAAACACTGCAGCTGGCTAGCTAAGAGCCTGTGTGATGTCAGGCGATGGCTGAAACTGTCCCAGGTCTCAGACAATTTCAACCCACAGACTGAGCTCCAGTGACCACTGCCCAGGTGTCTGTGGCTCTTTGCGCTCACTGTGGCCCTCCTGTCTTCAGCACGGGAAAGCCATCCTCCCTTGGAGATGGAGCTGAAACACTTCCTCCCCCGAGATGCTTACATGATGGCAGTTCAGCCTGTCTCATCACACCTGTCACTGCACATGGGTCCTGTTGTGGTTTAAAGCTAATACAGGCCCTGCAAGCTCACGCTCTGAACACTTGATTCCAAGCTGAGGGTTCTTTTGGGGGCGGAGGGCCTGGTTGGAAGAAGTAGATCACTAGGATCAGGCCCTTGAAGGTTATACTAGCTCTGGATTCCTGCCGTGCTCTATGCTTCTTCGTTTACTGTGATATGAATAGCGTTTTCCACACACTCCCACTGCCATTAACTGAGCTTCTCCATCATGCTTCCCTGCCATGATGGAAGGAAACCCTCTGAACCCCCCTAAGATCAAATAAATCCTGCCCTTGAGTCATCCCTGTCAGGTACTGTGGTAACAGAGACACGAAGATAACAAATACAGGCCCAACCTCCTTGATTATGATTAAATGAAGGACTTAGAAGAATGTTGCTGGAATTTATGGTGCCAACTCTGCGTTACTGTGGAAGGCCTCAGTGATTGAATGAATGAATGAATGAATGAGCCTTAATGGAGTGAGATGCATAGGACCCATTCATTAATTTTGCCCTTTGGCTGAATTCCAGGCACTAGTGATAGTGAAATAGGTAGCAAGGTCTCTGGTCAAGCTGCTCACAGTCCACTGCTGGAGAAAAGATGCAAAAGTGCACTGTCTGATAGCTACGGGCTACTGTTGACTGTCTCTCATGCCCATGCATGGGCTGACCTGGTCCAGGAAGGCTTCCCTGAAAGATGGCGTTAAGCTGAGCTCAACCTGAGTTAGAGACAAGGAGGGAACCCTACAGAGCTTGTGTCAAGGACAGAACAGATTATTTCAGGGTTCTATGGGAGGAAGATGACCACATCCAGGAACAGGGGAAGCTGTGTGTCTGGGAGAAGAAAGGTGGGAGGGAGAGAAGTGCTCAGGGGAGCCAGGAGCTGGCTGGCCACACAGGGAACTGCCACAATCCAGTCTGCACTTGGTAATAAGCATCCAGCTGCACATTGTGAATAAGTTCGAAAATACAAGTGAGGGACCATGTGACGGGGCCATAGAGAGGTCCTCTTTAGGATTCCAATAGGAAATGATGGCAGGGACCAGATTGGGTTTCTGTCATTCACCAGCTCCCAGGAGACTGGACTCTCATGTATAAGCTCTGTCCACAGCAAAGGCTACCTTGAACCTCCTCATGTTTCAGTCCCCTTCTTTCCAGCCAACCTGGTTCCTGTAGTGGGGTTCAGAATCAGTTGATATTCCCAACTTCTTTGATTGTGGCTATCATCTGGTCCTAGGCAGTCGGATGATCTTTGAGAAAGTGGTGTTATATCTCTAATCCTCTGTGTGTGTGTGTGTGTGTGTGTGTGTGTGTGTGTGTGTGTGTGTTCTGAATGCACCAACTTTCATAGATGTTGGGAACATCCAACATACTATGTGCATATAGCATGTAGCCCAGACCTTCTGAAGAACACAGGATGCACAGGTACAGAGCTAAGCACTCTCAGTCCATCGTTAGAGACACTGTCACATTTTCCCAACACTGTAGACCTTCCATCAGCTCCTCCTTCAGGCTTGAGCACTAAGCACAGCCACCTTGATTGAAACCCAGCCTAGCACCCAGTTGAATACCACCCTGAAGCAGACTCACCACTGGGCACAAAGCCTTCTTTCTTCCTCAACACCCACCACATTGCAGTTTCTTTCTCTCTGAGAGAATGTCATTTCTGACTCTCACCCGGCTGTCCCAGAGTTCTGCCTTGGAGAATTTGAGCTAATAAACCTGCAACATGGAGGCTGAGATAAGCAGCTTAGCACTGGGCTTGAGCTGACCCTGCTCCTTCCTCACCTGACAACCACCTGTGGGACTTCAAAGGAGGGAGAAAGAGAATTATCTCTCCCCTCTGGGACAGCTTCCTCTGGCCTCCTCAGAAATGAGTTCCAGGGCCAGGATGTGCTGAGGGACTGAGTGCTCTAATTGCAGTGTGAGAGCTATGTGGGCCAGAGCACCCAGACCACCACCAGCGCCATCACAGCCTAAGGCTTTGGAGGTGGCCTGGTTTAGACACACGCAGTAGTCAAGGAGAGGGTTCTTCCCTGAGTCTCTGCTGAGCCTGTCCTTCTGAGCACAGGAATGAAGATAGAGATGACAAAGAGGGAGAGGAGGCAGAGAGGGAAGTAGACAGAGAGAAGGAGAGGAGGGAAGATGGGGGAGAAGGAGGCAAAGGGAGAGAGGAAAGAGAGAGAGAAGAGTAAAAGAAAGAGAGGGGGAGGTGGCTGGAGGGAGAGAGGTCAAAAGAGAGAGAGAGAAGAACAACAGGGAGGGGAAGACAAAGGAAGAAAAGAGGGAGGGACTGAGATGGAGGGGGGTACAGAGGGATGGAGGGGGAGAAGGGGGTTGAATGAGTCCTGGAAGCAACTTCACAATAAAGCCACTTCCTCCAGGAGGAAGTGAGGACGATGAGCATCTAGAGTCCACGGCCTGATGGTTCTGGTGATGGAGAGGTAACCTTTTCATCTGCCCTGGTGGCCAGAGCATCAAGAGTTCAGTCCCAGCACTGCTTGGATTTCCAGACATGGTCTCCCATTTAAAGCTCTCCATCACCTTTCATTTATATCAGAGACAGAGCTTAAAATACCACCGTGGTCTGTGGGGCTCTTCACAGTTCAGTCTCACATCTAACAGCGCACAGTTGTTGTTAGCTCCATTGAAGGTTGGAGATATGAGTGAGAGGGTCACTACTGAGACAACTGCGTGCAGTTCACAAGACGGTGCACTGAGCAATGCTGAGAAGCACCACTGTCAACCATGGATTTGAAGGTCGTGATGATGTTTTTGGCTCAGGATGGTCACAAGTCACATTGTTCTCTAAATCTCTGATTACCTACTAAAAAAGCTCAGCCCTGGAATTGTTTTCAATTCTCTTACAGTTCATTCTACACACTAAAATGTATTTGTTTGCTTTCTTATGGCCAGTCTTTACCTTTCTGTGTGTAAATCATCCAGCAAGGGACACTGTCAGTCCAAGTCCCTGACTTCTTGCTGCCAAGGGGTAAGTAGGCAATAAGTTGTCTGTGACATGGAAGAACCAACATCATCAAGAGTGGCCTGTGGACCAGGGAGGTGGCTCCATGGGTAAAGTACTTACTGCACAAGCATAAAGACCTGAGTTCAAATCCCCAGCACCCAAGTAAAAACTGGGTGTGGCAGTGCTCATCTGTAACCTCAGCGCTGGGGTTGGGGGTAGAGGACAGGTAGACGCCCAGAACTCAATGGCCAGCCGGCTTAGCGAAATAGTGAACTCCAGGTTCAGTGAGAGACTCTGCCTCGTAAAATGGAGAGATAGAGGAAGACATCTGATGTCAACTTCTCTACATGTGCGTGCATGTGCATGCACACACACACACACACACAAAAAAAAAAACCATAAACATTAAAATCAAACACAAGTGCCGGGTGGTATTTTAGCCTCTGGAGCATTTCATCCATCTCTAGAATCTTAAAACATGAAAAGCAATCAGCAACTAATTGTATTACCTTGACCCTCCAGAACCTGTGTGGAGATAGATGAGACACGAGGCAAATCCCTGAGCATCTTGCCCTCCTGGCATCTGTCAGTTAACAGAAGTTGCAACAAAATAGTCCATCTGCAATGTAGACATGTAGAAGGGGCAAAGAAAATAGGCAGGAAAAGGTGGTACTGTGCGCAGCTGTTCTCAATCCTCCCTTCCTAAGGTACCCATGCCCTTTTGCAATTTCTGCTAAGTGTAGACTCCACCTAATGACTCACATTTAATCAACAAAATACAGAGAAACTGATGGCATGACTTTGATAGTATTAGCTGATTAAAAATATTGCAGCTTTCAACTTGAGCACACAATCTGTATGTGTGTATGTGTATGTATATGGCAGCCATGATGTGAGGACACTCAAGCAGACTCTTGGAGATCCCTGTGAAGAATAGAGGATCATCAGCAAGCAAAGTGGATTTAGAAGCAGTTCTGAGATCACCTGCCAACAGCCATGTAGCTGAACTTAGAGGCAGAGTCTCGAGCTTCATTCAGACCTTCAGACGAGAACCTGGCTGCACCTGCACAACAGACTTTGTCCAGGGATACCAACTCAGCCACCATCTGATTCTTGATCCATGAAATTTTTTAATTACATTAATTTACCTGTGTGCATGTGTGGAGATGAAAGCACAACTTGAGGGAATCAGTTCTATCCTTCTACCATACGGGTCTTGAGGATTAAACTCAGGTCATCAGACTTGACAGCAAATACCTTTACCCACTGAGCCATCTTGCTGGCGCCAATATATTTCTTGTTCTACTAAGTTTAGAGATCATTTGTTACACAGCAGTACATGAGGAACAATTGTAAGAAAATACCTTGCAGAGGCTGACCCAGAATGAGGAAAGTAGCCTACATTTTTCTCAGACTGTTTCAAGGTTTTGAATCCCTTTGTTCTTAGTCACCATTTCTAAGTGAGCAAACCATTTGGAAATCTCCAACGGACCACTTAAAGCTTGGACCTCTACCTCTGAGTCAAAGAGCCTGGTTGGATCATGACCTTGAGCCCTGGGAGCTGTGGGGGCCTGAGGAAGTCACTTCATTCTTCTGAGCAGAATGAGGGAAGCAGGGCATGCCTCGCCCACCTGTCAGGGGTGTAAAATGCATACTGAGTGCTCAGCATGGAAAGAGGAGCACAGCACCTGCTAGAACTATGTCATGGGCTTTTTAAATTTTTTGTTTTTTTTTTTAAGAGAAGGTAGTATGTAGCCCCAGCTGGCCTGGAACTCACTATGTAGACCAGCCCAGGTTGTCCAACTGCCTCTTCTTCCAAAGTGCTGAGATTAAAGGTGTGTGCCACTATGCTGGCCTTGGTGCTATTTTATTCTTTACTGGAATACCAGTAAAGGTCAAGCACAGAATCACCAGTGCAGTACCTACACCACCAGAGTGTTCAGAATTTTACTTCTCTTGAGCAAATGACCTGGTTACATGTCTTTGTCATGTCTAAACACACCACACTTGATGGCCAGCAGATATAGAAAAAGATAAGCAAGGGAGAGGGCCTGAGTACAGCCCTCAGCATCCTCAATATGGAAGGAAAGAGCCCCCTCCAGCAAAGTTGTTCTCTGACCTCCACATGCACATGGTGGCACACGAGGGGACATACACACATACACAGAAAATAAATAAAATGTAATAAAAACTCATAGAAATAAATAAATAAATAATATCAGCAGCTTTGAGATAGACAAGATGACATCATGTCTCTGTGTGGGTTTTTAAAAAATATATTTACTTTTAAAATTTTTATGTATATGGATGTAGTGCCTGCATGTGTGTAAGTGTACCCATGTCATGCAATGCCTGCAGAGGTCAGAAGAGGGGGTCGGATCCCCTGGAACTGAAGTTACAGACAGTTGTCAGTCTCCATGTGGGTGCTGGGAATCGAACCTGCATCCTCTGCAAGAGTAGTCACCGCTCTTAATCACTGAGCCAACTCTCCAACCCATAGTTGTTTTGAAATAAGTTCAATCTCATGTTATCCTTATAATACCTCCACGAAGTTAATGTCTACACAGAATGAGAAGCCAGCATCACACAGAGATGCTAGATATAGCACTGAAATGTTGACAGGTTTGTCTGAGGTTACATATTTGGTAATGCTAATGTCTGACTTTGTCCAAGGGTCTTTTCACCTAGTGAGACTGCTGCTGCTAAGTGTTTGGTTCCTTCCTGAAGCTGGCCTTCTCAGCAGGCCAGACATACAGTGTCCCTCCTGCCTTTGGGTCCCAAAGCCAGAATTTGACAGTCTCTCTGCACTTCCCCGATAGACCCTTCCCTTTGTAATTTTTTTCCTCATTAGAACTTCACTTTCATTGCCAAGGCAGCTTGCCTAATCTCATGTCAACTCTGCCGCCTCTAATTATTTCACTGTAATTATTTTTCCTTAACAAAGGAGATAAAACTAATCATAACATCTTTTTGTAAGCCTCCAAGAGTCATGCTTAAATTACCTCACTGATTTGAAAACCCCAGCAAGCAAATAGGAAATAATTATACTTTTATCTGGGTCGCTGATGTTTTACCAGATATCTACTCAGGTCTTGTACAAAAACAAGAGGTCACGAGTAGATGGATGGTGACTTTGTCCTGAAAGTTCTTCAACTTGCAGCAGATAGTCTGTCTGTACATTTGGAACATGCGGAGGGGATATGAGGCTTGGGTCTGGTGGAAGAAGCTAGTGCTCAAAGCCATTACTAAAGAGTCACTAAGCTATTCTCTTCCCAGGGTAGTAGACTCCAAGCTGTGTCCTGGCCAGCTGCTCCCAGAAGTCCATGAGTGTGTTCCATGCATGAGCGTTCCAATGGGGTACAAAGTGGAAAAACACCTGTCTTCTTAGTTACTTTTCTTGTTGCTGTGACCAAATACCCAAGAAAAAGCGAGATGAGGGAGGAAGAGCTCATTGTGGTTCATGGTTCATTGGGTGCAGTCCATCGTGGTGGGGAAGGCACGGCAGCTGACGTGGTGAACCTGGTCACGCTATACCCACAGTCTGGACACAGGGAAGAAGAGTGCTGTTGTTCAGCTGGCTATCTTTGTGCCATGTGTATTCATTCTGAGAAACGTGTTCGATGGGATGGTTCTGTCCACATTCAGAGTGGGTTTTCCCTCTTCAGTTAAACCTTGGTAGAAACACCCTAACAGACATTCCCAGATGTGTGTCTCCTGGGGGATTCTAAGTCCAATCAAGCCAACAAATGATTAACCATCACAGCCATGTATTTACTCTATGTTAAGTACTGTTCCTGGAAATCTGTATGATTTGTCTCATGAAACCACCATGCCACTGTCCAGGTACCTATGGCTCAGATGAAAAAACCAAGGCTAAGAAAGAGTAAGGAACACAACAAAGGCCACAGTGAAAACAGACAGCATAGATGGGTCTGGAGCTCAGATTGGGTCCTAAAATGCCTGTTGTTTCCATTAATCAGAAATCCACAAAGCACTTGGGACACATCTCATCCCCTCTCCCAGAATCCCTTAACAGGATCCTGTGCCGGCACAGGATGGAATGGCTCAGACATCAAAGACATCTTTATTTTCCAACCCTCTTCCTGGAGAGGAAGTAAACATGCACCCAGTAGAGCAGGACTGGAGAGTGAGACAGAAGCAGTGCCCTGGGGAAGCCCTGCTTATCACAGCCAGAGATGGTCAGAGGCCAGGGGACACGGCGCTATTATGGATGGATTCCAGGGCACCAACAAGATGGAGGCTTGACTTGTAAGCCATACTGCAGGTGATTCCCCATCAAAGTGGGTGTGATGAGCAAGCGCGTGAAGTTTCTAAGCACAGGCAGGGCCTTGGGCACTCTTCCTCCAGCAGGGCATCTCTCCCTTACACTGTTTAGTAGTTGACTTCTCTGTGGGATCTGTCCTTTGTGTGTAGAATTCTGACTGTGTTAGAATGAGCCGGTGTAACACAATTCTGTAAACTAGGATCAAACGCAAAACAAAAATTCATGTGTGTGCACACAAGTGCAACATGTTATAGTACACTTGTATGAATATGTGCCTGTGGAGGCCAGAGGTCAACCTGGAGCTTCCTATCTTATTTTTAAGACAGGGTTGCTTTGTCAACTGAGCCATCTCCATGGTCTCACAGAGAAGTTGATCATCCACAATTCTGGAGATTTAAAGTGCAAGATCAAGGTGCAGGAGGAGCTGGCTCCTTCTCAGGGCCACTGAGGAACCTGTCCCAACCTCTACTGCTCTGTTGACCATCTCTGGCATTCCTTGCAGAACTGTATTTCTGATTCCTGCCTTTATCTCAAGATAACTTTCTCTGTGTATAAATTTCCTCTCTGTACAAGGAAAGCAGTCATGTGGGATTAGGGGCCCTCCCTGCTCTAGTAGCTCTGATCTCATCCAATTGTATTTTCAAGGACCCTAGTTCTGAATAAGGTCATTGTCTGAGGCCCTGGGGGCTAAGACTTCAACAATGGGACACAGAGAGGTCATCATCAACCTATAACTCAACTTCTCTCAAGGACAACGTAAGTTAGGCTGTAGGTACCATATGAGACACCACTGGCAGGGTTTGTGGGTGGTCACTGTCTCCAAATGTGATGACCAAAGAGAGCTCACATCTGTATGAGGAGAGTTCCCATCCAGCCTGCCAATCGCATTCCAACACGGGGCTGCTGATAGCCACGTCCCAGTGTAAGAATGGATAGAAGAAAGATACATATCTGTTCTATCAGAGGAAGGAGCAATGAATTACCAGTATAGAGAACTGGAATATTCTGGACAAGGCCTCGGGATCCTGTATCCATTTGCTGTGATTTCTGTGACAAAGTCCCCCAGACCGGTGGCTTCAACAACAAAAAATGATTTTCTCAAATAATAGAGGCTGAAAGGTCAAGGTCAAGCCACGGTATGGTGGTTTCTCTTGAGTCCTTTCTCCATGGACGTGAGTGCTGGTTTGCTCTAGTGTGTTCTATGGCATCCCCTCCCTATGCATCCGTGCTCTGGTTGTCATGACACCATTCAGACTGGAGTAAGCTCTCCTTAAGGACTTCATTGTACCTTAACTGCCGCTTTAAAGATCCTGTCTTCAAATAGAATTATATTCTGAGAGAGTAGGCATAGGACTTCAGCGTTAGAGTTTGCGGGGATACAATCCAGTCCAAAGAAGGGAGACCATACCATGGTCTGAATCCATTGCCTGACTTTAGCATAGCACCCACCTGACCCTCACTCTGCTTGTCAGTTTCTCTCTCTGTGGCTTCTGGCTAGCGGGTTTCCCTATCATTCTTCCTCTAAGAACACTGAGAAATACACACCTCCCTGAAACAAAGCTGTCTCCTAAACACTCAGCCCCAAATGACGGAGAGGGCTCTACCGAAAACAGGTATCAAAGTCAAGGGGTATCTTTGTATTCTATCAGCCAGACTTACAAGATAAAGTGGCTTGCAGATTTCTTATTTAATAAATTCCCACAGAAAATTAGTTTTTCACAGTGGGGAGAATTTCAAGGCTTGCTGAGAGGAGCAGGCAGGATCTAATCACTGTTGAGGCTTTGTACATACACCAGGCATCCCCGATCTCCGAATGATCCAATTACTCTGCAGAGGCCCGTCTGCCTTACCTGCATACTAATCGCCAGACAGGGGAGCAAGAAACACGCTGGCCTTTTCAGGAAGCTCCAGACGCACAGGGCTCGCTTGCTGACCTTCTGCCAATTATGTTCATCTCAATTCTATTAGCTCATCCTTTGCCCAAAGGTGACATATGTCCAGCTTTAGATGTGCATGTTGCCTCCACCAGTCTCTGTCAGCCAGGGCACTGGCTCCAGAAAGTACAAGCAGGGTCACTCCCATCCCTCGAGTCTCCTGTGGTCCACTTTCACAGCTGATATGGACAATGGTTTTGTCTGCTGAGTTCCTCCCTCCCTCCCTCCCATCCTCTTCATTCTGCTTGCTTTTTATACAGATGATCATGGGTGGAAAAGAAAAATATTACTTTTGAGCATGTCCAGTAAGTGTTCCCTTTCAGCAAACAAGTGCTCATTCAGCTGGTTTAGGTTCTGACTGTGATGGGAGCATCAGGAAATGTGAGGGGTGTCAGTTACAGCTTTCCCAAGAGGGGCATTTCTCAAAGATGGAAGAACAAGGAGGAGACGATTGTGGTCTGTGCTGATTTGGGGACTTTTCCAAAACAAAACTCAGTGAGGTGCTGCAGAGATGCTCAGGGGTAAAGCACTTGTCCCACAAGCATAAGAACCTGAGTTCGCATCCCCAGAAGCCATGTGAAAAGCTCAGTGTGATGGCATACAGTTGTCATCCTAGCACTGGGGAGACAGACACAGGAGAATCCTAGGGGCTTACCACTCAGGCAGCCTCACCATCGAAAAGTTCCAGGTTCCGTGACACTCTGTCTCAAAAACGAAGTCAGAAAAGGATAGAAGACAACACCTGACACAGACCTGTTCTCCATATTCCACAAACGCATGAATACATACACATGGACAAAAGCATAGACCGATGGGTTTTATATGTTCCAGTAGCAAACTCACATCATAGTCATGCACACAACCCTACACACACCCTGTACAAATGAGAAATCATCTCAAGTCTTTCTAATAGGGTTCTAGGCCACCTTGGACCTCATGGCCACCTTGGACCTCGTGGCCACCTTGGTCAGGGAGCTAGAAAGGAGCACACTTGCACAGAGGGTGGAGAAGCCTAGCACAGCCAGCCTGCGCTGTCAGACTCTAGGAGACACAAAAGTGAAGCAAATGTCGAGGCTGTTTTCAAGAGTTTGAGGACAGACTAGGGAAAAAGAGCTTGGAGGAGAGTAGTCCAGTCAATGAAAGGTTTACAAATAGTGTTTATGTGCCGCACCTCAGGCTCAGAAATAAAGAGAAGAGATTAGGCAGGAGAAGGAGAAAGATTTGATGAAGCCCCTCCCCCAACACGCACAATAAAACGAAGAACTGCTGCTCAAGAGACTGTCTCCGCAGCATTACTCTGTGGGAAAGAAAGAGGCTGGGGGCCTCTCCAGTTTGCATTTGAATTCTGTGCCCTTTGTCAAATTTGAGTCTTAGGAATAGGTGCTGAGGAGCTAGAGAGATGGCTCAGCAGTTAGGAGCACTGGCTGCTTTTCCAGAGGACCCAGGTTCAGTTCCCAGCTCCTCCATGGCAGCTAACAAACATTCATAACTTCAGTTCCAGGGGATCCAATGTTCTCTTCTTGCCTCTGTGGGCTTTGCATGACATGGGTGCACTCACATATATGCAGACAAAACACTCATATATATATACAATCAATAAATCAACATTTTCTTTTTCAAGAACTAAATATGTGCCTGAGCCTCAGTTTATTTATCTACAAAATGGGAACATTCTTAATGGGCCTATTGTAAGGGTTACAGACACTGTAAATATATTTTCTAGAATGTTCCTTAACTCATAGTATATAAACAAACATGTACTTATCAGTAGAGTTTTGAGCCCAACCCTACGAACATCATATGTTTATTCAACAAATATTCACCGTGCCTTACCCATGTTGCAGGCATGAACAGCTACATATGTCTGAGATTGGAAGTTATAAATAAGTTCGGCAGTGCCAGGGGCTAGGAGAGTTTCCATACTGACAAGTCAGCTCTAGGTGGATAACCAGGGAAGTTTCTTATGCAAGCTAGCTTCTGTTGTCAATTAACACACCTGGAAAGATGGAACCTCGCCTGAGGAATTCCCTCCATCAAATCAGGCTGTAGCAACATCTGTGATGTATTTTTGAATTGCAAATTATTATGGGAGGGCTGAGCCCATTGTGGGCAATGCCACCCCTGGGCAGGCGGGCTTGGGTTATACAAGAAAGCAGGCTGAGCCTAGGTCAAAGGGAGCAAGCCAGTGATCAGGGTTCCTCCATGATCTGTGTTTCAGTTCCTGCCTGCAGGTTCTTTCCCTGATCTATTGCTCTGGCTCCTCTCCCTGATGAACTGCAAGCTGTAAAATGAAATAAACCCTTTCCTCCCCAAGTTTCTCTCGTCGGTGTTTTACCATAGTCATAGAATATAACTAGAACACTTCCGCACCTGGAAGGAGTCCCAAAGACCGAGGAATGCTTGGGCGCAGGCAGGTTCCTAGAGTGAGTCTGAAGTAGAAGCAGACCCCAAGCAGGCACTGTGCTGGATGTATTGAGGACACATGCAGATAAAGCTCTCTGGGATGAGGCCTTCTGGTATGTAAACTACTGCCCAATGTAAACTTCCACAGAGATGGAAAATCCTGTGCCTAAACCATCCATTAAGATACAGTGCACTCTCTGTGGGTCCTAAACCTTGAGAAGAGGCTACCATGACTGAGGCCCTGAGTTTCAACTGGTTGCAACTTATTAATTTAAATGTAATGGTCAGACGCAATGAGCGAGCAGTCATTGTATTGGTTAGCACACATGTGAGGCTGTCTGAGTAAACAAACACTGGGATAAAATGAGTTAGGATATAGGGAGTGGACATGAGGTCTATTCTGAGTTGTATGTCATCTTTAGAGTTTAAGAGATTATATCTTGTGTCTGGGAAAATATAGCTAGCTGTAGAATACTTGAATATAAATGGAAACCCCAATCTGGAGACATCAGATAACCAGTGCCTGGCAATGTCAGAAGAGTGACAATTAGAATCTGTCGAAATCAATGACAATGGAGAGGCTACGGTGGGAGTGAGACAGAGCCTCGGCCTACAGCCTTCAAGGGATGCTAAGCAGGGAGGGTCAAGAAAGGTCAACGTAGTTCGGGTGATACTAAGGTGTGAGACTTAATCAAGGCGTGCCTCTACTTCTCCTGATGCTAACCTGGAAGAACAAGGCAGGCTGGCGATCAGCAGTAACAGAGGAGGCCCACATCCCGGGGGCCCAAACAACGGTGGTGGGCAGAAGGAAATCTCTTTCCTCTTTATCCAGTGTTCCCCCCCAACACTACACCATACTGTCAGACTCACCCAGCAGGAAGATGTCTCTTTCTTTGCTCCCTCAGGTAATCTAAACTGTATAGACTTGGATGTTTGGAATCAGAGCCCCAGGGATCTGGGGGACATCTCTGGATGTCTGCATGCTGGTTGTGATTTCTTTCAGGGAGAGGAAGCTAATTTAACAATTCTCTGAATGCCCATATCATTCCTGTTTTCCTCAGAGCTGGCTGCCAGGTCCCCCAAGAACCTACATCACTTGCTGAAGAGCAGCGATTTGTTTTTGTCCTGTTGGCCGCTTTAAAGGACATAAACAGATTGCCAGGCTGTAGAGCTGTGCTGGGGAGAATACGGATGAGACGGCCACATGTGGCAGGAAAGCAGGGAGGCTGTGATGGATGAGCCTGTACCAGTGTCTCCTGGTGGACTTCTAGTGTGGGGCAGAAGGGTCTGCAGAGGAAATGAAATCTCCACCTGTTTATGCACATGAACTGAACTGAAAGTCTGCAGAAATATGGCTGTTTAGGGAATTGTCTCTTCCTTCCTTGCTGTTCTGAGTCATACTATTCTCTACCTGGAAAACACACCCTCTTCTCTGCACTTTCTTTGATCACATCTATGCACATTTAAGCAGCAGTTCGTCAGGTGTTGAGCATCTACCCTGTGCCAACTGTTGTGTTAGAAGCTGGGTGCATCTTAGTAACAGCATCCCAAGTCAGACATGGTGGTGCACACCTGTAATCCCAGAGCTCAGAGGTCTAATAGAGGCAAGAGGATTGCAAGGTTAGGTCTAACCTGGGGTACATAGCAAGACCCTCTCTCAAACACCAAAAGAAAAATAAACTAACACATTCTCACATCACTTATGAAGTCTAGAACACAATAGTCTAACTATCTGATCGGTTAACAGCCGAAATAAAACCAGGACTACAAGGGTGGGTAATGTTGCAGGAACTCTTTCTACCCTTAAAGTGTGTCCATTTGGGAATCCCTGAGAAGGTCCCCAAGCATGGTAGAATCTTCTGGGGCTTACAGGATCAGACTCCCAACCTTGATGATATAGTCTTTTGTTACAGAAGGATTATGAACCAATCAGATGACTGGCATCCCATTGGTACATGCTTTTTCATTCTTGTTTCATTTGTTCTGTGAAACCCACTAAATTCAAACTGACTAATCAGGCTTCTCCCTGCAGTAAAGCAGTGAATTCAGTCAATACTGCCTCAGTGACTATTATCAAATTCTTTCAAATGTGTCTGCCCAGGCTCAGGGAGATCTGTGGATGGTTGAATTGTAAGAGGCAGAGAATGGGATGCAGTGAGTAATGCTATGGTCCAAGCATGAGCTGGCTGTGGGTCCCTTGAACTGACAGCAGCTGCCCAAGATCTGACAAGGTTAGACCCATCAACATTCTTCCATGGAGGAAAGAAGGTTCAGGAGGCTCCCACCCTACCCCAAGGATTTATAAGCAGCAAATGGTTGATTGAGGGAGAGACAGACATTTTCTTCAGTGGTATAGCCACTGGTAAGGTGTCTATGCTCCAGCAAATAACTCCTCATCCACACTCCAGTAAGTAAACCTACTTGAAACTCATTGGTTCATAAGAAAGATAAGAAAATAGAAGGGGAGTGGCTGAGAGGAGGAAGAGGAGCTTCTTTATGTTTCTTCAGAAAAGGTGACTCAGCATGGACTGACTGTCTTGTGGTATGTTCTTACATATGACTACGATGACATCGATAAAAGAACTTGGGGTACACTAAGTGGACTCCTTCAAACTGGTCTCTGAAGAGGCACTTTCTGACAGGCTGCCCTGGACTGACCACTGTCCCAAGTTTCTGTTCTCTAGTAAGTGCAGCAAACCTCTGGAGCCCTGCACTTTATTTTCTCCTACATTTTTACACATTCAAAGCTGATTTTCCAGAACAGCACTGATCTCCCAGGCATGCTCCCCATGAGGTGTTAATGATAAGAATATGAAATATTAAACAATGAGTATCTGAGAGCCGGGAGGAGGGTGTGTGGACACACAAAGGGAAGGAGGCAGCGTAGACCAAGTGTTCAGCTTGAGTGTGAAGGGAGGGTTTTCAGTGGCAGAGGGAAATCTGTGGACTTCAAGAAGAGGAGTTGGGACTAGCAAGATGGCTCATTTGATTAAAGTATTTGGTTAGAGTGTTTGCTCTGTATTCTGATTGGAAAGAGAAGCATCTCCTCATGGGGTCATACGTTTCAGCACTTGGTATCCAGTTGGCACTATGTGGGAAGGTGATGGAGCCTTTAGGAGATGGGGCTTGGCTGAAGGAAGTAAGTCACTGGAGGAGCAGGATCGGGGGTTTCACAGCCTGGCCCTATTTTCTGTTCTCTCTCCGCTTCTGTGCACAGATGAAATGTGATCACTCAGCTTGCAGACTGCTGTCCAGACTCACACTTCTGTTGCCATGTCTTTCCTGCCATGATGGACTGTATTGTATTTGTGATGGAACTAGAAGTTAAAATAAACCCTTTCTCCCCAAAGTTGCTTTTTGTCAGGGTATTCTACCACAGCAACAGAAATGTAACTAATGAACCACACAAGCCTGAGTATCTGAGTTCAGATCCCCAGAACCCACATAAAAGGTGGGCACAGAGGTGCATGCCTATTTTTCCAGTACTGGGAAGACATAGAAGGACACCTTGAGCTTGCTGGCGAGTCACTTCAGCTGAACTGGTGGGATCCGGATTCAGTAACAGACTTGGTCTCAAAAACATAAGGTGGGGAGCAAGTGAGGAAGACACACAATGTAGATCTCTGTCTTCCACACATATGTGAACACACGTGTTCACACACAATGACACATACACACATATACCAAAAGAAAAGAAGGAAGCTTGGAAGGTGGGGCGGGGGCTGAATGGTTGCAGAGGGGATAGGATGAAGAAAAGATGGAGATTGGAGTAGCTTGTGAAAGGACAGAAAATTAGGCGTCAAAAAGTTAATAGCTGATGTTTAAGAAGCTCAGGAGAGCCAGGCATGGTGGCACAAACATTTAATCCCATAATCCCAGCACTCAGGAGTCAGAAGCGGGTGAATTTCTATGAGTTCGAGGCCAGGCTAGTCTCCAGAGCAAGTTCCAGGCCACTGTGGCTACAGGGAGAGCCTGTCTCAAAAAGATCAAAAGAAAAAGCCCAGACACACAAGAGATGCTGTGGGTGTTTTACCAGCTCCCCCTTATTTCCTGACAGGAGTCCTAGTCCAAAGAGGCGCAACATGGTATCCCTTCCTCCAAGCGGGAACGCTCGCTCCCGAGAAGCAATGCCTGCCTTACCAGCTTGGCTGCAAGTCTTGGTCAACAACATGAGTATAAAAACTCTGGGCCCCTTGCTTCCAGGTAAGACTAACTTTATGTTCACATTTATACCTGAAAGGGCCTTGCTCTGCCCTGGTGGGATCTTTCTGGGGCTAGAACTCTCAGAATCCTTAGCATAGGATTTTATCCTCTCTCTCTCTCTTTTGTTTTGTTTTGTTGCTGTTTTTCATACGTGTGTATGTGTATGTTAATTTGTATGGGAGTTATGCATGTGGTATGTGTATGTATGTGTGTGCTTATGTATGTTTGTGTGGAGGATATATGTGTGGGTGTGGGTGCACATATATGTGTGTGAAGGTGCCTGTAGAGACCAGAGGTCACCCTCAGATGTCATTTCTCAGGAGCTATTCATCTTTTTTTTGAGACAAGCTCTCACTAGAACGTGGAGCTCAGTGGTTAGACTAGGCTGGCCAGCCACCACACCCTACGGATCCACCTATTTCCATCTCCCAGCACAGGAAGCAAGCACGTGACTGATGAAGCTAACTCCCCCGTCTTTTCCATTTATTTATACTTCTCTAGGTTGCTTCTCCCAGGGGCACAACTCCAATGTACCCAGAATCTGTCCCTCCCTCCCAGCTTCATTTGGGGGTATCTGGCCTGTGACAGGTCATTCTGCATGGTGGAGGTGACGGTATCACTCTACATTCAGTTCCTCCTGCCCCAGAGACATCAAGAGGAAAAATATAGTTATCCCATCCATTTTCACTTAGAACTGTGCCTTTTAGACAATGATCATACTCTAATGTCAAGTAGAAGGTTTAGGAAAACAATTAAACAGCTTTCAGAATACTATCAAAATGCTACTAATAGCTACTGTGTACTGAATGTGTGTGCTCTCAGCACTTTCCAGGGTTCTTGGCATATGTTATATAATTCAGTCCTTCCCAAAGCCCTATAAAAAGATACTTCTTTGTGGTGAAGTAAACAAAGAGGAGGAATCCACAAGAGGAACTCTTGCTCAGAAGATGTTAGCTGAAGAAATGGCATGCTGTTGTCCCCAAAGCTGCTTTCTATGCAGTGGGCCACAGTGGCCTCTTCTCCAATTCCAGAAGGATGAAAATTGAGCAGCCAGGCTGTCACTGCAGAATAAAAATAAAGACAGAGTCCCTCATCCTAGGTATTTTGAGCACGTACATTTTCCTCTTCAATGACAAAGAGGTTGGCACTTGCTGGAGTCCAGCTATGACTTGACTGAAATCCAGCCCCAGCTTCCAGGGCTCATCCAAGAAATCTAATATCTGAGGCAGATAATGTAATGGACTGTGAGTCATCTACTGCCTGGGATTCTCTGATCTCCAGTCTTGTATTAAGTTAGAAAGACAGGCACCTGGACCACATTGCTTCAGCTCCCTCATGAAACTACCTTAACTAAGTTAAGACTTAACACACTGACCTCAGTACTGACAACAGATGGGGTCAAGAAATGTTGACGTAGACAATGTTTTTGTTGAAGACATTGTGATTCTATTCTGAAATATGCTTTAAACGTGGATGCATGTGATCAACTCTCTCTGAAAGTTTAGCACTTATGTCTGTTCACCTCCATAGATGGACTTCTTGTTTCTTTTCATCATGTGCTATAGATCAGGTGTTTTTTTTCCATTTTGCCTTTGTTTCCAGGAAGTTTGGCGGCAGCTTTAGTGCTCTGACTAGTGTAAGATCTTTGTCAAAGGTCTGCTCTGTTTAAATGTCTTTGAATTCTTTTAAAGCATTTTATTTTAGTTGTCTTTGACTGTATCAAATCATCCTCAGTTTTTACACAGGTATAGTTAAAAGCAAAATGTAAATCAGAGCAGGGTTGCAGGGAGTAGGGGGGAATAGATAGATGGATGATAGAGATAGACAGGTAGATAGATGATAGATAAATGATAGACAGTAGACAGATAGGTAGTAGATAGTAGGCATAGATGGATTTTGAGATACACAGATCGCTACTTAAATGTATAGATATATAAACAAGCAGATAGACAGGGAGAGGTACTAAACAGATAAATAGATAGGGATTGAAATAGAGAGCTAGCTACCTAGATAGATAGTTACATAGACACAGATAGACACATAGATAGATACATAGATACCTATATAGCTAGATACACAGATACAGCTAGATACACAGATAGGTAGGTAGATAAATACATAGATAGCTAGATACATAGATAGATGCATTTCTGTTACTTTTAGTTACTATTAGTTACTTTTCTGTTGCTGTGATAAACACCATGATCAAGGCAGTCTATAGAAAGAAGAGTTTATTGGGCTTTCAGTTCCAGGAGGCTAAGAGTTTAGCATGGCACGGGGAGGCATGGCTGGAGGCAGCTGAAACAGAAAACTGAGTACTCACATCTTCAAGTGAGTATATTTGCCAAATATTCGGCCTGCATATATGTAAGTACCCCTTCAGGAGCAGAAAGAAAAGCTTGAAATGGGGCAAAGCTAAATCCCATCCCCAATGATATGCTTCTTCCAGTAAGGCTGTACCTCCTAGATCTCCCAAACAAGGACCACCAACTGAGGAAAAATGTTCAAATATTTGGAGCCTACGGGGGACAATCTCATTCAAACAACCACAGGCTCCAAGTATTTGAATATTTTGTCCTAAGTTGGTGGTACTATTTTGGAAGGTTTAGGAAGGGAGGCTTCTTGGAGGAAGCACATCACTTGAGGTGGGGCTCCACCTTGCCCACTTCCAGCCTGTCTCTTTCTGCTTCTTGTGCCTGCATAAAGATATGAGCTATCAGGTTTCTGCTCTGGCTGCCTCCTGCCATGCCTCCACCATCATGAAGTATTCCTATCCCTCTGGAATCATAAACGCAATCAACTCTTCCTCATATATGTTGTCTTGGTCATAGTTCTTAAAAACTATTTTACTTATTATTTTTATTTTATGTGTGTGACTGTATTGCCTGCATGTATATAAGTGCACCCATGTCATGCAATGTCCATGAAGAGGGTATCAAATTCCCCTGGAACTGGAGTTAAGGATGCCATGTGAGCACTGGGAATTGAACCCAGGTACTCTGCAAAAGCAGCGTAGTGTTCTTAATCACTGAGCCATCTCTTTAACCCTGGTTATTGTGTTTTATCACAGCAACAGAAAAGTAATTAATACAGAAACGAGTACCAAGAGTGGGGTATTGCTGTGATAATCTGACCATGTGGAGTTTTAGAGGAATGTGGAAGACTCTAGAAGTTCGGACTAGAAAAGTAGTTGAATGCTGTAAGCAGAACTTAAACAGGGCATTTTAGTTGGAGCCTAGAAGAAAATTGGGCTGAGAACAAGGTAGATCCAGAGTAAAATAAGGACTTAAACATCAGCTGGGATATTTTGGCAGAGTCTGGCTGCTGTCTGTCCTAGGTCTAACAAATTCCCTGAAGCTACATTGAAAAATAATTGGCTAAATTCTTTGGCAGAGTAAATTTCAAGGCAGCTTAACATCTAAATTGTGGTATGGTTATTAATGGTGTATATTATGGAGATCTATAATAAAAAAGCAAGTGGGGCAGAAAGAAATGCAAAATGTACAATTTAGAGAGAAAAAGAGAACTAGAAAGCTTATTATTGGAGCCAAGGCACTTTCTGAAGAAGAGGCTCTCTTTGATATGGAGATTAGAGTTATTAAGGAAAGGCCTCCAGATTTTCACTTGGATAATAGAAGAAGTATCATCAGGACAAGACCACATCCAGCTAAGCCTCCAATTCATGAAAGAAGAAGGCCTAAAGGGTTTTCTACTCAAAAAAATAAAATAAAATAAAATAAAAATAAAAAACACAAAGTTTGAAAGCAGCTGCTGCTTATGTGGATGATGCTGTGGAGTTCCATCCCAAGCTGGCAGCAGAACTTGGAGTACACTAGCTTTAAAGCCATGAAAATGAAAGAGTGGGAGGGGCCATTGATTATTCCTTTGTGGTTTCAGAGAACCTCAGAGTCCAGGCAGTATTCACCAGGGGAGTGCCTGTGTAAAGGCCTCTCAAGTCAAGAGGCCCTAAGAAGCCATTTATGAAGCTGTGAAGATGAAACCTGGTTTTCAGTGGAGACCCCAAGATGTTGGAGATGCTAGAGTAATGAGACAGCTGACAAGGAGAGCTGCATACTGGTCCAAGAGAGAAATGTGTGCTGCACACTGCAAAGGTGGAAGAGCTGAGTCATCTGAGCATTTTGTAGTAGTCCCAGATATTGGACACGGAGCTACTGCGTTTGTTTGCCCTGCTGGATTTTGACTTGTTTTGATCTGATATCTCCTCAACATATCTCCATTTCTCCATTTTGGAATGGGAATGTGGATTTGATTCCATTGTATGTGGGAAGTGTAATTTGTCTTTTGATTTTGCAGAGGCTTGGAGTTAAGAGATTACTTTGAATATCAGAAGAGACTTTAAACTCTGTGTTTTTTAAAATAGTATTGAGACTTTTAAAGACTATGGGGACTTTTAAAGATGGACTAAAATACATTTTGCATTATGATATGGTCTTGAGCCTATGGGGGCCAAGGAGTGGAATTTGGTTCCCCTCTAAGTATATTGTCCCCAGTTTGTGGTGCTGCTTGGGGAGAATCATGGAACCTTAAGGAGGTGTGGCCTTGTTGGAAGAAGCATGTTACTGGGAACAAGCTTTGAAAGTTCTTAAGCCTTGCTGGATTTCCTGTTTGTCTCTGCTTCCTGTGCCTGCTTGAAGTGTGAGTGCTTACCTTTCTGCTTAGCCACCTCTATCACCATGTTTCTCACCATGCTGGACTCTTATCCCTCTGGAACCATAAGCCAAACAAACTCTCCTTTATAAAAGTTTCCTTATTCATTGGCATGGTGTTTTGTTACAGCAAAAGGAAATTAACTAATTCATAGAGGCAGATAGATATACAGACAGATAGATACATATATACATACAAACATACACAGATAAATTCATTGATAGATAGATGTATAGATATTCCCAAGGAACATCTGTCCTGTTGTTACTATGGCTACCAAGATGAATGAATTCATTAGACCTGGTTATCCCCCAAACATTTCTCCTTCAGGTCTACATGTTGGAACCAAATGTATCATTGTCGTGACAAACCTTGGCATTTCCATGAGGTTCTGTTTTACATTCCCTTGCTTAAAGTATCTTGTGACAAACAGTGCCTTGTTGCTTATTTCCATTGGCTTACAAACACCATAATCTTCTTCATAATCATCCTCATCATGACCATCACCACACAACCATCCTCATCACCTCTCCATCACTTTTATGGCCACTTATCTTCATCATCATAATCACCACCACCACCACCATCACTGTGATGTTTACTTTTAAATGCCTCAATCTAGACTCATCTGAGAAGAACATCAATTGAGGAGTTCATTAAGGAATTGTTTAGATAAGTTTGGCCTGTGGGCATGTCTATGGGGATTGTCATAATTGTTGATTGATGTAAGAAGAACCAGCCCATTGTGAGCATCACAATTCCCTTATTTGGGGACCTGGACTGTATAATAGTTCAGAGGGTCAACTACATATCTAGCAAGGAGGAAACATAGGTACAGTCATTTCTTTCAGTTCTTGATCATGAATGTGATGTGACTAGCTGCTTCACCTCTCCTTGAGAATGGACTATAACCTGGAATTGTGAACTAAAACAAACCCTTCCTCCCCTGAGCTGCTTGTTGTCAAGATGCTTTATCACAACGAGAGAAATGAAACTAGAACAACCACCATCATCGCTATCATCACCTTCTTTACCATCATCATCACTATCACTCTTACTATATGTCAAGCACTTTATGAACATGAACCCACTTAAATAATTTAAAATATAATTCTTCCCACTCTAGAAATGAAGGACTGAAGCATATGAGTTATAATTATGGAAGAGGCCACCCAGAGGGTAAGTGATAAAAATAGAATTCCAACCCAGATCTGCTCTAATGACAAGAAGAACTTTTAATCCCCCCTAATCACACTTAATCTCCAAGATCCTACGAGGTTGATGCCCTCACCTGTCAAGTGTTTGCTAAAACCTCCCATTCTCAGGGACATCAATCCAAATCAGCCAGGAATAGTGCAGTTGAGCCTGATCCTTCCAGTCCTATTCTAACCTCCTTTCTCTTTTTGTGTTTCTCTGCGGTCACTTTCAACACCCCCTAGAGTGAGTTGCACTTGTCGTTCATTATCTACAATATGTACCCCATTAGGAAAGAAAACCACTGTGTTCACTGCCATATCTAACAGAAATTCAATAGCTAAACATTTAGTGGTTGCATAACTTCATATTCCGGGGCTGAGGATGTGGCTTTGTTGACAGAGTACTTGCCTAGCATGCACAAAGTATATGGCAGCACTACATATAACCAGGATTGGTGATACACAGTGGAAATCCCAGTATTCAAGCAGTAGAAGAAGAAGGATCAGAAATTCATGGTCACCACAGGTATGCAAAAGTTGGAGGCAAGCCTGGGTTACACTAGAAAAAAATATGAGTATGCCACATGCTTTCTGGATCCTTGACTCTAGGAGCCCATCATATACAAACGTAGACAAGTAGGAATCTACCCTCAAGTAAAAACTTGTCTCGTCAAGCAAGCGGCCTCCAGTCTTTGGTCACTGTATGCTGTACCCAGAATCTCTTGGGACAGGATAAATGACCATAGGGCTTCCACAGAAGTCAGAACAACAGCCCACTCTATCTGGTTTTCAGATCCTTGAGCTCTGTGCTCTGTCCCAACTCAGCCTCAAGAATTACCTGTCCCTTCCTGCTCCTCCTTGATGCTCTCTGGCTCTTCCTCTACCCCTGGTCCTTGACTTCCAGGCCTGCCCTTCCTATATACATGGCCAAACTGGAAAGTTCTCCTGCCCCCATCCTCGTGTCCTCTGCTACTCCCCCACTGGACAGTTAGGTGGACAGGACTCCCTCTCTGATTTTACCTCCACACACATCCAGTTAAGTAGCCTCATGGTGATGGGGGAATGCTGGCTGTTTCCTTGACAGCAAATACCCAAACTGACTGAAACAATTAGTTTGTCTATTTTAAAACTGAATTCCAATGCTTCCATGGCAACCAAAGTTATTAAAAGATGTAAATTAAAGTGTTGCACAGGAAAGATGGTTTGGCATGGAAGGCGCTTGTTTGGGGGAAAGAACACAAAGAACCTCAAGCTAAAGGCATTCCCCTGCTCTGAAACATACTACAGTCACAGGGGACATAGCCCTGAACCAGGGGTCCTCACCGTGCCCTTGGCTTCTGTCCTTGCCTCCAGTCAAGGACAACAGTTCATCATGTGTGAGATATATGAGGGGCTTTGCATTTTTAACACCAAGGAGATGTGGGAAAGGTGGAGAGGTGGCAAGCCAGTCTCAATGTACAGCCAACTTCACGTCCAATAATAATGACATATTATCGACATGAACTGAGCTGTGCCACAGCCCTAGTACTGTGCTGAGAAACTTGAATGCATTCTCTCTAGTGATACAGCTAACAGATAAAAGAAAATCTCAGTTCATTCACATTTTGCATATGGAGAAGTCAAAACCCAGACAAGCAAATTGGCTAACAAAGTCACATAGCCAGCAAGGGATAGAACCGGGATCTAGTTCTCATCTATCGAGACTCACTAATTTTCAAACATGTACCAAATTCTATAGGAATGGAATGCTCCAGAATGCCCCCTGCCTGTTTTTGTCTTTTCTGAGGCTTTGTGCAAGCTAGATAAGCATTCCATCTCCAAGTCACATCTCTAGACCTCTTTTTGTTTTGTTCAAGACAGCATCTCATATAACCCAGGCTGACCACACTCACTATGTAGCCAGGGATGACCTTGAACCTCTGATCCTCCTGCCTCCACCTTTCAAGTTCTAGGATTATAGGCATACACCACCATACCTGACTTATATGGTACTTAAGATGGAACCCAGGGCTTCATACATGCTCAGCAAGCACTCTACCAACTAAGCTACATCTCTAGCACACCTCATCCCTCAGCACTTTTTTAACTTTTTGTTTAGAGAGTGTCTTTACTATGTTTTCTAGTCTGGACTTGAACTCTTGAACTTGTGATCTTCAGCCTCCCTAGTAGCTGGAATTACAGATGTGTGCCACCAGATTCAGCTTCTACACAGGCTTTTTAGTAATCCAAGGTGACTGTGTGCTGTTTAGTGACAAGCTTGGCCTCCCAGTAGGATGGCTTTGGTATGACTGTGCTCATCTGTGGGAAACTGTAAAACAAAGGGTCCTGATGCGCTGTTCTCTGAAGGCTTCTTAGAACATTAGTTGTCCATGAATCTTGATAATGTTTATCCTTCTCCAGCTGACATGCTACCCTTGTCCAGAAATAAGTGTTAATGCACTAGCCTGGGGAGAATGGGTGCTTGGATGTCTGGTAAGCAGAAGCCAAGGAGACTGTTTGGTAACATACTGTGCAGGACCGCATCCCACAACAAAGAATGACCTGGCTTCAATGGCAAAGACCTTGACCTTGAGATACTATGGTTTATGGAAACAAATGGTTGGACATATGAATGAATGAATGAGTTAGTGAGTGAATGGTTCAGTGGTTCAATGACTGAATAATGAGTCATTCTCCAACTGTCAGCCCAACAATTTTCCTATATGAGAGATGACCATATGTTCTATTATTAATGTAAATAGCCATTATGAACCCCAATAGCCCACAGACAAAGGAGGTGCCCCACAATCCAGGAGCATGTTGCAACCTAGGGTTATTTCCAGCTCTCCTGAACTTCTGTTATGACTTACGATAACCAATGTAAGAAATAAGAAAGCCTTCCTGCACCCTGTCCTGGGCGAAGCACTTGGGTTTATTCATGTATCTAATCCTCCTACCAGCGCTGTGCTACAGACAAGGAAAGATGTAGAGACACATATTAAATTCTCCAAGGTAACACAGCTAGGAAGGGGGAGAGCTCAGAGCAGGATATTCCAGGATCCACTGGAATATCCAGCACCCAGCAGACGCCCTGTGAAAGTTTGTCAATGAATACATCAGTAAGAAAAATCACTTCCTGCCTCAAGCCTCAATAGGTCACTAAAATGTACTTACTTATTTGAGCTTTCAAAGTAAGTTTCTGTGGGAAACATTAGCACAGAGAAGATTCTGAAATTGAACACAGAGTTGAAAACTCAAATTAAGACAGACGCCTTCTGGGGCCATTAGCCTTGTCATGAGCACTCTGTGCATCACTCTGAGGAGGAAAAAGAGATGCTTTTAAAAACTCAGGGTAAGATGTCTCTTTCTGCATTCCCTCTGGTTCTCTTCCCTCAGCACAGGTTGCAAAAGTTCACATTTTCAGCTAACATTTTTGCAATGTTTCTCTTAACCTTCCAAGTTGTTATTTCACTAGCAACTTCCCTTTTGGGGTATAGGATGGCAGAATGCATGATTTAAGGGGGGAAATGTGGTTGTATTTGAAGCTGACTATTTTTTTTAAGCCTGAAGGAGTCTACTGTGACATTCTGAGTAAGAACATGGCATTATGTTGATGCATATGACATCTCCCTTAATGTTGTATGAAGTCTCTTTATGGTGGCAGACCTTTGAGGGGGTGAAGAGCACCTCAGCAGGAAACCAGCTTCAGCCTTGTACATTGGGACTACTACCCTCATCTCAAAAAAAGTGAGAGTATATCTAAAGATCTGGAAGTTTTTCCATTTGGAGAATACGCATCCATGAGGGACGACCCAGACACCATCAGCATGTAAGCTATGCAAGATTGGGTGTTACTGGCTGGCAGACTCTAAAGGCAATGATTCCAAGTCACCTCTTCTCTGGGGACAAATTAGTTCACCCCACTACGTTCCTAGCTATTTGAAGGAAGGTGACAGGAATCCTGACTACATAAGGACCTAGTGAAAAAAGAGAATGACTTTCTCCTCGAGACTGAGATACACTGTGCCGCAGGGATCCGAGATCCCCTGACACAACCTCTCATAACCTGCTGTTGGAACTTACGTGTCATCTGCCAAGGTCTAGCATGGTAGGAACTGTTCCTCCTTCTCCTTACCGGGTCATAAATCCACAGATCAAGCAGGTAAGGATACACTGAGAGACGAGCCTGCTTAGTGACCATCATGGAAGAGGTTTGGGAAGAAAATAGGTAAAGGAAGGGCTGGAGTGTTGTCAACACTGTCTACCAGGCATGACATGGCCATTGCGCTCTTGAACTCTCAGCTGCTGTGAGTAGCTGCATAAAGCCTGTGTGAGATTGGGCCCACCAATGTCCTGCCAGAGAGAGGGGAGGGGCCAGTGAAGCCTCATCTCTCACTGAAGATTGGTATGGAGTTAGAAGTAAGGAGGGGAAGGCCCCATGAAGCTTTATACGTCCTATGTATTTATAGACATAATGATCGGTGAGGCATTTTTTTTTAGTGGTGTAGCCACTGGTAATGTGTCTGTGCTCCTCTGACCACATTGCCAGGGCTCCTGTAAGCAACTCATTAGGTCACAAAAAAAGAAATGAGAATATAAGAGAAGCTAGCTGTGAAGAAGAAGCTGATCATCAGGAGTAGGAGGAGGAAAAGAGAGGGTCATAGGTAGTGAAGATTATAAAAATGCATTTTATATATATATATATATATATATATATATATATATATATATATGAAAGTGCCATAATGAAACCCACTATAATGTATAAAGTTATACATCTGGGAAAGGGACCAGGAAGGAAGAATAGGATTGACAGGAATAGAATGGAGACAAGAGAAGGTATGGGGAAAGAGAGAGAAGAAGCAGAATGTATGATATACAGGTATGAAGCTGTGAAAGAACAAAACCAAGCCAATAACAGTAAACTTTACAAGAATAAAAACATTAAAACTAAATGAGCCCTCAACTCCGCTTCATTCAATCCAAAGATGGAACTTTCTCTCCAGGAGAGCTGGAGCCAATCAATCCCTTTGTTTTTGTGAGATGTGTATATGAGTGACACTTGTGTCATACATCACTTCCACATACATTCTACTGACCAGAATCCAGTCACGTGACCAGACACAATTGCAAAAGAGGATGGGACATGTTGCTTAACTATGTGCCTGATTTGGGGGCAGAAGGAGTTTTGATACATTCACAGCTGTCTCTGCCACAAGATATTAAGCAAAGATCTGGGAGGGCTCACATTAGTGTCAGAAGCCAGACCCAAAACCTTATGGTCATCTACACTCCTCTGTATGACCTATATATTCATCTTCGTCCCTTAGGGAGGAAGACATGGTGTAAAGTTGGATGACAAATTTGTATGTTCTATCCAACGTGATCTCTATCACAACCGCCTTGTCTCATTGCAGCCCCATCCTGAGAGGATTGTCACAGAATAATCACCCCATACTAGAGATGAGAAACTGAGGGGCTGAAAGAACTAGAAAATCACCCAGGATACTGTGATCTTGGAGTACACATGTTTAATGCAGCTCTCCTGATGTCTCCCTATTGATCAGATTATGTGTTGCTCCTGAAGCGATGAAATATCAGGGTTCCTACCTCTTAGTCATATTATTTAAAGTACAGCATTAGCTCATTGGAAAGAAAAAAAGTTATAATATATTCAGAATGTGAACTACAAAAGTAAAGAAATGCATCCACAGGAACATCACTAATCAAAGTGATTTTCATCTACCTGCCATAGCAGACTGGTGCTCTACACAAAACAAGCAAGGAAAAGAAGCAGGTAGCAAAAAACTGTGCCAGTTTATCAGGCACAGCATAGCATGGTGCAGCCTTCAGCATACAGGAGCCCCTGCAGGCTCCGGAGCGCAGAGACCCCTGGGGTCACATTTCTTTTACTCCCAGCAATTGGTAGAGCCCAGTGGGACCATGGGTGCTTGTCCTTCACAGCAGGGATTGCATATTCTGGGGCAGTTTAGTTACCAATATGCTGGGATAGAACAACAAGATCTAGATTACTATTCAAATTCACCCAACAACATCATTCGTTCTTGGAGAATTTAAGGAAAAGGATTATCAGAGATATCAGAGACAGTGTGATGATCAGTGTAAATTGTCAAATTGACAGACTCTAGAATCACACAGGAGATAGAGCTCTGAGCATGCCTGTGGGGGATTTTATTGATTATGTTCATTGGCACGAGATGACCCACCTCATAGTAGGCTGGGTAGGGGACCCTGAGCTGTATAAAATGAAGAAAGCAAGCTGAGTACTTCCCATACTGGCATTCATTCCTCTGTTTTCTACATTGTGGATGTGATGTGACCAGCTGCTTTAGGCGCCTGCCACCTTGACTTCCCCACCATGATGGAATACACCCTGGAACTGTGAGCTGAAACAAACTCTTCCTGTCTTCAATACTTTTGTCAAAGTATTTTATCACAGAAACAGGAAAAGTAACTAAGGCAGATAGGATTACTATTTGTAGTATTGTCCTTATTGTTTGTTGGTATGTTTTCTCTTTGGGGGTCTAGAGTGAGTCTTCTAATATTAATATGCATATATTTCAAAATAGAGAAAATTTGCTTAAATCATCATGTGCCTTTATTGTTTTGTTCCTTTTATATTCTCTCGCTGTGTCCCATCCCCCTGAACCACATTAAAGAGAGGCTGAGAATCATAGTCAGCCCACAGCATCTAAGAATAGAGAGAATGTAGCCGATAGTACCATATAGCAGATAATTCAAGAATCTACTTCTCTCACTCTGTGTACCTAATCCTGTCACAATGCACAGGCTACTTATAAAGGATTTAAGCAGAAGATTCCAAAGCAAAGACTGGCTGAATCTTTCAAGTTGAAAATATAAACCAAACAAGAGAAGGAAAAAGCCAATAACCACTTTCCTTTAAAAAAAAAAAAAACTAGGGCTATATTTTAAATATCCATTTAAACGTATAGTAATAAGCCATTATACATTTTAATCTGTTTTCTGTTTGACAATATTTCATTTGCAGACTCTCCGTGGCTTGTAAAAATAGACCCAGAGTCCAAATCCCCACAGCATGCGCCTTTCACATTCTCTAATTTGCAGTAATGTATTTGTGTCAAGTTCAGTCTAAGCACCCCCGGGGGAATGCATGGGCACTTTGTGCCTCTGAAGAGGGAGGCTGAAGTCTGAGCCCAGGCACCATGCTGGGCTGGGGACCGGGCTAGGGCAGGAGAGGCAAGCATTCTCAAATGCCATAGATGAGCTTTGGCCCTAACGTATGTCATTTAAAAATATTTTTATTTATTCTTTGATAATTTCCTCTATGTTTAATTTATCTTGGACACATCCATGCCAAAACTCCCCTCCCACTCCGCTAGACCTCTCCAACAAATGCTCCTCCCATCTTAGTGTCTTTTATTTACTTTTTTAATAACCACTGAATCCAATTAGTGCTGCCTGCATGAGCATGGGCAATCAACCTGGGCTACACTCCCAAAGAAAAATGACTCTCCATCCCCCAGTAGATATCAATTGCCAACAGCTCCTCAACAATGGTGTGAAGTCTCATGAGCCCCTCCCCCATCCATGCTGAAATTATTGATTATCTTGATCTTGTGAAAGTCTTATGCAGATAATCATAGCTGTAGTGAGGTCATGATACAACTTCCATGTCATGTCCAGAAGACAACAGCACACAGTACTTTCTTCCCCTTTCTCCAGCTCTTACACAGAAAATGTCTTAGAGATGGTTATGGATTCACTCAAGCCCTGTTTGTACTACTGATGTCAGAGTTAGACTACACAGTCTAGTTTCCCTTGTAATTTGTGAATACATGTGAGTAAGTTCTGGCTAATGCAATGCAGGCAGAAGTGATGTAGAACTTTTCCAAGCACCATCTAAACACTTTCCCCATGGATGAATCATCCTCTCTGCTGCTCCATCAGTGCTGAAAAACATAGACTCCTGTCAAATTCCTTGACCTGTGCAGAGTCCCCATCCTGTAATGGAAACAACTAATGAGAATGTGACGGGGAGAACCTGGGGTCATGTATGTTAAAGACTTACAACAGGGGCTGAAGAGACGGCTTAGCAGTTAAGAGCACTGGCTGATCTTGCAAAGGACCTGGGTTCAATTCCCAGCACCCACATGGCAGCTAACAACTGTCCATAAATCCAGTTCTGAGCATCTGACACCCTCTTCTGAACCTTGCAAGCACTGCACGACACCAAGGCACTAACATATATGTAGGCAATACACTCATAATATAAAAATAATAAATAAAATTAAAATAAAAACTTATAACACAAGCCACAAAGCCCCTAGAGATGCTAAGCGAGTCTACACTTTCATCATTATTCCTGCGGCTAGTGTAGAAATAGTTACTGTTACTGTTTGGGTGCCTAAAATATGCCTTGAAGACTATGTGGCACAGAGTAAGTGTCTATTAATGTTGACCTTCACAAGTACTTCCTGTAAAATACATTAAGCCATGGAATAATCTACCAATACTAGAGAGATAATGTGTATAATTCTACCACTTGGGATGCAGAGGGCAGTGGATCTCTCTGAGATTGAGGCCAGCCTAGTCTAGATAATGAGTTCCAGGCTAGTTGGGGTTCTCTCTCTCTCTCTCTCTCTCTCTCTCTTTCTCTCTCTCTCTCTGTGTGTGTGTGTGTGTGTGTGTGTGTAAGCCAGAGGTCAACCTCTATTATACTTGGTCAGATGCAGTCCACCTTGTTTTTGAGAACAGGTCTCTCAAAGTGTTGTAGCTCCCTGATGAGGTCAGGCTGGCTGGTCAGTGAGCCTCGGGGAGGATCCACCTGTCTCACCGCTCCAGTTCTGAATTGTAAGCATACACCACACCCTTTTAATTTTCTCAACATGGGATCTTGGGATGATTCCATGCCAGCACCCTACCAACTGAGCCACCTCCCCAGGCCCAATGTTTTATTCAAATGCCACCAGTCATGGAAGACATTACTACAGGGGTTAAGGCTGCGTGGATGAACACACTTCATTTTTATAATGTTTTAGATATTATTTTTTCCTCGATGTATATTTATTGAATTTTTGTGCATTTCATATAATACATCTTAATCATATTTAGATCCACTCCCCTTACCTACTGGGTGAAGGAGAGTTGAACTTCTTTAAGGGAGTGCCTACAGATAGGCTGACTGGACTCCAGTGGATGAACTCACACTAAGGGACATCCAGGTATACAAACTTGACTCAATAGGCCTCAACATATATGAGAGAATACATGAAATCTTGCAGGGGGACTATAGGGTGTAAATAGGGAAGTGGATCTGAATATGATTAAGATATATTGTATGAAATATAGTTGTCTGTCATTTGACTTTGGATTCAGTTCTAGGCTTTGAGCCAAGTAGAACCAGGAACCAATTCAGAGCCAAGAATAAGAAGGGCTCTTCCCTGACAGCCCAAGCCCCCCAAAGTCTCCAAATAAAATTCAGTGAGCACATGAACTTGAATAAAGCAAAATAAAAATTTTTTTCACTGTACACATGACCAAAAAAATCACAGTCACATTCCTGCCACCTGTGACTTTGCCACCAACAGAAATCACAGATTATTTTTAAGTAACATTACATTATAATTACCAGAGATATCTCCAAATACTGTAATGATTATCACTACTTCCAAATTACAGTAATTACTAGACTCGCTTGTTTAATGTGTTAATAAAGGAAACAAAGATTTGACTGAATCACTCTTTAAAATTCTTGTACTAAAGTCATTCAATCTGGTTTCCTCGGTGATGTCTTTATTATTGTGTGTGTGTGTGTGTGTGTGTGTGTGTGTGTGCGTGCACGCGTGTATGTGTATGCATGATTGCATGCATGCATGTGTGCCATGTGTATACATGGAGGTCAGAGGATTACCTTCTGGAGTGGGATCTTTTCTTCTATCTTGTGAGGCAGGGTGTCTCTTGGCATTTCTGCCACTCTGCATACTTCAGACCAGCAGGCCCACTAGCTGCCAGGGACCTGTTTACACCACCTATTTTAGTACAGGAGTATTGGGATTAAAGATAGGTATCACCCATCTGGTTTTTGTGTGTGTGTGTGTGAGTTCTTGGGATGGAACTCAGGGCACAAAGCTTCTATGGTACATGCTTTTTCCCTCTGAGCCATCTTAACTTGATACTGCAGTGAGACCAACAGTTCTCCCCAGGTACCTAAGGGAATCAGGGAACAGAGACATTAAGCAAGCTTGGTTAACTGGGGTCTACACAGAAGCTAGTTCTGGGGTCTGGAAGTTTGTTGGTGATTACTAAAGTATCCTGTAGTGGATTTTTAAACTTCCCTTGATTTCTGATATTATATCTATGAAGAAGTATTAACAACATTGTTCCCATATCCTCAGTGGGATTATTATGAGATTCAAATAGGATATAATGTGTGTGCCTATTAGCTGACGGGAACAGATTCTGCATAAACATGGGGCATCCACCCCATCATTCCTCAGAGCTTAACAAATCCTCCTTGAAATCTTTATTATTGAGCTCTAGGTATCACTCCCCTGCCATTCTTTCTAGAACAGCACAATAGGGAAACTGCCAAGAGTCTTGGATTCCAAAGATCAGTAAAGGTACCTCAGGAAGATCTGGGCTGAATTCCAGCTGTATTCTTTACTAACTGTCACTGCAGAAAACTACTCTCACCCCTTGAGCCACTGATTCCTTCTCATCACTAGAATGGAAAGAATGAGGACGAGATGCAAGGTGGTTATCAGAAGGCCCGGCAAACAAGTGTGGAACAGGCTCTGTGAAGCATGTGGATGAGTGTGATGTCATCGCTGTCTGCTCTCTTCCCTACACTGTGCCACACATTTCGTTCCCATGGAATATCAGCATGCCTCTCACAGATGCCCTGTCTTGGGTGATATGGGATCCATTCCAGTTGGTATTGATGGGAGTGGAGCACTTCTGCATAGAGACAATGAAACTTCAAGAGGAATCCTCATTCTCTTTCTCTTTCCTTTGCTATGCAGATGGTAGAGATGTGAGTTGGCACAATGAAGCACAAGACAGAAGCACTCTGTGCCTACTGGTCAATACACAGGAAAAGGTACTGTGAGGGGTCTCCCAGTTCTTGCTGAGCATGCAGCATGAGTCAGAAAGGAATCTCTGGCAGAACCACTGAGATCTCCTAACGGACACGGGACTGGAGCCTAGCCTAGTTTCTGCTCTTACAATTGCCTCCCAGTTAATGCAGTCCTTCCTGGAGAGAGACTCAGTAAGCCCCAGGACTTTCTAAAAGGAAGCTTATAAGACTCAGGAAGTTCTAAGAGGAAGTTCCTAAAAATTCAGGAAGTAAACAACTCACAAAACTCAGGAATTCCTGAAACTGACCAGATGTACAAGTCCCTTCCCTCCCACAGTTATGGAAGCACTGAGGACTAGGGACTGCTGACTGCTGCCTGGACTCAGAACAACTGAATTGCAGGGAAGAGGCTCCTGCCTGATGAGGTACCTGCAAGTTGTGCAGTGTGCTTGAGGTTTCCAGCTTCCATGGGCTATCATCCATGCTGGGGTGGGCTTTGGTCATGCAGCTATCTGAGTTTCCCCTGCTCATGTGAGTAATGCCTCACCCACACTACTGTAAGGAATGACAATAAAATCATTGGTTCCTCAAGATGGACTTTGGCGTTGCCCTTACTTGGGCCTGTCATTGGTGTTCTACCTTGGGCAAGGAAGCATTTGTTCCCATCTCTCCAGGAGTAGTGTCACACAAAAGTTAGTGAGACAGGGAGACACTGAAGCAGAAGGCCTTCCTCAGGCTGTAAGGGCCAGATCTCTAGATCTTCCATGAGACACACTCAGAGCTCAGCACGTGCCGCTGGAAAATGAGTCTGCGACCCATTTGCAATGGCTAAAGACTATGTTGCAGAAGCACAAGTCCGACCTTCACTCCAGCCTAAAGACTCTGACAACCTGGCCCAGTTTAATCTTGACTCGTTGGAAAAGAAGACCTCCTGAGACATTGCATTCCCAGTCCCAGCCATGTTAGCTGGAGTCACTAGCATGGTGCCTGCACCTGCCTTTCTCTCTCCTTCTTTTGGGTGATACACAAGAGGCTCTGAGACTTCTAAGGAGTTCCCCAAACCTCCGTGTGTATGTGTGTGTATGTGTGTGTACGCGCGCCCTACGTATGTGAATGCTTTTGTTCATTCAGTCACACGAAGAAGGCAGGGTTTGATATTGGAATGACTTCCTCAATGACTTTTCCACCTTATATTTTTCTTTTAGACAGGGTTTCTCACTGAACCTCACAGTTTTAGCTAGATTAGTTGGCCAGCAAGCCCTCTAGGATCCATCTGTTTCACCAGCAGCACCACCCAGCGTTGGGATTACAGGTGTGCCCAGTTATGTCTGGCTTTTACATAGGTGTGAAGGATCCAAACCCAGATAGTCAGGCCTGATCTGTTTGCTGCCCATCTTCAAGGAGGGGACAGAAGGACCAGAATTTCTGCCTCTGCAACTGTTGAAAATGGTCCTGGGGCAAAGTAAGAGACATAATTAACTTATTTCAAATCAACCTGTAAAACATGTCAGATATTTAAGTATTAATTAATATTTTTTGCAAACTAATTACACTAGAATGATGAGGCCAGGAGGAACCGAAAGAGTTCTCTAATTCTGTTTCACTCCTCTTGTTTAAATGTCTGCAGGGATTACCATTTTATTCAATTTTTAGGTTTTATTTTTTAATTTACCACAAATGTTATAAACATCACACTATTTCACAGCCTTCATCATTTATTCATAGCTCAATAGAGGAAGCCAGAATGGCGATAACTCTTTTTTTTTTTCTGATCCCTAATTGTCATTCTGGAGTGAGAAGACGATGCCAGCCCCCGTCAGGGAACATTAGTGCAGAGAATGAGGCAGGGTCACCATTTACCCCAAGTGTATTAGCTTCACTCATCGTGAGAAGTTTGTGCTGAGCAATGCAGACTTTTACCCATCAGGGTTTGCAAGCGTGTGACTCCCCATCTTTTCTGGTTCAGGAGGTAAAGTGCATAGAATCAAATACTAACTTTGTCTACATCCATATGGCCTTGGATAGATCCATAAACTCTTCTGGGCCTTGATTTTATCATCCATTAAATGAAGGTTATATGAATACCCTCCCAAGTTCGTTAGAAAGAATAAAAGAGGTAAGTCATATAAAATGCTTCATATAGGGGTCTGGCATGCAGAGAATATTCCAGAGATGTTGGCTATGGCCATTGTTGCCATCACCTGCTACCATCACGAGGAGCTCACCAGCATGAAGATAAATCTTCCACATGTTCAGGTGAGATGGCAGCTCTCCACTGCTCCACACCTCACATGATATGCATCAATTCCAAACAATACCCTTGCCAAGCACGCTGGTACATACCTGAAAACCCATCACTAGAGAGACTGAAGCAGGAAGACCATGAGTTTTGAGGATAGCCTGATCTACATAATGATTTTAAGACTAGCCTGGAATACATATAGAGGCATTGTCTCAATAGATAAGCCAAATTAACAATATTTAAAAAATGCTTTTAGCTATGAAAACACACCACAGAGTGTGTTATCCCATATGTAGCTCTCAGTCCCTTTTCTAGCTCTTGAACACAATCATATGGGTTGGTAAAGTCCCACTGCACGTGAAGTCTCCCCAGGCTTCTGGGGCCTCAAAGTTCCCCTAGGAGAACAGCTTTCACACTCACGCACTCCTCATTTCTGTTGGGACTAACCTGAGAGCACTTCTTTGCCCACCTCTGTGTCTTTCTATATCACAGGCTCCTTGAGAGCCAGGAAATGGTGTCTTACTCATGTTAAGCCAGCAGTGCCTAAGGACTGGCTATCAAACATGCTCTTTAAGCTGGTTGAACAATGCAGCTTCCCCCAAGAGGTCCATCTGCTAATAAATCTGTTGTGTGCTCTGCTCCAGGACCCTTGAGCCCAGCTGGACACCAGCCACAGTCACTTTTCCTTCCTCTTGGCTAGAGCTAGACTTTCTATTCATCTCTTAGGGACTCCATAGGGCTCTATCTGGACTTCTTTCTTTCTCCCTAACACTTGCAAATCTCTGCACTTGGCTGTCGGTTTCTACAATCAGCTGGTTTAACTCTCTATCTACTAGACTGATTCTGAATATGTCAGGCATCTCGATTCTTCTCCATGAAAACCATGCTAGTGTGAGTGAGCCCCTTTGCCTTTGCTAAAGCATGCCAGATCCTTGGAATTATGCATGGTTATAGAGGATGACAGGCTAGAGCCTCTGTTGCTGGGTCTAATTTGGTGCACAGACTCTGAGAGCTGCAGTGAAATACAAGCCCAGGAGCCTATCTTTTGATCTTAAATAGTCAGAAGGTTAGACTGTGTAATGCTATAGAAATAGACGGTGTCAAAACTGTAGGAAATAATTGATGGTGTGGGAATAGATTTTGTGATCACAGCACACTTAGGAAGTCTTAAAACACAGAGTCAGCCAGGCTGGCTGTGCTGTGGAAGAGTCAGCCTCAAAGGGGAGAGTTTGGAAGAGAAGAGACTGGGTCTTCTGTCAGAGTCCCAAAGAATACCCTTAGCCTCCAAACCAATAGGGTGACTCGTGGCCTCATTTTCCAGATACCTAGATGGTGCTTGACAGTCACAACATGTGATCTTAATCTCCCTTCCATTAGCTCTTTGATTCCTTTAATGCACTTTGCTGAGCCTCAGTTTGCTCATCTGTAAAACAAGAAGGAGCAATGCTGGTTTTGTAGGGTTGTTGGGAGGGCCTGCACAGTGTCTGCCATATACATACACGCTCGTAAAAGTTATCTTTGGCTGTTGTTCCTTTTCTCTTCCTAATACTCTCCTCTCCCCATATGAGAAGCTATGTAAGAGAAGGGGTTTATTTGGGCTCACAGTTTGAGGGAATACAGTCTACAATGGTGAGAAAGTATTTTGTCCAGAGAGTGAGGTAGTTGGCCACGTTGCATCTGTAGTCAGGAAGCAGAGAGCAAATAAGAAGGGAGGCTAGACTATAAACCCTCCAATCCCTCCACTAATGATCTATTTCCTCCACCTACTAAAAGGTTCCACCAGCTGGCTACCAAGCGTTCCAACACCTCAGCCTGTGGAGGATATTTCACATTTAAACCACACCACCACAGTGGCTCTCTAGGTCAGTGGCATGTCCTCAAGACTTCCCAGGAGCAGAGCTACATTCTTTTACATTTATTTGGTTTTTATTTCTACGTGCGCGCGCGCGCGCGCGCGTGTGTGTGTGTGTGTGTGTGTGTGTGTGTGTGTGTGCCTGTATGTGTATAACCTGTATATGCCATAACCACAGAGGCCTGAAGAGGACATTAGATTCCCTGGACTTGGAGTTACAGGAGGTTGTGAGCTGCCCAACATGAATGCTGAGACCCAAACTGGAGTCCTCTGGATGAACACTGAGTGCTAATAACCACTGAGCCATCTCTCTAAAACCCAGAGTTTATCTTTATCTAGAAAGAAACATTTAAAAAATCTCTCACTGTCTCCTTCCAGGTGGGGGTAGCTTTTCATGAGAGCATGTGGAATAGGGCTTCTGGGGACTCAGGTATGATGCCTCCATTTGGCTAAGCCTCTGAGCTCTTGAGAGTTGGCACTTCTGTTTTCTGTAGCACTTAGAATGAGCACACAAACATCAGACAAGGAGACAATGGGCAGGTATGCTCAGGGCTATAGATGCAGCACATGAATGTCAGTGACCTTATATACTACACATTCCTTCTGCCTTCTCAAAAGAGTTCTAAAGTTCATTCTATGGGGGCTGCAGAGACGGATCAGTGGTTAAGAGCACTGGCTGCTCTTGCAGAGGACTAGGTTCGATTCCTTGCACCCACATGTTGATTAATTCCAGTTCCTGGGGATCCAGTGCCCTCTTCTGACCTCTGCTGGCATTGTACAACACAGGTGACTTACACACATGCAGGCAATACACTCATACACAAAAAATAAAAATAATAAATTAAAAAAAGCTCTAAGTTTCATTCTTTATTCTCATGCTGTGGCAGGAGAAGGGCTGTGAGTCATTTATCTAAATTTCACTACCTCCAGAGATAGAGCTGACAGTGGCTCTCCTAACAGGTAGGGTCAGACAGACTTGATTCAAACAAGCATCCTCCCTTTAATTCTTAGGTAAATCTGGGCAGCCTGATATGGTTTAAATGTGGTTTGCACACTGAACACTTGGGCCTAAGCTGGTGGTGCTATTTCAGAGGCTGTGAAATCTCCAGAAGGTGAGTTCAGTGTGGCAAAAATAGGCCACTGGACACAGGCTTTGAGGATAGTCTAGCCCCACTTTGGGCTTCAGTTTCTCTTTGCTTCTTGGGCTGCTGAGAAGAGAGCCATCCCAGCCTCTGCTCCCACTAACAAGACATGAGCCATGATGGACTCTGCCCTCTAAAACTGTGAGCCAAGGCAAACCTCTATTCCCTTAAGCTGATTTCTGTCAGACAGTCGGTCACAGCAGTGAGAAAAGTAACTTGAACCACAGTTTCCCTTGAGCTCCAGGTTTCTCACCTGTGATTCATACATATTCACACGCATCTTGAGGATGTGCAGGTAATTTGGTGTCTGGGACCCGTTATGCAAGTACTGACTGAAGGCCATGTCAATCAACACTACTACACTGGGTCTTTCTATACTCCTTCCCCATGCTAGGGGTGTCTGGATGTGTTTGCTAGAGGGCTCTCCCAGTATGGCCATCTCTCCTGGGTACCATCTCTAAGCTCATTTTTTCCTCACTAAATCCCAGTTCTCTATTCTCCGTATTCTCAGCACACACATTTCCTTCCCCTGTTTATTGGGAAAATGAAAGCTGCTAGGCATAACCTGTTTGCTTTAAATTTATCCACATTTTCTCCTCATCCTTTCTTCTTTCATTGCTACCCAAGAGAAATGTCCTTTCCTCTCCTGGGTAGATGGTGCCACTCTCTGGCAGGGCACCCCTCTGGAGACACAGTGGCAAGCAGGCCAAGGCACCCCCAGGGGTATTTTCCTCTCCTCTCAATGGATCTGTGCTCCCAACCCACTCTCCTGTCCTCTGTGGCTTACCCTCTAAGACAATGCCACTTAAAAATTCCTTCCCAAAGCTTGCCTCTCCTTCAGGTCAAAGTCGATCATTCTCTTGGCTCAAGTACTTGCCTCCTTGGATGGTTGTTCTGTTGTGTGAATTATGCATTTTCCTGGTAGTTTCTAAAACTAGCCCCATCTAGCTTTTGTGTCCCCTACAATGGAAAGGCTACCATGAACGACTCCATGGCGACATATGGACCAATATCAGGGTGATCAGCCTGGTCCTCGTTTTTTTCCATACCACTGAGTCATCCAATATGGCACATCTTTCTTCTAAGACCTTCCTCTTGATTTCCATGAGGATATTTGGCCCTCTGTTTTTCCATGTTGATTCCAATCACTTCCTTCCCCCTCTACTTTTTAGAAGGAGTGTAGAAAGCAATTTCCCATACCTGTTTATCACTTTCTCCCAGGGGCAAGCTCCTTTCCTATGCCTTTTCTTTTATCGTTCTCAGATCTTCTTTGCTTGATAATGACCTAGCTCTCCTGAGAATGCTCTGTGAACACATCTCACCCATCTAGGCTCACTTGTGTTTGAGTTTAGATCCCAAATTTGCCAAGTATGAGAAGGTTGTACTCTTGTAAGAATCTTGGCCCTCATGAACCTCCGGACATCACAGCATTTGTTACACAATACTTCCCATATGGGACCACGTGTTCTCTAAGGAAAGGGCTGTGTAAAGAAGTTATATGCAAATCCCTGAAACCCAGTTCTGTGCATGGAATATGGTTGGTTGTCACTTCAAGGCCAACCATATGGAAAACACCAACCATATCTCCAAAGGAGAAATCTGGGTCTTTGAATTACGGCCCAAAGGCTTTTCACAACTCTCTAAATATATCCATTTGCACTAACTTTAAGGACAGAAAAGATGCTAAATATGTGATTTGGCAAAAATGAGAGGAGGCCAAGACAAGAGAATCATGAAATCTAGTGTGAATTAAACCATGTAAAGTCACTCCTGCCATGGAGTGCTGTTCTCAGCCATGATGCTAAATGATTACAGCATGTGTTCCAAGCCATGGGCCTCAATGATTACTCATTGGGTTATTTTGTTTTACTTTAGACAAAATATAAAGGAAAGAGGGGCCAGGCATGGTTACGCATGCCTTTAATCCCAGCACTCAGAAGGCCAACGCAGGCAGAGCTCTAGGAGTTTAAAGCCGGCCTGGCCTATATAATGAGTTCTAGGTTAGCCAGGGCTACTTAACAAGACTCTGTCTCAAAAAGAGGTGGGTGGGCATTGAAGTAATAATAGGGGCTCAATTTGTAAACAGCTTGGCTTAAAATCATGAGGACCTGAGTTTGATCCCCCAAATCCATGTAAACATAAAAGTCAGATGTTCTATATCTGCATAGAATCCCAGCATTGGACAGGCAAATACAGGAGAATCCCTGGGGCTCTCTGGCAAGTTCCTGGTGAGTGGGAAACACTATCTCAAAGGAGGTATACGGTGTTTCTGAGGAGTGACACCCAAGTGTGTCCTCTTACTTCCACATACACACACATACACACACACACACAAAAGAACTAATTAATGTTAACACTAGCTTAGTGTCAGGCTCTATAGTAGGCAATGAATTCTGGTTGCCCCATGTACAGTTCAAACCAATTGTCACAGTTTGGAAACAAAGCAGCCTTCCAGAAGGATCACGCATTGAAAGGTTGATCCCCAGATGACGGCACCATCAAGGGAGGTTCTGAAAACCACCATAGAGCCCAGATGGAGGAAGTAGGTAATGGAGGTCCCATTATCTTCCCCCAGAGACCCTCTCTTTCTGGCTCTCTCTCTTGATCTCTGTTTTCTGTCTGCCATGGGGGGAAATGGCCACCACCATAATGCTTGTTTTACCACAGAACCAACAGAACCAGTGACTTGGACTAAACTCTGTTTAACTAGAAACTGAAATAAATTCCTTCTTTCTGTTTTCGGTTGTTTATGCTGGGTGTTTTGCTACAGATACAAAAAGCTAATTAACTTGCCCTCCTGTGGGTGATTTATCCCAAACCCGACTTTGCAGATAGAAGACTAGGTAAGTGACTGACTGACTTTGGCCACACAATGTACCAGTTGTTGATCAGAAATTCATACCTTCTCTATGAGACTGTATTCCCTCTGATCCCGTCCATGCAAAAACATACTTGTCGCTTGTAAAAAGTGGTGTTCATAGTCACAGCAGCTCAGTCCTTTCTGCAATGTACTGGCCTTTTCACAAGGGCCAGACTGTATCTAACAAGCTCATGGCTCCTGATTGGCTTTCATGAGACGATCTTGAGACAGGAAAATCAAATGAATCTTTGACCTGGGATAAGGTGTCCTTTTGAAAGGAAATTAAGAAAACCAGTAGGGGTGATATTCCACCTACATTTCCCCAGAGCCGCTGGCATGGTCACCTGTGATGCTCACCACTGCAATTATTTGGGGTAACAAAACAGTAATATCAATCAATCCCAGTTCGATTGCTTTGCCCTCAAACAGAAGCCGTCCCATTTATCAAAATTGAGGTCCTCGACTGGGTCTGTATTACCATTAAACTATCAACAGGCAATCATTAAGGTGAAGAAAAAAAGAAAAACTGGTAACTGAAAAGAAATGCTTTTTCTTTCTTCTAAACATCCTGGCCAGCAACCTCCTTTGTCTAGCTGTCAGCATAGCCAACGTGGGCTGGGTCTCAGATCTTTGTGTTAACGTGCAGTCTGTGTTTGGGAGAGGCCAGCAGGCTCTTGCAATGCAATGGCTAAGCCCAGGTAACAGGGTTGCTCTCTCAGCAGGGCAAGCTGCCTGACGATAAATAGGGGGAAATGGGTATGCATTTGTGTGATAAAGCAGGCTTAATGATTCTAAAAGGGAAGGAGTCCAGGAGACACACAGCCACGACTTAGGTTCAAAAGGGATCCACGCAGGGCCAATTAACGTGCAAATATGTGTGTGCTGACCTTGCACTCCATCCGTCATGTGCACATGAAAATTGGGCAATTTATCTATTATATTATGTATGTGACATCTTAGTTTGGTTCTTACAGGCTGCTTGGGGACAAAGAGGCCATGTGCTCCACAGCTAGCAGAGGGAATTGAAGATAAATTCTTCAGCTGTCGTCAACCTCGCAAGGCACAGAATTTGGGCGGAAGATAAAGCTACTCTGTCGGGAGGGTTTTAATGTCTCTCCATAGCCCGTGTGTCATCTTATTAAAACTGTGTGTGGCGAGGGAGGGGTGGCATATGCTGCAAGAAGTTATTGGCACAGACAGCTTGCTGTCATGTTTTCTGAGTCCAGATTTAGCAAACGTTATTCACATATTCACTGTCAATCTGCAGAGAGAAAAGAGAGCTGGCAAAGTCGTTTGCTCCCACTGATTCTATGGGCTTGTAATTCTTTTTTGTTTCCCTTTGACCCATGTCTCCTCCTCAGGTGGAGTTTTTCTGCTTAAATTACAACTGTTTGCCTGTATTTAGGCAAAAGAAAAATAGGTGATTGGAGATAGAACAGAGCCTCACAGATGTAGTTACCTGAGCTATTATTATTCACTTAAAATAATGGGTTATGCATGGATGTGAATCTCAAATTAAATAATGGTGACCACTTGCTTTGATGAATTGCCAGTAGGAATTCAACTAATAAAAGGTTACCTCCCTACAGTAGTGTAAAACCTGGGATCCAGCTGCAGCAACAGCAATCGAGCCTTAGAAACAATGGTTAGGCAAAAGGAAAGTCTTCAAAAAGAAATGTGGGTACTGTGCGAGCCAGGGGGACCCAGAGTAAAGCGCTGAGTGAATGAAGCACCGGCTGAAGGAATGGCTTTGCTCATTGTTTGATCAGAAGTTTCATCTATGCACTGGGTACCCCGTACTTCTTAATTCTCTCTGCCTACTTTCCTGTACTCTGACGGTGTCAGCCATGGCATGAACAGCTGTGCTCTCTCACATCCTTCTGCCCCATGTGACCAAATGAATTCTGAAAATGTGAGCCAAAACAAATCTTTCTTCCTTGTTTATACAAAATAAATTGGCCTTGGTGATGAAAATCGAATGCCTCCCTCCTTCTTCTTTCTTTTCTCCCTCGCTTCCTTCCCACCTTCCCCTCTCTCTCCTGCTCATTCCCACTCCTTTCCTTTCTAGTTTTCCAAACAAATTCATGTTTTCCTGGTTCTATAAATTACATGAGAAGAAGCCGTGAGCACAGTGAACAACACTGTAGACACGGAGCTCTTGCACTCTGCAGGCGGAGTTACCTGTGCTACCACATTCAGATGAAGTTGTAGAACATTCCCGTTACCCAACAAGATCCCTCACCAGCTCTGCCTCTAATACCTCCCAGAAGTATTATGTAGTTTCATCACCTGAGATGAATGATATCTGTTTTGATGTGTCTGCAAATGAAATCACACAGGGTGCATCGCTCTGTCCTTGTGTGTTTCTCACTCAACATTCGGTCTCTGATTCATAAGGACATTCTACACACCCACAGCTAATCCTCTCGGATTTCTGGCTCACATTCTGTTGCATTTATACACCATGATTGGTGGGGGCTTGGGGGCAGGTAGGTAATATACATCTGGATGGTTTCTAGTGCAGGACTGTGAAAAATAAAACCTCCAGGAACATTCTTGCCCACATCTTCTGGTGGACTTCAGCACTTATCTCTCTTGGTGCCACAAGTAGACTTGAGCTTGTTGAATCCCTAAACATCATTTCAAGGAGAACACAAAGCACTTCTGTCTTCCCAACCTGCACATTTTAACCTGTACTGGGGTGATGAGAAGTGCCTTGCCACTGAGGATGCTGGGAAACTGAAAGGGGAAACGTGCAAGGGTGTTTGTGTCATTGGCTGATGGTTTATTGAATGTGGCAAAACCTTGAGAGAAAGCACCGGGAAGAGGAAGAAAACGGAAGCCCCTAAGGTGTGGGAAGCTCCTCATGGTGTTGACCACAGAGGCCATCAGTAGCCTTGCATTCAGAAGAGATCATAATGAGTAGGGACACATTTATCAACTGCCGTCTGCTCCCTAGGCCATAACCTGGGTGGTTTACAGGGCTGGCATCCTGACAGAGAGCTCTGAATCAGTCCTTTGTTGAATGAACCTAGGAAAGTTCATGAGCACTTCTGGACCTCAGTTCTCATGTCTGAGAAATGGTCAATAGTGGTAGATTTTATATCCCAAGATCCTTGTGAGAATTTTCCAACATGATGCATTGGAACATTTATATCTGGGGCATAACAGGAAGCAAATCCTAGAAATTTACATGCTTCCTAGAAATTACCAAGGCAGTCAACACTATTATCCTATGTTCTCAAAAGGTCCGTGGGGTGGGGGTAGGGAGCTGCTGGCAAGACAGTTCAGCATGTAAAAGTGATTGCTGCCAATCCTGATGATCTGAGTTCTATCCCAAGGGCTTGCATAGTGGAAGTACTAACAAACACACTCGTACAAAATAAATAAATGTAATCATTTTTCAAGTCCCCACTGGGTATATATTTTCATTATCAATCCTGAAATGAAGAAACAGTGTCTCCATGGTTTCTCCATGGTTACTGGGGAACAGGTGAGACTAGGACCTTCCAGTCCCCACCCTCTTTCTACAACCCCTGTCCCTTCCTACTGATCTCTACCCCAAATGCCTACCTAACTAGCCGTGTAAAATACTGACCTGTACTGCTAATGTACAACTTGTACTGCAAGGCAGCAGAGGGAGCTGGTAGACACTGGGCAGAGACACGGACTGTCCATGCCTGAGTCGTGATAACCCCTCATGTTTTCTGCCAGACTCTACTTCTATGGACTTTACTCCAATTACCATCTCAACAGTAGTGAGATGGAGCAGAGGAGATGCCATTATTTCCTTGACTGTTAAAATGCTGCATACACAGGCTCCCAAGATCCAAGTCACTAGACTTTATTCAGCTGTGACTTGGGAATGAGAAGAGACACTCTGTGAATTTCCTTTGGAGGCCCTGAAGGCCAAACAGGGGAGAAAGGAAAACTTGCAGAGGTGAACAGAATAGCCGACCTTGAAGTCAACAAACCATATCCCAGGCTACTCAATCTATAAACAGCAATGGATGACCTGGTCAGTCAAACCCAGCACCACAGAAAACAAGGAGTCAACAAGAGACCCAAACCCCAGCTCACAGGGAAGGGAATTACAGCCAAGATGCTCAGTTCATTCTACAGCAAAAGGAACTCACTTTAAAATGTCCTCCAAAGACACAGTCAACCATGTTTCCTACCTTAGTTTGGCTGGTAGCAGGACTCGGAGAAACCTGCAAGTTAAGGAAAAAAGACATCAGTATTGATTCCACAGGAAGATAATTGCATTAATTGTCTTTTTAAAGGCATTGCCATCAATAATATTTTATGACCCGAGGGGACAAGAGGACAACTCACATGAATGAGTACACACACATACAGTTGAACCTACGTATATTTATAATAAGTATACATGCACACAGGCACACACATGTACATGTACACAGAGGTACATAAACATAGACACACACACACATACTCATTCACACATGGGCATTCAAATATACACAAACATATACACAGGTGCATACACATATATGCATATATACAGGAGTCCATACAGACACACATATACACACATACACTCACATTAGCACATACATACACATGCTCACATGCATGCACACACACAGAGTACACACACTCTGTTTTCCACCAGGCAGAACAACCACAGATTCATCTTCCCAGTTCTGCTATAGAGTGAAGAAGATCATTAATATTTTCAACACATTAATACCACTTCTGTCAGGAAGAAAACGGGGAGGCCATGTGCAAAACCCGGGCAGTGACAAGGACTAAATGAACACCGGAAAAGCAAAGGTATGATGACAATGTTTTATTGATGATATTTTTCAAGTTTTCTTATTCCTTAAAGTTTCAAGCCAGCGTTGCAACTTACAAATACAGCAACTGCAGTCTTATGTTTGCAAAATGCCTCAAAATATTGTGAAAGAAGGCATCGAGGCAGGCTTTGTGCCAAATTCTTCATGTACTTTTTTTTTTTTACTAGTTTAATCCCCAGAACAATTTTTATTATCCTCTGTTCATGGACGTGAACATCAGGACTTTAGAAAACTTAGATCACTTTCCCCAGATCTCAACGTTATTAAGTGGAGAGAATTAGATTTGATCCTAATATAAAGGCTTGCGGATCTTCACATTTCTACCCAGGAGGCTACCGCACACAGGAGGTTTAGAGTGAGACCCTAAAAATTAGCCTAAAAAGAATTCTCTATCTAGGGCCTACAGGGTTTTGGTGATGTTGCTGCTTAAAGATTTTGTTTTACTGAACTTGGTGGCACATTTTTAATTCCAGCACTCAAGAAGCAGAGGCAGGCCAATTCTATGCGATTAAGTCCAGCCTCCGTCCATCTGGAGAGTTCCAGACCAGCAAGGGTTACAAGGAGACTATGTCTCAAAAAGACCAGAAAACAAAAGAAAACAACAACAAAAAAAACCCTTTTGCTTTATTCTTTATTTTTGAGGACACGGTGAAACGGCAGCCATCTGAAACTTCAGATACCATTTCTGTAAGACCCTGGACCTTGGACTGCCCGCCTCTGTAACCAGAGTCTTCACTGCTGCTGTGGAAGTCCCTATCAGTATGTTTGCTCATAGAAGCTGACTCAGTTATAGATTAATAACAGCTCACATCTGTGAATCCAGAAAATAACTTAAGAAGGCATGTTCCCTGAGTCACCTGACCAGCCCCTGCAGTGTACATTGGCTCATGCCCTGAGTCACCTGAGCAGCCCCTGCAGTTTACACTGGCCATCCCCTGAGTCACCTGAGCAGCCCCTGCAGTGTACACTGGCCATCCCCTGAGTTACCTGACCAGCCCCTGCAGTGTACACTGGCTCATCCTGGCCCTGAGCTCTTTTATCCATGTTCATCCCCAAGACAGCTGACTGGCCCTCCCAGGAGCCATTACCCCCAGACAGGGAGGAGAGCAGCCAGAGCCACTGCCCACAGAGCAGCTTTCATGTCTCATTAACTTCCCAAACCAGAGGCCAGCCCTCAGCTGACCTCACCCAGAAGAGTCTATGAGCCATGACCAATGGCTTGCCTTGCTGTGATCTAAGAAAACACCATAAGGACTAATGGAGACCACAGGCCAGAGCTGTGCTACGTCTCCCTCTCCTGCTGCTCTGGAGAGTCCAGAGATGCCAAAGCTGTCACTACATGCCTAGAGTCCAAGAAGATTCCTTGACTCTGTCACCATGTGTGCATGCATGTGTGTACATGCTTGGGTAGGTGCATACATGTGTAGGCATCCTTGTGTGGGCATTTCCCTTCTGACACCCAAAAGGAACAGCAAAGGATAAATTTGACTTTTCAACAGCTGCAATCTCAGACGGCACCATCTTCTCTCTTCCCACACCATGTGGGCAGCACAGTCCTCAGCTGACCCCAGGGCTTCTTCTGCATCATCATTCTAGCGTGTTTCCCAATATTGTACGCCCCTTCACTGAAGCTCTTTCATCACCCCTCCCGCATTAGGCAACCCCACTTCTTGCACTTGCCATGAATACTCACTAACACAGAGAAGCATGCAAACACCAATTGTCACAAATTTGAACATGATAACAGCAGATTTAAAAAATATAGAGGCTAAAATACAGGGTTTCAATACTCAGCTGCCTGTGAGAGGAACAGTGATCAAAGGAGTCGAGCTTATGTGGAACCAGAGATTTCTTGCCCCAACTAAAACAATTTGCATTCAACATTTAGCAAGAAGCATAGAATTCCAGCCAAACGCAGCCTAAGTTCTCCAGCCAGTGGCTACTGAATGCTTGATTTATGACCCAGTGTGCATCCAACCTGCCTCCACGAGGTGCATGTGGTCCTGGACAGTTATGAATATCACCTGACATCAAATCATGTTCACATAGTGCTGAAAGATGCTATGTATGCTACCTCAAGAGAAAATTAATCATCAACTTCACCCACTGTGAACCCTGAAAGCTACAATAATGACTGGTCAGGCAAGAAAGGCCTCTGGTACAATAGTGGCATGAATGTATGGGAGCAACCAATCACCTTCTGCTTGGATTTAAGGCATACTTCACAAGACACAACTCATACTTGGCACTGGTGTTGGGAACAACAACTTGTGGCTAGATAGGTCACAGGTCCTTAGGGAGAACCAACTGCTCTTATTCTGTTAAACGGACACAGCATTAAACCAACTCCCAATGATTTCTCACTATTTATACACAAATATTAATGCATCTCTCAACTCTCACCAGAGAAGCTTCTTTTGCTCCAGATGGTGATTAAAACAGAACAAAGATTCCCAACTTGTCAACATGCAGAGAATAAGAGACTGCAGAGTGCTCAGCTCTAAATGGGACATCTGTATCACATCCCTCAGGAAGCATTTTGGAAGAGGGGGCAGAAAGACTGTAAGAACCAGAGCGGGTAGATGACTCTAAGGAAACAGTTTCCTCTGGATATTCAGGGAAATTATACATATGAACCCACAGTACTTGTGATAGCCTACAGGAGACCTGTGCAAGTCCAAGCCAGACAAAAATCCCAGCCTGGTTGGGGAGGTAGAAAAGTAGCCTCAGCCCTGGCTGAGGAGCCACTGGTAACTGATACCTGCTGGGAGATGGAGAGTCAGTCTTCTTTAAAGGTATGATGCTGGGTAGGTTGACTACATTCCAGGGGATGAACCCAAACCCAGGAGTATTTGGGGAACTCAAATTAGGGTCAACAGGCCTTAAAAAAATAAAGAACATGACATGGGGGTGGGGAAGTGGAGCTGGGTTTAAGAGGAGATGGGGAGAGGGATCTGAATAGGATAAAAAACACACTATAAAATTCTCAAAGATTCAATAAAAAACTTACTTTTGGAACAAGATTATGAGGGTGTTCTGTGATTTCTTTTTGTAACTCTATTACATGGCTCTCAAGCATGAACTCTGTAGATGATAAAATTGAGTTGTGATGGCCAAAGAGTGGACACGCCCACAAGTTCAATAAACTGTTGTACATCCATATTATAAAATATTATGCAGCTTGGGCATATCCTAATGGTCTCAAAATGAAGGAACAGTTTGAAGTGAGGCTGGAAAGATGGCTCATTGGATAAAGTGCCCGCCTTGCAAATGTGAAGATATGAGTTCAGATCCCTAGCACCCTTTTGAAAGCCAGGCACAGCAGCCCATGTCTTTAGCCTCAGTTTGCGTGTGTGTGGGCGGGGGGGCGGTGACAGAGATGAGGAGGTCTCTGTAACTCACTGGTCAGCCAGCCGATCCAAACTGAAGAGGTCCAGGCTCAGTGAGAGACTGTCTCAAAAAAATAAGGTGCACAACAATAGACAAAAGACACGTGATGTCAAATTCTGGCCTCTGTATGTCCAGGAACATGCATTCACACACTCACATGTGTATGTATACCTGCACATTGGTACACGCTCACACAGATATGTGCATGAACCACACTCACACGCACACATACATACAAGCACACAAAATAGAAGAAAATATGCAAACAAAACACACAAGGTGAGAACAAATGCTGAACAAAATAGCTAAAGTAAATAGACATTATCCATCCATCTCTCATGCGCACATATATACATGTCTGAAAGAAGTCTGAGAGGGTACACACCACCAAATTAATCATCTCTGAGGAGGAACCAGAACTTGGCTGGGACTCAATGTGTTAAGAAAAGTGATGGGGAATTTTCACTCCTTTCCTGAGTTGTTTGAAATTTTTATAGAGAGGATGGATCCATTTATAAAACTCAACACAAATTCGAAGCAATAAAGGAAACACAGCCTTACACTGCCTTATTGTTAGTATAAGACCTCACAGAGAAATAAACATGACTTGCCCAGCTGATTCAATACAGTGCACTATAAAAGCAAGGCACATGAGAGCTGAGGAGACAGTTTAATCAGTGAAATGATTGCCTTGAAAGTAAGAGGCCCTGAGTTCAAACCATGGTACCCACATAAAAAAAGTCAAGCGTGTTGATATGAGCTTATAATCCTAGTACTATGGAGGCAGAGACAGGTGGCCGCACGGCAGTCTGTGGCCAGTTAGTCTACTTGGTTAGTCACTTACTTGGTGAATTTTAGAGCTCCAGAGCAAATAGAGAGCCAGTCTTAAAACTCAGGGAAGATACTACTGAGGAGTGATAGCAGGAATTTTTCTCAGGCCTCTATATGCACCTGCATATCTCTCTCTCTCTCTCTCTCTCTCTCTCTCTCTCTCTCTCTCTCTCATACACACACACACACAAATAAGGCACATGGTAAAGCAATATGGAGTAGTGAGACTTGTAGCCAATTAGAGAGAAACAGTATTTTATTTATGACTTATAACTTCAGATATTGACTAAAAATACTTAACAATAAATGATGAAAGGACCTGAGAGCATTTGGGTAGCTAGAACCACAGACATGCCAGATTCAGGGTGAATTTTATAGTTGTAATTGTGTAAGACCTGGGCATTCCGTTCCAGTGCACATAGCCCAGAGCTTAGCCCCAGACCTAGGGCCTGTCTGTACCCTGAAATGGCTGGATGAACATGGGACACAATAGAATGGACCACAGAGGCCAGCGGGATGAATGAGGGCTCTTTAAGGGATGGCAGGCAGCGGCACTTGGCTTTGATCTTGCCCAGAGCAGCAGACATCAGAGAGATTGCAGTGGGGGGCTGATCTGATTACAGCCCTGTTGGTGGTGGGCTATTTTTCTGACCAGCACAGGGCACAGAAGGGACACAGGAAAATCCCAGCAGGACATGCTTGAGAGCTTTGTTCTCATCCCTTTAATCATTTCCCTTCTTCTCCTCCAGTCTCCCGACATGCGTTTGAAATACCTACATGAAGGCTTTCCTCTTTGCTTGTACTGGGAACTTGATGTCCATGATTCTGTTTCAGCCCTCGCCTCAACATCCTAAGTGCTCTGCCATGGATGTACGCAGACAGAGAAACTGAGACTGGGGACACGTGAGTCCTTTTCCTCACTCAGGTGACATCAAGAATTGTCAGAGCTGGCATGGGAGTCAATTCTGACACCAGAATACCCTTCAGGACAGACAGGCATTTTGCCCTAAAGTGGAGATACCCATAGATCCACAAAGGCCAGGGATGAGTTCACTGCTAGAGGGAAAGTAGTGGGTGAGCAATACATAGTTGCCCGGTCTCTCTCCACACATGGGTCTGAGATGCTTCAACACTAGGGCTCTGATGATCTAGGCTAATTTCTCTGTCACCAGGATCCCTACATTGACAGCCTGGGGCACTGATTATGACTTCTGCACTCATAGTACACAGGGTTCTTGGTCACATGGAACAGAAACTTGAAAGGGTTTAAGCGCGTAAAAGAATGTATTAGCTCACCTGATGGAGATTACTGTAAATGGTCCAGATAGGATCAAAGAGGCTTAATTACTTCACTGACAGGTAGAGTATCTGTAAGTTGAACCCTCAGCTCTCCACCATGCAAGATGCTGCTCTCTGCACACTTGACAATACTCGCATCTAACAATCCAGACCCACACAACAGCCTGCCATTCCCTGGCTGGATATTATCACACCCCCTTCTTGTTGATGGATGCAGGGGTTCTGTCTTCCCCTCCCCTCCCCTAGCATTCACCTCATGGTTGCTGTGGCTCAATGAATGCTGCTACACGTGACCTGCCAGGCAGGAAGAGAGAATTATCACATCCCTTCTTATACACAGCCCTGCTGGGCCTTCAGATCTCTCTCCCCATCAGCAAATGGCATCAGTGCTGAACAGGTAACCCCTTGCCTGTGAAGCCAGCATGTCATTTAAAGCAAACCTTCTGGGTAAGTGCCCATGAGGACATGATCAATGGGACAGCATGGCATAGATCTCTTCTGTTGATAACCATCCAAATGAAAACATTAAGTCACCATGTCCTGGGGTCTACCAGTAATCTCCTCCAGGCCGCAAGGCTGTCTGTGGCTTATGATGTATCTGATACCAGCATACAGCATGAATACACAGGTATGGAGGTTTCCTCCTCCTCTGACTCTGTCAGCTTTACTTTCCTTTTCAGGTCCTATGAGGACGTCTTGGGAGGACCCAGAAGTCTCTGAGTCACTTTCAATCCTGAGAATCCCAGCCCACTCCCATCCAGTTGAGTGTGCAACTTAGACCTCATACATTGTAAAGCTCATCTTCCCCACCCCATCCCATCCCAACTTGCTAGGTTTTACCAGTGGGATTAACTAGGGACATTATGGTCTTTTCTTTCACACCCAGTGAGGACCTCTGAGTTTCAGTAGGGTTCAAAGAAGCCGCAGAGGAGTGTGCTTGAGCTACCTGATGCACCCAAGGGTAACAAATGCAAGATGAGAAGACCTCGACAACAAAAGGTACTAGGTTACATCACTGCTGGGAAAGCTGGTCATTCTTTCATTCATTTTGAGGTAACGGGAAACGCCTTGCATAACAAGAAACACCTTGCTTCCTGTTTCCACAAAATCACTGTGAACAAAAGGGTGCAGGCATGAAGATGAGAATTCTCAGAGAACTTGAGTCAACTCTGCTTGAACTGACTGATTGTCTGGGTGGGTGTCACTGATATAAATGTCATTCGGAGCTGGTCTTCAAAGAGTGGTGAGCAACAAAACAAGCTTGGAGTGGGGAAAAAGACAAATGGAGTCCCTGCCACTCAGAAGCTGGGAGACCTTGAAGAGTCCTCTGTGAACTTTGACATGAAATTTCTTCCTGATTGGAGTGTTGTTAGCATTGTGTCTGAGTAATTAGTGGCAGTCTCTCCAGAATATATTTGTGGTCCACATCCACCTATGGTCCATGACTTACCTGTGATCCACCATCCACCTGGTCCATGACTTACCTGTGACTCACCATCCACCTGTGATCCAGGATTAACCTGTGGTTCAGCATCTACTTACGGTTCAGTATCCACTTATGGTGCAGCTTCCACCTGTGGTCCAAATTTCACCTGTGCCCCAGCATCCACCTTTGATTCACCATCTACCTGTAATCCATCATCTACCTGTTGCCCAGCTTTCATCTGTGGTCCATATCCACCTGGGGTCCACATCTACCTGTTGTCCAGCATCCACCTGGGGTTCACATCCACCTGTGGTCCAGATTTCACCTGTGGTCCAACATCCATCCACCTGTGATCCATCATCCACCTATTGCCCAGCTTTGATCTGTGGTCCACATCCACCTGTGGTTCATATCCACCTGTGGTCCATTTCCACCTGTGGTCCAGCTTTATTATCTGATATGATGGTTCATCTTCATTGTTAACAGGATTTAGAATCACTGAAGAAATCTTGGAGTATGTCCCTGAGGGTCCAGAAAGAATAAACTAAGGAGGGAAACACCTAAATATGGGAAGCAGTATCTCATAGGCTGAAGTCCTGGATTGAATAAAAAGGGGAAAGAGAGCTGAGTACCAGCATCCCTCTCTGCTTCTTGACAGTAGACGTAGTGTGACCAGATGCCTCACACTCCTGCCACCATGCCTTCCCCTCCGTGATGGACTACATTCTTGCACTGTGGGCCAAAATAGACCCTTCCTTCCTGAAGTTGCTTCTGAAAGGTATTTTGTCACAGCAACAAGAAATGTCACTAATACACCGAGACATGTAGCACTCTGAATGTGGCTGTAAAGCCAAGTCCCACATTCAGAACTTAACTGTATCAGTTTGTTGGGAAGGTACAAGGACTTAATCAATTTGGTCAATTATTATTGAGATCCACACTCATGATTCTTGTATCCCGACAGGCTGTAAGACGACCTTCAACAACAGATTCCAGCAAAAGGGGCACTGCTACCTTTAAGAAGAGCCATGTCTACAAGCATCACTTGGACCACTGTCCAAACACAACAAGTCAGAATGCTAAATAGTCCTGAGGCAGACACACTGAAGAAAAATCCACACACCTTGAAACCAGTCTCAACTGAATCCAAAGTCCTATCCTTCCTTTCCAGTGTTCCCGCCATCTCAGAACCCCACACACACGTCTTCCAGCTGATTGCCACCAAGATACTCCAAGCAAACCTGTGCCCAGCAAGCCCAACCTAGACTAATGGCCCACAAAATCCCAAATGTAACCAAAATCCCCTAGAATAGGGAATACATTATCAAACAATAATAGATGAACACACGAAAGGTGCTTAGTGTCACTAATTTTAGACTTGGAAAATGGAAACTATATTTTATAAGACTGTTGTTAGAATTAAGCAAAATAATACATTCAAAATATTTGGCACAGTCCCTAGTCCACAGCAAACAGCAAGTTCTCTTTCCTTGAGCAAGACAGCGCCCATGACCTTTGTACACAACCATGCACAACTACTTTATTTATCAGTCATGGTTTTGAGGGCACCTAACCAAGTCTCCAGCTGGCAAAACAAATACACCCTTTCCTTCCCAAGTTGTTTTTGGTCAAAGAGTTTATCAGAGCAGTAGAGAAGCAAATCAGAACAGCCCTCGCTTGGACTTGGGCATCAGCGTGTCTATGTTTTCCTGTGTAGTTCCATGAGAATGTCATGTGTGAAGCTGAAGGTAGAGAGTGGCCATCTGAGGCTTTGATAACTTTAGTGTAATGACTCCTGAGCATGCAGGGTATCAACCTCACTGTGTTTCACAGAAAGATCACCTAAAGCAATCTTTATGAAAGCAAGCAACTTCCGGCTGCCTCTCTCACCTCCATTGCTGGTGTGTGTAACTGTGTGTGCATGCATGCATGCATGTGTGTACACTTTATGTGAGGTGCACATGCACATGTTTGCAAGCATGTGTGTGTGTGGAGACCAGAGGTTGACATCAGATATTTTCCTCAGTTTCTCTCCACTTTTTTCAATGAGGCAGAGTCTCTCAATTGAAACCAGAGTCCACCAGTTTAACTACTCTAATTAGTCAGCTTTCTCTAGAGATCTTGTCTCTGAGGAATGGGATTCTAAGGCAGATGACACACTTATCTGCCATTTAAGTGGAGCTTCAAACTTCGGTCCCCCTTTACCCACTAAGCCATCTTCTCAGCCCTTCTCTCTTCCATTTTTATGCATGAATTGGTTCCAAACACTGTGCTGTTGGAACTCAGCCTAGACTTTAAAATGTGTTAAAAGGGAAAGAGCCCATTCATGTCCCTACCCCCAGTCCTACCACAACCAAATTCTGTAGGTCCCAGGCAAATCCAATGAATACACAGCCCTTAGAATTCCTCTTGAAAATGCACATGGTTTCTCTTAATAACTCTTACTTGTCAGAAATGAAATATTTACTTGCACTTACTTCAAAGTCCTGGCAGCTTGTAACCTAAGAATAGTTGTACTTATGATGCTGAATGACTGCTTTGAATCTAGTGCACAGATGATTGTGAAGGGGGTCAAGAGATCACTGGGCTGAGAGAGTAAAGGCCCTGGGGAGGCAAGGACTCAGAGGAGGAACCCCATGAATTCCTGCCCTTGTCTTGCCCTTGAAACTGGTTTATCAGAAAGTTAGAGTATTTACAGCACTGGGTTGATGTGTGTCTGAACTGCCACATGCCCATCAGTCACTCAGACACAGGCTGGAAGTCACAGGGAGATTGAGAACATTACCTGACGCTTAATTACTGGCAAGGAAGGAGGCTGGGTTGATTAGAGATGCGGGTGCTGCAATGCTCAAAGCCCCTTCCCACCGCACTCCACCATCCCTGGGGAAGGTAGCCAACGGGGGTGTCTCTTTCCAAGGACTCTTTGTGACCTTTCTTGAGAATAGTAGGCAAGGATCTTTATTTGTTTGTCGTGTGTGTGTGTAAGGGAAAAGTAAATAGGAAACAAGCTACTTGTTCAATAATAGCGGATTTGCTCAGTATGCTGGTTCATCCCTGTCTCATAGACAATTAAAGTGACGATGGTCAAGTAGTGTCTGCAATAACCTGGGAAATGTTTCTATTTAGAAACCAGACAGAACATAAATGGCATGTATTACATGATCTCAGTTTTGTCAAAACAGGAGCCACTGGGGAGACGGTTCAGTCAGTAAAGTGCTCACTGAGCAGATACAAGAACCAGGTTTGATCCCCAGCACCACACAGAAGCCAGCTATGGTGGTATGTGTCTATACTCCCAGGTCTGCGGAGGTGGAAACAGGAGAATTCCAGGGACCTGTTGGTCAGCCAGTCTAGGCAAACTGGAGGGCTCCAGGTTCAGGGAGAGACCATTTCTCAAAAAATAAAGTGAGCAATGGAGGAAGAAACCCAAGGTCAATCTCTGATCTCCACATGTGTTCACATGAGCACATGAACCTATACAGACACATCCATACCCATGCACATACTACATGCGCACACATGCATATACCACACACACCAGGAGAACCATGAATGTCAGGAGGAAGTGTAAAAGTGCTAACAGAGTTATTTGGAAGGTAATATCCTGTCCAGTATTCATTGGCTTCTTTCTCTTGTGCTGAGTTTTCTACAGTAAGGAATTGCACAGGATGCAGTTGTCTAGACTGCTGGCCTTCTCAGAGTGCCTACCCACTGTTCTAATAATGCTCACTGGCCCAGGGATGGGGGACCCCAGAGCAAAGCCAGGCTGTGTGACTCCAACAAGCACAAAGCAAAGAGAAGAGACAGCTAATGTGGGTTATGTGCATTTCGTGTGTCCGCTGCTGTGCTGTGGGCTTTATTTATGTTCTAAGTCCTCAGAGGCCACCACACGGAGTCATCCTCACTATGTTGTCAGTGCCACAGAAATTCAGGTTAGGGAGCTTTCCCAGACAGCACAACCCTGAAGAGGCAGAGTGTCCTACAGCCTGACTTCATTCCTCTCCTCCAAAAGCCACAGGTGGATGAAAGCAGGAAACACAGCGCTTGCTGTGCCCACATTTCCTGTTCCCAAGACCCTATGATAAAATCTGAATTGTTCTGGAGTCCTTGCTGGCATTCAGGTTCTCCCTTGTGCTTTATTCTTTTGATTTCATAACTGGAGACACTTTCCCTCAGGGAAAAACACCTTGACTCAGGCTACATGCCCTTTCTGGGTGGATGTAACTCTCAGAGAGACATAGGAGATAACATCTGGGCAGGGTAGAGGTCGGAGCAAATAACTGACCTGGGATGTTTGATGTCCAGGTGCAAGAGGCCCCAGTTACAACCCAGGGCACTGGCTGAGCAAGGGAACTTTGTCCTTTTTAGCAGTCAAACATCACATTCCCTCTCCTAAAGGCATCAGCATCTCAAGATCCTTTCTGGTAAGTCATCTCTTCTCTGTGTTTTGGGGACTCAGAAAAAAGGTGAATAAAGTGGTTCTTCACTCACTTGATTATGGAAGATTTACTTTTCATTTTTAATTCTGTGTGTCTGTGTTGGGATATGTGCAAGTGGGTGCAGCTGCCTGTCAGGACCAGAAGACATGATCAAATCTCCTGGAGCTAGAGTTACAGGCAGTCATGAACTGCCCAGTGTGAGGGCTGTGAACTGAACTCAGGTCCTCTGCAAGAGCAGTAAGTGCTCTAACTTCTGAGCCATCTCTCCACCACCCAGAGCCACCAATCCCATGACCAGTTGCACTTCAGAATTGCACGGGGAGTTATACAAAAGCTTCTGATAGATGCACCCCAGGCCTTCTGATGTCACACACCTAGATATGAGTATTGCCTGAAAGTTCCCCAGGTGATCTGTGAAGCAGGCAGACCAGCACAAGTTGGTCTTGAACCAGTGACCTGCGGTGGATGCAAATAGCAAGAGGCATTTATCCTGTCACTGCATGTTTCTGTCTACGCCAGCTTTGCTAAGATCATGTCTGCTTCCCTGCCATGATTCTTTCCATTTTCTAACGGTTCCCCTACCTCCTTTCAGGTGCCAGAGCTGCAACTGAATGGGCCATTTTGCTGAGATGGGAACAGTAGAGCATGGATAATGGCCATAGCAACTGGGAGGAGGCACGGTAGGACTACCCATAGAGAAGAAAGACAGTATGCAGAAACACTGGGGTGGAGCTGAGATGATTTGGTGGCAAAGGTCTATCCTCGAAAGCATGAGGACCTGAGTTCAATCCCCAGCACCCACATAAAATAGCTGCACATGGTTGTATGCATTGATAATCCCAGCACTGGGAAAACAGAAAAAGAAGAACCTTGGGGCTTGCTGACCAGTCAGTTGAGCTGAACTGGTAAATGTCAGGTCCCAGTGAGAAATTCTATCTCAAAAAAGTAGCAGAAGGAAGGAAGGAAGGAAGGAAGGAAGGAAGGAAGGAAGGAAGGAAGGAGGGAGGGAGGGAGGGAGGGAGGGAGGGAGGGAGGGAGGGAGGGAGGGAGGGAGGGAGGGACAGAGGGAGGGAGAGAGGGAAGGGAGGGAGGGAGGTCCTGAAGAACAATACCCAAGGTTATCCTCTGGCCTCCACATGTACTTAAATACATGTATATGCATCTGCACACACATGAACACATACACACATACACACAAGCAAACCCACAAAAAAGAATGATGAGGTTTCTATTAATGGCTGGCAGAAGCCACTGACCATACACCATAGAACAGTCCTTCTCCTTCTACTGTATGGACATGCACGTGGGAAACTGGGCCCCAGACAAGAACCACATTTCCCATACTTCAGTGGGTCGAGATGGTGCCAAGTGACTAGTTCCTACCAATGGCATGTGACCAATAGTTGGATAAGTTGCTTGCACATAAAGCACCTTAAGAGACTGGTAAGACTCCCGTGGATTTTCAAGAGTGGGAGGAGAGGGCAGTTGCAAGATGAAAGAAGCCTGAATTCCTAAATCACCGTGTGGACCACCAGGAGCAATCAGTCACCTAATAAAGAAAAATTATGTATTTTATTATGTTAAGGAACAGAAATTTAGAATGTGCTATTATTTTAATAGGAGTTGGCATTATCCCAAGGAATAGGTACTATTATTCCTAACAACACTGACACTAGTAATAGTCATTACAGTTAATGTACACAAGCTAACTACGTGAAGAAATAGTAGGGTGGTTCACAATCAGCAGAGTCTTCTCACCCCAAGGACACTGGATAATATTCAGAGACTTTTTTTTACTATTAAAACTTGAGGTTGTGGCAGGAAGCTGGCAGACAGTTCAGTGTCTAAGAGCAATTGCTGTTATTGCAGAGTTCAGTTTCCAACATCCATGTTGGGCAGCTCACAACCATCTGTAATTCCAGTTACATGGAGTACTGGTTATCTTCAGTTGTAAACTTGACATGACTGGGAAGAGAGGACCTCAACTGAAGCATTGCCTCCACTGGATTGGCCTGTGGCTATGTCCCTGGGGCATTTTCTTGATTGCTGAGTGACATGGGAGGGCCCAGCGCATGGTGGGTGGTCCTGGGTTTTATAAAAAAGCAGGCTGAGCACAGGTCAGAGGAGCAAACTGTAAGTAGCATTCCTCTGCTGCCCGTGCTTCAGTCCTGCCTCAAATTCACTTCCCCCAGTGATTAGCTATGATAAGGACATGTAAGCTGAATCAACTCTTTCTTCCCCAAGTTGGTCTTGGTTATTATGTTCTCGTGGCAATAGAGGGCTAAGGAGAACACAGGGGCTCTCATGATGCCTGTTTCCCGCTTCTTCGGACACCTGCACACCACCATGCTCTCAGGCACGCACCCATAACATAAAAATAAATAAACAAATCTTTTAAAAACTAGCTCTTTTGCTGATTTTTTCCTATAATTTTGTTTGTTTTGTTTCTACTTCAATCTTTCAATTTCTGCTCCAATTATTTTGCTTCTGTTAACTTTTGGCTAATTTTGCTATTTTTCTGGTTCGTGGATGTGTAAAATTGGATTATTTAAGACGTTACTTCCTTTTAAAATTTATTTATTTATTTTTTTATTTAATGTGTAGTAGTGCATTGCCTGCATGTATGTAAATGCACCTGTGCCATGCAGTACTCTCAGAGGTCAGAGGTCAGATTCCCTAGAACTGTAGTTATGGATGGTTGTTAGCCACCAGGCGGCTGCCAGGAACCGTACCTGAGACTCCTGCAAGAGCACTCTCAACCACTGACCCATCTCTCCAGCCCCAACATTTCTTTTCTTTGCATGTAGATATTTATTGCTGCTTGTACCCACCTCACAATCTCATAGATTTTAGTATCATGTATCTTCACTTTCATTTGTCTCGAAATCTATTCTGAGCTCTCCTTTGATTTCAGTGTGGGGTCAGGAATATATTGTTTAGATTCTGCCTATTTCTGAACTATTCTACATTCCCTCCACTTTTTGATTTCTAGTTTCATCCTTTTGTGGTCATTTAAAACTATATGGAATTATTTTAATCCCTCTTGAATTTGCTTGTGTGACCTAATGTGTGATGTAGCTTATAGAATGTTTCATGTGTACTGGAAATACATTCATCTCATTGTTACCAGATGGAAACTCCTAACATGTCTTGTGGTCAATTTTATTTACTATTTGCTTCTGCTCTTTCCCTCCTAAATTCTTCCAAAAACAACAAAAGAAGAGATACTTCCAAACATAGTTTCTGATGCTAGATTATCTTGATACCAAAATCAAAAAAAAACACAAAACCTACATACTAGTAGCCCTAATGACCACATATTTTTTAAATGTTCTTCATAACATACTAGCAAACTATTCAACAACACACTGAAAGAATTATACCACATGACCAAGTGTGATTTATTCCTAGGATGGAAGGATGGTTCAACACATGCAAATATGTCAATGCAATATACCATATGAACAAGATGAAAGAAAAAAAACCTCACATGATCATCTCAACAGATAGAAAAGAAGAATTCAATGAAGTTTAACATTCATCCATGATCAAAACCCTAAACTCTCAAGTTATACAAAGAACCTATCTCAAGTCAATAAAAGCCACGATTGGTATCAGTAAAATGATTATAATAATAATAAAGTGAACAGTTAACATCATACATAACTGAGGGGATACTGAAATTCACTCTGTGAAGTTCTGGAAATCCTAGCCAAAGCCATTAGACAAGATAAATAAATAAAAGGTACCTAGCTGTAAAGAAAGAAGTAAAAGGATCTCTTCTTGAAGATGACAGGATCAGGTACACACACACACAAAAAAAAAAAAAAACCCAGAGAGAGCACAGATATTATTAGAATAAACAAATTGAGTAAAATTTCAAGATACAAAAGCAACATATAAAGTCAGTTGCATTTCTACATACAAACAGCAAAGTATCCACTAAGGAAATTAATAGATTCCCATGGAAAGGTACAAGATGTTCCCTCATGAGTGGGTCACAAAGCAAAACAAAAAGACAAGAACATGAGACAGAGATTTGGCGGGAGAAGGGAAGTGGTGGAGGGTAGGAGGCAAAAGAGCTCAGGCGGGTGAGTGTGACCAGAATGTACTGGATACAAGCATGAAATTGTCAAAGAAAAAAATAAATTTTTAGAAGGAAAAGAGTTAAATTCAGACTTCCATTTCTAAAAAGCAATTTTGTTTGTAATGGTCAGGAAGTTAGAAAGGGCTTATGGGATGGGGAGGAAAAGAAACCTGAGGAGGTAAGGGGACATTAGCACACAGGTGATTTGAAAAGGGAGGACGTTAGGGGTCAAAAGTTCAAATAAAAATAGGGGGAGAAGAGAAGAGAGAAAAAGGGTGGTGAGTGGATTGACCAAAACTAAGAATGCAATAAAAACCCTTATTGAAACCCACTACTTTGCAAAATATTAAAAGGAGGGAGGCTGGCGAAATGGCTCCAAGGTTAAAAGTGCTTGCTACTCTTCCAGGGGACCAAAGGACCAGAGTTTGGTTCCCAGCACCCATGTGGGAAGCTCACAAATGCCCATACCTCCAGCTCCAGGGGATCTGATACCATCTTCTGGACTCCATGGGCACCTACATGCATGTGGCTTACCCACAGAAATAAAAATTTTAAAACATATTAATATATATATATGAAAAAGGATGCATTGGGGTGCCTGGTGGTCATGGAAGGGGGCAGTTGGGATGCATACGATCAAGATACATTGTTTATATCTATCTTGTCAAGGAATAAATAGCAAATGTTCTACTAAATATATATAATTTTAAAATTATTTTAAATAATTTTAAAATTAAAAAGAGTAGGGTGTGGTAGTATACGTTTTTAATCCCAGCACTCAGGAGCAGATGCAGGTAGATCTTTGAGAGATCACATCCAGCCTGGTCTACATAGTGAGTTTCAGGCCAACTGGGGCTACAGGGAGACCCTGTCTTAAAAATAAATAAATAAATAAAAATAAGTAGAAATTAAAAATTAAAAAGCAATTTTATTTAAACTAGCAACAAGAAAATGAAATACTTGGGAATAAACTTAACCCAAAGAAGTTAAGATTTGTACATGGGAAACTATAAAACTTTGATGAAGGAAATTTAGTAGATTTTATTATTCATAAGTTAATCTAAAGGCACTTGTGTTCATCATGGATTGATAGAATCAAGCTTCTTTTTGCAACAGTGGAAACTATTACAGAGTTTCAGAACTGGTCAAACACAGAGAATAAGTGTCTGTGAAACGCTTAACCCTAAGTGGTATATCTCCAATGCAACCTCTATACATAGGATGAATGAATGTTGAGTTGCATCACTCAGCTCTCACCAGAGCAGTTTCCTTTTGTAGCAGATGGTGATTAACACACAAACCTACCATTGACCAGTGTGCACAGAACAAGTCTACAGAGTACTTATCACTATAGGACATCGGTTTCAAACCTCTGCCTTCCAAGGTTCAGGTATAATTGCAACTGTAAGAGCCATAGGGTATGGATGAACATGGATGAACACGGGGAGACAACCTTCCAGACAGCTGGTGAGTACTCACATGCACTCACAGCAGTGGGGCCAGTGTGCACACCCTACGCAAGCTCAAACCAGACAGAAACCTGGCATTGACTTAGGGAAAGGGGCAAGAAATCCCGACCCAACCTAATGAGTTTTTGGTAACTGGTGACTGTTGGAAGTGGGAATAATGTCTTACAAGGATGGTACTACTGGGGGGCCCAGTGGATGGACTCACATTGAAGGATATTTGGGGACACAAATCAGACTCTATCAGCTATGTTATATATATGAAAGTACATTAAATTGGGTGGCAGAGGGGCAATGGAGGGAGGTACAGATAAGGGAGATCTAAATACTATTAAATTATATTGTATGAAAATCAGAAAAAAATCAATAAAAATATTTTTAAAATACATAAAAAAGAGAGAATGTTTGGCTTACTCGAGGTGATCCACAGACTCAATGTGACCCCATATGCAAAACCTAATGACACTATTTACAGAGACAGAGAAAACAATTCAAATTCCAATATGGGACTACAAAAAATACTCCAAAGGGCTAAAGCAATCTTAAGCCAGGGACACCATACACTTCAAAATATCTTACAAAACTACAATAACCAAAACAAAATGGAACTGGAAGAACACTACTTAGATCCTTGGCACTAACTAGAAATAATGAACTGATCTTCAACAAGGATTCCAAGAACACAAAACAGCCAGAGTATCTTAAATAAATGACACTGGAAAAACTGAATGCCCACATGGATCAAAAACTTAAACATAAGAACAGAGACTACAAAAGGAAGAACCTCATCCAGAAGTACAGCCATGCCTGCCTCTTCCCTTTGCAGGACTTTGCGCCTCTGGCTGCACTGCCCAGTTGCATCAGACTTGGCTATTCTTGGGTTCCCTTTTTAGAGAGGACCCTTTTACATCACCCATGCATGGAGGGAGCTTGGTCATACCATCCTAGAAAAAGCCACACCACCATAAAGGAAGTCACCAGGAGGACTCTGGGCTGTCGGCCACAGCTGAGTGGTGGACTGACTATATTAGATTGTCCAGCCAGGGTCTAGACCAGAGTGAAAGAGATTCTGCTCATTAAACTAGAGAAAGTAAAGGCAGGTCATGGACTGTGCCTTAGGGTAGACCAAGTTGTTTTCCAACCTCTGCTTATTCCAATTAACTAATATACATCAATTGTACAAAACAGTGGTTGTGTCCTTGATGTCAATATGCATGAATATAAGCTTCTTTTTGACTTTCCAGAGTTTCTGTAGACCATCACAGAAAGTGAGGACTGTCTGGCCCAGTAACTAGAAGTTGTTTGGCTCTAGGGTGCAACATTACCTAGTGTTGGAAGGGCAAGACTGCAGCTCTGAGCCTCACCCTGGGGAGCATACTCCTTTCTCATCTCCACTCAGTTTACATCTCTCATTCTCTGTACGCACAACACCCCCAGTCCCTGTTGCTTGGACCGTCTGATCTCTGACATAATCTAACATGATCAAGTTACTGTGTATCCTAACCAAGTCACATGCAGATAAATGTATGATTGGTCTAGAGACAGGGAGTGACTTACACAGCCATCAAGCAAAGAGTTCAGGGCTATAAAAGCAGCAGAGAGGCTGTGTATCAAATGATGGCTGGAGTAGACAAGAGGGCCAAGGTGGTACCCAATCCAGTTCCCTGATCCCTAGCTGCTCTGAGCATTGGCTCATGTGATTGTGTGTATATATGTAACTCACATGTAGATGTGCTCATTTTGTGCATTTGAGTGTTCAATATCAGATCTCTCCTCTATTGTTTTCTACCTTATTATTGGAGATAGGGTCTGTCACCAAACCCGAGACTTGCCATTTGGGTTAGACTGGCTGACCACGGAGCAGTGAGTCCGAGGTTCCACCTGTCTCCACCTCCCCAGCACTAGGGTCACAGCCAGAAGGCACCACACCTCACATTTACATAGGTGCTCAGGATCTGAACTCAAGTCCTCATACTTGTGTAGCAAGGCCTTTATGAACTATGTCATCTCCACAGCCCCATGATGGTTAATCATGTCAAACTGATTTGACCTGAAATCAACGAAGAGGCATGCCTATTGGCTGGGTGGTGAATGCCTTTAACCCTAGCCACTAGAGAAGCAGAGGCAGGCAGATCTCTATGAGATCAAGGCCAACCTCATCTATATAGTGAGTTCCAGGCCCGCTAGGACCCTGTATCAAAAAGCCGCATTCCTATGGGCAGGTCTGTGAGGCGTTTCCAGAAAGGACGAACTAAGGAAGGAAGGGAAGGTTGTCTCTGGACTGAACAGCTTCTTTGGGGGACAGCTCAGAAACAGAGACATGACGTGAAGTAGGAGGTTTTCCTGACACCTCCACCACCCCGTTCCCTCCACTCACTCCCGTGAGTGCATTTTTTCTGCTGCTGCAGCTACCGCCAGCCCTCCCTGACATTGGAGCCCAGCTTCTTCAGCCTTGCAATGCAGATTAAAGACCAGTAGTTTTCCAAGAATCTTCTAGGCTTTCAGGTTGAGGTTAGGCCTGCAGAGGTTAGGTCTCAAGGGCTGAGCAACTACTGGGTTCCCGGCCATTTTGGCATAAAGACAGTCATGGTTGAACTACTCAGTCCTGATTGAGTAAGCCAGTCTAATAAATCCTTTTCATTATATTTATATCCATTCTATCAGTTTCATTCCTCTAGAGAACTCTAATAGAGCTGATAAGGGCTTTCTTGGGATACCTTCTTTGGGAGATTCCAGAGAGATTGTGCTCTGATATAGATAGAGGCAGACAGCATCTAGTGGCTGCTACAGTGTTTAAAGTTCCTCTCTGCCTGCTTCAGGTGTGGAGGCTCCAGCGTGCTACTCCCATGCAGTCTCTTGTGTGCTTGGCTTGTGGCTCCACCTCAGCTAAGCCACATACTTGCTTAGTTGCCTGACCCTGGTTCCCTGACATCTGGGCAGGTTCCTCCCAACAGCCCTCTATGCAGGCTCATGTTTGCAAGAACCATGTCTCTGTTCTGCTCTGCGGGACTCCACTTGTCCAGACAGTAGGAACTTCTCCAGGAAAGGTAGGGTGGGAAGGTGGATGGCCATGATTTTGGAAGGCCAGGAATTTTGCTAGGCAAGGTCATTAATAGTGGAAAATAGGATGACTATGTAGAAATACGAAGACTTCTATTATCACTAAGCTGTGTGTGTGCTCATGGGTCTTCAGGTGAACATGTGTGCATACACATGTGGAAACTAGAGGTCAACTTCGGACTTTCGGTCCATCTTGTTTGTGAAGACAGTGTCTCTCTCTGGGCCCTAGGCCTCACCAAGTTAATGACTCTCAGCGATCCTTGGTCTCTGCCTCCCCAGAACTGGAATTTCAAGCCCATGAATCACATCCTGCTGTTTACATGGGTTCTGAGCATCACATTCAAGTCCTCATGCTTACCATGTGATGGTGAGAGTTACCTGTCAGCTTAATAGATCTAGAGTCACCTGGGAGAGGGGTCTTTGAGCACGCTTATAAGAAATTATAGTGGCAATATTAATTGAGGTGGAAAGACCTGCCCACAGTGGGTGGTTCCACTCCGTGACTGGGATCCTGGGCTGCATAACTGGAGAAAGGTAGTTGAGTGCCAGCAAGTGTTCTCTTCTTCTGACAGAGGACATAATCGTGCGGCCAGATGCTGCAAAATCCTGCTGCCTTGACTTCCCCATGTGACTGACTCTACCTTGAACTGTCAGTTAAAACAAACACTTTCTCCCTAAAGTTGCCTTTGTAGGAGGACTTTAGCATAGCAATAGGAAAAGCACACCAAGCAGAGCTATCCCCTCAGGCCAGGTTCTCGATGACTTTTATAAGCCTTCTCAGTTAACTCTCATCACCACCCCAGAATACAGAACAATGCATTGCCTCCAATTAAAAAAAAACCCATGGTCAGAGAGGTGGCTTATCTCCAGGCTAGTCAGTGGTAGATGGTGACTTTAACTCAGGTGTGTCTGATCCCATCTGCTTGGCCTGGTCTCCAACCATGTGTAGGAAGAGTTCTCTACACCTGGGCGGAGCATCTTCCTGCCATTACTCACTGAATCCCCCAAGCAAGGACAGCCTCTCAGACCTCTTCCGACTTGTAGCTTCCCTGTCACCTCCGAGCAGACATGAACAATGACTCTTTTTAAAAGGACATAGTATTTACGGAGCCACAATGAAAAGGATAGTGGCAAAGGATGCTCAGGACCTTGGACAGCCCAGAGATGACATAATTTATGTTCCTCTCTCGGAGTTGAGAGAGAATTGAGGAGAAGCTTGGTAATTGCTTTAGCTGGGCCAGGCCTACTGTTGACCGTTTGCTTTTCTTATTACTTCACCCTGCCTGGTGACTCCTGAGTATTTCATCTTCTTTGGCAGACACAGCAACTCTTAGGGTATCTCTGTTGTGGAGTCTGCTTCAGGAAGAACAGAGAAGTCAGGAGCAGAGATGCTGAAAGAGGCTATCCTGAAAAGGTGCTCATCAGCCTCCTGGTGCTGTGTGCAATATGAACAGAAAGCACTCACTCAATGCTACGAGCAATAGCTTGTATGCAGTAGAGGCACTGCTATGGGATAGCTGTTTCCTCTAGGCAATCACCATAACAAAGGGGAGATTAGAGTGGTGGCCTACAGTAGACATTAGCCCTGTGGTCACTGTAGTGAAATACACTGCACAGATTATAACAACATATGACATCTATAGATGAAAATGCCAGAACAAAATTCATTCCTTCATATGTTAACTTTGATAATATTATATATGTAATATATAATATATAAGTATAAATTAATAATATACTCTAAGGCCCACACTGTCCTGACGATACATGGTTTGCTCTGAACTCAGAAACTAAGCAGAGTCAGACCCGGTCAGTACTCGGATCAGAGACAATATTGTTTTAGGTCTAAGCTTTGAGGCTGTTATTAGTCCCTTGTACAAGAGGAGAAGGAAGAGTCTACAGACCTTCATCTGAGATGAAGACACCACTCTTTCCTGCCTCCCAAACGAAGATGGCCTTGAGGGTACTAGAGAACACAGGAAATGGAAGTGGGACCCAAGCGAGGCTGTGAGTCGTCACCCATGCTGAGTTTTCAGAGATACAGCTGCTTGTGAGTCTGTCCTGCTCCCATAGGTGACTCCTCCTGTGCGTAGCCCCTGACCCCTGCTCCTATGAGTAAGCCCTCACCTCTGCTCCTGTAGATGACTCTAATAGAAATTCATCATCCACAAAGCTTTGATTTTGATGTAGTCATTGCTTTCATATCTCCTCAGGAAGTCACACAGTGTCTGTGGACCACAGCACCCTCTGAGTGGACACTGATGCCACATTTACAATAAAGACAACTAACAAGAGAGTTATTACTGTAAGTCATTTGAGCACAACAGTCCTGGGGTTTTATGTTGATTGATTTCTGACAGTAAGAGGTCTACAAGCAGAACAGAGGCATGGGCAGATGCAAAAGGAAATGGGGCTGAGGAGATGGCTCAGAGAGAAAAGCACCTGCTGTGCAAACATGAAGATCTGAGTTCAAGTCTCAGTCTCCACTGTAATCCCAATACTAGGGAAACAGACAGGGGGATCCCTGGGGTTCACTGGCCAGCCAGTGGAGCCAAAACAGTAAGCTCCAGGGTCAGTAAGAGGCCTCGTCTCCAAAAATAAGGTGGAAAGTGACTGAGGAAGACACCTGATATTGACCTCTGGCCTACACACACACACACACACACACACACACACAAACTTGTACACACACATGCAAAAGAGGGAGACAGTCTTGGAAGAGAGGCACAGGCATGTGTGTGCATCTCATACAGGGAAGCTAGGTCCACAAGGGTGGGTTCCAAGTGGCCACATTTTGAGACAGAAGACACAGGTACTTTAGGTGACAGTTCATTTACCCAATGTCTTCTCTAACCAGGATACAGACCTGCCACCCCAGTCTTCCCTGCCTAGTAGGTGGAACCTGAACTTTGCATGCCTGCCCTGGGGCTCTTGTGAGATGGCAGGTGAAGGAGGTGACAGAAGTGGCTTTGAGTCACCCTCTGCCACTTGCTACCTGTACAATGTTAGACAATTCACATAACCTCTCTGTGCCTACACTCAGTGCTATACATGGGGACTACAGGCTCATCTGATTGGTCAGTACAGTAACTCACACGAAGCATTAAACAACCAAAGCCTGCATCGATCCTGGTTCTGCTGCTACTTCTATTAAAACTGTTGATACTGCTACTTTGTTAGAGAACCTAGCACAACACCAGGGCTAAGATAATGGCAGTCGGGGGAAGCAGGTACCTCAGTAGTCTCATAAGGTGCTTGCTGTACAAGCAAGAGGACTGCAGTTTGAACCCCCAACACCCTGTAAATATCAGGTGGGTGTGGTGGCCTCTCTACAAGTCCAGCCTGGGAAGGCAGAGTTGGGGGATCCTTTCAGCAAGCTGGCTAGCAAGAATAGCACAATGGGATAGCTCTGAGGTTGAGTGAGAGGCCCTGAACACAGCGGGAGTGGGAGTGAAGATTTCTGACCTCATTCTCAGATCTCCACATGCACACGTCAAATGCACTCACACACATACATGCACCCACACACACGTGAATATGCATACCCACACTCACACCACACTCATACACACAGGAAAAGAAGAAAAATAAGATAGCAGCAGTCGATATTTATTTCCTCTTTTTGTAAATAATTGCTAAGAACAATGGGTTCAAAGGACGTGCCTGGGGGTAGGGAGGCTGTCTGCCTGTCTGTGTGTGTGTCTGCCTGTATGCGTGCACATATATGCTCTTTTTACTTCTTGTCTTTTGATGTGTGTGTGTGAGTGTGAGTGTAGGCACACGCGTGTGTGCATGTGTATGGAGGTCAACCTTGGCTGTAGTAACTCAGGAGCTGTCAGTCTTGCTTTAAGAGACAGGGTCTCTCACCGACCTGGAGCTTGTAAGTAAGCAGGGCTGTCACTCAGCGAGCTGCAGGGACCCTCCTGTGTCCACCTCCCTGGCACCGGGGATGTAAGTCCGAGCTAGGAGGCCCAGCATTTTTTTTTTTCTCTTGGGTTCTGGGGATCAAACTCAGGCCTTCATGTTCCTAAAGCAAGACTTTTTGAACTATCATCCTATCTCATGATTCCTTTAGTTTGTTCTTTACTAGAACTGTATATGATTATTTAATTAATTAATTATTGTGTGTGAGCACTTCATATGTGTTGGAGATACACACACCTCCTCATGGGTGTGGAGGTCATGGGACAACTTTGTAGAATTCGTTCTCTCCATCCATGGAAAGTTCCAGGGATCAAACTCAAATCTCCAGGCTGACACAGCAAGTACTTGACCCATGGAGTCTTCTTGTAGGCCCTCTGTATTCGTATTCGTTTCTGTTTTGTTGTTGTGTTTGGTTTTGCTTTGTTTGGTTTTATTTCTGGTTTTGTTTTGTTGTTGTTGCTGTTGTTGGTTTGTTTTTGTTTTTCTGGGGTTTTTTTTGAGACAGGGTCTCCCTGTAGCCCCAGCTGGCCTGGAACTCACTATACAGACCAGGCTGACCTCAGTCTCATAGAAATCCTCCTATCTCTGTGTCCAGAGTGCTGGGATTAAAGGCCTCGTCCCTATCTGCTTTTATACTACATGCATTCCATTATCTTCTTCACCTACAAGATTTCTAACATTCTCAAAGAGGAAAAAAAGTGCAAAAACTAAATCCTGTAATCAATAAATAAACCAAATGAACTGAGAAGACAGCTCTTAGAAGAAACACAAATGTCCAATAAATTTTTTTGAAAATGTTCAACATCCTCAGCCATCAAGGAAATGCAAATTTAAAATACTTTGAGATTTGATCTCACTCCAGTCAGAATGGCTAACACCAAATAAACAAATGAGGGGCTGAGGAGACAGCTCAGTGGGTAAGAGCACTTGCTGCACAAGCTTGAGGACTCAAGTTCAAATCCCCAGCCCCCATGTAAAACACTAGGCATGGCTACTCACTTGCTTATAACTCCAGCAGTATGGGTGGAAGAAACAGGAGCTCGCTGGGGCTCGCTGGCTACCAACCTAGCTCCAGTCTCAGCGAGAGACCCTGGTTCAAGAGAATTAGGTAGAGAGGGACAGTGGAAGACAGCTAACTTCTTCCTCTGATCACCAAGTTCCTGGATGGTGCGTATACTCACGAAATATACACACATCCTGCCAACCTGTAAAAGATTTGTTTAAATTTTTTCAATTATCTGTATGTATGTGTGTCTGTGCAAGTTTGTGCACATGTGAATGCAGGTACCCTGCGAGCCCAGAAGAGGGTGTTGCATCTCCTGGAGATTGGGTGGGTGTGAGTGTTAGGAACTGAACTTGGGTCCCTCCACAAGTTAGTAGTAGCTTATAACTGCTGAGCCACCACTCCAACCTCCACATCAAATTAAAAAAAGAAAAATAAACCAGTGACAACAAATGCTTTTCCTTTTCAAAGCAGAATGCTGTGTAGCCTATAGAACTCACAATCTTCTGGCCTCAGCCGCTGGACTACTGGGACTATAAAAATGAAGCATGATGCAGGGTTTATAAGCATGTTCTTAGCAAGTTCCACAGTACTGGCTCCATGTTCTTTCTGGCAAGCCAATCCCAGCCCTGTCTCCCTTCTTTCTCCACTTCACCCATCACATCCAAGTGACACTTCAGATTCATTCACTTCTCTCCATTTCCTGTGCTAGCTGAAGCATCATTCCCTGTTATCTGAGCTAGGAGGATGAGATCACTTAACCAGTTAATCAAAGGCTCCGTCCCATCTTAGCACTGGGATCGCAAAACCATCAAGAGTCAGGGGCCCCCAGCCTGAGCTTTACTTAAATAAGATTACCTGAGGTGGCTGAAACCAGTGGAGACAGAAGGTGTTTCAAAACTTAATCAAAAATTAATTAGCAAAAGAAACAAGGCAAAGGACAAACATCTGTGTGCAGCTGATCCGCAAAGGAAAACAAATCCGACATATCACATTCTGTTTGAGTCAGGAACAGGAACCCACTGGGCTGCACCACAGGAGCTAAAAGCAAGTTTAGAGGGGAACAGAAAGCCTCTGTGTTTACTTGGGGACACCTCTTTCCAAAGGCACAGGAGGAAATGGGTCTCCCTTTAAGATCACACACACACACACACACACACACACACACACACTCTGCAGGCAAGCTACATATCCAGAGACACTAATAAATAATCAGAAAAAAAAAAAAAAACAGAAAGGATGCTTCAGTCAGGAGCCAGTGGCAGGAGGAAGCCTCCAAAGGCCAGAAGAACTTCAAGGTAAAGCTGTGAATGTCTGTTCCTGAGCTGAGATAACCAGACCATGATATTCAGCTGTAGACCAGAGGATTTGTTCCACCACGAGGAGACTCCGGAACAGTTTGGAAGATACTGAACATGGAAATGAGAAGGCTCTAGATCACTGTAGCAAAGGCAGCCTCCCCATTCCTACACTAGGGCTTCTCACTGCTGCCTTGTGGCTCTCCCAGGTGGCTTTCTTTGATAAGACATAGATGTGGGGCTGGAGAGATGGCTCAGTGATCAAGATCACTCCCTGCTCTTCCAGAAAAACCAAGTTCCATAACTGCCTGTAACTCCAGCTTCAGGGTATCCACCACCCTCTCCTGGTCTCTATAGGTACCCACATACATGTACACAGGCACACACTTAATAATAGCAATATAAATCTTTTTAAAACAGACTTATGTATGGGGCCAGAGAAATGGCTCAGTTGGTAAAGTACCTAGTGTGCAAACATGAGGAGCTGAGTTCTAGCCCCAGAAACCATGTAAGAAATCTGCAGAGACAGGTAGATTCCCAGGACTCACTGGCCAACCAGCCTAGTCTACTTGATGAGCTCCAAACCAGTGAGAGACCCTGCCTCAAAAACTAAAGTGGTTGGTGCTCAAGAAATGACACCTGAAGCTGTCCTCTGTCTGTTTAGACACACACACACACACACACACACATGCACACACACACACAAGATGCAAAGGTGGGTTGAGAGACCAGAGAACACACACATACACACATACTTGCTTCCTGTTTCTGGCTAAGGATGAAACCCTGTACCATCTTGGGATTCTCTTAACAAGGCCACCACAAGGTATCTTTGACTTGGTACTTCCAGAACTATAAGTCAATGGAAGCTGATCTTCATCACTCTTCTATCTACAGTATTGTGCCACTGGCAATGGCAAAGGACCTCGCCCTCCCTTTCTTGCCTAGTGTGGTCTGGATGTCTGAAGTTCCTGCCCTGCCTCCATCTTGGAGTATTTTCTCTTTTTCAACTGCATCAGTTCTAGGGAGCCTTCCCTGCCTCATCCCAAGCTTGACAGCAGCCAGTGCTTGCCTGTTACAGTGGGGGTTATAACACTGGCTCTGAACTTGGGTTTATCTGCAGTTGCCAGGTAGACCTGCATTTCCTTCCCAAAGCTGATGACTGTTGGGTCTAGGTGGTTCTTGACCAGGAAGCATTGCATATTCCTCTGTGTTTCTAAGAAGACTTTCTTTCATCTTCCATCCTTCCTTCCTTCCTTCTTTCTTTCCATCCTTCCTTCCTTCCTCTTTTGTGTGTATGTTTTGTGTGGGTATGCATTTAGAAGCCAGAGGTTGATGCTGAGTGTCTTCCTTAATCACTCTTCACCTTATTTTCTGAGACAGGGTCTCTCACTGACTTGGGAGCTCACCAACTCGGCTAGACTGGATTGGCCAGCAAGCCCCCAGGCTCCACCTCCCCAGCAGGGATTATAGGCATGGACTACTGCACTCAGCTCTTTCTAATGCAGGTGCAAGAAAGCTAAACTTGGGTGCTCATGCTGGCATAAGAACTTTAAGGAATGATCTATCTCCTCAGGATGCTTCAGAAAGCTTTTTGATCCCAGAAAATGACAGACCATTGCCCTTGACTTCAGGCCCTCCAGGGAACAGACAGCATTTTATTTATTTCTTTTTCCATTCCTAGCCCACTGAATAATTTGTTGGCAACCACAGATACTCTGTTGGCAACAGAAATGACTGAGGTGGTGTGTGTGTTCTGATCTGGGCATGGAGCCAAGCATGCTACAGGTCTGCACACCACTGATCTCTGACACAGGCATAAGAGGCTGTCATGTTCGTGGAAAGGACTAGGAGCAGGAGGCTGAGAGGCTACACCCATTCTCAAGCCCCTCCAGAAGCTCAGAAGCCTACGCACCAGGAGCTGGAGCCAGGTAAGCCAGGTCATGAAGCATCAAGCAGCACAGCTGAAAGTCGCAGTGAACGCAGAGAGAAGAACGGAAGAAAGTATCAGCAGCGTTCACGCCCCTGGCGTAGCCAGCTGCCCCACTGCCCAGGACCAGCTCTGATGGACCTTTGGCCATCACTAGTCAGTTAAAAGTCAATGTCTGCCTTTTTTATTTTATTTTATGAGACAGGGCCTCATGTGGCCCAGCCTAGCCTCAAACTTCCTATGTAGTCAAGGCTGACAATAAATTTCAAATCCTCCTTCACGTACCTCCTAAGGGCTGGGATCACAAGTATGTACCTCCATGCCTGGGTTTTTTTGGTGCTGAAGATGGACCTTAGGGCCTGTGTTCTAGGTATGACTAGGCAAGCACTACCAGCTGAGTCACATCCCCAGGCTCCTCCACCTCAATTTTTGGTGCCAACAATGCTGACACTCCCCTAATTTGAATATGGCTCTCACTGCTGAGCAGCTTGGACCAGTGTCGGAATCCTGTGAGGTAAATAAGATCCACATCTAGATTTTTGCAAATGAGATAACCGAAGCCAAGAAGTTCTCCTAGGTTGCTCGAGGTCACCAAACAGGAGGTAGCACCCAAAGTCCTTCCTGTGCCTCCCAACAGTACTGTCATCCCTGGAACAATGCTGTGTGCTCCCTACAGGCTTCTCAAGTCATCACATTCAATGTCAGAGCTCAGAAGACCTCAGAGAACAGCCTGGTCCCCCATGTTGTATCTCCTGGCTCTAAAGGGGCTTCTGGGGGCCAGCATTCCCCCAGAGGCTGCTGACTCTGTCTTCTTGTGATACTGCTGGGGTTGGACACATCCCGATGCCCCCTCCGGCAGGGCAGCTCTCCACAGCTCAGGCCTACAGGCACTGTCCATGATGTCAGCTCATGATGTGGTTCTTATGTCTGGTTAGGCAGGGTTCCACAGCTGCTGGACAGGACACCCCCAACCCCCAATGAAGCAGGCAGAGGAGGGGCTGCTCTTGGGGACCCTTGTGACTCTTCTCACTAATTCACCCTGTAAAGATCTCCAAGTAGAAGATCCTTGGCTTCCTGGAATGCTAGCACCTGAGCCATACTGGGGCTTGGTGTCCTCAGGAGAGAGGACTGTCCTGGCTCCAGGGGATGCTGACCCAGCAAGTTGTATTTCACTTATCTGTCTGAGCCTCCACTGCTCCATCTACTAAGAGAGGCATGGCGGTCGGCTTAGCTGGTGGAGGTGAGGATTGAGATGGTGAGCCTGCACCACAGCTACTTGTTGAATTGTGATAGGGAGACACAGAACTCTGAATACAAGCTCTGTGGGGTCTCCCCTCTTCCCTGTGTCCTTTCCCTTCATTAATCTCCCCCATCGTGTCAAAGGAGCTGAGGGTCTGAGGAGCTGAAGGTGGGGCTCCCCATGTTATCTACCTGACCTTCGTTACAGATTCTGTTAATGAACCTTCACCAGAGCCAAGATTCTCATTCAGTTTTTACCACAGTAGCTTCAAAAGATGCACAGGACAGGCCAACCTTGTCCTCTAGAAATTTCTGGAATGATACAGACAGGCTATATCTGCATCATCCACAAAGATGACTTAGATCTCTTAAATGTGTCTAATGTGAATAAGGAACTCTAATTTAATTTAAATTCACATACACTAAGTAAATGAATGAGACCAGACTGGACAGCAAATAAAATTCCAGCCATGTACCGAAGGTCAGGAACCGGCACCATGGTGTGACAGTTGACCCCACACTACCTGCTACTTTCCCCTCTTCAACTCCAATAGCAAATGGTCACACTGGATGAGGACTCTCTAGGTTAGACTGTGATAGGAAACTCAAGGCAACCTGGGGAAACATCTTACCAGGGCTAGGGAATTGGCCAGAATGAGGTGGTTATGAATATTCAACACACTTTGTAAACTGTAAAGTGGAGTCAGAGGGTGGGGCTTACTAAGAACCACCCCCTTTCATCCATCTTCTTCTGCTCTGTTAATCATTAATTAAAGCTTAAGGGATTTGGGAATATAGGCCTCTGAAATTTGGACTAAACCCTATGTGTTACTGAAGAAAAGAAAATAGGATCTTGGGTAATTAGCTTTTCTTTCCCTAAATACTTTCTGGGTCTCGTTACAAATGAAGTTCTGGGCTAATATACCTTGTGTTGTGAACGCCTCCCAATTCCTGCTAATTGAATTAAGCCCAATTCCCTGCAAATAAACTCTTAGTGTTCTTAACAGCAAATAAGGAGCGAAGCTGTTTCTTTCTGGAACGGGTCATTAGGAGGCCCTAATTACCAGGATCTCAATGCAGAAAGCAAACTGCCTTTGTACAGGCTCCCAACAATGACTGCTCTGTTAAGATCAAAGTCACAGTGTGCCCTTGGAATCATCTCCCCCTCTTCTTTCTCATTCTACTTCAAAATGTTTAATAATGACTAATCCAGTTTCTAAGATGGCAGAGAAAAGACAATCCTCTTTTTTTTTTCATTTTAATTCAAGACAAATATTCTGAAAATGACATGCAGCTCATTCCCCTCTTTCTTGTTCCTTTGGATGCAGCACATTTTGAAGCTGCCAGCTATGGAAGGATTTTGGAGTTGCTCGCATGCCCAAGGTGAATTCAGGCGCTTTCCATGCCATAGGCCATTAGATAAAGATGGATGCTGTTCACTGGAACCCCACACCTTTATCAATAAGGGAATGGCAATTACTTCCAGGACACTTCTTTACCCCTTCAAGATGGGGAATTTGATAGTGAAGCTTTTCACAACAGCATCTGTAATCAATCAGGTCAATCAGATCTTAAAATGCAGCATGAACTTCTTTCTGAGAATTCTCCTCCAATATATGGGCTGTGTGGCCAAACTTGTGATTTCTAAGTTAGATAGATGCGGAGAAAAAATATTTGGGGTAACCTTTGTAAAGTCCAAGGGTTTAAAGATGGGTGATGTCCCAAGACCTCTGGTCCTGAAAATTCTGAACTTCAGTCTGGGAAAATCTACCCACTCACCTCCCCTCATGCAAACAGACCACTGGGCAGCTCCAGAATTGGGGTACCATTTATGTATCTTTCAACCTTCTGACCTGCTGCTCTACGGAACCTGGATTTTCCCCCTTTTAAGACAGCATCCCTTCTCTACCACAGCTCTTTGTCCACCTTTATGACAGTAGAATTCAGTCTACGAAGCCCAAGGTCAACACCCTACTGAGCCTGATGCTCACTGATGCTTCCTGCTATCGATCCCATTTCATGCCTCACTGGCCCTCAGCAGGCAGAGGGAGCATGTGGACTTGAGGACAGACAGGTCTGGGGTAGTGGAGAACAGACCTAGACCCAGTCAGTCCCCTCTGTGCAGGGAGAGGACAGTTATTTCACCTCGCACAACCTCTGCTTTGTCATTTACAAAACAGGAATGACTACACAGGCCTTACTTGAAGGAATGTTGTGGATGGTGCAGGTTCAGATAGTAACAATGGAGGGAACGTGATTGGTATATAATAGGCATTCAATAAATTATTTCAATCTTATAGGTGCTATGGGACCAACCCACTGTGTTTCAATGATTTGCTCTGAGGTCCATTTTTGCCCACATGGAAACCCATTATTTGAATGGAAAGACTGATGTCAGCTATCTGAAAGTCCCAGCACTGGGCACAGAATCACAGATGCCTAGGGAATGGATGGATGGATAGATGGATGGATGGATGAATGGATACCACAAGAATTCAGTGGCTAAAATTAAACAGCATGCCTTGCATTTAACAGGTGCTTGATGAATGTTTGCTTATCTGACTGGGGAGATGCCCAGTCATTAAAGTGCTTGCCATGCAAGCATGAGGACCCGAATTCCACCCCCAGAAACCACAGAAGAAGATTCAGGTATGGTAGTACATGCTAATTACCCAGCACACGGGAGGCAGGGACAGGCAGACCCCTGTCAGGCCACCTAGCCTCCTTGACTAGTTCCAGGCTACTGAGAGCCATGTCTCATAAAATAAGGTAGATAGTTCTTGAGGAACCTTACCTACGGTTGTCCTCTGGCCTCCACATGCACATGTATGCACTGACACAGGCAGGCACACTCACAAAACTGAATGCAAATGAATGAATGAATAGCTGAACCCTTACCACCAACTATCCAGGGCTTGAATAGAGAACACATGTCAAGACTGTGATTTCCCATGGAGAGAATGAAATTTGCTCAACCCTCCTAGCAGAAGTAGCTGCCGTCCCCTCCCAGCAGACAACAATGTTAAATTATCGTTTAACGGCCGCTCCTATGATGAAGCCGCATCTCACCAGGAAAATCACCACCATTCTCTCACTGCAAGAACAGCTGTGTGGAACATGTTCCCAGCGCCTCAGACAGAATTTCCTCTAACGAGCCCAAACTTGACTCTGGAGGCTCCACTGCCTAATCAACCTGTAGAACTCTCTCCAGGAATCTGGCTCACAGGGGCTGAGTGGCATATATCTACCCACGTCACAATGTTCTATGACTCAGGGGGCAGAAGGATCCCCAAGTTGATCCCAAAGAAAAGCCTGTTACTGTTTGATATCAAATCAGACTTGGGATGCTTGGTTCTGGCTGAGGCAGTTAGGAAAAGACAAGCTGCATTTTGAAGCAGTCGCATCTACTGCCAGTTCTTTCAGACCGGAGAGGAAGCAGGTCATGGGGTAACAACTGGGCTCCCACACTTCTGCTCACTGGGTGGGCTGGGAACCAGGTCACCCATCTCCCATGGTTGTGGGAGACAGCGCAGCTAAAACAGAGCATGTTAACTAACACATGAATTTTGAATATACAATCACCATGTATAACTATTTACTTAGACTGACAATAATGCCTCAATGTGTCTGTGAATAAATGCCTAAGATAACTTATAAGGAGGTGAGGTTTGTTTGGGTTCAGGTTACAGAGGTTTCAGTCCAGCATCTCTCAGCCCCTTTGTTCCAGGTGTGTGATGAGTGAGGCAGAGCAAAGCCAGTAGCCTCATGGTAGGCAGGAAGTAAAGACAGAGACAGGAAGTGCCAGGTCCCAGTATTCCCTTTAAGAACACATTCCACATTCCACAACTCACTTCCACCAATTAGGCTCCACTTTCTGGTGCTTCTAGTCCAACCCCACAGCACTGTCAGTTGTAATGAAGCCTTCCACACATTAGCCTCTGGGGACTATTCTAGATCCAATTTATAACAAAGGTCTGTGTGTATGTTTAGCACCCATGTGCTCGACAAGTCCATGCTATGCACCTGCCTACAGGTGTCTGTTTACTCTTTCACGTACGAGTACATACTCTATAGCGTATGTTCCTGACCAGAAAGTCCCAAGAATCCTCCTGTCTATTTCCCCAGTACTGGGGTTACAAACATGTGCCCGGCTTTTTACATGGGCTCTGGGAATCAAGCTCAGGTCCTCAAGGTTATGTGGCAAGCACTTTATCAACTGAGCCATCACCCCTGCCCCACAGCCTCCCAACTCCCTGGACACCATAGCCCCCCAATCTTCCATACGGTGGTCTGCATTTGACTTGCTTGTTCTGGAAGCTTTGGTGGAAGGGACAAGAGAAGAAGCAATCCTCCACTGTACCCTCACTACCTAAGAAAGGACATCATGGGATGAGGACGAAAGTAGGTGAGGGCTGACTGGGATCCAAGCTCCCTGGAGCAGCAACAGAGCCATGTGCTTAGAAAGACCATCCCTGATTCAGCTGGGAGGGTTTAAATCCTAGCTTTGCTGCTTCTCAGCTTCCAGCTCTGAGCAACTTACTCTGGCTCCTCGTGCCTCCATCTCTTCCCCAAGAGGCTGGAAGGTGAAGACACTGGTACCTTCTCCAGGGAGCACATGACATGATGAGGCCGGATAACCATGGAAAGCTCTGGACTCACTGCAAGGGAAGCTGGAAGGTAAGAATATCACTCGGCTGCTCATTCCAGACCCTACCCCTCCTCGGTCCTGCCTGAGATGCTGAGCAGGGGGAGCGACTTCCCAGAGCTCTAAGCCAGTCTTCAGCTAAAGCTGAAGCTGCAGCACTCCCAGCCACACCACACCACACCACAGCTTACATGCTACAAGGGCAGAGTAAAGGGGTTGGCAGAGCCCCTAAGGCTCCCAAAGCCTAAGTACTTGCCCCTTGGCCCAAGTCCACCTTCACTCCAACTAGGAGACAAGCCTCTGGGAATGCCTGAAGGGAATCATATAGATTAGGTCAATTGAAGTGGGAAAACCCACCTTAATTATGGGCTGCACCGCTCCATAGGTTGAGCTCCTGAACTACATAAAAATGGAAAAAATGGCTTTGCACCAGCTTTCATCCCTCTCTGCTTCCTGACTGTAACCAGCTGCCTCAAGCTCCAACTGCCATGGCTTCTCCACCATGACGGACTGTCTCCTCAAGCTGTGAGCCAGAATAAACCCTTCTTTTCTTAGGTGGCTTCTGTCAGGTATTTGATCACAACAACGTGAAAAGTAGTTAATACACATCCTTACAAAAGGGGGCGTGGCTCAGTCCTCCTACTGTTTGAAGACAGTGAGGTGCCATCTGCCAAGTAGGAAGGAGCCCTCAGATACCAGATACCTCTAGCAGAGCACCTTGACCCACCAGTCTTCAGAATCTTGACAAATACATGATCATTGTTTTAACGGCATGGCCCTCATTGTTCTATTGTAGAAGCCTGAGCAGAAGGACACCCCTTGACTAGAGAGTGTTCTCTAGGGCACCCTGGAGAAGCGGTGCCCTGTGTCTAGAGCCCACAGGAAGATGCTGTACCACAGTAATCAAAAGTCTGGGAGCAGCCAGGGCAGCTGAGTTTCAAGCTCATTCATGGGAGGCCTCTGCTGGCTTATGCACTGCATGAGTCAAGAGCATTCTCAGCAACTCCAGTGGAGAGACCCCTCCCTAAGGGAATGGCCTGACTACACACAATCCTTGCTTGTGGCCACCATTCCATGTCTACTGCACCTTGTGGCTTCCCCTTCCAGCCAGGCCTTTCGGAAGTCCATGTTTGTGTAGACATCTTAACCACACTAGGGGAGATGCACTCTTGTATCTTGAAGGTACAGGACTGCAGGACCACTGGGTGTGTAACCTCCAGGCCCACTGGCCATGAGAGCAAAAGCATGGTTTTCACCCCAGCAGAGCCCAATGCTGTCTGGGCTGGAGCTTCGGTAAAGACTCACCCTCAGAGCCCAGGGAGGGCAGCCTCAGGGAGCAGCTTTGTTCTGCAGACTCCAAAGCCTGCCTGACTCACTGTCGCACAGATGGGCTGAAGCTGGTTCATCTGAGGACAGAGTGCTGAGGATATGGGGGAGACCAGGCTAGGCTGGGGCTGAAACGCCTCGAAACTTTTCTGTATCCATCTCTTGGCTTGTGCAGCTGCCCAGATCAGTTTTGGTATTTTCTGGGTTTTGTGGGGGTTTTTTTCTCTCTCTTTTGGAGACCGGGTCTTATGTAGCCCAGCCTGGCTGACCTCCAACTCTCTATATAATAAGAATGACCTTGAATTTCTGATCCGCCTGCCTCTACCTCTGGAGTTCTGGGCTTACAGGAATGGTCCAACATGCCAGTTTATGGGGTGCTTTGGATGGAACCCAGGGTTCTTTATTCATGCTAGGAAGACAAGGTAACCAACGGAGCCCCATTCAGAGACCACAGATCAGGTTTTCAAGAACAACAGGCACCCAGCAGCTCTTGCCGATTCCAGAGAAGAAGAGAAACTCGGTGAGAAGAATGCTATTAAGAAGGAAAATAGATGGTGGCAAAATCAGCCATGCCTGGGGCGGCTGGCCACGGGGTCTCAAGAAACTAAATACATATGATGGACCATGTGAGGAGCCTTATCACACAAGATGAACATTTGCCTGACCACAAGCGCATCTATATTGATCCCCAAATTCTGAACTCAATACTGGGCAAGTATGAAAGAAAATAACTGGAGCCAAGATGGTGGTGTCAATGACGTCCAGCATGAAGATTTAAACTATGACTCTGGACCTCTGCATTGTATTAAGAATCTCGATGCTTTTATATTGATCTCGAAATTTTGACTCAGGACTTGACAAGTAAGAGAAAACAACAGGGGAGCCAAGATGACAGAGCCGTGCTGTCCTGACTGCCCACAGTGTACCCAGCAGGGCAGAGTCAAGCCAGCCTGCCCACCTACAGGCACAGTGGTATTCATGGTTGGCCAGCCATCACCGTCACCAGTGGTTGTCAAGACTTGGCTGTAATTTCTCAACACTGGGAATCTGAGAAATCCACAGGTTTCAGGGAATATAGAGGACCCTGGCATAAAGCTATCATGTGAAGCTATGAAATGTCCTAACTGCCACTCAGAGAATATTGGATTGGAAACCTGTGAGCTAATTGCTGCCTGCTGTGAGGACATAGCCTCAGCTTTTACCCACAGTAAACCCTATGGGGAATCAATCTTGGTCCACAGTGAGAATGCCTTGGTCCACAGTGGCGTCATTGTGTTGACTAATGCCTGGAAAAGTATAACCTGTGTGCAAGGACTGCAAATGGCTAAGCTTGATGAAGAAAACCAAGTGTTTCTGACCACTAAGAAAAAGAGAAATTCCTACTTGACATTTCTAATCAATGTGTATGAGAAACAGAAATTAAGAGTGAAAATCCCATTCCAAGACACCTGGGTGTATTCTGACCCCAAACTATGTACAAAGGAAAGGGAGAGTCCTTTACTTTGGCACACCTGTGTGTAAGAATTATAGATCACTGACCCTCTAATGAGAGATGATTTTTCCAGCACCCAGCTCAGATGGGATTTCCATTTGCAAACAGAAGACCCAAAGTCAGGGATGGGGAGTGGAGAATTGTAGGGTGAGTGTGGAGATAACAGAAGAGCTCTGAATTATATAATCAGAATTCACTGTATGAAATACTTGAACCAATAAAATTTCTCTTAAACTTAAAAAAGCAGTGCTATTGGGTACCACATGGACTGGGGTCTTCGATACCCATTCCCAACCACATTCTCCTTTGCCTTCTCCATCTTTACTGTCTCTTTAGATCACCAAGAAACAGACCCTAGGCAAAGAGCTTCAAGAAGATAGAAACTAAGGGAGGTGCCATCTCAGGAAGCAACATCCAGTTAGTAAAGAAGAGTGGGGGAAAACCTCTAGTTTCTACTTCCTGCCTTGAGATATAGTGGGAGATGGTGTCTGGAGCTATGGCAACCGTCGTGCCATCAATGAGACCAAAAATATGTAGGTGAAAGTGACAGGATCAAGAGTGGTGAAGCAAAGCTTGAATTCCTGATGGTACTGAACAAAACTGGGATCAGCAACCCCTAACTGGCTGGTTGAGAGGCCCAGGACTGAGTGGCAGGCTTCTGAGGACCAGGTGAGTTACTTGTAATGTGAAGCACTTCGAATTAGGGGGAACCTCCATGAAGGTTTGAGTTGGAAGAGCCGGTCTTGTAAAGGAGGACCAGAGGATGACAGCAGGGTATGTAATGGGTAGAGAAAGGGTGGAAGGACTCAGGGCCACGCTCTGAGGAAATGGTTTGGGGCAGAAGCTGGGTCCCTAGTGAAACGCTCAGCTCCCACCAAGCTAGAGATCAAGAAAACGTGAGCTTCTGGCCCTGATTGTGTGCATGCGTGCATGCGTGTGCGTGTGTGTGTGTGTGTGTGTGTGTGTGTGTGTGTGTGTGTGTGTGTTGTATTCCTGGCTGGCCTGGAACTCACTATGATTCTTCTGTATCTATTTGTAAGAATGGGGGTCACCGGAGCAAATGAGGCTGATGCGTTGTTCTCTTTGGGACACACATGTCACCAGTGTCAGAGTCTAAAGTAAGGCAAACAATTACTCTACTCTCCCACTTCACAGACAAGAAAACAGAGGTCTGGGAGTCATCTCCACAGTCAGAGCCGCACAGGTGTCTCAAACTCTGAACCAGACCCACCTCTATGTGAAGTCCGGGTCCCAGCCAGTATTCCCTAAGCCCCACCCTGCATTCCATAGCAACTTCACTCCCATCCCCCAGCAGGGGTTCATGGGTGCAGGATGTCGCCATCAACAGCAAGGACAGGGTGGTCTGGGAGATGAACATACTTTCCCTGCCCTTGGAGAGGTCTGCTGAATGGCCATCATTGCCCTAGCCTTTCCTGATGATGGGCTGCAGCAAAACTCAGAGGCAGGAGCAGAAACTGAATGAGGAAACTCCAGCTCAGTCACCCTGACCCTCACAAGAGGTCCTGGAGCCTGTCTTGGCAAAGCAGATGGCTGGCACCACCTGACAAGGTATCTTCCCATCTCCTCCTCCACTACAGTGAGTGGGTGGTGACTGGAAAGCTTGGGAGCAGGAAGTGGAGGCAGCAGGAGTCACTGGGACACTGAGCTGGCGCCAGTTCTGAGTACTCCCTCTCTGAATCACCACTGAGGTGTCAGAATAAACAATAGAGTCCTTAAGCCTCTTCCACCTGAGGAAGGCCCTCCTGACAGCATTCTGTGACCTTCTGCATGCACCTGTGGGTGGGCACATGGCAGTGGAACAACAGGTACAGTCAAGGGTCTCAGCAAAGTCCCCAGGTTTCTCATAGGAGGAGGAGGAGAGGGCAGGAAGGGGATGCCATGATGGTGAATGCCGAGGCCAGGGCTTCTACTGAACACCAGTGAGGCACAGAGTTTCTCTGACAACAGAGTGTTGTACACTGCCAAGTGGGGGAACCGTGAATCGGGACTTGGAAGGACAGGTGCGGGTTTGTGATGCATCTGGAAGATCATCCGCAGATCTGGGTTACGAACTGGAAGAATGGGATAAGTTGTTGCTGACTTTCCTTGGGGCGAAGTGAGCAAACTGTCCCCCCAACTAGGGTCGTAACAACAAAGGAAAGAAAGGATACCATTCAAATGTACCTGGTCAAACTGCTTAGTTGGTCGGGGCTAACCCAGAAGTGCAGAGGAAGGGTCACCTACCAGAATATAGCAAGGAGTTAGTTTCAGGAGCATAGTAACTTGCGAGTATCTACTTCACGGAAGAACAGTATCTCTCTCCCAGGAACTATTAAAGACATATCTCCTCAGCAAGCTGAAGTTCTGTCTTGCTCACTCTCCTGAGCCCTCCCCTGCCCCCACTGGGCCCAATCTTGAAAAAGTTTCCTGCTGGCAATCACAGCTGCTCTGCTTTCAAGAGGGCAACAGCCTCCTACACTCAGAACAGAGTTCCATAGTGCAGGGAGAGGGACTAGCAATCCCCTGTGGGCCATGTTGAGAGCGAAGTTCCCAGACTCAGCTCCTCAGCTGTCAGCAGCTTTTCCATCTCCTGCCCTGAGCCTGCGAGGGTCCCATGGTCCTCCTGGGCCTCCAGTGCTCCCAAAGTCCCAGCCCCCTGATTTCTCTCCCCCTGGCCTGGATTCCCTGTGGATCAGCTGTGCCTCACCCAGAGTCCCAGAGCTCCAGTCCCCTTGGGGATGGCAGCCGAGATAGGCGCAGCCTCCCCCTCCCTCTACCACCAGGCGCTGCTCAGCCTCAGTACTAATTAAACATCTGCTCCGAGCCACAATTTGCTAAATTGCCTCACACTCTAACTTCTGGCAGGAACCGATCTGATTTCTCAACTTAAGGGCTAGATCTTCTCCCAAACAGCCAGAGCTCTCTGCTGTCCTTCCCCAGATGTCACTGTCCCCACCGCCCTTCCAAGGCAAGGAAAGAACTTCACCAGAGATCTCTATGAGGGCCCTACCTTTCTAGGACAAGAGGCCTGTGGGAAAGTTCCTGGATGAACTTGCAATCAATTGTCCCCACAAAAAGACTAGAGGAGGACATGAATAAGTAATCACATAGAACAGCATGCCAAATTGGGTTTAATCAAGAGCTAAAACAGATGAGACAGGAAACACGTTTCCGTGAGGGGTGGGAGACTAGGCCGTTTTCCTCAAACAACCTTGAGAAAGTGGGGCCCAGTCTCTCAAGTCCACACAGAGTCCTGTTGAAATGCTGGGGTGCTTGTTGGGGTTACAGACTTTTGAACCCCTGACCATGCCAATTCTGCAGATCAAAAAAGAGCCCAGGCTTCCAGACCCTTCTAACCCAGTTGGCTCCATCTCTTAGGCTCATAGTCTGCGGGTACAGAGAATGACATCCAAATTAGTTTCCCATAAAGTATCCCCAAGTATTCCAGAAAGGATTCATCAGAAGAAACATTACCAGGGCTGAGAGATGGCTCTCTGAGTAGAGCTCTCAGAGTAAGACCAGAATTCAAATCCCCTAGACAGAACCCAAGTAAAAAGGCTAGGCTAAGCAAGGTGTATCTCTAATCCTCAAGTGAAGCAGGCACAGAATGATCCCTGGAGCTCACTGGCCAGCCAGTCCAATCAAATCAGTGAGCTCACTGGCCAGCTAGTTCAATCGAATCAATGAGCTCACTGGCCAGCCAGTCCAATCTAATCAATGAGTGACCCTGTCTCAAAAACAAGGTGGGGCCGGGCATGGTAGTGCATACCTTTAATCTCAGCACATGGGAGGTAGAGGCAGGTGTATCTCTGTGAGATCAAGGCCAGCCTGGTCTACATAGTGATTTGTAGCCCAGACTATGGGGATTTGCCTTCATTGTTAATTGCTGTGGGACGGCTCAGCCCACTGTGGGCAATATGGTCCCTTGGGCAGTTGGTTCTGGATATACAATAAAGCTAACTATACATAAGCCAGCCAGTAAGGCAGCAAGGAAGATCCTCCATGGTTTCTACTTCAAGTTCTTGCTTGACTTCCTGCCCTGACCTTCTTCAGTGATGGATTGTGACGGGGAAGTGTAAGCCAAATAAATCCTTTCTTCCTCAAGTTGCTTTTGGTCAGAATGTTTTACCACGGCATCAGAAAGTAAACCAGAACAACAATATGGAAAGATACTCAGCATCGACCTCCAGCCGCCATAGCACGTGCACCTACATACACACACAATGTTCCCACCAAGGCAGACTGCATGCATGCACAGGTTCTGAGACAGTTCTTCCCCACACTGGGAGCTTAGCTCCTCTACTTACCGCCCAGACTTCCTCCTCTCTGCTCTTGCTGCCAGGCACTCGCTTGTTTTCTCCCATTCTTCCTCAGTCTCAGAATGTCTTGAGCACGCCCACTCCTCCTCAACAGGCTGGACTAGAGCCCCAGAGTGGGTATAGGACAGATGTGTCCCATGGAGTCATCCCCATTCCTTCCTCAGAGTCAGCATCCCAAATGGTCCCAGGCAGCACATACACATCCAAAAGAGCAGCTGCGGGCTGGAAGTATAGCTCAGGGCAGAGTGCTTGCCTAGTGTGTGAGGTCATAGATTTGATCCCCAGCACTCCAAAATCAAAAGAAAGAACAATTGCTTGGTACAGCTCTGGGGCAGTGAAAGGACACAAGGGAAGGGATGACTCAGTTTCTGTCTCTTAAGGACTCTCAGGCTCAGTCTCTCTCTAGTATTCTACATATGTATGCAGGTGCCAGGGTCTGACATCCCAAGACACTGTTCTTGTCCCTTGTGGTTAAGACCGGGAGAGTATTATATGTTATAAGAAAGAAAGAATCTCTCTCTCTCTCTCTCTCTCTCTCTCTCTCTCTCTCTCTCTCTCTCTCCTTCCCTCCCCCGCAGGGGTCACAGGCTCTCACTACGTAGTCCTGGCTAGCTAGCCTGGAATTCCTATATAGTTCCTAGAACATGCTGGTCTTAAACGTGCAGAGATCCTCTTGCCTCTGCCTCCCAGATGCTGGGATAAGAGGTATGTACCACTACACCTGCCTACAAGAACTCTTTGTGCTTCCCCATCATAAGGAACATGTAAGAAACACCTGTCTTTCCTAAACTGTGATAATTTGGGTGGAAATCTGGGTAGAAGAAAAGACCGACAGCTGAGCTAACAGGGAGCAAATGCTGAGAACCAGCACACACATCTGCACACGGCTTACCAGTTACAAACTGCCCTGATCTTCCAGCAAAGAAGCCCTCTGAAATTGGCATGACTGCCAGGACTGAATCAGCTAAGACAACTTTCTAACAGAAAGACCTGAAAGTCCAAGCTTGTGGCCCTCCTCACTGGTGATCTGCTGCAGATTCCCTAGTAATAGAGATCTTGTCCTTGAGCTAGTCGATCACAAGATGTCCCCTATGCAAAAGCCCCTGAAGGAGTTTCTCATAAGACTCCTGAATACTCTGCCTGGCACCTAGTGGTCCATGGGCTTCCCAGAGCTGAATGTAAAATCATGTCTTAAGTATCTGCGGGGTGGTGGGAGAGGTTCCACTGGCTTTCACTTGATTCTCAGAAAAAACTCTGGGCTGCCCTTCAAAAGGGTCTGAGCCCCGGCTGGAGAACGTGCCATGCAGGGGTTTGCTAAAAGTGCTGAACAACATGGCCTGCTCATGTGCAGTAAGGCATTCCTGACATGGCAGCAGCATCTCCTCTCTCTCTCTCAGTCCAGTCTCCCAGAGAGCTAGAGGGACAGGAAGACCACCGGAGCATCTTGCTGTCTTAGAACCCTACAGGCTAACTTGTTCCCTCTGCTCACTGCATGAGGCCAGGTACAGTCCCAGAGGGATGAGGTGTCAGTCATGTGGCAAGAGACTCACAGAAGCACATCACTGCATTCTGCCTGCACTCAAGACCTTCCTCCCGGCCACTGGGTTCATCTTTACAGGCATCTTGCCTACCCTCCCAGAGCAGACCCAGAGCCTCCTGAATCCCAGCCAAGGGCAGCACGAGTGACCACACTGTCTAGAATGTGTCTCCATCCTCCTAGTACCATTTGAAGGTCCTGCAGCGCTGGGCCCCAGACACTCCTCTTTGTTTCCGTTTCTGGTCTGATGGGCACTACGCTCCTACTGAGTTATGTTCACTTTTGTATTAAAAAATCCTGAATCAAGATGACTGGGGATTCAGTGTTCCTATGATGCCTCCCAATGCCTCTCACATACCCATGTGGCCTTCTTGGCTAACCTGACTTGTCTAATATCCTTACAACACACAACAAGTTTCAGCAAGATGGTCAGTGAGAGCTTCATGAACTCTATGCAGGTACTAAGCAGATGGACTCCAACTCAGCGCTCCATGGGATTGATATTATCAGACTCCAAAACACCTTGGGGTGACTCCTAAATCAACCCAACTGGTCAGACAGGAGCTAGACAATTCCAGCCAAAGAAGAGTGACAGTGTAATGCTTTAAAACCTGACAATCAGATGTGAGGAATAGTTGAACATGTTTAGCAAAAGAAGGAAGCAAACTGGGCCTGGTGGTATAAACCTATAATACCAGCACTGGGGAGACTAGGGCAGGAGGATTGCCCTGAGTTCCAGTCCAGTCTGGGCAATAGAGTGAGACCCTATGGATGAAGGGGACAAGGAGGGTAGGGAAGTAAAAGGAGGAGAAGGAAGGAGGAGGGAGCAAAAGGGAGAGGAGGAGAGAGAGGAGGAGGAGGGAGAGGAAGAGAAGAAGGAGAGGAGGAGGAAAAGGAGGAAGAGGAAGAAGGAGAGGAGGACAAGGAGGAGGGAGAGGAGGACAAGGAGGAGGGAGAGGAGGAGGAGGAAGAGGAGGAGGAGAAAAAAAGGAGAGGAGGAGGAGGAGGGAGAGGAGGGAGAAGAGGAGGAGAAGGAGGGAGAGGAGGATGAGGAAGAGGGAGAGGAGGATGAGGATGGAGAGGAAGACAAGGAGGAGGGAGAAGAGGAGGAGAAGGAGGGAGAGGAGAATGAGGAAGAGGGAGAGGAGGAGGGAGAGGAGGATGAGGAGGGAGAGGAGGATGAGGAGGGAGAGGAGGATAAGGAGGAGGGAGAGGAGGATAAGGAGGAGAAACCTGAAACAAGAACCAACAACAGCAAACAGCCCAGTCAGCCATGGCTCTAGGGGCTTTCACAAGCCTCTCCATCCAGGCCAATAAGTCATCTAAGGGGAAGAAAAGTCTTTTATTCTGTTTCCTTCACCTTAGAACAACAGAGGGTTTTTCCAAAAGGTTCCAATCTCCCTTTGATTTTGGAGTTGCTGTCGATGGCATTCAGAGGCCTTGGGGGTAACAGGTGCATTTCAAATGAGTGGAAATCACAAATAAATTGGATCCAGGATTTACAGCATTAGCAATGTCTTTGTTCTCTGGCATTGATGCCTAGCTGTGGGCAGCAGATCTGCGCAGTTCTGGGAGCCTGGGGAGATAGAGGTGTGGGTGGGTGCTGAAGGGAGGGAGAAGAAAAGGGGTGGCCACTCCTGCCCAGAGCCCCACACTCTCTTTGCTGAGTGCTCTGCTCCAACTTCATGTGGTTGTATCTTTTCCGTCTTTTCTTACTGGGCTAAGATGTCATTTTGTCAGCTCCAGTTACCCTGTTCAAATAGCAATCCTGCCCATCACTTGCTTATAAGTGATTCCCTCTGTGGCTCATACTAAGGGTAGTAAATGTAAATTGTTTATATATGAGTTAAATGACTCTCACACCATATGTGGATGCCTGGATGGATGGATTATGCACGGATGGATAGATGGATGGATGAATAGATGAATGGATGGATGGATGGATGGATGGGTAGATGGGTGGTAGGTGGATGGTAGGTGGGTAGGTAAAAGGATAGATGCATGCATGGATAGGTGGGAAGGTAGATAGATAGAAGAGTGGGTGGGTGGGTGGGTGGATGGACTGGCAATAGATGCAGAACAGAAAGACATACTGGTGCAGACATGCTGGTGTGCATCTTGAGGAAGAAGAGCAAAATAACAAGGGCTCATGAAATTAGGAGGGCTTCAACTTTCTTTCATTTGTTTTGCTATGTTTAAGACAGGGTCTTGCTATGTACCCTCAGCTGATCTGGTATTCACTATGAAGCCAAGGCTGGTCTTGAACTCATGACCTCAGACTGCCAAGTGCTGGGATTATAAGCATGCAACACCACATCTGGCCAGGAAGATGTTCACTTCAGGCAAGGATTGTTAACTGAAGTTTAACCATAAAGCAGCCACACCTACCTTTCTTCCATCCTGTCTGAGGCTGTTTTTACACTGCAGCAGAGCTGAGTACTTGAGACAGACAATGTAGACAGCTAAAGTATCTACTGTCTGACCCTTTTCAGGAAACATTGCTTCTGCTTCACTTTTGTTCTAGACAGGAAGGGGATTCTTTGGGGAGACAGAGCTGTCTTCAAACTTGCATTGACATAGAAGTGAGTTGTTCTGTATAGCTTTTAAAGTCAGAAAACAGGCCTGATTAAAAAGTAAAAAAGAGACAGATGTGTGAGAACTAGAAGAGAGAATATTTCCAAGGGCTGGGAGGCAGTGAGTATCCTGTCACTGAAAGTATACAAGGAGACGCTAGACATCTATTCTCTGGAGTACTACAAGGATACACTGGTAATATACTGGCTCAAAATGTCTTCTTCACTTCTTTTCTGCAAAAATCCTCTTTAGAAGTCAAGTGAAAACTGCATATCACTTCTCAGGAATATGCCATAAATGCATAAGTTATATAAGGAATTATAAAGGGATTCCATTATGATGCAGGTAAGAAATAAGCCTGTGTTTTTTAAGTATTATTAATAATAATGCCCAGTTGTGAGTCTAGTCACTCTTAATAACTTCCAAGTAGAAACGATCATATAACAAAGGTCAGAAATCTATGACTTGCTGACCAAATGTGGTCCACCATCTGCTTTTGTAAATAAAGTTATATTAAAACACAGATACATTCGGTTGTTTATATACGGTCTGTGACTGCCGTCATGCTAAATGAGAGCTGAGTAATGACACAGTGACCATGTGAGCCATAGCACCAAAACTACCTAGTACTTCACCCTTACAAAAGCACAAAGGACTATTATCGAATCAAGACCCTTGGGAAGGACCACTCAGACTCCAAGTGTTTGAAATTAGCCAATTTTATTAGCTGACCAATGACTGCATTCTGTGGGTTGGGATTTAGAGAGTACCATACCATCTTAAAGGAGAGTAGAGCTTATAAATACAAAAAAACCTCATCCTAATGGAAGAGGTGGTTATACAAGATTACACATGCATGACATGTATTTTTTCCTGCAGCAGGCAAGCAAGTGGTTACAGAAGCCAGTTTAGCATTAAGCAAGTGGTTACAAAAGCTGTAAGACATTAATGGGTCCTTCCAGATTTGGGAGTGGGGGGTGTTTGTCTGTGATTAATTCTTCCTGACACAGCCCTGTGGTCAAACTTTTCTTAGAACTGCCTGCTCATTAAGATGTCAGCCTTATACAAAATGGAAGAACTCAGGCCATCACAGAATTTTCAAAGGGTTCAGGAGAGAGCTCAGTAAAGTGCTTGCCTTGCAAATGTGAAAACCTAAGTTCCATGCCCAGAACTCACAGCAGGCATGGTGTGTGTACATATAATGCCAGTGGTGAGGAGGAGGAGAAAGGAGGATCCCTGTATCTCACTGGCCAACCAGCCTAGTTGAACTGATGAACTTCAAGTCCCATTAAGAGACTTTGTCTCAAAAAACCAAGGTGAATGCTCCAGTGGGTAAACCCACACAGAAAGGTATTTGAGAACACAAATATCATACTACAACATATATATATATATATATATATATATATATGAAATTTGGTGGGAGGATAGTAATGGGGGTATTGATAGGGGAGAGGATATGATCAAAACATATTATATGAAATTTGCAAAAATTCAATAGAAAAAGGAAAATAAATAAATGAAGAACAACAACTCAAGGTGGATGGCACCCAAGGAACAATACCTAAAACTGTCCTCTGGCCTCATGCATATGCACACACATGTACTTGCACTCACATACATACAAACGTGCGTGCATACTCTCACACATACAAATTTTAAAAAGAAAGCCTTCCAAGCCATTTACAACACTGCAGTATGGCATGAAGATATCCAGGTATCTGTGTGTGACAAAGCCCCAAATGTTACTAACACTGCAGTATGGCAGGAAGATATCCAGGTACCTGTGTGTGACAAAGCCCCAAATGTTACTAACACTGCAGTATGGCATGAAGATATCCAGGTACCTGTGTGTGACAAAGCCCCGAATGTTACTAACACTGCAGTATGGCATGAAGATATCCAGGTACCTGTGTGTGACAAAGCCCCAAATGTTACTAACTCTATAGTGGTTTGTTTCTAAATTCATACTTGATGGACCCAGCAAAGGTCGAGTAAGAACTGAGTAACATTTCTGGGAGAAGTGGGAATGAATGGGAAGTGACTGCTGAGTGGCTATGCATTTCCATCTGGGATGATGGAAAGTTCTGGAACTAAAGAGCAGTGATTGTTATACAACTCCGTGAAGGGATTCAGTTCCCTTGAATTGACTACTTCAAATCAGTTCATCCACTACATTTCATGCTATTTTTTTTACTATGAAACAATGCATCCTCAAATCAAAGATGATATATATTTTTCTCACCCAAGATCATGAACCCCAAAATTTGACCCATGAACTCTAGGTGAAGACCCCAGCAGATAATCTATAATAGTCTAGAAGTTTCTTTCCAACCTATGGCAGGTGATTTCAGATCCTACCCTGGAGCCTTCTCTGATCATCCAGGAAATACATGAGAAGTGGGGGCAGACAAGGTGGAGAGAGGTGCCCCACCGTACCTCCAGTCAGGTAAAGTTGAGGAATGTCTGCAACAAGACTCCCTGGCTTCTCTCATTTCTCTTCCACTGCTACCTTTCATTACCATATTGTGTCAAGGTGCCTGTTAGTTAAGGGACACCTGCAGGATCCCACAGCCTGTGTCAAAGGGCTAGTCTTGAATTTGAAAAGCAAGCCTCAGAGACCATGCACCCCACCACAACAGTCTCTCACTCCTTCCACCTTGGACTCTTCAAGAAAGAGAGGAAGGTGGGAGAGACACCATCTCACAGCCAGGACCTCTCACTCTCTTGTTGGCAGGAGGGTTGACTGCCAATGAGGAAGCAGAGGAAAGAGCCTACACCCAAGACCCTGTACACACTCTAGGACAGAGCATGGAGTCCTGCCACCAGGCTCCCTAGAAGTATATGACATGATCTACCCCCAGCCCATTTCAGGAGCCAAGAGTACCACTGAGCAATCCATCAGGTCTGTATGCTACCTTTCTAAGATCACTGAAGCCACCAGGTTCAAACAGTTCACAGTCTCACATGGAAAGCAGCATCTGAGCCCATGGCCTGGGAAGACAGTGGCCTAAGATGCCCTGGAAAGGCAGGGTGCCTAATTGTGGAACTCAATTTTGTTTTCATAGGAATCAATTCGGAGGGATTTTCATTTTCAATTATTCAACAACATCCAATTTTCCCTCTACACCTCAGCCAGACTGAAGGAGAGAAATTGCATATGTCAATCACCCTGGCAAGCCGCTGGCCAGCCTGAGGTCACCCTGCAACCCCTTGTGCTGAAGGAGTGTGATGGGGGCATGGGAATGAGCCATGACAAATGGACACACCACATGGCCTTTGGCCTGGACTCTGAGATGCAGTTTGCCACTTGTCTTCCTGTCAAAATAGGACAAGACATCCCCATGCCAATGAGAGCAGCACGCTCAGGGGAGGCAAGGAAAGCAGCTCTCCAACTACCTGCCCCCAACATCCTCACCAGCACCACAGAGGATTCTTGCTAGGTTCCTAGAGTCCTTGGGGATGTAGGGGTCAGGCAAATCTAGTGCAGACTCCCAAAGCCCTGCCTCCTGTCTCCATGACATGGAGAGAATTGCCTTAGTTATTCTATTTGTTTGAGACAGGGTCTAATGTAACCCAGGCTGGCTTCCAACTTGCTATGTAGGCAAAGATAACCTTGAACTTCCTTCAGATCTTTCTGCTTCCACCTCTCGACTGCTGGCATTACAGGTAGGCACCAGCATGTCTTATTTTTTGCAGTGTTGGAAAATGAACCCAGTTTCCAACTTCACACATTTTAGACAAGCACTGTACCAACAGAGCTATATCTCTAGCCCCTATAAACATTAATTTAAAAAGTGGTACATACTGGAGTTTGGCTGTACAGCAAAGCACTTGTATCTATAAACACTGCATTGTGTATTTGACACTTGTGGTAAGGACTGTCCCATGCTGTTTTCATCCTTGCCTAGTCAGCCTGTTTCCATGTCTTCCTTCTCAAACTTTCCATTGAGACTCAGTTCTCAGTGTACCAATGCTGGGAGACAGGCCCTTTGGTACGTGATTAGCCCAAGATCTTTATAAGAGACAGGCCTAGTGCTACAAGCCTATTTGTCCCAGGTACTTGGGGGGGTCTGCCTGATGCCAAAGGGGTTGAGGACCAACCTGGTCAACTTAGTGAGATCCTGTCTCAAAATAAAAAGCAAAGAGCTGCCCAAGGGAGGTCTCAGATTCCATTCCTAAGCTCTGAAGGAAAATGGCTAGAAGGAACTACCTGGTTCTTCTTGGCTCTCTTCCTCTACCATGTAGCATGTATCAACAAACAAGACCTTACTGTAAAAAACAGAGTGGCCTTCAATAGTCCCGAATTTGCGCCACGTTGACCTTGAGCTTCCCCGCCTTCAGGATTGCGGGGAAATAAATATATTTATAATTTCTTCGTAAACTGCCAATTCGCAGACATTTAAGACAACATCCAAAAGAACACAGCACACAGGAGCAAAGGAGCTGTAGATAACTACTAGCTGGCTGGTGTCTCTTGTCCCCAGAATGGTGATGGTCACAGCAGCGGTTGCTTAGCCCTCAGCTCATTGGGATGTGGATATTAATCATGTAATATTAGTGGCTGTCAGGCCCCAGGAAAGCAATTTTAAAAAGCAGTGAGAGAATTCTCCAACCTCCGTCCACCAGCTCTTCCAAATGGAAACAAAACCGTTCAGTAGACACTTTCCCATCTTCGATGTTTACTCTGTGGGCATCACTCTGAGGGATTCCATGTTTGTTGCTAAACCTTCACAATTTTATGATTAAAAACAAAAGTGTCAGGGCCCCAATTTAAAGGCAAAAAAACCTGGGGACAAAAAGGCTGAATTGCTTGCTTGAGGTCTCACAGATAGTAAAGGGTATAGGGCTTTATTCACTCTGGGAATCTGGTTCTAGAAAACATGTTCTTATCATCTTATTAGATTGCCTCATCTTCCACCCCCACCCCCACCCACCGCAAGTGTTTCATAGATTGAACTGGAAAGGGTTGGCTGCCTGGGCAGAGGGCTCAGCCTAGCAACACGGGGCTGGGGGACCGGCAGATAATCCCCTCACCCCAGTCGGGGTGGAAGGTGTCCATGCTGGCTGCTGCCTTGGCTCCCACACCTGGATAAGTTCCATGCTCTCCCAGTCAAAGAAAGTAAAAAAGGAGTGCAGGCAGCACAAAGAAGCCATTGTCTTCTCTGAGGGACACGTTTGGTGCCAGGAGGGAGGCTGGAGGGACACAAGAGGGAGAATCTGTGGCCTGCAAGTGTGGGGGACAAGGAGAGAGCCAGGAGGGCTAAGCCAGGTGATCCAGAGGGGAGGCGGGCTCTCAGATGAGCACCATGCATGTGGACCAGTGGTGGGGAAAGTGTCATTCAGGGAAAGAGAGCATCCTCCAAGCTGGAGATCAAGGCTACCTCTGATTAAGAAATTGCTGTCAAAGCCAGGGCTAGATCCAGACGAGCTTGTTTAACTGTCTGATCCACTTAAACCCCTGTGAGGCTGGGTGTGCAGGAGACAGACAGGGCTGGAGTCGCGCCACAATGCTGCAGGAGGCTGCTGTGATGCTCAGCAAGAGAAGGTCTCATACCTTTCCTCACCCCTCCAAAACTCATTTCCAGGAGCTTCTGACAAGTGACCAGCAAGCTCGCAAAAGGAACCAGGGAAGAAATTACCTGAGGCAATGAGAAAAAAGCACAGCTGCCCTCCTTGCTGCCTGCAAGGCTGGTGGTGGTGCTCCTCTGGGGAGAAAACCCTACCCTGAGCATGATCAGCTACCACTCAGAGGCCATGTGAATAAGCCTTCCCCACCCACCTCCTCCGGTTGTCCTCTGCTCCAGAGTCCCCATCCTCAGGTTACATTCCCCAACAATCAGTTTCTTTGAGCCAACACCAGTATGAAAAGCCACCCAAGGCAGCCAGGACACAATGAGGAAAGTGTTCTGGAAGGGCCCTAAGAACAAGGCACTTTACAGTTTGGCTGTGGTTTGAAACCTAGCAATTAGCAAAATGGATTAATAGCAACTGGCGTCCTAGAGTTAGTGGAGAGGTTCAGTATAGAAGAGGAAGTTTTGCAGAGGCTCAAGTTTCTACTGATAGAGAACACTGGGGTAAATGACCTGAAGATTGGGGTGTTATCCCTCCAGGCCAGGTTTCCAAGTCTAATAGAGGACAGAGGCTGTAGAATATGTGGCTTCAAGTCAGGTATGGCAGTTCCCACCTGTAACCACAGAAACTTGATTGGCTGAGGACAGTTCCAGGCCAACCTAACCTATACAGCGAGTACCAGGCCAGCCAAGGATACTGAGCAATACCCTGTCTTTAAAAATAGAGCCAAGGAGATAGCTCAGGCAGTAAAGCATTTGCTATAGGCTCAGTCCCCAGAACCTACATTTTTATAAGCCTGATGTGATAGGATACTTGTGGTCCTAGCACTAGGGAGGCAGAGACAGGAGGATTTCTGGGACTTGCTGGCCAGCAAGTCTGAGCTACTTAGCAAGTTCCAAGCCAGTGACAGATCCTGTCTCAAAAAAAAAAAAAAACATGGTGGATAGATGGTGCTTGTGGGACAATACCCTAAGTTGTCCTCTGGCCTTCATAGACACAAGCATGGCTATATACCTACATATACACACACACAGACACACACACAGACAGAGAAAGAGGAAAAAGTGGTGTCATCCACTTTTGGACATGACATGATTAGCAGAGTGACTGCTAATGGACATGAGTAACTGAAGCTGAGGAGGAAGGAAGTCAGCTGCCCACCACTGCACATTCGTAGTCAGTTTTCTATCTGCAGACCCTGACTGGGCATATGGAGATAAAGTTCCAAAAATGCATGTTGTATAAAATCACACCCAAGTCTTATAGAATGAACAATCAGTTACCCACAGACACTGTACAAGGGCACAGACATAGAGAATGAGAGCATCAGGCAGAGCATCCACCCTGGCAAGGGCCCAGAGCTGACTGATAGGAAGCACCAAGCAGCTCAACCTTAAGGGGACATGAGGCTCCTGAGGGGTGTTGGACAGAAGACAAGACTGCAGTAAGGGAATGCCAGTGAGTGGAGGGCCCGGCTTTCCAAGGCAAGAGTATGTTCTGGGGCAGGCACAGCTGAGCCTCTGCAAGGTTCACACAAAGGAGAAGTCAACCTCGTGATTCTGAAGGGTCACTCTTAGGCAGAGGGTAAGTACAACCGGAATCAGAGAGGACACACAAGATGTTGCTAAAGTCCCAGGGGCTATAGCCAGAAAGTCTCTGTCTACCCCCAAATCTATATTAAAATCTTAACACCAAAGTTATATTTATTCCAATTTTGTATTTTTATTTTTAAGTGAGCATATGTATTTATGTATGTATATGTGTGCACTTGCATGTGGAGATCAGAGTTCAACATCTAGGGTTTTTCACCTTAATTTTGTGGCAGGGTCTCTCTTGGAGCCTGGAGTTCACCATTTGGCTAGACTAGCTGGCAACTGCTGTGGTTACAGGCTCATGCAGCCATGCCCAGCTTTTCCGTCAGTATGGGGATCCAAACGCAGGTCTTCATGCTTGCACAGCAAGCACTTAACCTACTGACCCATCTCCAGGCCCCAAAGCAATATTTGGAGCTGTAGTGTGAGAGGTAACTTGACTGGATGAAGAGGCCCCCTGGGAAACTGGAGAGAATCAACTCAGGTTGGAGAACCTTCCCTGGGTGTCCGTGGCAACAGGCAATCAGCAAGGGACTCGGATGGAAGAAAGGAGGAACATGAGGAAGCTAGCAAGTGCAGGCATGCGCCTTTCTGTTTCCTGTCTGTCCCTTTCCCCACGTGTCTCTGAGGCCATGCTGTTCAGACTCACACATGCTCAGAATCAACAGAGCCGAGGGCTGGGACCGACATCTCTGGAGCCGTGAGCCAGAATAAATTCTCCATCCATGAAGTCATCTCTCTGTCTGGGATTTTGTTACAGCAAAAAGGAAAGTAGCTAATACATGTGGCCTGGAGGAGGTGCTTAGCTCAGGAGAGCCAGGTCCTTATGAATGAAACAAATGCTTTATAAGTGACTCCAGCAAAGAGAGTCCAGTCTTTGGACACTGAGACATGACATTGGCATCTACCAAGTTCATGTTGAAGAAACTCGCTATTGTGTTATAAATTCATCAAACACACACACACACACACACACACACACACACACACACACTCACCTCCTCACCTCACAGTGTCATAGTGTTTTGACTAAGTTTCAGTTTTGGGTTGACATGCATTCCTAGTATTCTTGGCTGCATGCAGTCCTGGGTTGTGGACTGGAAGAACTTGCTAGACAGTTATTTACCTCTTTTACCATGTGAGGTCACAGCCCATTTAGAAAGCAGGCTCTCAGAGACACTGATCAGATGGTGTCTCATCTTGGACTTAAGCCTCCAGATCTGTGAGTGATACATTTCTGTTATGCATTGACACCCAGCCTGTAGTGTTTTTTTTTTTTTTTTAAACAGCATCACAGATGGATGAACATATCTGGACAAGAAGGGAACACGGAGCAGGAGAGGGGATAGGAATGCAGGATTCAAGAGGGATTTAAGATGACATAGTGAGAGAATCTATAGACCTACCCATGGACTAGAACAAGGGATAGAAATGAACCAAGGGTTATGGCGTGATTGGCAGTGCGCATGATTCGGAGCCACGTCCTGTAAGAGACATAAGAGGTACTACTTCTGCTTTGCTGAGAGTGAGTCACAATGTGGCCAATGGGAGATGTGACATAAAGAGACATTTAGTTCTGGGCAGCAGTGGCTAGCTCCATACCCAATCCCAGGCTAACTCCTTTCCTAGTCCCCCATGACCAAAATTGTCCTTTTTATATCACCAACAGCTCTTCGAAAATAGAAGTCCAGGGCTAGGGAGGTAACTCAGTGCATAAAGCACCTGCTTTGCAAGCACAAGGACCAGAGTCTGATCCCCAGAATGCTCATGAAAACGTGAGCACGGAGGCATATGCTTGCAGTCCCAGCAGTGGGAAGGCAGAGACGGGGTGTCTCCGGGACTTCTTAGACAGATGCCCTAGCTTATTGATGAATTCCAGGCCAAGGAAAGACCCCATCTCAAAAAACAAGGTGGACAGTGTTTGTGAGGAATGACACCTGAGATCATCCTCTGCCTTCCACATTCACAACACACACAGACACACACACGAAGCAAAGAGGGAGTATAGGCAAGCAAGTTGTCCTGAACTGAACCACAGGTAGAATTTCTATTCTGTCAGTATGAGACATGCTGGTAGGTGGGTGGGTCTCCTGCCTCCCCATTGTGACAGCAGAACTGCTAAGGAGTTTCCCTGAAGCCCCAAGGAAGAGATCAGGCAAAGTCTCTCTCCACTTTTCTCTGGGGCAGAGAGTTACTGAAGGAAGGGCTCCAGAGGAGAGGTGTAGAGTCTATTGGAATTGGAGATTCAGGCTGCATGACTCTGGGGTCAAGTGACATCCATGATGAGAAGAGACAGTTAAGTCAATAAAAGGGGAAAAACTGTGTTGTTCTGCCAGTGAGACCGTAATATACCCAAGGGGGTATAACTTGGGGGTTTTAGAAGCCAGGCATTGATGCTTAGCCAAGGGACTAGAAAGATGACTCAGCCAAAAAGAATGCTTGTTGCTCTTGTAGAAGACCTGAGTTCAGTTCCTAGTACCCTATCAGGTAGCTCAAAATTGCCTGTAACTCTAGCTCTGAGGGACCTAACGCCCCTTTCTGGCCTCTTGATAGCACCAGCCTTCAAGCGCTCATATATGCCTACAGAAACACCAACAGACACATTAAAAAACAAGGTGCTCAACATAAACCTCATGAAGCATGGGCTTGGAAGAGACCTTAGAAGAACAGTTGGGAAAGGGCTAGTCTACCTGCTTCTGGAATCCTAGTTCCTCCTAGCAGGTGCAGCAGGAGACCCAGAACACAGATGATGGACAAGCAGCATGCTCAAGGAGCCACTGGCTCCCGACCATGGGGCCTGACTAACCAATCAGAACCACATCACTCAACATCGCAGAAGAGGGATGACAAGGTGAAGAGGAGGCTCACACATGCCGATACCCCCATCTAGAATGCCATCCCATCTATTCTACCCAGAGTGTCCAAGGCCGTGATCTGGGTTGCTGGCAAATCGACCCGAGCTGAGAGATCCTGATGTGATTGCAATGCCAGATGCTCCCCACTCTACCCTGCAGGTTTCAGATCTTGGGCAGCCCCCTGCTCTGCCCTCATCTGAGTTCATTAGCGAGCCCCACTTTGGGGCTAACAGCAGGACCAATTTCTCTGGACTCCACAGTTTCCCTGGAAAGGATAATAAATGTGTTCGGAAGCGTGAGTTGATTTATTAAAGTGCATTGTATTGCAATGGTTTTACAAGAAGATTAATTTTTAATAAAGAAACCTATTACCTCAGTCTTCGAGGACCTTCACACACCTAAGAAAAATGATTCTCTTTGCCTCCGTGGAAACTGCCAGAGCTTCTTTCCTGTAACAGAGTGGACTTTGTTCCTTTCAGCTCCTCCCAAGAGAGCGAGATGGACTTTCTAAGTGCAGACCAGTGAACCTCGGGCCTCTTCTTGCTGCATCAGTGATGGGATGTCCATTTTTCAGGCAAGCTCTTTTCTGTCACACAAGCTCAGGCTCCTAGCCAGCCCAGCTGTGCCTGTTCTAATCATGAAGTATGTTCAGACACATGAGGGGCCCAACCCTTGAACACCCAGGCATACCTCGCATAAGCCAGGTGTAACCCTTGGAGCCTTGAAAAGGGGCTTGAGAAATGGAGGGCGATTTGAGGAAGATCTACATGTGACTCAGAGGGCGATTTGAGGAAGATCTACATGTGACTCAGAGGTCAGTGGGTCATTCAGGAAGAAAAGTAAAACAGAGGCTGAGGCTGTGGAGATGGCCCAGTTAGTAAAGTGCTTGCAAAGCAAGCATGAGAATCTGAGTTTGACTCTTCAGAGCCCATGTTAAAAAAACAAAAAGCCACAAGTGATGGTGCAGGCTTATAATCTAACACTGGAAAAGAAGAAACAGGCAGATACCTGGAGATCAGTGGTCAACCAGCCTAGCCTACTTGGCACTCTCCAGGCTAGTGAGAGAGCCTGTTTCAAAAAACAATGAGAATGGTGACTGAGAAATGACACCCCAGGTTGTGGTCTATCTTTCCATATATTTATACATAAACACATCCATGTATGTAAACACAGAGTAAAACAGGATGACATAGCTAAGTAAACAGGAGCGGGTCAGTCAGTTGAATGGTATCTGATGACCTTGGGGACCTGGTGATGTGACGTCTGCATCTGGATGTCCTCATCTATGGGACGGGCATGGTGGAATTTTGGGAGACTGAGGCTGGTATTCTGGGTAGCTTTAGTTGTAGCCTCAACTGGGTAGTTGCCTCCATTGGACTGGCCTGTGGTCATGTCTGTGGAGCATTTTCTTGATTGTTGAAGGGCCCACTGTGGACAGTACCACCCCTGGGTATGTTGTCCTATATTGTATAAGAAAGCAGGCTGAGCATGGGGCAGGGGAGCAAGCCCTCCGTGGTCTGGGCTCCAGGTTCCTGCCCTGAGTTCCTGCCTTGGCTTCCCTTGATAATGGACTATGCTTGTAACCCAAACAAATCCTTCCTCCCCAAGTTGATTTTGATCAGTGCTTTTATCACAGCAATTGAAGGCAAACTAGAATAGCAAGTGACTGCCAAGTTCAAGATCTATGCGGGCTACATAAGGAGTTCAAGGCTAGCCTCAGCACTCTAGTGAGACTGTGTCTCAAAACTTTAAATAATAATTTTTGGCCTGTAGCTCAGGGATAGAGCATTTGCTTAGTATGTCTGAGACTCAGGTTTCAATCCCCAGGACTGAAAAAATGAAGCCAGAAAAGCTGGCGTTTAAGGCGACAGAAAACAGAGATCTTTGTATGAAACTTCTGCATTGCTCCTGTGTTAGGAATGGTGTTTGAGGTACAGGAGCACGGCTTGCTAAAGATGTCCTGCAGACTGAGAAAAGATGTGTGAAAAGGAATAGGAACTCACGAGGCTCTGGCAAGAGGAATTACAGTGGAGTTCACTCAGAGACAGAAGGCTAGCCATTGAACTTATTGTTATTATAATTATCATTACAGTCAGAATTGCTTCAAGTAACACACTTCAGGCAACAGAAATGGCTTAAGGAACTCATGCATATCCTTCCCACCATAGTTTCAGGGTTCCATGCGAGGAACTCAGATTGCTCACTCTGTAGAAAGGGTTTTAATGAATCAAGGGGTCACAATAAATAAAGCATAAGAACTTCAAACAAGACCAGATCCAAATAATGGCATAAATATTAAATAACAGTTCATAAATATTAAGTCAGTAATTTGTGCAGAAACTATACCAAGTATCTGACACATTGATTCATTTAAAACTATAGTACAGACACACTTTATCCCCTGCTAAAAGATGTTTCTTATATAAAGAACACTTAAAACTCAGCAATAATGCTTGCCTATTGTGGATATATAATATCAATTAAATCTTTCAGTATATGATCTTTAGGGTCTGGCTTCTCTCACTAATGTCATAGCATGGCACTCCATTATTATATTTTTGTTTGTTGTACATGTTTATGTGTGTACACACATGAATGTGTATGTGTGTGTATGTGTACACTCATGTGTGGAGGCCAGATGGCAATCTCATGTAATATTCCTCAGGTATTATCGACCTTGTTTGTTTTATTTTATTTCATTTTACTTTTTGAGATATGATCTCACTGTATAGCTCTGACAGTCTTGGAACTCTCTGTGTAGACCAGGCTAGGCTCAATCTCACAGAGATCTGCCTGCCTCTGCCTCCTGGAGTACTAGAATGAAAGGTATGTGCCACGATGCCCATTCTACCTTGTTTGTGAAGCAGGGTCCTTACTGGCCTGGAATTTACCAAAAAGACTAAATTGGCTGGCCAGTGAGAACCAAGGTTCTACCTTCTACATGCAATGCTGAGGTCATAGGGAGCTTTTAGAAATAAAGCTTCGGAGGATTGAAATCAAGTTCTCATGCTGTAAGGCAAGCACTCCACTCACTAAGCCATCCTCCCAGCCCAGGCACTCCATTATTTTTCATGGCTTAATAACAGTATAAGGGACTAAACCCTGATAAGCAAACAGCGTCACAGAGAGCAGAAAAGATGGCACTTTCCCTGCTTCTTATTGGGCTGGCAGGAAGGCATTTTTAACTCCAACAGGCCCAATCCACCTGACCTGCTGAGAGTCATGCAGACCTGGACACCTCATCATTTTGAGCCATAAGCCAGTCTTCTCTTCTTTAAGTTTACAAAATTAAGGGAGGGGAAATCACTTAAAACTTAGATCCTCCCCAGAAGATGGTGGACTTGGGGTTTGGGTTTCCTCTCCATTTGTGGAGAGCTTCATCTTTCTGTATGAATGTGTTATATGTGTGTGATTCCTTATGTATATGGATGTGATTCTATCTCTCAATAAAAGTTTTTTGTTGTTTCTTGCTCTCTGCTAATCTGAGATTTGTTTCTTGCCTTTTAATTCTTTAGTTGGCTGAGAAAATGATAAAATGATTAAAAAAAAAAAAAACCCAACAATTCCCCTAGACTGATAATGTGCCAACCACAACAAAATACCATTATGTAGCTGCACCACAAAGAAAGAGAAGGTGAGTACCGCACAGGCAAGGACTGCAGGGAGAAGACTGAAGATGGACCAGTGAGCCCCAGATTCAGAGCTCTTTTTAGGAAAAAGACTTATGGCTGGAGATGCTATTATTGAAAGATGTAGCTCCCAGAAGCTTTAAGAAGCCTTGCTCCTTACAGAGACTGTGGCCCACCCAGCTGTAAACTGAGGCCCCCCAGAGCCTTGTAGAAGCACCACATTTGTCCTATTGTTCTTTCCCGGAGACTCCTTCCCTTTGGAAGCCTGGAATTCCAGAAACTTCTGTTCTCACAGTACTTTTTCCTCCGTGTTCATTATGTGAATCTTACATGGGTGTGGCTACTGGGGCCAGCAAGCTTTACCAGCTGTAACAAGCCCTGCTAGCCAGCCTGCTTAAACCCTATTAATTTCCCAGTTGTGCAAATGTGTCTGTCACAACCAAGGTTAATAGTAAGTGAAATTAGCCCAGAAACTAGGCCCCACCTTTGGTGGTCAGACAGCCTTCTGGGAGGACCCCAGAAGGAGACAGTTCATAGGGTCCTGAACCTATGACCACCTTTTACGTAAGTTGCTGCCAGATGGTAAAAGGAATGCTGGGAGATGGGACTGAGGAGATGGTTCCGTGGGAAAAGCACTTTGTGTGTAAGCATAAGGACATCAGATCATCAGAACCCACAAAGAGCCTGATGCATCTGCAATTCTATCCCAGTGGTCCCAAGATGAGATGAGAGGTAGAGACAAGAAAATCCCTGGGAGCTGGTGGGCCAGATAACATGGTGTAGGCTGTGACAAACAACAAGAGACCATGTCAACAAGGTGGACAGTGAGGACCAACACCTAAGGCTGTCACTCACCTGCACTTACACCCAAGAGAAGGAGTACACACACACACACACACACACACACACACACACACACACACACAGATTTACCAAAAAATGTTGGGTGCCTTAGCTTTGTTTTCAGCTGCTGTGATAAAATGTCCTGGCAAAGGCGACTTATAGGAGAAAGGGCTTATTTAGTTGGCAACTGGGGGTCACAGGGCAACACTGCACAAAAATCAGGGTGGCAGGAATTTGAATCAGTTACTCACACCCACAGTCAAAAGCAGAGAGGGAATGAATGTGTGCATACATGCACTCGGTGAGCTTTCTCCATGTGATGAAGCCTGAAGACCACCAAGAAACGGCACTGTCCACAATGGGAAGGTCTTCTCAATTGTAATCAAAATAATCCCCTACAGACCTGTCCACAGGCCAAGCTGATAAGACAATCTTTCAGTGATATTCTCTTTCCATGTGGTCATATATCATGTCAAATTGAAGTTTAAAACTAATTATGATACTGGGATAAGGGCTCAGTCAGATGTCACTCCCAAATGAAGACCCAAGAAAATGTGGTTCAGGTCATTCTACAGGCCCCAGGTGGCTGTGAGTGTCCTATGAACACAGGGGCCTCTGTGAACTTGGACATCTCACACGGAAGCTGCAGGACCAGGCTCAGCAGGGCTGGTATCTACAGCAGAGAACGGGAGCATCTCCAGCTTCACCACAGGTCTTGGAGAGTCAGGTCTGTAACAGTGTGTGTTTCTCCCTTCCTGCGTTCTGTTCTCCTAGAAAAGGCTGGCAACTTTGGAAAGCGGCAGGAAGAAGGCTGAGTGTGAAGGTTCCCAGAGGACCGAGCTAGGCTGAATCTGTCAACTTTTGTGCCTGTCCTGGGCTAACCAGGGAGACAGATCCCGTGAGAACATAAGGCCTGTTCACCTTCCAGCTTCATCTCTCCCTGATAAGAACCTGACTCCTCCATGAACTCCGGAAGCCGACTTCAATCTCAAGGCCTGACTCAACTCTTAGAAAGCAAAACAGACATGTCACCAGCATAGCTAGCTCTGACAGATGGTGACTGCGGCCCTTCTAGAATTCACATTTTAACTTAGTTCCATGCTGGTGGATATTCAGAGCTGGGGCCTTTCAGAAAGTGATTCATTCTTTCATTCTTTCATTCTTTCAAAGGACCAGGAAGCCAGTTGTAAGGGTGCTTGCCTATAATCTCAGCATTCCAGAGGCAAAGGCAGGAGGACTTTTGCAAGTTCAAGGCCAGTCTGGGCTCCATAATAAGTTTCAGGTCAGCCAAGGTATAGAGTAAGGCTATCTCAAAACAAATAAGCTAGAAGGAACACACTGAGGCCCTCTCTTTGCTCTCTTTTCCCAGGGAAGACAGAGCTCAGCTATTTTTCTCCTACATGTCATCAGGCAAATACTAGTAATAAAGTCAACCCCCATCAGCTAACGCTGCACCTAGACTGAAGCTCCAGACCATGAGAAAACACGTTTCTTGTCTTTCCATTACATGGTCTCAGGTGTTTTGTTAGAGCAATAAAAACAGCAGTAAGACAAACTCCCTGGGATGAATGATGGAGGGATGGAAATGAGAAGATGCAAGACTTCCCAGCAAAGGCTCAAGGAACCGCTTGACCTGCCTAACCTCAGCTTCAAAGGGGAATAGGGTTAGCTGTCCCATTCCTCTCTAGGGAAGAAATGGGAGTTCCCTATACCACATCCCGCCTCTCTGAGAGCCAGCCCTGTGCAGGTGTCTGTGTGGACTGATATCACTGTGAGTGGTCTTGAGGACCATACTTCCCTGTTTGCCCTGTGTACACTCTGTTGTGTGCCCTGGCAGACCTCCTTTCATGAACTGTATTGACTGATCAAAGGTCGAGGGGAGAGGTCAGGAGGATATAGGAGGCTGGAGAAGCAAGGGGCAAGATATTCTGGAATATTGTTCCCCAGGCTGCCTCTCTGATGGAATATGAGCTGGTAAATACTTTGCCTTCTCCTGATGATAACTGTTCCATCAGGCCACCTCTTTATGTCTCCCAGGTTCTGAGAGTTTTTCTTCCCTGTCCTTGGCTCTTAGGGGTGGGCAGAGCTCCCCTTGGTTCCAGCCTCCATGTGCTGTCCCTTTCTTAGCTTCATAGACCTCCTTATTAAACAATTCCCCATTTGGCTATCAGTCCTCTGTATCCATCAGAGACCTTGAGCCACCCCAAATCTGATATATTGGACTCCAATCCTCAAAGACCAGAGTGAGCAAGAGGCATCGAAAGCCTCATGTTGAAGGTGGCAGAACTGAGGCTCAGAATCTAGGTTCCCATAAATCTCCCAGGGTCATCCATTCATTGTTAGGATTCTGAACTTACAGAGGCTATCTGTATCTGCGATGCATGTCCTGGTGGCAAATAAGTGCTAAATAAATGAATAATCGGGCGAGCAGCTGACCAATCAGATTGGATGCTCCCTAACACAGCATTCCACTAAGGCTCCATTCCACTGTGCTCAACCACAGTTTACATGAACCACTCAGGGTTCAGCATCACCCCAAACTCAACCTGGGTCTCCTCACATTCAACCAAACTGTCCCCCAGCCCCACATTCCCCCAGAGTGGTTTCTTCATAGCACACTGTGATCAGAGCAAATCCATCTTACCCAGACTGTATTTCTCCACCCCAGAACCTCTACATCCCTCCATCTCTTTGAGCTTCATCTACAAAATTTTCCAATATACTGTAGTTTTAGCGGGAGTATTAAAAACCTGTCAGAGAAATGCAGGTAATGGCAAAAACATTTCTCAGGAGCCATCATTCCCCCTCACCTATCCATCAGAGCCGCCCTGCACACCAAGTCCGGCCTCATTTAGAACTTGTCAATTTTGATTATTAATGTGGGGAAAACACCTGCTAAGTATGTTTGTCTAGGAGAGAAGCCTAGCAGGCCACAAGGGTGGGCAGCTGCCACAGCAGCAGAGAAAATCCTGGTTCCCCAGGCTGGGCCTGCTGGAGGGCCACCACAATTAATTAGGATTTGGCTATCACAGTGCCTGAGAGGAAGTGGACAGAGCAGGTGGGAAGGTTTATGCTGTCTTCAAGGGTCAGGCTTCCCCGGTCTGGGTGGAATGTGGTTCAGATCTAGAATCACAGCATGTGGACATATTGGTTTGTATTCAGATTACTAGCCTGTGAATGTCCCCAAGGACTCTACAAAGCTGTCCTCAAGGTACAAATCCTGCAATGAACAGATAGCTGTTTGCTCTGTCAGGAGCTAAAGCCTGCTAGATGGCAGAGGCTACATCCGTAACTCGTTTACATACCTAGCAAGTTTATATACCTAGCCATGTACTAACTCATTTCTCTGTCCATCCTTCTGTCCATTCATACATCCACATATACATGTATTCATTCATGTAGTACTCTCATACCATTAACCATCAATCCACATATTCTTTCCTGTGTGAACAGCTCTCTCTCTCCCTTCTATCCATGTGGTACCTTTTGTCAGAGTTTCTCTCTCCTCTACCCATCACCCACCTGTCCATGCATTCATTCATGAATGTGTAGGAATGCTTTCTTCTCTTTTCCCTCCATCCATCCGTGCACTCACTTGTGCATAAATATTTCTCTTTCTCTCTCTTGCCCTCCAAACTATCTATATATCCATCAATCTTCACACTCATTCATATATGGATGTTTCTCAACATCTCACTCTCTCATCCAGCCATCCATCTGTCACGGCTGTTCCTCAGTCTATGTATTCATTTGTGTGCATTTCTCTCTTCCAATCATCCATCCATGTATTCTCATTTAAGTTTTAATTGGGGGAGAGATAGGAAGAATGATGACAGAGAGAAACTGGCCATCCCCCTATCCAATCAAGTCCAATCATTGGTGGGTCCTTCTGAGCAGAGATCCATAGGTCTATCTCTAACTTCATATCTGACCAACCACATGGAGTCAGATGGGCCAATCCTAGAAGGTTCTAAATCTCTTTCTCTGTCTCTCTCTCTCTCCCACCTAACTATCTTTCCATCTATCTATCCATGTATTCATTCAAGTCTTCACTCAACTACCATCCTTTAAGAAATTGCTCCATTCCAGACATGTTGATATCAAACATGTTGATATCAAAAAATACAAAGCTGCATTAAATCTGGGCCTTTGGCTTCAAGGAGTTTTCTAGAGAGCCAACCATACATGCTGGGATGAATGAATAGAGCTATGTACCATCTGCTATGCTCAGGGCTTTCCAGGGGCAATCTTCAGCCTGGGATTTGAAGGTAGTATGAGTTTGACAGGTAGGAAAAGGCAGGAGTTAGGATGAATAAGACCTGACAAGGAGAGCAGCCTGGAGGATGGTATCAAGCAGTAACCAGGGGCAGAAGAGCAAGAGAGGAAGTCTTGACAGAAGCCACAGAATCATGGAGCATGTGAGATCCTAGAATGAGGCCAGAGAGGCAACAGCACCCAGTACTCAATTTGACATCACCCCATATGCTTAGATATGGTGCCCCCAATTCCACAGGAGTGCATGGCCTGTTTGCAGAAGTCAATAACTCATTAATTCAACCCCATTTCATAAAATAGTTCATGGATGCCCAACAGAAGAGGATTCAAGAAAGAACGTGACATCAGGCATGATGTCTGTGAATCACACTTAACATTCCATTTCCCATGAATTTCAAACTGTGTAGGAAGTCCTACTCTTCTCCAAAGCAGATGAGGAAGCCAGAGCTCAGTACCCTTATGAACTTTCTGACAGGGAACAAGGAGATGGCTTATTGGGTAATGAGCTTATGCCACACAAACTTAAAGACCTGAGTTCAGATTCCCTGCAACCACATAAAAGTCAGGCACACATCTGTGACCTCAGCAGGTTTCTGGGATTTGCTGGTCAACCAGTATAAACAATTACTCAGCAGTCCCAGTTCACTATGAGGGACTCGATCTCAAAAACTAAGGTGGAGACTCACAGGAGACAATACTCAGTGTCAACCTCTGGGCTCTCCATGTGCACACACAGATCACACACACACACACACACACACACACACACACACACGCACAACTTGCTAACAGCCATGTAGCTGAAAAAAGAGAGGGCAGGATGGGAAATCATAAATTTTTTTTCCAAAGAAAGTCATTTCTCTGCCCCACTTCCCACATCCCTTTCAAAGCCAGTGGAGAAAGGATCATGAGGAGAACACAGGGTCTCTTGGAACCATGTGCATACAGTAAGAGCCACACCCAAGACCCGAAGGTTCCTGGAAGCTTGGTTGTTGCCAAGAGACCCTGTAGAATGTCAATGATAAGCAACATGGAAAGTTTTCAGCTGTTATATGTTGGTGTTTAGGTTTTGGTTGAATAAGAGCTAAGATAAAGGATGAAACTAAATTAGCCAGACCTCCATCCAACCGGATCCCACCATTGGCTGAGCAGAGAAGTACATAGGTCCAGCTCTGACTTTGCATATGACTTCCTACATGGAGTCAGATGTGCACATCTGGAAAGATCTGAATGGCTTTCCCTCTATGTTAAAGTCACTCCATCTGGACAAAACTGCCCCTGAAAGTTTGTCAGAACCTGGAGCACACTAAGGCAGAGTCACTTCCCTCAGGCGACAAGGCATGTGCACTGTATGGTCAAACCACCTTTTGGCAAGACAATGGAAAGCCAGTGGCTATCCTGATTTTTTTAGACAGAGGAAATGATACTGGTACCCTGACCTCAGGCAGAAACAGCCCGTTAGCACCCGAAAGGTGGAGGCGGGAGGAAAAGCTGCTGTCCTTCTTGCTCCAGCTCAACAGCTTCAATTTGAGGAATTACTTGAGGCTACCTTTTGATGGGGAGCTTAAAGGGCAAAGTTTGGGCTGCAAATAAAATTGAGTGCATGGAGCTAAACCACACTGGCAGCGTTTTAAGAAGCTTAGAGGCAACTCCCGAGAAGAGCTTATTATACGTCGGCTTCCGAGGAAGCCAGGATCAGATTTAATCTGCAAACAGGCCCCCGTCAAGGTTTCGTCTTCGGTTGAACATGGCTTCTAGCAGAGCCAGATTGAGGGAAGGTCCCCTCCCAGTCCCCATCTCAGCCCCAGCAGGGAATCAAGCACTAGAGTCCATCCATGGATGGAAAAACAGCTCATTTTAGACTGCTCTTTTCTGTTTGATTCCTACATGTGATCAATAGATGCTCTGCTTATGAAGCTTCCCTGGTCAGAAAAATAGAATGTCCTGTTTTTAAATAATGCTTGACCATCTTTGAGGCACCCTGATCCCTCTCTACCTATCTGCCAAGGAATGAGGGGGGAAAAAATACAGGAGAAGTTCACATACTGCTAGATAAATCCACCAGATGGTTCAACTCCACAAACTCACACGTCTTGTCTGCCAGGGCATCCAGTGCTTTGCAAATCCCAACCATTTAGCGACCATCGTGCCAGTATTTTTTGTCTAGTTAGCCTTTCCACCTCGTTCCCTGAGTAACCAAACAGCTTCCATCCCTCCTCACAGGCCTCACTTCCCCAGCCTGCTCCAGTCACATATGTCTGCTGCTCTGGGACCCACAGCCTGACACCAGCCAAGTATATTACTGCCTGGGAAATTAACTCCCACACTGAGAATAATCACAGAAAAGAAATTTGTTTTCCTACAAGGGTTTTTTCCAGCTGTTTTAATGCAGACAATTTTACCCTGAAACCCAAATTGGGGGGAAAAAAGAGAGTGAGAGAGAGGGAGAAACATAGAGAGAGACTTTAAAATCTGCATAATTTGAAAGTGCTTAATGTAAATTAGATACATCAGCCTAATTTTATTTCAGTACTTTTTAATTGCACTTATAATTAGTAAAATACATTAATGAGCTACACAAAAGGTCAGGAGTTCTGGTGGGGGATGAACTGAATACTCCAGAGCTTGGGGGTCACCAAGCACCCCAGAACCCTGAGGTCTGCTTCCAGCCACTTTCTGGACATAGTCCATTTTAAAATCATCTGTCTTCATCAAAAAAGGCATTTTTGATTGCAGCACATGAAAGGCTGAGGCAGGAAGATTGTGGATTCCAAGCAAGCTTTGGCTACACTGTAAAACACATACGAGAGAGAGAGAGAGAGAAAGAGAGAGAGAGAAAGAGAGAGAGAGAAAGAGAGAGAGAGAGCGAAGAAACAGACAAACAAAAACAATAGAGCTGTCAAGATGGCTCACTGGGTAAAGTACTTGCCACACAAGCCTAATAATCCGAGTTGTACCCCCAGCACCCACAGTAGAAGGAGAGAACCGATTATTGCAAGCTGTTCTCTGGTCTCCTCACATGCAGTGTGCCCATGCACATGCATGCACACATGCACACACATGTGCTCACACATGCTAATAATAAAATTTTAAAATATTTTAAAAGTGGTGTGATCAGAAGACTTCAAATGTAGAACCTCAAGTTATTATATTTTCTGAGAGAATCTCACTCTGTAGCCCAAGATGACCTGGAACTCACTTTGGAGTCCTGGCTGGCAGCAATCCTCCTGCTTCTGTCACCTGCCATTTGGACGGTAGGTGCGCACCACCACACCAGGCTCACTCCTTCCTTTGAATCCCGGCTTGACGCCCCCGTGAGTGTACACCGTGTCTGAGAAGTCAGGCTCCATTTGCTGCTATGGGTGGGTGATGTTCAACAATTACTCATTTCCTCTGGCATCACCTCCCTTGCCTCAGCATCAGGGCATGGGACAGATAGGCCTCTCTGTGCTGTTTCTCTGCCTGAAGACCCACCTGACTGCAGCAGGTCCAAATCCCATTCAAAGGGGAAGCTTCGCTGTCTGGAACCCGGTCAGCCTCCTAGGCTATCCTAAAGCAGATGAAAACCTAGAGGCACTAGCAGTGGAAACAACTATTCTTCTCTATTTGACTTATAAAAATCACCCTCAAATATGCCATAAACCTTATAAGGCTCTGAGTCATAGGATCCTATCCATATCGCCACACAGTGTCCTCCAGTTCTACACATCCTCAGCTATTGGCACATACTTGCTTATAATCTGGAGGCACTGGCCCTGTACACTAAGAGCCCTGTCTACTCACACCCTACCAGGGCTCCAGGCACAAGGGGACATGACCTGTTAGCAGTACAAAGACACCACTTTCAACTGTCCACTTGCCCATCAAGTCCCGGCAACAGGATGTCCCGCCCCAGTCAGCTCTTCACTTCTTTTGCTTGGTGAACTTCTCACCATCACATCCAGGGCTGCACAAAACAGACAGGATGACAGTGAACATAATTTTCCTTTAGTACTCCTGGAAGATCCAAACTTAGTCAACATACCGCTACATGCGCCACACCAGATGGTATGTGCTTCTTGGGTCAGTCACCTCCCCTGGCCTTCCTGTGTTTCCTGTTTGTTTTTGTAAATGATCTGGCTTATTTCACAGCTCACTGTATCTACTTCTCCTTATTTGTATATCTTTCCATATATAATATGCACAACTAAGCTGGGAGTGGTGGCACATGCCTTTAATCCCAACACCAGGAGGCAGATAGATTTCTGTGAAATCAAGGCCAACCTGGTCTATATAGCAAGTTCCAGGCCAAATGGGGCTACAGGGAGAGCCTATCTCAAAAATACCAACAAAGGATGTGTGTGTACATGTGTGTACACTTAAATATATAATAAGTATGTACCTAGCAGAAATAGACAATGCATGCACTGTGTATAGGAAGTGCCCTACCCATGTGCCTGTGGACAGATATAAATAACTGACAGACACAGACATAACAGGAGAAATAAAACATGTATATACTGTGCATAAATAGGATGCATATCTCATTGTATAATTATATACACACATACATTAGACAATTACATATTAACAGGGAAAAGGAAGAATCATATATATATGTATTTGGGGAAATGCATATTCATATTCAGAGGGCATATGTACATATTTAGTATATGAATCAGAATACTCATATATAGCAATAGTCTCCTACTTAGGTTTTTAATTAAGTTTTTAAAAATCAGTATAGAGGGTGCTCAGAAGCTAACAGGAGATCTTCCCTGACACTCAGCTGCACCCCTCTTGGGTATCTGCTCACATCCACACGTCACAGAGAAACTTGGACGTCCATGTTTACTTTAGTACTATTCACAAAGGATAAGTTTCAGAACTGACCTGGGTGCCTCAAAACAGAGGAATGGGATTCTTTCAGCTACAAAGAAGGAGTTATGTCATTGGCAGGAAAATGGTTGCAAACGGAGATTATCATTTTATGTGAATTAAGTCAATCCCAGAATGACAAATATTGTATGTTTTCTCCCATTTGTGGGTCCTAGGATTTAGATACACACACACACACACACACACACACACACACACACACACACACACACACACATACACACACACCCTACAGGGTTTGAAAGTAGAATTGAAGCTAAGGACACAAAGGGAACTGATGGGAGGGGATGGGACAAAGAAAGGAGAGCAGGAAGGATGGGGGGATGTAATTACACATGTACAAAAGCTTTAAAAACTGAAAAATACTTCAACCCACCTCATTATAGTCAATGTTTGTTGAAGAGGGAGCAGGCTTAGCCTTGGACACACAGCTGCACACCCCCTGTTAAGTTTTTCCAGTTATGCTGCACACAGCCCAGTATGACACTGCCAGAAACTTCCCTTTGGCAGAGAGAGAGCCTGTATGTCAGAGTGACTCCCCAGCTTGCATAGGAAGCAGCAGAGCTTGGCCTGAGCCAGGCCTTTGGACTTGGAGCACTGGTTGGTAACCCCGAGGCCACGCCCACACTGGTGCCAACAGGAGCAGTTCCCAAGAGGAATCTCACAGCTCAGACCATTACCAACTCCATCAAGGGTGAAGACTCTCCTTCTGACTACACAGTGGAAAACGTAATACCTAGCAAAAGCTCCCAGAGGAAACAGAAGAGAGACTGGGAGGTGGCTCTGTCACTAAAGTGCTAGCCATGTAAGCATGAGGACCTGAGCTTGATTGCCAGCACCAAGTTGGGCTTGGTGATCCACACCTATACCCCCACTGCTGGGGAGGTAAAGGCAGGTAGATTGATACCTTTGACCTGGCTGGCCCAACAATGCAGCTGAATCAGTGAGCTCCTGGGTTCAAAAAGAGATTCTGTCTTGAAAAATAAAGTGGTAATCTAGTGAGAGATAAGGCCAGTGATGGCCTCTGTCCTACACATACACAGGGAGAGAGAGAAAGAGAGAGACAGACAGACAGACATAGCACAACCATTTCATTGGTCCTGTTTGCCTCACATACATATCACAGAGGTGAGAGAGTGAATCATCCCAGTGCCCATCCCCCACCCGTCCTCCTAATGCTCATCTAACGGCAATGTGTAGCCTCCAGCTTGAAAGCTCCATGGGTTTCCATGTTGCTTCAACACCTCTCACCTTGCCTGTGCAACACTATCTACCTAGAAGTCCTGGATCCTGCTCCACCTGGGAAGCCAACTCCAGTCTTTGAAATCAATGCTAACATTCCTAGGAAGCCTTCTCTGATCTAACTAGGACTTACCAGGAACACAGAGGGAGAAATCAACTCATCCAGATGTCCTGCCTGAGTTGTTTGAGGGCAAATCTATCTTACATAGAACGTTGATAACAGTCCCAGCAACATGTAGGCACCAATCACTTGACACACATCATTCCTATGACTTCTTAGATCAACTCAGCCAGTCACATTCATCCCTGTTATCTGACTGAAAAAAAATGTAGATTCAGAGATGTTAAGCAACAAATCATGCTGTAAAGAAGCTCCAGAACTAGTATTCAAACCTAGATGTCTGCTTTGTATATCCTAGGACCTTACTCATAGTAGGTGCATAGTAGGACCTTGCACACAGTAGGTGCATAGTAACTGCTCCCTAGAAGAATGCAGCATATTTACTGAACCGCTCCCCTACTGTGTCCTATCCAATTAATCCCAAGCAGACAGGGTGGAGACATCCTTCTGGATCCTGTCCCCTGATTCTCGGGTACCATGACTTACGTACAAGTCAATATTTCATTAGAAGCCTATCTCCTGGGTCAGTGTAATAATTAATGACTATCTGCTGGCATGACTGCTTATCATATTTTAGCTTAATTCCAATAAAATCTAAATGGTCTATTAATTTTCCTAATAAATTTAGATATGGCCTCTGACCACAATCTGGCTTTGATTAGCTAACAAAATATTTGAAGATGGGCCAAGCCAGCGCTTTCAAATATTTCAAGCAAATAACAGTTAAGTGGGTTTAGGATTTTCTGCATCGGCTTAAGGCATGAGCAGCCAAGTAAGGGAGTGGACAGCTCCAGACGTGATTGGCTCCCTACCACCCAGACCTGAGCCATCAGTGAAAAGACATCAAGGTAAGTAACAGGAAACCAAATGTGCTCAAGATGAGGCAGGAACATGTCCTCAGATCAGTGAGGTAGTAACCTTAGGAGTCCACACCAGGATCTCAAGAACTGGGAGTACAGAGGATGGGAAGATGGCTCAGTCAATAAAGTGCTTGCCCTGCAAGCACCAAGATCTAAGTTCAATTTGTAGAACCTCTGTCAAAAGAGCCAAGAAGGATGGTGTGTGTGTGTGTGTGTAGTCCCAGTTCTGGGGAGGCAGAGACAAGCAGGTCCCTAGGTCTCACTGGCCAGGCAACCATGTCAACTTGGTGAGCTCAGGGCCAGTGAGAGACCCTGTCTCAAAAATAATGTACATTATGGCTGAAGAATGACACTCAGGGTTGATCTCTGGCCTCCACATGCACGTACACATGGACCTGCACACATGAACATACATTGGTGCACACACACACAAAACTGGGTATAGACAGATGCCAATGCTGAGACCACACTACACTAGAGTCTGTATGCCCCAGCACTAGCAGAGACAGCATGGCAGCTTTTGTTTCCAGAGCTCTGAGAGAGCACGAAAAGTGAGAGGGAGTGAGGACTGTTCTTCCCCAGGCTTCTGGCTCCTTTCATCCTTCGGGTAAAAGTGTTACCTTCCCTCCCTAATCTTCCTGCACAGAGAGGACCCACTATCCCCACTGGCCAGTCTTTGCTTAATTTTCTTCATGAGACTTATCAGAATCTTGTCTTCAGGAGTATAAATAAGTTCTAGGAAGGGAGAGATTTGCCAAGTCCTTGGCACATGCAAGAGGTTCAATAAATACTATCAAATGAAAAAATGGCCAGTGGATGAATGATGGGGAATTAATGAAGTGAGGGCCAGAGGGTGGAAAGTGGAGGGAGAGGCAGGAGAAATAGAGGACAGCAGTCTGGAGTCAAACTGAACTGAGTCTGAATCTTTCTTATCAAAGGATCATAGACAAGTGACTTAGCTTCTGTGTTCCTCAAATTCTCCATCTATAAAGCAGTTAATATTAGTTCTGGCCATACAGGGTAAGAATATCAAGGGAGTGGAGCTGAGGAGATGGAGATGGCTCAGTTGGTAAAGTGACTGCCACATAAGCATAAAGGCTTGAGTTTGGATCCTCAGAACTCACATTAAAAGCAAGGCAAGCCAGTGCATGCTTCTAACCTCAGCCTTGGTAGCGGGTGGAGAGAGAAGAATCCCTGAAGCCAATTAACTGGCCAGTCTAGCAAGTGAATGAGCTTCAAGTTGACTAAGAGACCTTGTCTCAAAACTACAATTGGAAAAAGACTGAGGACACTTGACAAGGACTCTAGGACTCCACATGTGTATGCACACACATGTACACACACCTATATGCACATGTGCACATAACATACAAACTTTTCTGAAAACAGTATCAAGGAAGAATTGACAGGTAGATACTGACAGTAAGATACTCAGTCCTGTAGCTACATTGTCACCTGTGCTCATGGGCCCAGCTGCTCCGGTCACCATCGTGAGCATCTTCATCGGGGAATAGGGAAATCCCCCAAGACAGCCTTACCTCTCTCCTGAAACCCACCTAATCCATGCTTGACAATGGCTACTGGTACCACCACCTCTTCTCCAGTCTCCAAATCCACATGATATTACTTTTCTTTCCCTTTTGTGAAATCAGGGTCTCATGTAGGCCAAGCCAGCCTCAAACTATGTAACCAAAGATGACCTTGAACTTCTATCCTCCTGCCTCTACCTCTTAGTGCTGAGATGACAGATATATGTGACCATGCCTAGCTTCTGCGGTGCTGGGGATGGACTCCAGGCTTCATGCATTCTAGGGGAGCATTCTACCACCTGAGCCACACTCTCAACTCCTGTATAATATTCTTGAGGTCCCTGGTCATTTTTCATACCCCTCCACAACTTCAAGACCTACAGGGAAACAGGGACTTACGGGGAATCGTTCCTGGCTCTGGTGTGGGATTGGTGAAGTCAGTCTTGCTCCCAAGTCCTAGTCTGTGGCTTGAAGAAGGCTCCCCCTTGCCCTGAGGCATGCCTATTCACTCCCAATTCTCACTAATGTGTACTGTACACACCTCCCTCCAGATTCAAACTTCTTCATTTTAGTGTACAGTCCCAGATGCTGATGCCTCCCTTGATGGATGTCAACATTCACCGTCCCTGCCTCCAGTCCTGGACAAATCATATGCTATGATAGCTCACCAAAGGCCAGCCATGCCACCACAGACATGCAGAACTTCTCCGCCCTATCACTCAAGCTAAACTGAGCTACCTTCTAGGACCAACCATTACTCAGTTCTCTACAGATGGGAAACCAACTGCACCGCCCAAGTCTCTAGATAAGGAGGATTACTGGGGCAGATGCAAGGGATGAGCAACAGCAGCCCAGTGCGAATGGAGCAAACAAGAGGACTAACTTGCTAGAGGCTGCATGAGAATGGTGAGGTCAGAATGAATCGGAGAGGCCAGAGAAGGAAGGCCATGCTGCTTCACTGAGCAGAACAGTGGGGTGAATATGGCTGCCTTATAGGTCTAATGTCAGATCTAAAGAAGGTCTGAGATGGACAGAAGGGAAAGTAATCTCACTCAGGAGCCAGAGATGGCGAAGTGTTATTTGAAGAAGTAAGGAATCAGCTCAGTGGGTAAAGTGCTTTCCACACAAGCATGAGGACTTGAGTTTGAATCCCCAGCAGCCACATGAAGCCTGGGTGCATTGGTGCACTGGGGAAGAGAGACGAGGGGATGAGGGGCTTGACGGCCAGCCAGTGTAGCAGAGTCAATGAGCTCCAAGTGCAGTGGGCAATTTCAGTTTTTCTGCCTGTAATACACATTGTATCCACCTCTACCGACTGTGATGATCTGCTCATTGCATGCATGGGGATTTTGAAAGGCAGGTAAGCAATGTCCTGGGTCTCTCCTTCTTCTTCCTCCACTTCCTTTGTCTCCATCATCTTCCCTTCTGCTTCTCTCATCCCTCCCAGCTTTGCTCTTCCCATCATCAAGAGCATTACTATAATCACCAGCAATGAGGTCAAATTCAACAATGCATTGGAAGCTCAGTGGATATAACAGACAGTAGCACATCTGTGACCCTGCCATAGATTCACCTTCTGTGGAACTCGGTGTCAGCATGTATGTATGCAGGCAAACGTGTGTTCAGTACATGTGTGTTCAGTCTTTCAGATCAGTTCTGTAAAACAGTATGACTGTGGGGCAGGTCAGATGTCGAGTGTCAAGGCATGTGGTGAGCAGGATGAATTCTCCTGTGGACGGAGGGAGATCTGCCTGAGGAGCAGGCAGCCCAGCAGGAGGGGAACCATGCAGAACACCTTAATGCTGGCTTAAGCAACTTACAAATAAAGCTCAGATTCCTGATGTTTAACTTCAATTTAATTAGCTCCTGACTGTTAAACCAATATTAAATCTAGGTGGAGGCTGGTGGCATCTTCTATGTATTAGCAGCTGAGAGGCTGCATTCCTGTGATGGCTACATTCTGCAGGAAAGTCCATCCATCATACAGGATCCCAGTCCACAGGCTAGCTCAGCGTTCTCTTAGTCAAATACACCGTTCCCATCACTTTGACTCTGGGAATGAGGAGCCCAGTCACATGTCAAGCAGGGGTCTTGCTTCCAGCTCCAGTTCTACACTTTGTAGTTGGATGACATTGGGCAAGTGACGATGTGAAATCACTGAATCTCAGTCTCCACCTGGAGAATGGAGAAGCAACATCTTCCTTATGTTGTCGCTCTACACCAGCAGTATTGGGTGTGCACTGCCTATCAGAAGCCCTGGCCCATAAATGGTGGTATGGGGCTCTGCACTGCTCTTTTCCTCCTTTCTTTTGTAGATCAGACTACACAGAGTATCTCCATTCCTGTGAAGGACCAAGATCTGGACACCTTGTGGTCTCAGCCACATTGTTCTCTTGGCCCTCCATCTGAATGAATCCTCTCGTCCTGCCTCTTATAAATCTCAGCCTAAATCGCATTTCTTCTTTGCCTTTTCTTTCCTTCTTTTCTATGTATATATGCCTGCACGTGGATATGTGTGTGCGCACATGCATGCAAAATCACTCTGCTCTTTATTTTCTGAGAAGCCAGGGAAGATGATGTCCTGCCCATGCAGAAAACTGAATCCTAAATCCAGGTTGGTGTGTGCTGGGACTGAATGCCAATGCAGAGAGCCCAAATGCACCTTCCTTCCACCACTGTGACCACATGCAGGAGAAAGGTGACAGTCAGGGAGGGTAAGAGGTTTTCTCACGCCCTTGTAGTTTCAGTGTCTCTCCCATCAGTCAAACATGAAGAAATGACCAGAGGTTAAGGGGTTCATCCAGGATCACCCAGCCTGATGATATGAGTATCAGAGTCAGAATCCTGGATTCTTGTCTCCCAGGAAATGTATATGCAGTTATATATACATTACACATACCCACGTATGTGCAGGTACACACATACTCATGCACACACAGGAACACTCAGACCCAGGCTCCTACCAAATGGAAAGCCTTCCAGTAAGATGACACATATGGTTCCCCCAAGGACCCTAGGAGGCTTTTCTGAGTTCGTGGGTTCTTTTCTGGAGCAATGCAGAGGACATAGGGAAAGGGGACAGGACATCCCACCTCCTCTCAAAAAGGCACACTTCCATTTCAGCACACTGGCCTGTTCTGGGCCACTTCCTGCAGTTTCCTGTGGCTTCCAAGGCTCCTGGGAAGCAAGGAAGCCTGCATCCCAACACCTATGCCAACCTGCTGAATTGAGAATCAGGGTAAACCTGCGCCTAGGGAGATGTCTAATCAAGGCTCAGGTTCACATTTCCTCCTCAATGGCATGTTGACAAAACAAGAGGAGACAGAAACAAACACCAGTTAAGCTGTCGGAGGACAGCCAGCAGAGGGAAGGCAGTGCGGGGCTAGCATGTGTGTAAAAACAACTGGAGCTGCTTGGACAGCACCTCTGGACACTGCTCAAAAGCTAAAAGGTAAATTCAGGGTCACCGAGGCCAGCCAGGTGGGGAGGAATCAAGATGTAGGATGCCCCCTGCAGATACCAAGACAAAACTAGAGGTTCTAAGCATGCAACAAGCACGTGGCTGTGGAGCTGTCTCCAGTGCATCTAAAAGAAGCCAAAGGAGCCAGGGAGATGGCCCGTCAGTAAAGTGCTTGCCTTCCAAGCACTAGGACCTGAGTTCAATCCCCAGAACCCATGTTGAAAAGGAAATGCTGGATATGATGGCATAGGTTTGTAATTCTAGCATTAAGAAAGCAGACACAGGTGGAGCCTTAGCCTACTTGGTATGTTTTAGGCTTCAATGAGAGACCTTTCCTCAAGAATAACTTTTAAAAGCTGAATGGAAACCCAAGGGATGACAGCTGAGGTTGACCTCTGACTTTTTTTATATGCATGCATAAACAACCATGGTTGTTCTTCCTCGGGCACCATACACTTTGTGATTTTTTGAGACAGGATCTTTTATTGACCTGGAACTCGCCAAGTGAGTGAGGCCAGCTGGAGAACAGACTCCAAAGAACTTCCTGTCTCTACCTTCCCAGTACTGGGACTGGAAGCACATGGCCGCCACATCTGAGTTTCTTTAGCTAACATGAGACCTGAGGATGCTGTGCAGGAAGCCCTTTACTGACTGAGCCATCTCCCCAGCCCCTGCTTTTCATTCTTATGTTTGGTTTATTTCTTTGAGACAAGGTTTTTCACTATGTTACCCAGGCTGGTTTCAAACAATAATCTTGAGCCTCCTGAGTGCTGAAGTCTGACTGTGGGATCACACTTGTGCGCCACCACACCCAGATTCTTGACATTATTACATGGATCCCTTTTTGTAGAAAAATCAGTAAGTTACAGATTTTTCAGGACTATAGAAATATTTAAAAAGCAATTGTCTATAGAATTTAATGAACATTTAAGCAATGTTGTGCTTGGTGATCTAGCCGTGAGAAATCCAAAATGGAACTGATGAAGTAATATTACCCTAATGTGGAACTAGTGATTTATACCTCAGTATAACTCTGTTCTATGTGGTAGACGAATAAATACTAACAAATGCATTTGTTAAGAACCTTATGTACTCCTAATAAGCATGCTTATTGATATATGGAGAAGTTATAGTTAGGACTTCGGAAGCTTCTATTTGTACTCAAATCATAAAAGGAAATCTTCCACTCTAAGTTCAGTCTCAGGCTGAGACAGAACAGAACAGAATCACAAAAACCATTCTGTGATCTTAATGAGACATCTGCTGACAATGTGTCCCATTTATTAAAGTGGGATTGTACTGGTATCAGCAATATGTTATGTTAGTGGGATTGTCACAACCCTTGTCCATACAGGCCTGAAACAGCAGCTCTTATAAAAACACTGATCGTTTAAATGTCCTATAGTAGCTTAAAGGGCACATGTACATCTGAGCTGTAAGCCTCAAATCCTCCAATATGGTTACTACCAAAGAATGATGTGAAAAATCCTATAAAAACCTGTAGATATTTCTGGTTTGTGTCTCAGTTTCCCTGGAAGAGGTCAGTTCATTCAGAGGCCCACACATAGTAAAGGATAATCTTCTTCTACTTTCTGAGTATTGTTAGAGTCTTCTTGCTATGTCAGGTCAGTCTCGGGTTAATTCCCACAACAGAGCCATCATGGACATCCCCAAATATGACCAAGTGTTCCCAGAGCAACTATAGCATCTTCTGGACCAGCAGAGAGCTGCCAGGGCATATGATGTGGGCCAGCAACACCCATCTAATCCAACATAGAGATAAGGCCTAGGGATGGGGAGCCATGTTTTCCCTGCTGGGACCAGGATCTAACCTAAAGAACACAAAACGTCTTTGCATTGCACATTATGTTATGAGCTATTTGGTTTTTATCATGATTTCTTCTCAAGACTGAGCTCCCACACATAGAGGGCTCCTGGGTATGAAACAGTCAGTCCTAAAAGAAGGCTCCTTAAGACTCAGGAAGTAACAAAACTTCAATGTCTTGGGAAACAAACAGCTCACAAGTCTCAGAATTCCTGAAACTTACAATATTCACAAGGTCTCTCCCCCAGGGAATATAAGCAGTTACGGACTCCTGAGACAGGAGACTGTCCCAGTGGCTGATCTGTGCCAGAGCGGTCTGCAAGTCCTGCAGGAAACTCCAGGGAGGCGGCTCATCACCTTGGGGTGGACTTTCTGGTGATGCAGCTGCCCTTGTGCCATCTAGACACTTTTAAGGGACCCCTCACTGATGCTCTGTAAGTAACCCCAATAAACTCACTGGTTCACCAAACTAGACTTGGATGGAATCATTTCTTTGGTTTTCGTTTTACTCTTTTCTAAGATAATACACATTTATTATGTGCATGGCACTCTCATCCACAGATCTACCATCTTTCAGAGGAGTATGCAGCCTTGCAGCCTCAGTGGCCCCTGCTCACTTTGGCCTATCCTGGGATACTTGATGGGGTGGTTTCACTTCCTCCTATACTGTGTCACCAATGATGATATTTTCTGAGTTAAAGTACCATAATTCATCCATCTGCCCCTCCAGTACTCAGTCCCAGGCACATGAATTTTACAGTGTCCCACTCTGGCTATAACAGAACTCTCTGGGTAGCACCTCCAGCCAGAAACTCAGGTCCCAGAATATTCAGCCAGTGGTGGCTCCCATCTGGCTCTCACGGCACACAGACACTACTCCTTACATTCCTTCCCAAAGTGCCTAGCTGGTTGGGCATCGTGATGACCTGCCACACCCCGGTACAACCTAGAGGCTGGCCCAGGGCTCTCACACCATCTTTCTGGGGCAAATACACACTTGGTCATATCTCCCTAGGAAAAGTCACACAATAGGACCCTAGACAGAGCTCTCTCTGCAGTCCCTTTCCCTATTCAGACTCTTCAAACTCAACAAACACAGGACCTGCTATCTCCCTCTTGCGAGCCTTTTTCATGGGCAAGGCACTCCTTTCTCACTCCTGGTCATGCAGCTGGGTGCCCCTTCCCAGTCCTCTAGCTCCATGGCTGAGTTTTGGCAACTGAACTGTGAGAGTATTGTAGAATGCTGTCCTCAGAGAATGACAGTCACTGCCATCTTCACCACAGGCAGCTGTGACTACTCCCCAGAGACCCTCAAGCTCCAGCCTGTGGACATTAACCCATAGTGAGGGGATGGGGAGATGGGGAGGGATCTCAGCCTCTCCTCCTGCACCTCCTGGATAGCTTCTTATAATTCAGTGTGTCATTTTCTAGTTGCATGTGGCCTTGTGGTCTTGGGAGGTATGGTCTATGGAGAGTGGAAGGTTTACTGGAGGGGTGGGGTACTCCATCTATGGGGAAGTCATCATCCATGCTGGGCTGAAACTTTCTGGCTATTTTGAGACCATGCTCTAGTAAGTTATCCATACTCCAGAAGCAAGATCCCCAAGTTGGACTTTGATGGAATCATGCTTTGATCTGTTGTTGGTGCCCTATCTGGGATGAACAGATGTTTGTTGGCATCTCCTCAGAAAATAGTTTACACCATATCAAGAAAGGAAGGCCATATATTAAACTCCCACATCTGCACCTGTTCTCCATGTGAGACCCTCACTGTTTGTTTGGAAACTCAGCTGTCAGAGATGGAGGAGTCACAGAGCCTGGAACCTGAGGGGCTACCAGGGACAGAGTGCCCAACAGGTGCCCAGAATCCTGCACCACACAAGAGGGGAATCACGTCCCCTAGTGAGTCCCGAGGAGTAGAGGAATCTGTCACAGTGAACAACACTGCCTTCTGGTAGGTGAGGGTCCTGCTTTCTTGAGGGGTAGTCTATGTCCCCAGACATGGTCATGGGAAATCCAGGCAGGCTTGTGTCTGCTGAGCAGGAGACAAGTGGATAAGGTTTGCAAGCTTCAAGCTTCAAGGCGTGCAAACTCTGAGACTCTGCGTAAGTCGTTTCACCTATCTGTGTGTTTGAATGTGAACTATCTCCCACAGGCTCATGTGTTTGAACACTTGGTCCCAGGAAGGTGATACTATTTAGGAAGGTTGTAGAACCTTTGGGAGGAGGAGGAAGTAGGTCACTGGGGAGAAGGGATAGGGGAGGGGAAGGCTTGAGTCTTTTCAACCTGGCCTCTCACTTCCTGCTCACACTCTGCTTCCTGGGTACAGAAGTAATGTGAACACCCAGCACCTTGTTCCTACAGCCATGCCTTCCTTGATGGGTGCCCTATCTTCAGGTCGTGATGGAACGATCCCTTGAACTCTAAGCCTGAATAAAGCCTTTCTTCCTTCAATTGCATCTTGTCGGGTGTTTAGCCATAGCAATGAGAAAATGAACTAATACGCTGAGCTTCCGTGTTAGTACTGGCAGAAGTGGGGTTCTGACAGCGGAGATAACATACAGTCTGAGTCTTAAGCTGGGCTGAAGCTTAGCTTCATGATGCATACTGTGGCTGGTAAGACATCCCTAGTACTACTATTCCTGCTGTCAAGGGAGATGATGGTAAATGAATGCTTAGTCTTAAGTGATAACAACCTCAACCCTCGATATACATACTTAGATACTCACCCATACCCTACCAGGGTGTCTTAGCTATGAATGCAGCCCAACACAAAATCATAAACTTCTTTAAAACATGAGATAGTGGGGGGGGGGGTTCTTTTGAGTAACTCAATTGTGCAGTACTCAGGTAAGAACTCTGTGGATGACAATGTCATGTCTGTCACAGTGCTATAAGGTTGGACATGCCTGTTAGACACACATTTGCAGAATAAACACACATGCAGGCTTGGGAGCACCCTAAAGTGTCCTCTTCCCATAGAAATAACACTCTCCTTTCCAGTCACACTCACCGCTCTCCATACCCCACCCTCCTCCAGGCTCTGGCTTCCCAGCTTCTCAGAAATGATAATTAATTCATACTTTGGACTCTCAGGATTATAAGGTATTATAGCATGGCGAAGCTAAGACAAATGCCTTAATTCACCAGCTGCCGTGTATTTAATTAGAGATTTTGATGAATCCTCCCTATGCAGATATGGCCTCCTATTGGTGTGACATGAGGCAGTGGGAGAGGGAAAAGAAGTGGGAAGGATTTGGACACAAGGACTCCAGGAGTTTCACAGTTTTTGCTAGGCAGAACAACTGGTCTGTTAGAATCATCTGGAAGTGGATCAGCACTGTCCACCAGTCCTCTGCTGTACATCTCTGGTGGACATGGATGGAGGTCTCCAAGAGGCTCTGTTTTCCTGGGATTTGGGAAAGCCCTTCATACAGGGTGGGACTGCCTGGGAGCTTTACACAGATCTGAAATGCTTCTAGGGCTCATAGTTTAATTTCCAATTGTTCCTGTGGTTTTAACGGTAAAGGACGGAAGAAACGATCTCACTCCCACACAGTGACATGATTGGAATGCTGTGTGTATGTGTGAATGTGTATAAACGCATATGTAGGGGTGTGAAATAATAACGTGTATATCTGTAGAGGTGGCTGTGTTTGTGAATGTGCGTGTCTGTGTGTGAATGTTCTTGTGAATTTGTGAATGTATGTCAAAGTGAATGTGTAGGTACAAATGTGTGAGAATATCTATGAATGTGCATGTGTGAATTTGTGTAAATGTATATTGTCAATGTGTGAATGTGTGAGTGTGTGTGTGTGTGTCACAGACATGACAGTTTAGGAAAGCTGGTTTGATCTTGGAGAAAGGTGCAATTATTCTTTGTAAATAAACGTCTGGGTTGTACTAAATGGCTCCAGTGAGAACTGCGGTTAGTGAAATTTAAAGGGTTCTGCACTAGGATTGCCATGTCAATTATTTCTTCTCTCCATAAGAAACAATAATGAACTCTGGGCACAGTGATACTCAGGTTACAGCTCTGGCCTTGACATCTGGGTGTCCAAAATTGCTGCCTGGGCCTGATATCTCCAACCCTAAAATCATTCCCTGGGGTGAAGGATCCATACACAGCCTTCTAAACACCCCTCAGAACTACTCAGCCATTGGACCCATCCTGTGCTGAAGATGAAGGCGGTATAGCTCCTGTTCCTCCTCCTGGCAAAGGCTACTGGGAATGTCTTTTGTGGAAGCCCGAAGTAGACTGCCTTGAGCCTATCTCCACCTTTTCCAGCCGCTGCCTAGTTCTTTAGCAAAACCTACGGACCAGCTACAATAACAGATTCTGAGTCTTCAGCTGGGTGTCCACACTAGCATCCCAGCTGTCTGTAGGTGTGATGGTGGTAAACACAGGAAAGTACTTACTGTGTTCTGGGAACTGTTGGGAAGTTTTACATGGGGAGTTCCTTTAAATTCAATAACTATACAAAGTGGGTTCTGTCTTGGTCCATTTTTGGAATGCTATAACAAAACATCACAGGCTGAGTGTCATAAATAGTAGAAAATTCTGGAGGCTAGAAATCCAAGATCAAAGTGTCAGCAGATTTAGTGTCTGGCTTGGCTTGGGATCCATGTCTTGTTGTGGCTTTATGGAACAGAAGGGTCAAGACATGCAAGACACATCTCTGGGACCTCTTAAGTTGTTCATGTTACCTGGTTTTTGTTAGAATACTGCTGTGGCCTTTTTACATACGTCATCATACTTGTTCCTCTTCTCACTGTTCCCATCCCTATCTCCTCCTGTCTCCCTGTGAGGGCATCACCCTGCAACCTCACAGAAGCCCAGCCCCTAATACCATTAGACTGTTGATAAGTCTCAGAGATATGTATTTGTGTGGAAATCAAATAGTCAGATCTTTCAAGTCCTGTTATGACCCCTGCTTTGCAGACAAGCAGCTATAGCACAGGGCTGAGACATAAGAGGCGAAGTGACCTCCAAGAATGTACCTCCAACAACCTCTCTAGGATGGAGTTTCAGCAAGTTTGGGAATATTAGTATACAGGGATTCTGGACAAACACTAAGCATGCATTAAGGTAATTTGTGCAAACAAGCGCAGCATGTCCTGGGTACATTCTTTTTTTAATTAGGGAAATGGTGGATAAAGTCTGAACACAGTTATGTTAAAGTATATGCACATGTGGGTCAGATATGAGGGAAAATTTACAATAATGAAAACACGTAATGGGGCAGGAACAGTGGTTCATTCCTCAAGAGTACTTGCTGTTCTTCCAGAGGACCCAAATTCAGTTCCCAGCACCCATTTCAAGCAGTTCATAACCACCTGTAACTCCAGCTTCAGGGGATCTGATGCCCCATCCTGGCCTACTCAGACACCTGCACGCTCACACACACATACCCCACACAGATACATGCAAACAAACATAATTTTAAAATAAATAAACCTTAAAAAAATGCTTTGTCAAAGCTGAATGAGGTGTGTGTATTCTGCCACTGTGTCATTTACAGTTTGGTGTGTGGGCAGTATGATGGTTAATCCTGAGTCCACAGGACCAAAGAAGAGAAGGCTGAGATGCCTGGAGAAGGACTGCTTCAATGTGTCTCTGAGTTTTTAGATGATATTAGAATTTGAGTTGGAAACTCAATAATGGTATGAGCTTCCCCATGTGGGTGGACATCACATGATCCATGGGTCCCAGACAGACTGAAAAACAGAAGGAGAATGCATCATCTGCTTTCTCCTTAGAGTGGGGCATGTCACGTCATCTTCTCCTGCCCTTAGATCAGGCTTCCAATCACCAGCTACCCTGGCTTTCTGGCCTTTGGACTTGGACCAAATCATGGGACCAAGATCCTGAGTTTTTAGCTCACAGTGAACTGGGGAACCTTGAGCCTCCAGAATCCTGTGAACCAAATCCATATTTCACATACACACACACACACACACACGTACATATATATATATATATATATATATATATATATATATATATATATATTTAGACACATATATGCATATCAACATATATATGGATTTGGAGGAGTCAGTAGAAAGGAGTGGAAAGTGAGGTTGGTCTAGGAGAGCTTTGTGCAAAGACTATCAGACTAGCATGCAAGAAAAACCAGGTGTTGGCAAAGAAAGCTGCGAACACACTCCTCGCGTCGCTCATTTTGTTCACTGGTGCAGGTACAGCGCGGCTGAAGGCCACCTGCGGACCCTTATAACACTGAAAAGAACAACTCTGAGTGAGATCTAAGGTGCTGTTGAGATATACAATGCATGAGTTGTATGTGAAACCACATGACACAGACAGAATGTGGGCAAAACCCACACTATGCAAATGAACCAGAAGCTCAGTCTTGTCCAGCGGGGCCATCGGAGACGCTGGTTCCAGGTCCATTCCTCCCTTGAAGTGTGTTCTTTCTTAATAAATTTTCTCATTTTTCTTAGTTACCATCTATGTGTCTCTGTCTAATTCTTTGTTCTGGAACACAAGAAACTGGTCACTCCAAACTCCAATACAAGCCAATAATTAGTGTATATGTTTATAGTGGTCCCATTTCTCCAAAAACTCTGATTAATTCAGGGTTTTATTGGGTCTTGTATGGAGATCAATACACAAAGCAATAGTGTTGGGGGGTGGGGCCTTCTGGGGTTGCTGTGTGGCACTCATTGCTTAGTGCCATTACAAAAGGTTTGACAAAAGCTGTGGATCCCTTTCCCCTTCCATCTCCTCCACTATGTGAGGACACAGTTTCTCCTCTCTGGAGAATGTGACCCTATGGCCGCATCTTGAAGAAGAAGCCAGGTCCTTACCTGACCAAAAACAAAACAAAAACAAAACCTGCCAGATCTTAATCTTGGATTTCCCAGCTCCAGAACTTTGACACACATACTACTGTGCTTGGTAAGTTACCCAGCCTTGAGTGCTTTGTTACATCAGCATAAATAAACTGAGACTTTCTCTCTCTCTAAGCAAGCTGCCATGTTCTGATCATCAGTGCCATTCAGGATGGCCAGCCCACTTTCCTGGTATCCAGAACACAGCATTTCAATTTGGCAGTACAATTCCTAAGAACAGAGTCATCCAAGTGTCACCCACAGGCAAGTTCTAGTCTGTCATCAGTGTCTGTAAATAAAGTTTTGTTGGAACATGACTTATTAACAGATTACATCACCAAACTGAGGTGAGTACTGCTGTAGAACATCTGGCCAGCAGGGCTCAAAATGCTTACTGTCTGATATTTATGGAAAACCTTGGCCAATTTCCTCCCTGGAGAATATGTGTACATACTGCTTGGAACAGGGGAATGTCATGGCAATACCAGACCATTACAAAATGCATGGGGCATAGCTTCAGTGTATAGTGAAGAACTGACCCAGTCAGACCCTAACCATGACCCTGTGGAGAAACCTCTTTCAGAAGGTTCCTACACTCAAAGAGGAATTTGCAGATAAGGCTTGACTCTTACAGAAGCTGATTCTCTGCTGCACTCCAAACCCCCCCCACGCCCTTAAAGAGATGAACTCCCCCCTAATCATCTTTCTTCTTTTATCTTTCTAACTTTTTAGGCAAGAGGCAGAAGCTCTCACCTTCCTTAACCTTGCCCAACTTTGAGAGTTGCTGTTTGACTGCTTGTCTCACAGGTTCCCTCAGTACCCAGTTTTAGAACCAAGGAGAAGGCTTTTCAAAGTTGCCAAACTCAAGTTTCACAGAGACAGAAATACCTGGCAGGGTTCTGTCACATTCCCTCTCATCCTCCGCCTCTTCCCATGGGACCTGCAAGGGTGTTCTGCTGTCTGTCTGCCCCGCGCTGCCTGTACTCTACAAAGTCTTCTCTGGATACAGTACAGTAGATTCTACTCCATGAGAAAGGTGGTGCACAGAGCCTGGGCTCCCTATTTCCAAGAAGACAATGTGCAGGAGAAGGTGAAGGTGCACAGTGACCTTGAACCAGTTTTCCCGGAAGCCACTTGTAAAGACAGAGGTTCAACAATGAATTCCACAAGACTAGAATCCTTTCCTTATTATTTTCACATGAGATCTTTAGCACTTTAATATATTTATTTGGTTGTTATTTATTTACTTATTTTAGAGAGATGGGGTCTCACATAGTCCAGACTGGCCTCAGACTCACTATGTAGCAGAGTATGACGTAGAATTCCCAATCCTCCTATCTCTGTCTCCCAAGTGCTATGATTACAGACACATATCACCAGTTGATGCACTGCTGGGACGGAACCCAGGGTTTCTTGCATGTCAAGCAAGCACTGTACCAACTGAGCTATTTCCACAGCCCTCAGTATTTTATTATAAAATAGACACTGTTTCCAGTGGTTTTGCCGAGCTGTGGAATCTGACCTTAGCTATGTGCAGCTCAATGTCTGGCCCTGTAGATTAAATGCATTTTCCTACAAGCCATATTTTCCTCTGACCCTGGGTTTATGTTCAGATCACACTGTCCGATGTCGAAGTGCGTCTGTATTTAAAGACTCTTCTTTGTCAGATGATGGATGGGATGTGAGTTGGGGCAGGACCTTTACAGTGACCATCCATCTCCTTAGTACACTCAACAAAGTGAAAGCTAGAGCTTGGTCTTTTATCTATTTAAAGGAATTAATTTTTAATTAATAAAGTCATATATATATATATTCATGGTTTGGGTGTTGTAATTTTATCTCCATCTCTCAGATCCAATTCCTTACTAGTACAGTTGAGGTTTGTAATAAATGTTAAATGAAAGAAGAGAAGGATTGGATTTTATCTTCTCTTTATGCTCCCCTTTACCCAGGAGGAATAAGAATATGCTAGAAGCCTGTGGAGATGGCTCAGTCAGTACAGTGCTTGCTATACAAGCATGAGAACCTGAGCCCAATCTCCAGAACCCATGGAAAAAGCTGGGCATGGTGGCATGTGCACACAGACTCTCTCTCTCTCTCTCTCTCTCTCTCACACACACACACACACACACACACACACAGAGTGCATGATGACAGACGCATGATACCCAAGGTTGGTAGAACAGCATGAAAATAAGTAAAATATCATAGTTAATATATTTACAAAGTTTCCAGCACTGGTTTAAATGTGTTTTTAAAGCTCATTTCCTATTCTCCCTTCTGAGATCAGTTCTGTTATCTGCATTTATCTCACAGGCTGGGGAAAGTTGAAACTCAAGCGGGTCACAGGCTAGCTGAGGATGTGGGTGGGGATGTACACAGCCAGGACCAGCATGTACGCCCTGTGGCCTCCTATGACATTCCTTCCTCACCACAGCATTCAGCATCTGAGGCCAAATGCCGGATGATGTGCCTTATCATCCCATGGTGGGGATCAGGATACATCTCCAGGAGAATCCATACTGAGCCAGAGAAGGGAGAGGGAAGGACATTGAGCTCATCAACACTTCTAAGAAACAATCTTCCCAAAGGATCCTGCAGAGATGTGGGGTTCTCACAGACAAAGATACTGGATTTTGTGATTTCAATATAGTATATCTGAGGCCTCGCACTGTGTGATAAATGACTAAAAGATATGTAATACAATGTTGGTCTGCAGAACGAGTTCAAGGCCAGTTTGAGCAACTTAGTGAAGTTGTGTTTCAGAATAGAAACACAGTAGAAAGAGAGTAGGAATTTGGTTCAGTAGTACTGTTCAACCCTCAGTACCATAAAAGAAAGAAATAGGGCAGTTAGAAATGCACTTAGTTTTTTTACATGCTTTGCATGTTTGTGTGTGTGCACATGCTACAGCACACATGTGGAGGTTAGAAGACAATTTTCAGGAGTCGATACTCTTTACCCCACCATGTGGGTCCCAGGGATGAAACTCAGGTTGTCAGTCTTGGTGGCAAGCACCTTACCCACTGAGCTGTCTCTGGAGCCCCCAAGAAGTATGTTTTCATGTGGCAAGTAGAACTGGCCAACTCCATCTGCAGCTTCAGTGTTGATCTACTGAAAACACTTCTATACTGAGCTGGAAATGCAGGAGAAGCCCAGCTGCAGTTTGGAAGGGGAACTTTGTGGGCCAGGCTCCAGCCCCATCCACAGTAAGTGGCCACTCTACGTCAGGCAGCAGTAACTCGGTGTATTTACTTCACCACAGAGTGTCCTGGCCCAGCTGCCTGGAGTGAAGGAAAATCAGCCCATGCCCAAGTCTGCAGACATTACCACAGGGCAGAGGTCCAATGGGCCTGGCAGGGTTGGAGGCAGACAGTCTGGGTTCAAATCCAGCTCTGCCACATTCCAGATAGGCTGGGGCTATGACAACACCACCTGTTCATTGGTTTATTATGAAGATTGAGGGCCATGGGTGCAGCTCAGTTGTGGAGTACTTACTCAGTAGGAGCAGAGCGCGGTTCTCTCCCTTGCACCACAAAAGTGATGTAATAATATGAAGACTAGAGGGCGACGACAGGGTGAACTGCACAGTGCGGCAGCAGATACATGGGCATTGAAGAAATACCAGCTTTGGGGCTGGGAGAGGGGTGGCTCAGTCAGGAAGTGCTTGCTGTGAAGCATGAGGCCCCGAGTCTAGATCTCAGCACCCATATAAAAATCCAAGTGCTGCAGCATTCGTCTAGGAAGATAGAGACAAGATGGTCCCTCAAGCTCTCTGGCCAGTCAGTCCAGGCAAGTCTTCAAGTTCTAGGTTTATTAAGAAGCCATATATCAAAAATAAAGTAGAGCATGATAGAGGAAGACACCTTATATTGACCTCTGGTCTCTGTGGGCATGTGCACACACACACACACACACACATACACACACACACGGATGCGGGGAATAAACCTTTTTATCATCTGTATTTCTCCTTATGACAGGAAGACTTGAACCCCACCTAGAAAATAAAGACCCTAACAAGGTTTTGTCTCAAGCCAGGTGAGAAGGCTTAAAACAGCAACTATTGCTTCGGACAGCCAAAGGAGCACAGGATTCTAAAAACAAACCCAGGCCCCCGAAGAAAGCAAAGAATGGAACCAATGGAACCGTAGCCTGTGCGGAAAAAAATTATCCCAGAGACACCTCACTGGAATGTGAGATCTCAGCCTTGCGAATACAAATCACAGACAGGCAAATGCTCCTTGAAAATATTTATGATGGGACTTCAGTTCCAACCCAAACAGCCTTCGCAGAGCGAGACAAAACCATAAATTATTTCCGAGAACATTGTAATGCCAGGGGAACTCACTTAATTATCCATTATCCCAGAAATGTAGGCATAATGTTAATTAAAATGAAGGGGAAAGCCATTTCCATTTTTTATTAAGATTCATTGGGCTCTGGAAGAGTTCTTTGCCCTGCAGGCTGAGGCAGGTGATAGAGAGCTGTCTCTGGGAGCCTGGATCACAAAGGCTGGAGCACTGCAAGGTCAGGAGAGGCAACCTCCAAAGGAAGATCTGCCTTACTCCCACTCCCAATAATACAAACCCAACATTTCCACCATTAGAGACGGTTTTTCAGGCTGGTGAGATGGCTCGGTGGATAAGGACATCCACTTACTGTCAAGCCTAACGATCAGAATTTGGTCCCTGGAACCCACATGATAGAAGGAGAGAACTGACTCTTGCAAGCTGTCCTCCGACCTCCACAGGGCTGTGGTACACAGGCACCAGCCCCCTCAAGCCCCACGGGCACGCAAAATAAACAAATAAAATGTAATAGAAATGGTTTCTTCTTTTTTTGAGTGTGTATGTGTGGGAACAGTGTAGCACATGTCAACGTGTGTGCAGGCACACATGCCTACGTGGGTGTACATGTGCACATTCATGTGTGAAGGACAGAGGTCAGTCTCAGATGTCATTGCTCAAGTGCTGCTCACCCTGCTTTTTGAGATAGAGTCTCCTGCTGGATGGATCGCACGCATTCAGCTACGCTGATTGGCCAAGGAATCTTGGGGGATTTACTGGTCTCCACCTCCCCAGCAATGACATTACAAGCATACACCATGACACCTGACTTTTTATACGAGTTCTGGGGGTCTGAACTCAGGTCACCACGATTGTGGTTGACCTCCTGGTTGTCTCAAAACTCCAAAAATTCAACTGCAGCAAGCTGTACCCAATACTCATCAAGCTCCAAAGATGGAAGACAGAAAATCCATGGCTTCCATCCTTCTCCTTCCTAAGGCCTTGAGACGACACTGAGGCCAGCTCTGGGGACAGAGCACAGGAAGCAGAAGGGATGGAACCGTACAGGCTCAGTGGCAGTGGAATGAGGCAGCTTTGCTCACTCGGCAATAACTAATGGAATGAATCCTAGGAACATCTGCATGTGACCAGCTTATTTTTTGCTTTCTTCTCCTCTATCCTGAATATCCTGGCCTGACCTGTGACAGATCCTCGGATCTAGCCCCTCTCTGTACCATCTTCCTTCTGAACTTCAAAAAAAAGACCTGAACCTAGATAACTTGGAGAGAAAAAGGCAAGGAAGATGGCCAAGGGACTAAGAAAGGCCCAGCAAGCTAGAGGGGACTTAGAAACTCTAATACTCAGGAAATCAAGTGGTTCTGGGGGTGCTATATTCACTGGGGAGGGGAGGACAGGAAATCCCAGAGAAGGAAGCAAGTGACTTTGAGTTGATTTAAGAGGGTAGACTATGTTTCTTTGTCTACACCACCACACTGTGTGTGCTATGATTTTATAAGCACATAGTAGGTTTCTGGTTTCGTGTGAGATGTTCTTGGAGAAATAGGAAGTGAGGATGTTATTCTTAAAATAAATATTAAGGGCTGTGGAGATGGCTCAGACAGAAAAATGCTTGCCTTGCAAATGTGAGGACCTGGGGTCAAGCCCTGACCCATACAGAAAGCCAGGCACGGTGGTAGTTGCTTGTAATGCTAGTGCTAGCGAGACAGAACATGGGGACAGGTGAATGGGGCTCACTGGCCAGCTAGCTTAGCCTACTCAGGAAGTTTCAGGCCAATGAAAGATCCTGTCTTAAACAAAAGTGGAAGGAGCCTGAGGAATGACACTGGAGGCTGTTCTCTGACCTCCACGCTCATGTGTACATGTATACCCACACACACATGAACACACACACACACACACACACAAATAAATATGTATTAAATCCTCTGACCTACAGGAAAGAAAATGCCCCCAGCATCCTAGAGCCTCACACTCAACAGACACTGGTAAATGTTTATTGGATGGCAACAGCAACATGCATGATTCAGCAAGTCGATAGCTGAGCTATGGGTTGGCACCAACCCACTAGACTAGGTTGCGAAGCTGCAAAACAGCTCAGTGAAAGAAATGGAATAGAGCTGGACGAGATCAGACATTGGTTGAGCTACATGCAGACAGAACCCGTGTGTGCTTGCAACACCACCTCTGTGGACTAGATTTCTGAAAGCACTGACACGCTAAGCACGAGCTCACAGACTACAATGGGCTATATGAAGAGTGTTGGCACTACTGTGAAAATGTGTGAAGAAACCGGTGTCTGACTCATAAAATGTCAGTCTGTCTGCTGAGGGAGTCTTTCTCTTCCCATCATCACAAGCCCCCATCATGTGCCTCAGTTTCTTCATCTATGTGGTAAAAATAAACCTATTGTTCTCCTTCCCCACACAACAGCTAAGAGTATATGTTCAAGGTCTTGGTAAGCCATCGGTCTACCTGCGAGGCAGCCACGCCCCCGCTGGTGGGAAGCAAACGCACCGCAACGTGAGTAAATGGAAATGTGGCAGTGTTTATTCAAATACAAAATCTGCCCACGACCTTCAACCTGACAAGTCCGATTCTGAGAAGTAATCCTATGCATGTCTTTGCTCACACACAGCGGCAGGCTTCATTCCATAGGTCATGTCAGAAAGATTGGTTGTGCCTACCTGCTTTACTAGTTGAGTAAGATTTGAAGGCATAACTCAGCTCAGAAAGAGTTCTGTGACCCATTAGGAATGTCTGCCATAGGCACACATCCTGCTAAATCACAGGACATCAAACAGTGGAATGGGTCAGTTCAGCACAGAGCTTTTAACTTAATATTGTATCACTACTTCAGACAACACTTACACCTGCGTCTCGATAATCACACAAGCTATGTGAACCCTATGCCTTCTTGCCCCTTGGGACCTACCCCTCCTCTTTCTCCCCTTCCCTCCTCCAGCAGCTCAGGTGGGGCCACCTGCTGGTTAAGTTATTTCTGAGGGCTTAAAGAGGAGTGTCTACTCCAGGCTTCTGCCCCCTACAGCTCCTGCAGGCGATGGTTTTCTTAAGCTTGCACAGACAGTTTCGCCTGTGTCCACAAAGCTTCGTTTTATAAGGACACGTTCATACTGAATTGAGACTCACCCCCATGACTTCATTTTCACTTGGTGACCTCTCTAAAGGCCCATCTCCAAAGAAGGGCCCATTCTGTGAGACTTGGAGTTCGCACTCCAAAATACAAATTTTGAGGGGCCACAGTTCAGCCCTCAACACAGCCATCAGGTGTCTCCATTCCGGAAGGTCGGGTTTCAGTCTCTCACCTCCCTTCTAGTGTATCCTATTAATATTTAATCGACTCTAATTATATCACCCCTTTGACCTTCTGGTGATTTTCACAGGCTTTATTAACAAGGCTTTCTGCCAGCATAACTTTGAGATTCTTACTCACGCCCAGGGCACCCCTATTGACCCTATTTCTACCCCACACCCCCCCTGCCTTTGATAATTTTCCAGCCCTTTAAAGATGTAAAATAGAGCTGAGAAAACAGCTCAGTTGGTAGTGTTTGCTGCAACCATGAGGCCCTAGGTTTAGTTTCCAGGACCTTATAAACAAAGCAGGGAAAGAATGCACACTGATGATCCCAGAACTTGGGAGGTGCAAGCAGGAGGATCAGAAGAGAGAGAGAGAAAGAAAGGAAAGAAAGGAAGAAAGAAAGAAAGAAAGGAAGGAAGGAAGGAAGGAAGGAAGGAAGGAAGGAAGGAAGGAAAGAGAAATAGTCAGTATAAGCTAGATGTGGCAGAATACTGTCATCCCAGCACTCAGGAGATTGAGGCAGGAAAATCCTGAATTCAAGGCCATCCTGTACTACATATTAAGTTCCAGGTTAGCCTGGTACAGAGTAAGACACTGTCTAAATAAATAAATGATCTGATACCTAAAAACAGTTCCACAAAAGCCATTTTCTTTTCTTTTTGATTTGCATTTGTGTCCATTCATTCTACATGTCATTGTTACAGAAGGACATCTTCAAGTACTTAATGTCCTTTGAGTGTATGGCCTGCATACTCCTACCCTAACCTCCCTCACACGCCTTCAAAAGCCACTTTCAATAAAGCTCCCAGAAACATCAGAGGCCCTCTTGGCCCCCTGTTCCCACAGCACTCATGGGGGGCCCTGTCCAGCTCCACTGTTGCCCCTCCAGCAAGCCCTCAGTGCTGTCCAAGAACAAAGGACAGAGAAGCAGACGGGTGGCTGCCCTGCGTGGCCACCATAATCAACATCACCACCTGGACTGAGCTTGTAATTTACTTGGGCCGAAGCCAATGTGTTGCCTCTGTCGGGGGTAGCCATCCCTCAGGTGCCCACACATCACAGCCCAGCTTTGGGACTGAGGGCTCCAGAAAAATCTCAATGACAGTTCCTCCAGCATAGACGCCTCAGGGGCCCTCAAGTTTTGTGTATTCAGGCCGCCTTTCCTAAATCCACAGTGACTGGGCCAAAATTAGCTCCTGGTCTTGCTACAGTTCCACTTCCGCTCCAAAAACAAGATGCGGAGGTAAGCCCTCATCGAGCATGCGCGCTGCCGAAGAATCTGATGAAAGTTTGAAGAAAATATTCACTTAAAGGCAGTCTACCCTTCTGAGTGGAAGTAGGTTTATTTGGGGATGACTACAGATGAGGATGAACTGTGCTTTCACTCTGCTGGGTGGCCTGACTCTTTCTTAACCTTTTCTTACTAGGGAAAAAAAATTTTTTTTTTCATGCACAGAGAGAAAGTAATGAGACTTCACCGAGTCAAGGGTCAAGAGTAAGAGGCTTCAGGACTGAAGGAACTATGAACTAGCCTCAGAGAAGGGTGCTGAGGGCCGGGAAGGAGGCAGAGCTGGAAGGCCTTCATTCCGGTACTGCTGAGTATTAGGCCCGGCAAAGACTACTAATGAGGGTCTTTAAATATCTAATTACAGTAAACAGCCTTCCTCTTTCAAATCAAAAGCTTCATTTCTGCCTTTTTTAGTCAAGAGGGAAGCCACCCTATAAATACCATAGGGAAGACTCAGAGCATGCCCTGACACGTCTGTGGTATCCTGGGAAGTCTCATGAAAATCCCAGAAATCCAGGCAGGAACAGGAACTTGGTGCTCAAGCAGGGTAAGACTGAGACACCCTTGCCAGTGGGGTGGGTCCCAGCAGGGGTCACAGCACCTGCAGGACCCCAGGTTCTACTCCTTCTGGTCCACAGACCCCTTGGGTCCTCAAATTCCTTCCTCCAGCCACACAGCCTTCATGGCTCAGCCTTTCTCTGAGGTACAATGGCCTCTGGGAAGACTCTCATTTTCACCTCTCTAGTGCGCTTACATCAGCAAGTAGTCCTGCTTGCCTGCCTATCCTCCCATCAAGAACAGAGCCTGGCCCCCCAGGAGATAAGAGAAGGCACTGTCTTTCAGATTCTTACTAATTGTAAGGTCTTTCTATCCACCCATCGTCTCCCTCCAAGCTCTGAACTTAAAGGGCTGTGAGGCAACATCAATTTATGCCAGATAGTCCCTCTGAAATGATGGGATTACCTTATAATTCAATAGAGACATAAATTTCTGTTTCAGTTTTGTGTCATTGGGGGGGGGGATTGGTTTTCTTTGGTTTTTGAGCTGGCCTGGCACTCACCGTCTAGACAAAGCTGGCCTCCCTCTCACAGAGATCCATCTGCCTCTGCTTCCCAAGTGCTGAGATTAAAGCTACCACACCCAGCAAGACATAAATTTCTGAATCTTAAAACAAAGCGGGGGGGGGGGGGGGCTAGAAAGGTGACTCAGCAGTTAGGAGCACTGGTTCTTACAGTCTTTCTGCCTCCTTTTCTGTGATGGAGGTTCCCTGAACCTTGGTGGTTGGGGAGGAGTATGCAGGAGACTTGCATCAAGCAACACTCCAGCATGGCTAGGGCGGAGCTCACAAGTCTCTACTCCTAGCTGAAGAGCTATTGGATGGCTGATGGGGAGGAGGAGTCAGTTCTCTGCAGGGGTGTGGTCCCTGGCTGCCCGTGCTCCAATGGATTGGCTCTGTACTCATATACATATAGGCAGCACTAACAATAACTGGACTCAATTTTTTTTTAAGATGTAAAGTTGAGAAAGAAAAGTGGTCTGGGGCCTGGGAAGAGTTAGAGGGGGAAGTCGGGGGAGCGGGGCGGGTAAAGCAAAATACATTGTGTGTATGTGTGGCGTTCTCAAGGAATAAAAAAAAAGTTAAGGAATTAAAGAACAGTCTTAGCTCTGATTACTAAGCTCATTCAGCAAGGGTGAAATCAGTAACACGAGGCAGACATTCTTCAGTCCTGATTGACATGATGAGGTTTGACGCTAGGGTCAAGTTCAACCCACTGGCTGTTTCCAATGGTTAAATAATGTCTAATGTCAATACTGATGTCTTCTTTAAAAATCCTATGACAAACTCTTAGCAAAATATGGCCATTTCTTTGAGTATTGGGTTGCCCTTTGGCCCCGCCTCCTAACCAAATGCAACCACGGTTGCTATCTGAGGAGTGAAGGCATTCTATCTGACAGGTACTCTGTCTCATGTATTGCTATATAATCAATCCCCCAGCACACAGTATGTATTTAATAAGTGTACATGTAGTGAATGAGTCTATGAGGACTATGCTGTGAATCTTGAGGAAGATCTCTAAGGATCATCGTTCCTTGCATCTAAATCCATAATGGTGGGGTATGGTCTTGTCCTAAGAGAGAAAGAATGCTCTGTGTTTCCAGACAGCCCAAGAACCTTTGGAACAGTGTTTGGTTGTGCAGCCTTGGTTGCCATGGATAGGTTCTGTTGCATTCACAGGAGTGTCTAGCCTTTTGATGTTGCTACATAACACTGAAAGTCCAGGAAGGAGGATAGTACAATTGAGTTACAAAAATACCGGAAATCTCACAACGTTTTAAATAAGTTTATGGTTTTGGTTGTAGTGCCCTTTCTCTTGCTGTGATAAAACACTTTGACCAAAAGCAAGTTAGATGAAAGACTTTATTTCCTCTCACCCTTCCAAGTCACAGTCCAGAAGTTAGGGCAGGAACCCAAGGGAGGAACTCATGCAGGAATCACAGAGGAATGCTGCTTGCTGGCTCACTCACAAATTCATTCTTAGCTAGACTTCTCATACAGCTCAGGACCATACGTATGTCCAGAGAATGGTACTGGCCACTGCCTATATCAACTAGCAATCAAGGCAACCCCTCACAGACATGCCAATAGACCAACCTTAGAAAGGAAATTACTAAATTGAGACTCATTTTTCAGTGACACTAGGCTGTATCAAGTAAACAGCTAACGCTAATCTGAACAGTACACTCAAAGCTGTCCTGGAGCTACATGAAGCCATGGGTTGGATACATGATGTGCATCTGAAAAATACCCAGCTTCAGAATTCCAGGTCACTAATAACTGGTATTAGGAAGGGAGCGTGCACATACATGTGTGATGGGATCATGACTTGTCATGGAAACAAACACATACTCTTCAATGGCATGTCTGCCATTCCCAAATTCTCTAGTTCCATGACTCCCCTGACTACCGTCTTCACTTCTGGGACACAGAAGCTTGTTTGAAATACCAGAGAGCTCAGCCCAGTGGGATGGAGAAACCAGCCTGGTAGTGAAAAGTAAAATGGAGTCCAAAGAGCCAAGCTGAGATAACCACCCCCGCCCCAAAAGATTACTGTGTATCTTGAAACTGTTTACTGTGTACTTTATCTTGAAACTGTTTTTGCTCCATCTCTGTAAACCACAAGGTGTGTCTAAAACCACAGAATGTACAGAATGTGTCCTTGAAACCTTGTTTCTTGTAAAGCTGATACCATCTGTTCCTTGTGAAACTTTGTAAGTTCCCGGAATGCATTGTGTTGGCCAGTGTTGGCCAATTCTCGGAATGTTTGTCTAAATCCCCACCTGCGGTTTTATGTTTTAAAAGAAGCAGGCCCCTGTAGGCCTGAGCGCTTCTGTGTCCCGAGGCAGGGCGCCCGCTTGTACAAGTGTTTTATTAAAAACCTCTTGCTTTTGCATCTGGCGTTGGTCTTCTTGGCCCTGCCTTTGGGTTCGAGTCCCAGAGCAGGCGGCCATTGAGGGTTCGAGTCCTGAAGCCCTGGTGCCATTGGGTTCGAGTCCCAGGGCAAGGCGTCGGGTTGAAGTGACGGGGGTTCAAGTCCCACGGAACTCAACAGTAGCACATGTGTAACAAAGCCACTAACAGCTTCAGGTTCCACCAAGAGAACTTCAAGGATTCTGGAAACTTCTAGGATCACCACTGAGCTCCATTACAGACTTAACTGGGATTTTAGGAGTTATGAGATGGTAGGACAGTCAGTCACAGGTGATATGGGTCCCACGTGGCACTGGAGGTGAGCTGGAGAGCTACAGTGGCTCACACATCACCAAATTGCTGCACATCCTCTTCCAGGTTATAAAAGACTTCTTATCTTCTAACTCCCAAATGCATCTGTCCTTAACCCAGATTTGATGACTCTAAGCCCAGCCATGAGGAAGCACCCAGCAGGTGCAAGCATTCCATTAGAGAAAGAGAAAACAAATCTGAGAACGAAGAAACGGCACCCTGCTGGGCAGGAAATGCAGCTCAGGTAGCACAGTGCTTACCTAGCATTCAAGAAGCCCCAGGTTTGATTCCCCATAACTGAATAACCCCTTGCCATGATGGTGCTCTCCCAACACTGAGAGGTGGAGGGTGGAGGATCAGAAGTTCAGGGTCATCCTCTGCTTTACAGGTAGTTGGGGGCTAGTCTGGGCTATCTAGGATCCTGATGGAGAGAGAAAAAGAAGATACCATGTCCACATTGGATAAATAAACACCTGCAAAAAAACAAAAACAAATACAGAGCCAAGAGAGGGCACAGGAAGTGCTGTGCCAGACAGTGGGGTCAGAGTGCCGTGATCCCAGGAGATAGCTGAAGGCAAAGATCTGCAGTAAGCCTGGCTTCACTTTGACTCCGGGATCACACATCTTCCCTCTACAGTGACCCTGAGCCGCTGAACCTGAGCCAACTGAATCACCAGGGGTAAATCACTTTCAAAACCCAAGTTTAATAAAAAAAAAATTTTTTAAACCCTACACCCTTGGAGTAAGTGTTCTCAGATTTGTGCTGACTTCAGGAGGCCGGCAGACTGCCTTGGTAGCAATTTTTAAAAATAAAATGAAAAGCAATTATGTTCCATCGCAGCAATTCTACTGGGTGAAAATCGAGGTGGTGCAAAAAAATAAAATTTTTAAAAAAATAAATGCAATCCCTTTTATCCTCTCAGGGCCTCTGAACCAGGGGCTTTCCTCAGAGCCAGCAGCTGGCTCAGTCCTCCTCCAGGAGGTGGACCAGGCTATCTGAACACCCCCTGGGGACAGGGGGACTGGTACCAATGTGGTTGGAGCCTGTCACCCTGAAGATAGCCAACTAGGACAAAGACAGGCAGACAAAGGATAGGCCACCTGCATTTCCCAGACATGCCACTTTCGAAGCAGGAAGCAGTTAAGCCAAGCCTCCTGAGGTCTGGGAGTGTTAAACCACAGTCAAAAAAAAAAGGCTGAGAAAGACGGAGAAGAGAGGAAAGAGGCCACTGGATTCTGTCACCCTTTTAACCTAGCCAGAGGCCTGAGGTTCTCCTGACTGGCACGTTGGTACCCTGCTTCCTCATTTTATGTACCCGTGACCCACCCCATCTCTAACGAGTCCCTCTGTTTGAACATGAAGATTTTTTAATGTGCAAACAGTACATGCTCAGAATACAGAGGAAAAAGAAAGCTGGACATAAAATCAAAATCACACCCACAGTGTCATCATCCACAAAACCGCGCATGTGTTGCTGTATGCCTTCCAGGGATTTGTGTCCTCATTGTATTTATAGATCCAGATATTTATAAACGTATAATTATACGTTTATTGTGCGCGTGTGTGTGTGTGTGTGTGTGTGTGTCTGTGTCTGTGGTCTGCGTCTGTGCATGCTCATACATGATGTCTGAGGTGGGGCACACGTGAGTGGAGGTCAGAGGACAACTTTCAGGATTTGGTTCTCTCCTTCTCACATGTGGGCTCGGAGAATTGAACTCAGGTGGTTAGGCTTGGTGCCAAGTGCCTCTACCTACCAAGCCATCTCACGGACCCATGGATCCAGATATTTTTTAATAAGCTGTAACCACACGGTGTACCACGTAACTTCTCACTGGAAGAGCCTGAAATATCTTCCCAGACCTATATGAATAGTGGAATTATCCAAATGTATTTACCAATTCATGTTAAATGACTGTACCAGAATCCATTTCATAGTTAGACCATCATTTATTTACTTGGTATTTTTTTTTCTCCCATTATTGGGATGTTCATTATTATAAACAATGCAACCACAAACATTACTTATTCTTTCATTGACTGTACAGAGCCTTCTGCAACTGAGTTTGCCAGTGTACCCTTAATTACCCTCACAGGAGAACTTCTGCCAGCACACTTGCCAGGTCAAAACACCAGCTTGTATTTAATGTTTTTAAAATAAGCATATTAATCTTATTGCCAGATTGCCCCCAAAAAGATTGCTCTAAACTGTATTTTCACCAGACCCTCGGACCTGGCCTGATTCACCTCCGTGCTGCCTTCTCCACCCACCCACTCTCTCTCTCTCTTCCTTCTCGCTCTCCTTCCTTTTTCTCTTTGATCGATTTTGTAGAAGGAAAATAACATGTTTTTTCACTTTTCAGTCCTTCATTGCCATGTAGCCTGAACATTTTTCCATGTGTGCTGGCCATTTAATTCCTCTTTGTGTGTGTGTGTGTGTGTGTGTGTGAATTGCTTATTCATAGCTTCAATGATACATCTTAATTAAGTCTAGGATGAAGAGGAAAGAATGGAGAAAATTAATAATTATTGAGTGCTTGTTATTTGCCAGACAGTGTGTGCTACTGGCTTTGTGGGAGAATTCATTTATCCTACAGTGGGTCTATTATCATCCCGGCTTGATGGCTGATGATTCTACAGCTCAGAGGAGTGTACCTGCCCAAGAACGCAAGGGTGTCCCAGCTCTCTTCCATCACTTCCTCTGGAGACCCGGGGAAGGACCAGACCTAAGTCTCCTGTTCTGTTCTCTATTTTTGTTGTTGTTGTTTTTGCTGTTGTTTTGGGACAGTCTCATGTAACCCAGGCTGGCCTTGAACTCACTGTGTAACTGAGGCTTCAATTCTACTTCTCCAGCCTTTATCTCCCAAGGGCTGGAACTACTTGTGTATGCCACTATACCTGGCCCAAAGTTCACCCATGTTACAGCACGTAGTAGCTTTGTTCCTTTGTCTGACTGAATAATAGTATATCGTGCAGAAACACTATAGCAATTTATTTACCCATTCCTTTGTGGATGGAAAATTGGGTTGATTTTATGGTCATAGTGGGTAAGGCTGCCATTCACATGTGAGGATCTTTCCAGTCTAGGAGTCTATATATAGGAACAGAATGTAGTGTTGGCTTTTGTTTGCTGGTTTAGTCTACTGTCAGTTTTACCAAGCTATCGCCAGTACTTAAAGTGCCCAACTCTCCCAATTTGCCCAAATTTGGGGGCTCCCAAGACCTGAGGCTTCCTATAATAAAGCTGGGAACACTCTGGTATTGTAAAATGCATCCTCTGAGCAAAACAGCTACTATCTTCATCAGATCATCTGTGCCTGTTTTCAAGAGTCCATCAGGAATGGGTCTGGGAGCTATTGATGATGTTCCCTCAGAGGAGGGATGGGGAGGGTCATTGCATCCTCACTCGAGATTCCAGTCACTCCTCCTAGCCCTAGCTTCACATGAGTCTTGGGAAGAGCTAGAGTACATAGGCTGGGGAGGACTAACCAAATGGGGCTCCATATATGGGACCATGGGGAAGCCTTCATCCACACTGTTGAACACTTTCTAGGGCAACTGCTTTGGGGTCACTTGAATTCCTGCCAGTTACCCCACACCCATCTCTGTAAGACCAGGAAATTCAATGGTTCCTCAGAGGGAAAAGTCATGGAATTGTGGTTTAGTTTGTCATGGGATCCTTAGGAGGAGGGGGAATGTTTATTGCTCCCCTAGGAAGAAATTCTCAAATGATCTGGGCACATCTGGAACAGCTGCTCACCCTACCAATGTCTATAACATTCCTTGGTACATAATAGCTCCTCAGTAAATACCAGTTAAACAAAGATTCCTGCCACCTTCTACTCAGCATTTACTTGATTGTAACATGTCTCTGCATATGGAGGCCCAGACTTTTTTGTAACCCAGTGAGGTAGCAATCCAGAAGACTCTAGAACCTGAATTCTCAGTGCAGTTGAAGCAAGACACAAGAGGAAAAGTGGAAGTTTAAACAGGGAAACTGTGGGAGCCAGGGCAAGACAGCTGTTTGACACAGACATCTGGGAAATATCAAGCTTCCCTCTGTTGGTGAGGGAGAGCTGAGGAACCAAGGCAGAGCAGGAGTAGTGCTTGCTTTGATGGATGGGACAAGTAGACAGGAAGAGACTGACCAATCAGAGGGGCAATCACCATATTTTTAAAGAAAGATGGAGTACAGACAACCCTGCAGACAGCAATGGAAGCCAATGCAAGGATTTCTTTCATTTCTGCCTTAGGAGAGACCCAGGGAGATGGCTCTGTGATAAAGCACTTGCCACCAAAGCATGAAGACATAAGTTGGGATCTCTGCAAAGCATCGGTAATCTCAGTGGAGGACAGGCAGCAGAGAGAGTCAGATTCCTGGAGTTCATTGGCCAGCTTGCCGAGCCAATCAGTGAGCTATAGGTTCAGTGAATGACTCTGTCTCAAAAAGTAAGGTGGAGAATGATTGAGGACACTTGAAGTTGATGTCAGCCCCCCCCCCCACTATCAGCATGTATACTTGTGTGCATAGCCACATGCTCATATGCACACATACATGAACAAGTACTTATGCCACATACATATACTAAATAAATAAATAAATGACAGGGCGGTGCCAAGGGGGTAGTTCAGGGGCACAGCATTTGCCCAGCATGCACAAGGCCCTGGATTCCATCCATAGCACAAATGTTCCAATAAATAAAAGCAACAGAGAGAACTGTTGACAAGACCCTGAACTTGGAGTTTCTATAAGAGCCCAAGTGCTTCTTGTATCTGAGTGTCTTGATGCTACTGTGTAGAAAGAAATGGGCGGGTGGTGGGTGCCAGGAGTGGTCCAGAACAGTCAGAGACCTGGAGGAGCAATTTCATCAGCAGGAGCATCAGAGAACAGGTACATCAGCACAGGGATTCACCACTGGGTAGACAGTATTTGTACACGGGGATACCCTCAGGATTCCACAGACTTAGTTCTTAGAAGCTGTACACAGACCTCAGGCCACTGGCATATTTGAATGTTCTAAACTAAACCTTGACCTCTTGGACAAGGCAGTCAGGCTAAGGAACACCCGTGGATACTACAAAGTATAAATGTCTAAGAGAAAGATGTGATCAACAAGGCCCATTTTACATAGATCTGTTGGGTTGAAGGAATTTTCTGAAAGCTGTGAGACTCACTCATGGTGAACCATAGCTTCACTGCCTCCCACTGCCTCCCTGGGGTTCCACTAACCCTTCCTGGATGCACACAACACCACATACAGTCAAGGGTGAAGTCCCAGGGAGGGTCAGCAGCTCTTTTCCCACCGGAAGCATGAGGAAACCTTTGTTCTATCTAGGAGATGCACTAGGTAGCTGAGCATCCCTACCTTCCTCCTCATGCCCCCAAAGCAAATGCCCTGAGTGAAATGAGATGTCCAATTCATCACTCCCTGTCGTTTCTGACATCCAACACCTTGTATTTGTCTGATATCATTTCTTTATTAGCAATCGGCACAACAGCGTTCATAGAAGCTTTCCTATTCTGGGTCTTAATTTTGAACATTTCCAGTTTCCATGGAGACACTACATTCTTGCATTCTAAGAGTGTCACCATACAACAATGTGAAAACAAAGAACCTTCACAGAAATGGCTCACTTTGGACATCACCAAGCAACACCTCCATCAGCAGATCAGACCACTGTGCCGTGCTCCGGGGTTAATTGCTGAGGCTAAGTTCTCATCTTTCTCCCACAATCTAAGAGACACTTTCCAGGCTCAACCTGGGGACCGTGCTCACATTTACAAGAGCATCTCTGGGTCTTGCTGCTTCAATTATTGTACCGCTGTGATAATAGAGTCAGGAGGTAACTATGGCAACATTATTCCAAGGATAAATACCACAATATAGCCTTCAACTTTTTCCCCCCACAAAGAAAATGAAGAATTGAGAACATGCAGGACTAATAGCATCACTTGTTAAAAAGCCAGTGAACAGCAGAGTTCAGAAATCTGTAATGAGCAGAGGGGCCTTTTTTGGGTCAGCTTCACACTTGCTCTGTGCCCTTACAGAGGAGACAGGACTGTGTGGGCAGTCTCAGAATCCAGTAGTACTGAACTAGGACCCCTTTAGACATTCACAGCTGGGTTTCAGGAAGTTCCTGAGATGTTTCCACAGGAGGCCCAATGCTCTGGGGAGAGGGGAGTGCTGATCACCCACAGTATAGGAGATCAGGATTGCCTATCATGACACGAACCAGAGCAGAAGGAGACCTAAAGCTAAGAGCCCAGGATGACTGGGTTTCTATCACCTTCACTCCATAGCTGTCAAGGTTGCCTTGATGCTGACATTCCTCAGCTGGGGAGCACAGGCATGCAACCCCAAACGACTGAACTAGCGCAGTGGCTACAAGATGGGCTGGGAAATAAAACAGGTGGGTTGTAAATTTTGCTCCTCTACTCTCTAGCTATATGACCTTTCTTAAGGCACTTGGCATCTCCAAGCCTCAGTTTTCTAATCTGAAAACAGGGATAATGATTAACCTCAGAGTCTTATTTAAGGGATTTAATGGTATGACCTGAGATCCAGACACCAAGACCTAGCTCTTCCTGAGTCACAGCAACACTGTATTTTTATTGGTTCCTATCACAAAGTTATGACCAATGCAGCATGAGCTGGAATTAGGAGCTCTACTAGGCAGGTGTGTGGGTTCATCTTGATTGACAACGTGACTGGATTGAAAGGTACCTAGGAGATTTCTACAGCACACTTCTGGATGTGTCTTAACAGAACATTTCCCAAGATTTATTCAATCATGAAGAATCTGATCTAAAGAATAATTTGTTCTGGGGATGGGCTCAGTGGGCAACAGCACTTGCTGTGCAAGCAGGAGGACCTGAGTTAAAATCTTTAGAACCCATATGTAAAGTTGGGGATGAGTGCATGTATGCCTTGTAACACCAGAGCTGTGGGGAGTGAAGACAAAAGGATCACCAGGGATTGCTGGCTGCCAACATAGCTGCAGGTTCAGTGAGAGAAAATAAAGTGGTGAGATGGAGGAGAATGGACACTCAACTTCCTCTTCTGGCCTTCACACATGCATACTTCTGCATATGTATGTTCACATACACCACACACACAAAGAATGGTTAAGTCCATTGATAGGTTCAAAACTTGAGTAGACTCCTATGAGGTGGAACTGGGGACTATGGAGCCTGTTGGAGAAAGCAGGTCCACTAGGGGTGTCCATGGGGTGATGTCATGCCCTGGCCCCTTCCTATTGTTATTCCACGTTGCTGCCTGTCAGTCATGATGTGAACTGTTCTGCTTTACCGCACTGTCTCCAGAATTATGAACTGAGACCCTCTGAAGCTATGAGATACATCAATCACTCTTCCCTCCACTGAGGCCCTTCAGTATTTGTATCCGGCAATAACAAAATTAAGTAACGGCTCATTACAGGCTCCCTCCCTGTGCCCACCGACACTCTCTCCCCTCAGATGGTAAATGTCAATGTCAAGGCAACCTCAACAGTTATAGAGTGAAGATGGTAGAACTCCAACCAGTCTGGACTCTTAACTTTGGGTCTCAGGCAACTCAAATAGCCTTGCCCCGCTCCTTTACCAATCAATACACCAGTTAAATCATTAGTGATAAAAAACAAATATTATTCTACCATGTTACAATAGCACAGTTTAGATAGTCTATTAATTATGTCACGTACCACAGTCCAGTTCCTGGCACCGACTACACACCATGACCTCTTAGCTGCTTGGGTGTGAAGTAGCCAGTCTTACTGCAAGGCTGGCTCATGTGCCAAGAATTCTGCCAAATAACATCTCTGTAGATTTCAGAGAGTTTCTATGATTCATAGACTTAGGTATAAGCTTTCCTGCTACAATAAGTAATGAAGTACAAATTGAGGAAATTAGTTATCAATTAGTCATCCAATGGTTGGGAAGGCAGGCAGCAGGCACAAATGGGGCCAGATTAGTTAAACCACAATAAATTTTATTGCTCTACAAGGAATGAGTCTTTATTCATTACTTCTCAAATTTATCTTTATTATTAGGCCCAGGACATGAGACAAGGCCTGGATGTGAATGGAGGTAAGAAAGTCACCAGGGGATTGGGGAGATGGGGAAAACTTCAGAGTCAACGTGGTCCCCGGTGAGGCCATTTCTGTGCAAGCAGCGTACTGGGGGTTAGCCTTTTCTCATTGCTATCTCTATAGGGTTTCTGGTTTTCTTATTAATTAATTGCCACACCATGCTATGACCACATGGTGTTAAACATGTCCATTCACTGCAGGAGGTGACTGGCATTTGTCTGCTTCTCTGAAGATGTAAGAAGCGGGTTCACAGAACTGACAGGACAAAGATTCATGGGGAGAACTTCGAACTTTCTGGAATGTCCATCCTGGAAACACCTCCTGTGTTTTGTATTACTCACCCAGGGCCTGGCACATGAGGGAAGTATTTGCTTGATGTTTCTCATGGTTCTCTATTGTACTAAATACTAAATATCACAGCTTCCATGATGATCTTGAGCCTTTCCAAATACTTCAGCCTGTTTGTAAATGTTGCTTATTTGGTGTTTGTTGATTTATATATTAGTATGACAGAAAGAGAGAGAGAGAGAGAGAGAGAGAGAGAGAGAGAGAGAGAGAGAGAGAGAATGAGAATATCTCATGAGCCCAAGCTGACCTCAAACCCACTAGACAATCTACACTGGCCTTGAAGTCCTGCTTCTCCCAGCCCCACCCCACAAATGCTTGGATTAGAGGTGTGTGCCCCCACCCTGGCCCCTGCCCATCCTTTGATTTCACCTTCTACCACTCTTTATTATATTCTCCAGTGCTGAAAAACAAAAATAGAGGTTGATAAAATAGGTTGCCCAGTGGAAAATGATCTAAGGTCTTTTAAGTCCTAAGTTATTAGGAAAAGCCACTAGCGTGGTCTATGTGAAACCCACATCACACATTTTCATACACGTCACATGCTTAGAATTGTTCCTTTCTCCCAGTGTTAAAAGAGTGTTGGTTTTTATTATCATAAAGGGCAGGGGGTGTTTAAATGAATTGTGTGATGGTTAGCTTTCATTCTCAACTTGACACAACCTAGAATCCCCTGGGAAAAGAATCTCGAGGGGTTGTCCACATTGGTTTGACCTGTGAGCTTGTCAGTGGGGAAGTTGTCTTAATTAATATGGAAAAAGCCACCATTATGAATGATGCCACCTCCTAGGCAAGGGTTCTGCACTGTGTAAGAGTGGAGGAATGGAAGTGAACAAGCAAGTGTGCACGCATATCTTCATCTCTGCTCTTGACTGTGAATGTGACTAGGTGTTTGAAATTCCTACCACCTTGACTTTCCTACATGATGGACTTCAATCTGGAACCATGAGCTAAAATAGACCCCTTCTCACCAAAGTTGCTTTTTAAAGTATTTATTTTTGTGTGTATGAGTGATTTGCCTGCATGTATGTATGTGTATACAGTCCTCTCAGAGAGGGGTTGTTGGCACCCTGGAAGTGGAGCTACAAATGGTTGTTAGCCTCCATGTGGGTTCTGGGAATTGAACCTGGGTCCTCTTCAAGAGAAGCCAGTGCTCTTAACTACTGAGCCATTTCTCCAGGTCCACCTAAATTGCTTTTTGTCATGATATTTTATCACAGCAAAATAAATGAAACTGGGACAGACGGCTTCAGCAACTGACTGAGGACTTGAATGGTTTTGTCCAAATCTAGACCAGTTAGAGGACCTGGGCGTCAGTCCAGCCCTAAGTCCAATCAGATCTTCACTTGATTGCCTCAGTAGGTAAAGGCATTTGCTGCCAAGCTCTCCAAGCTGAGTTCCATCTCTGAGACCCACATGGTGGAAGAAGAAAATCTAGTCCCACAGGTTGTCCTCTGTTCTTCATGGGTGTACTGTGGCATGACACATGTCCATATGCACATACACTCACACAATTAATTAATAAGCAGGTATCCCGAGTGTGCATTCCTGTAATCCCAACACTTGGGGGACAAAAGTGGAAGAATCATAAATTGGTTGTATGGTGAGTTTGAGGCTTACCAGGGATTTATGAGACTGTCTCAAGAAAGGAAGGAAGGGAAGGAGGGAGGGAGGAGAAACCCACCCAGCAGGTTCCTATAGAGATAGTACAGGATATGGTCTGGAAGTGGAAAGAAAGCACAGTCTACCTGTTTGGAGGAAAAATCCAGACAGAGCCAACCTGAATGACAAAACATTATAGGCTAGCCTGGGATACACCCCCATCTTAACAAGCAAACAAAAGCCTGAGTATTCTGGTTCTAGTTGTCTATGGTCTTACTTTTCCCATTGATGTGTTATATACCTGGCAAAATAGCTTAAGGAGGGGAGGACTCCTGCTGGCTCACAGATCTGGGGTGTAGTCTACCTTGGTAGGGAAGATGTGGCCTCAGGAGCTTGCAGAGGCAGCTGGTCTTAGCATTCCCAGCGTCAGGAAGCAGAGAGCAACAGATGTGGAGGCTCAGCTCCTGGTCCTGACTTACCCACTCAGGGCCCTAACCCAGGATTGGTGCTGCCCCTTCCGAGGAGTATCTTCCCACCTCAGTTAACCTACTAAAGAGAATCCCTAACAAGCCTGTCCAGAGGCTAATCTCACAGGTGATTCTAAATCCTGACACGTTAGCCTGCACACTATTAGGTCAACTCTGGTCAAATCTGAGCATAGCTACCCTCAAGCGCCTGACACTCCTACAAAGTGCTAGAGGATCCAGCATGACTGTGTACATAATCCACATTTGTACATAGACTCGTATGCACTCAAGTGTGTGAACTGCTAAGCTAGGTTAGACCATACAGAAAGGCTGTCCTCTGATATCAAGTAATTAATCAAATACCTAGAGGCAGATGGGTGGTAGACACAGAAACCCACATCCCACTTTCCTGCAGGCTTTCAGCCTTTGATTTTTCCACCCGGATATCAGTGACCTCATCACTGTTACCCACTGTATCATAAGCATAGTAATTAAATGAGACAGAGAGCAAAATCAGAGTGTAACTTTCTGAAAGGAGCAACAGCCTTGTGCTGGCCAGTTAACAACCGACACTCTAGAGAGGCTCAAGGTGCCTTAGATTGCTGCTAAAACACTCAGGATGGCCAATTCTAAGACACCTACATAACATCAGCTAGCTGGTAGATTTCCTTAAAATTTTACAATGAGCTCCTGGTAGCCAGGGTAAGCTGGCTCCAGCAAGTCCCTCCAGGGAAGGACTACAGACAGCTCTTAGGAAGAAAAGCAACCCTCCCGTGCTCACCTGAGGTCCCCAGTGTCTGGCAGATGGAAACAGTGTTGCAGCTTTCTTGATAAAAATTCTATCCAAATTCTGTGTAATTACATTCTTAAATTTTTGAGGATAAACATTAAAATAATCACAATTAGTACACAAAGCTACACTGGAGACAAAATTTTCTCTGTACTGTGGGGAAGGTTTCTGCCTATTTGCTCCCTGGTGATGTCAAAGATGAAGAAATGAAGAAAAGGGAGTGGGGGAGATGAAGGAGGAGAAAGAAAAGATGCCTCAAATTGCCCAGAAGATGGTCCCTATCTTGTTCAGAATGAGAAAACCACAGCCCTTTATAACCATGGCTACCGGAAAGCCCTATGCCCCATGCTCTGAAAACCCTTCAGTATGTGGACATTGCATTTTTTTAAAAACCTAATTTAATATTTTCCCTTACTTTTGAAATTCTCCCAGGTATCATGCTGCTAGAAATTGGCCAGAGTAGAGTATTCTAGTCAACAGTAGCATTATCGTCTGATTCCTGTTAATCCCTAAGTACTGGATATAGCACACCTCGCATTTAGCAGAAGTCTGGCCTTTTGATACAGCAGGCATTAGGTGTTGCAGGTATGTGGGAAAGCTTCTATTCTGTCTCCCACCCCGCCCCCTACTTTTTTTTTTTTTCTTGGCTTAACAAAAGTTTCTTCTCAAAGTTTCACTTTCAATATAAAATATGTCCTTGTGAAAGCTGTTACAACTGTCACCACTTTAACCGGCCCAAATTTATGGTGGCACTGAATTTTAATGGAGGCATAAATGTCCCATGTGATGGTGATATATGCTTTGCAATAAATTGTTATGGAGAAATATAAAAATAAGTGTAAGATAAAAGATTGTGTATAAAATATGTTTTTACATCTTCTTTAATGATTAAAAATCATACAAACTTGATATTCTAAATCACTCAGAACTGCCATGGTGCTCTGAGAACACTGGCCCCCCGAAAGGCTTTCACAGGCTGATCTGATGAAGCTGTGCTCAGAAATCTCACCAGCCTTAATGAGGACATTTAAGATGAGTTTTATGTTGACGTGGGGAAAAAAGTAATTAGCATTAAAGAAGATGGACACAGCGGTTGGCATGACCCTGTGCCTTGGGAACGGTCCACAGAAACTGATGGTGTTGATGGGCTGGTGAGCTGGTGGCTTCCGCTGCTGTCTTGAGGCTGACCCTGCTGCTCTCCAGTGTCTTGAGTGACTGTTCGGCTCCAAGGACATGTGTGGGCAGAAGGGAGGGACCGAGCAAACAGGAGGAGGTAAGGCGACATGCTGGCAGTGGGAGAAGATGCGGCCAACCTGGCTGCAGAGGACATGGAACTATTCCCCCAGTTCCACTTCCTGTGTCACCCTGGACAAGTGACTCCACTTTTCAAGCCTCAGTTTCTCCTTTTACAAACTGTCAGTCTTTGTCTAGAAAGTGATAACAGGACCAAGACAAGGGACACTTTTTCCTTAGGAGTCACTCGTCCCCATTTCTGTATTTTCACTGACTCTCAGAGCACCCATCCTGTCATGGTTTGGAACATAAATGTCTTCCATAGGCTCATGTGTTTGAATGCTTGGTCTTCAGTGGATAATGCTTCTTGAGGAGGTTATGGAGCCTTTAAGAGGTGGAGCTTTGCTGGAGGAAGTGAATCACTGAGGGATCAGCTTTGAAAGTTTTAGGCTGATGTCACTTCCTGTCCAAGCTCTACTTCTTGATCTGCAGAGATGTGGAAAAGAAGCCACTCTGCAAGTCGTACAGATGAGGTGTGCCACACTACCACACTTTCCCACCAGACTGACTGTATCACCTTAAACTGTGATCCAAAAGAAAGCCGTCTTCCTTTAGATGTCTTTGATCAGGTATTCTAACACAGTAACAAGAGAAGTAAAGAACACACATCCTGACTCACAATTCCACCACTCACTTGGGGCAAAACACTCCCTGTGGCCTCAGTCACTGTTCAAGGATGGACATGTGACCCTCAGTAAGGCTAATGACAAGGCACATTTCTTGAAACTTTGGAAAAGAAACTTTCTTTAATGCTAAGCTTCCCCTTGGGCTGGAGTACACATAGCCCTTTGTCACCATGGCAACCTCAGAGCAGTGCCAAGAAGTGAAAAGCCCAGTCAGAAATTCAAAACAGAGGATATACCCTAGATGTTATTTGAGCCCCTGGATCCAGCTACACCTGAAGCTAGATCTGTCAGGGCATGATCTGTTGTGTTTGTCATTCTGGGTTTGGCTTCCATATTAGTTTTAAGTATTTTATTTGTTATTTTTATTTTATGTGTATTCCTGAATGTAGGTAGGTGTACCTGTGTCACGCAATGCCATGGGAGTTCAGAAGAAGGTGTCATATCCCCTGGAACTAGAGTTACAGACAGTTAGCCACCATGTGGGTGCTGGGAATAAAACACAGGTCCTCTGCAAGAGCAGCCAGTACTTTTAACCACTCAGTCATCTCTCCAGGCCTAGTTTAAGTCGCCTGTAACTGAATGTGTCTAATCTTTAAAATGACTCGTGGATTTCATCTGAGGCTGAGGTAATCGGCACAGTGTGATAGTTAATATTGTCAACTTGACAGGATCTAGGAGATAAACTTCTGGCACTTCTGTGAGGAAGTTTCTAGATTGGGCGAGAAGATGGGAGGACCCCATCTGGGGTCCTGGACTGAATATAAAGGAGAGAGAGAACTAAGCACCAGCTCTCTCTCTCTCCCTCTGCTTCCTGAATGCAGATGCAATGGGACCAGCTGACTCAGCTCCTGCTGACATGCCTTCCTGGCAACAATGCACTGCACCCTCAAACTATGAGCCAAATAAGTTCTTCCTGAAGTCACCTTTGTCAGGTAGATTATTGTCATCAACAAGAAAAGTAACCAACCCACACAGTGAGCCATGCAAAGTCCGCAGTGTATGCTGCCTGATGCTGTAATCACTGTAATCATAAAGATCTGTGGTCAGTGAGTCATGTATCTTGGGATCTGGGTTGTACAGGCTCTGCCCAAATCCCAAGATCCAGCCAGATTTGCTGACCTGCCCCATAGCTGCCCCCCCTCATTGCCTATGATTGACTGTTGTGCCTGATGGCATTAGCACTGGCTCTGGCTCCAAGAGCATCCCCAGACTGTGAAGCCAGAGCAGTCCTAGACCGTGAGGCCCGCCAGCCAGCCTCTTCACGCTTGCTTCCTCCACCGACTCCCCGCAGCCACTCTGCCCTCTCTATCCCCAGGATGTGGCTCCACTGCCAACAAGCTCCAAGCTTCTGTTTGCTATGGAAAAATACCAAGTTCAACAGGAGCCACTCCTAGCACCAACCTTCCTGCAGCTGGCCACACTGGCTCCCTCCCAGAGCTTGCGAGCTCGGCAGCCTCCTCCCACCTCCTCTGATCTAGCTGTGGACAGCATCCGCTTATTTTTCCCACTATTTTTAACTTTTTTAATGTGCACAGCTTCTGCTCAGAAACCTGGAATGGAGCCTGCTAAAATGGGGTCTAACCTGGGGCAGTGGCTACCATCTTCTCACTCTTTGTCTGTACAGTGAGAAGGCTGCATGTCCCAGCCCCAGTGCCTGCCTTTTCTTAAGCCCTGGGGGTTCCCCATTTTCAATCTTAACATGCACATCAAACTCCAAAACATGGGGCTCTCTTAAATGTTGGTGTATTGTAGAAGCTTCTCTAGTTTTCTATTTAAGACCCCCATTCTCCCTACATATGCCAAGAGGATAAAGATCAAAGGACAAATGGCCATGTGCTCCCCACCTGCATCTCCTCGCCATTCCCACTCTCTGGCATTTGCCTCCTCCTGTTTTCTTCATCTTCTCCCCTAGTAGGTACAGACCATATTGACAGCTGGGCTTGTCCCCTTCATTTATCACTATTGTAGTGCAGTACCCACAGTGCCATCATCTCTGGGAACTTAGCACACATGTGCATTGCAAGTGGAATATCAGACTAAGACCATTCCCCAAGTCAAATTGGATACATGTCCATCTGTTCATTTGTTCATTCATGGCTATTTTAATATTTATTTAAATTTTTATTTATGTGTCTGTATTTGCATGTCTATGCAGGTGTCTGCAGAGGCCAGAAGAGGGTGTTAGATCCCCAAAAGTTAAAGTTTCAGATAGTTGTGAGCCACCCAATGTAGGTGCTAGAAAGTGAACTCAGATCCTCTGGAAGAACAGCGAGCACTCCTAACTACTGAGCCATCTTTCCAGCTTCTTTTTTTAATCTTTCCTTGGCCACACAGTTTCATTAAGCAAAAGAGACATAGTCCTCATATTCAATAAGGAGAAACATACACTTCAACCATGAAGAATCACAGGCTGGGTTAGAACAATCTAGGAGTGTCGGGGGAGCAGAGTGAAAAGACATTTTCTATACTTGAGGTTCATCCACGGACATCAGGAGTAAAGAGCAGCTGTGCTGGGCTCTGGGTATAAACAGGCTCCATCAAAAGAGACCCACAGAGATCCAGGCATATTTTAAGCATCTCCATCGCCCTCACCTTTTGCTCAAGTGCTGACACCTGTAGCCAAGGTCAAGATCAGACAAGTGATTCACCACAAGTTAGGACTTGGGTTTCATGGGGGTGTATCTATGGTGTCATGCAGGAATCCTGATAGGCATACTCTACACCCTACCCAAAATTCACATTCTAGCCAAAACCCTGCTTAAACTAAAAGCAAAGGTATATGCTTTATTTTTACTTTACATTAAAAAAATAGCTCTATGGGGACCTAATCCACACACAGAACATGCCATTCATGTGAAGTGTCCTAGGCAATGGATTCTGGCTTGTTAAGAGTCCTGCAGGCACCTCTGCAGCCTCCATCCATGAGGGGAGTTAGGGTCAGACAGCAATGGGCAAGAAAACCCCAAGTGTTTTTTCCTTAGAGGGAAGCCAAGATGCTCTGACATACAAAGAATAGGCATAGTCTGTCCAATAGGGGCTGGAGAGGGCTGGGCACAGGGGACAAGTGGGCCTTGTTAAGCCAAGATATTTTTTAAATGATAGAGTTTGTATAACAATCTCAAAAGCTAAAATAGAGCATCTAACAAAACATGGACACTTGTCAGACTGGGACACACTCAGCAGAGCAGCAGCAGCCCTGTTTCATCAAGATACTTAAAAAGACGGGAAGACAGGGATGGAGGGAGAAAGGGCCGGAAGAAGGGAGGGGGAGAGGTAAGAAGAGAGGAAGGGGAGATGGAGGAAGAGTGAAACGGAGAAAAAGAGACTGGAAGACAGAACGACAGATCTACAGCCATCCCAACAGATGGAGGGAAGAGCAGAGATACAAGGAGACAGACACACACAGATGGAGTGAGGCAAGGTGGCAGGGACAGGCAGACAGACATGGGGACAGATGAGCAGAGAGACATAACGTGTGCTCAGAAAATGAATCAAAAGCACTTCTTTAAAGTCTACACTGTCTTTATCTTAAACTCTTCAACAGAAGGCTCGGGTAAATCCCACTCCAGACTCCTGCCAGGTGTTCTAAAGGACAAGGCACAGAGGCTTTCCTGTACTAGGAAACAGAGGAAGTGGGGAGAAAGAAGATGGAGACAAGGCTAGGACAAGCAAGGGTCTCATGTAGCTGTGGATAGCTGAGTCCTCCTCCTTGTCCTCTTTCCCCTCTCCTTCTCCTCCCTATGGATGCCACTGGTTCACTGAGGGAGGGAAGGAGGAAGATGAGAGACAGAGAGACAGAGAGAGAGAGAGAGAGAGAGAGAGAGAGAGAGAGAGAGAGGGAGAACAGACAGACAGTGATGTATCTGATTCCAACACAAAGGAAGGAGGTCAGAATTCCCATGCCCTGAACCCTGACCTTTCCAGAACACAGGTCTTAGAGCTCTCTAGCTCTTCACCCCAGTCTACAAGGGCAGGACACTCAGTGGCCTGCCAGGGTTTATAGGGAGGGGGACTGAGAGACTCTACTGAGTTATGTATAAACATCTATCTGCCCCTGTGATGGTTAACCTTGTCAACTTGACAGAATCTAGAATTTCCTAGGAGACAAGCCTCTGGGCATGTTTGAGAGAAATGTTCTAGATTAAGTTAACTGAGGTGGAAAGATCCACCCTAAACGTTGGCGCACCATTCTATGGGCTGAGGTTCGGGAAATAAAACGGGAAAAGCGAGTTGAAAACCAAACTTCATCCCTGCTTCCTGACAGCAGATGTAATGTGACCAGCTGCCTCAGGCTCCTTCCACCAGGCCTCCCCACCATGAGGCACTGTACCCCGGAAGTGTGAGCCAAGGTAAACCCTTCCTTCCTTGAATTGCCCAGGTATCTGGTCACAGCAATGAGAAAAGCTGAGTTCATCCCCTCACCATCACCGTGGTGGTGAGTAATCAGGAGGACTAAATATGAATGTGGATGTCCAATCACCCTGTGACCTCCAAGGCCTGCCTGCTTCAGTCACCATTCCCTCTGCACACCAAAAAGCAGCATAAGTGAAACACACACTGAAGGGGCACATACCTGTGTGCATGCACTCTCTCTCGCGTTCTCTCTCTCTCTCTCTCTGTGAGCTACCTCCTTTGTGTTGGAATCAGATACATCACTGTCTATTCTCTCTCACACACATACAGAGAGAGAGAGAAAGAGAGACAGAGAGAGAGACAGAGAGAGAGACAGAGAGAGAGAGAGAGAGAGAGAGAGAGAGAGAGAGAGATCTGCATGCACTCTCTTCCCATCTGGGGCTTGGGGAATTAGTGAATGTGTGAATATGTACACTCAAGGCTCTGGGAGAAAGGTATTCATGGATCCCATCACACTTACAGCTAAGTCTGTGCTGCTCTGCTGGGTACCAGACACTAGCATGCATACATAACTAAAACAAAAGGATTAAGTTGGGGAGCCAGAGGGAAGTAAAAGGAAGACGGAAGACGGGAGAGGAAAGCCATGCCCCACAATCTTAGAGAAAGCTGATGGGAGAGGACAATTTGGGTTACTTTTCTCATTTCTGGGACAAAACACGTGACAAAAAGCAATTTAACGGAGGAAGGGTGTGTAATGGCTTAGAGTTTTCCAGGATCAGTCCATAATGATAGGAAAGGGCACGGTCACAAAAGTGTGAGACTCTGGTCACAGTATACCATGATCAGAGATGATGGTGCTCAACTGACTTCTCTCTCATTTTTACTCGTTATCAGACCCCAGCCCATATAATGGTATTGCCTACATTTGGGGTGGGTTTTCTTGTCTCAACCCAGTCCAGAAACTCCTTCACAGGATAGGCATAGAGATTTGTTCCTGTGGTGATTCTAAACCGACCAAGTTAACAATCAAGATTAACCATAACAAGAGTCGCCACCAGGAACAACTGAGATGGACAAGGAGGCACTGAGCTGGGGACAGTCCACAATGACCTGTGGAAGTTCAGCTCACACCACCCAGGTGTGAGTAATACTGCAGGAACCTTGAAACCTGTGAGCTGTCTTCTTTCCTTTGGTTCAGATGAGACAAGGATGCCACTAAGATGCTCCATAATGCTTCCTAGCCAAACACACTGTTTCTATGCCCAAAGATGTCCCTGCCACAGAGATCAAAGTAGAGAGAACTAGATCAACTCCATGTTGCAAGCACAAAGAGTGTCCATACTCTGTTGACTTTAACCTACTTCTCTCCTGTGGAATTTTCTTCCATAGAGAGATCTTCCCCCTTTGCCTCCAGTTTGTACTGTTTTGGGTCTGGAATATCCCCCTAGTGTTCCTGTGTTGGATACATGGTCCCCAGAAGGTGTCACTATTGAGAGTCAATGGGATCCCCAAGGTGCTAACTTTAACAAGGGGTTAATCCATTCATTTCTTATTGAGTAGACTGTAAGGTGATGAAACCTATTTAGGAGAACTGAGTCCCTGGGGGGAGATTCCTAAGGGTGTATCTTGCTCCCTGACTTCTTCTCACCGCCTCTCTGCTCCCCAGGAGTCATTAGGTGAGCAGCTCTGTGGCAGCATTCTCTGCCCCTCGCCATGATCTTCTGCTTTACCACAGCCCATGGTGAGGAGCCTGGGCAGAAATATCTGAAGCTGTGAGGAAAAATGAGTCTCTTCTCCTTTAGGCTGTTTTTCTCAGGTATTGTCACAGCAACAACAACAAAAAAACTAGCACCGCTTGGTTCCACTTCCTTCAACTGTACTGCTACTAGGTAGCAGCCTGTGGTCAGCCTGGTGATACAGAGACACAGGTATATTACCTTGGCCTCAGATGAGCCTAGTGTCCAGAGCAGCAGCTAAATTGTGAATCCATGTGAGCACAGCCAACATATACCTTGAACACTTGATGCCAAAGAGGAAAATGTCAGCCAAGTCTCAGCCAATCTAGCCTAATCAGCAATCTCCAGACCAAGAAAAGACTCCGTCTCAAAACACCAAGGTAGACAATGCCTGAGGAACAACGCCCAAGGTTGTCCTCTGGCAACCACATACATGTGCACATATGTGTACACACAGGTGCTCCACACATGTACAAACACACAAATACACATGTACTTACACAATTGGCCACAAAGGCCAAAAAAGGTTCACAAAGGCATGAAGCCACACACAACGAGAATTCAAGTTATTGTCTCTAACCAACCCAGAGCCTTTACCTGTCCCTTAGGCCTTGCTGTCATCTCTCATTTCTGCATATTCTGACAAGTACCCTCCAGCCAGCTCACTCCCACTCCATAGTCTGTGGCTTATGGAGAGTTAGTCACATCACCAAGAAGCTCTGAGCTGAGTTGCTCTGAGCCTTCTGGGCTGAGAATCCAGTCCAGCACTCATTGTTAGTTTCTGTAATTTTAATGAGGAAAGGCCGCTCCCCCTTGGCTCCAGGTCTTTAAATTCCTGAATTTTAATAACCAACTCCACTGATGATTTACAAATTTCAAGGCAGGAATTAGCAGAAATTCCATATTTCATAGACACTGAATTGGACCATTATCTCCAGCCAGCAGGTACCAATTTCCTATCAAATGGTGAAATGCCATAATTATCAGTAGAATTCCATTCAAATTCTAAAAGTAGATAAATAACCAATGGGAATATCATTTATTCATTAGAATATGAAAAAGGGGAGAAATATTACCCGGTTAAGGGCTGCGAGGAGACCGCCTTGTGGGGGAATGCCGTCTCACCGGCTCAACAGTGCAGGCTGGAGGATTCCAGCTTCATTAAGCTCTCAGCTCAGCAGGAGAGAGAAACTTCCATTAAACACCTGAACAGACGAGATAATGGGCCACTGATTGAGAGGCTAATGTGTGAGATGTGGCGGTGCCTTCTTATTTTGCCTGACATGGATAGAAGGCATATATTAGAAACTGCTAGAAAATTATCCCAAACTCCCTGCTTCCTATTGCAGGTTCCACTTCTAGATCTCAGTAGATCCACCCTTCCTATCTGTTTATTTTACTGTTTGGCAGCAAAAATATCCGATGGACATCTAGGGTCTTTTCTGCTTTAACAGTTCCCCCAGCGCATCTGAAAAAGATCTCCCCTGGCCTCAGATGAGACAGATCATAAAGTTCAAGCCTATAGTCTTAAATTTCACATGCCAATTCCAGAGGAAAATGAATCCCTTTTACTCTGGATTTAGGAGCCTGAGGATCAAAAATGAACATAGCCACAGAGCACACATAGCTCTAAGGTGTATGAGAATTGACTGAGAAGCTACAGAAAGTGTGACAGCTCCCTATCCGACAGAGCAATGATTAACATATGATTAGCATGTGATGATGGTTATAGTGGTGATGGTGACATTGATAGTGACGACGGCAATAACAATATAAGATGGTAGAGGTGATATTGCTAAGAATGATAAAGTTGTTGACAATGATGAGGGTGATGGTGATGATGATGGTGATGATGGTGATGGTACTAATGGCAACAGTGGTGGTGATGTCATTAATGGGCAATGCCAGTAATGAGAATAATAATGAGAAGGGTGGTAGAAAGGAAGGTAAAAGTGATGATGATGCTGCTGCTACTGGTGATAACAGTGATCATGGTAATGACAATACTGATGATGTCGGTGATACTATAGTGGTGGTAGAAATGATGCTGATGTTGGTGGGGGATGAAAAAAATAATAGTAAAGGTAGTGGCGATGACTGTGATGACAGTGAGGCTAGGCACATGGTGATGGTGATGAGGGTGGTGATGGTGGTGATACTGAAGATGACGGTGATGACAGTGATGGTGATGATGATGGTGACAGTGATCATAACAGAAGTGATGGAAATGGCGTTTATGATGATGGTGGGAGTGGTTACGAAGGGAATCATGATAGCGGTTGTGGTAAAGGACAGGACAGTAAGAGCAATCGTGGTGGTGCTAACGTTAATGGTGGTCTCAGCTGGTACTATTTTGTACTCAGGAGAAAATCTCTTGAAGGTGTTGATCAAATCCAGGACATCGATAGGATAACAAGCCTACGAAGAGTTCTAATGTTATTTGTAACCAGAGGCACTTGTTTATCCCATGCCCTGCACAGCTTCTCAGGATGCTAAAGCTGATCAGTTCCACCGTAGGCACCAAGTAAACTCTTCTCTCCATCCCTGAATCTCTCCAAATCCTTAGCCTTGAGAATGAAGAGGCTTTGCCTTGGGGCATCAAATTCCTAAGGATCAGGTTTGCACATTGGAAAGAAGATAACAGAAGTAGCCTTGTAGTCCGCTTATCTTCAAGGTCATATGAGCCTGTCTCACTGTTACTGGGTAACACAGTGACCTTTACAACCATCTAGAATTCCTTGCTCTGCCATCAAAGCCAGAACATAAACAGTAAACAAGCTGTCTTGCAGGTAAATACAACATAATTCTGCTGCACAGATCACTGTGAGGCACAACCTGGAATGGAGCTGAGTTTCGATGAACGGTACAGAAACAACCCTCTCTCTGGGTGCAGACTGGGAATGCAGGGTAGTCTTGCCATAGCACCTGATGGACCTGGTAGTCTTCTGTGTGTGTGTGCATCTGTGCGTGTGCATGTGTGTATACATATGTGTACATTCCTGTGTGCCCATGAACATGTGTGTACATACATACAGAGGCCAAAAGTCTACCTCTAGCATCATTCCTCAGAAGCTAATTACATTGATTTTTGAGACAGGGTGTCTCATGGGCCTGGTATTACTGATTCAGCTAAGCTGGCTGAACAGTGAGCTCCCAAGTTCCCAAAGCTAGAGTTACAAGCATGCACTACCACACCTTGATCTTTACATGGGTTCTGGAGATCAAACTTGGGTTCTCATGCTAGCACACAAGCCCATTACTGACTGACCCACTCTCAAGACCTGGACCTGGTAACTTTCTTCAATGACAGCCTCTTTTCTGACCATGGAAACAGCATGCAGTTTTGGGGCTGGGACTGATAGCAATCTGACCCTGCTTTTCAATGGTGCCGTGAGTCTCCCAAACCTTCTCATTAGTCCTAGTGCTAAGATAAGCAAACTGAGCTGTGTCAGTTGTCTGTAACTGAGCTCGTTTATATACATCTAAGAATAAGAATGCCCTTCACATAGACCAGCCCAGGTAATTGTGAAGATTTCATGGTCAATTCTCTCTTTGCTTGAGACCCTAAGTATAAGACATGTAAATGAATTAAGTAAGGATGCAGATGGTCTTGAGTTTCCCAGGGAAATTTTATTACTGCAGATGTTATTAATAGTATTACCGCTGTTATTGTCTCATAGGCTCCAGCAGCTCTCAATTCCCACACTCCTCTATCAGAGTCTTCATGCTGAGTATGATTTTGATGTTATGTCTCTGACCTAGCAGATGCCTGATGGAAAACCAATAATCCGTTTTTTGTGGCTTGGAGAAAAACTCACTGTGCTGAACTTATTGAAGAATTGCAAAATGATTTCCAATTTTTTAGGCTTCAAGAGAAACTTAACTCGCTCACAATTTTTTCTTCCAGTTTGCATTTGGAACAGAATGCATCCCCAAAGAAAGTACTAGAATTCCCATTGGATAGACAATAAATAGAAGTTCAAGTCACTGGCTCAAGGACATGTAGCTTATAATTGACAGAATTAAGACTGTTGGTCTCCAAAGGTCACACTCAGCTGTTCTAGTCAACATTTACCACTGTCTCCCTGACCTTCTTGCCCTACAGGGAAAACACCCTGAAAGGACTGACAGTTGGGACCATCTGAGAGCTCACACCTAACAGAGGAGATGTTCGATGGGAGCCAGGGCTGCATAAGCAGAGCTCCATCTCACTTTGTCAGTTCAAGGTGGGAGAATGAGTCACATCTGGGTGCTCCTGAGAGGTGATGCTGACAGGTACGCGATTGTGACTAGATGAGGAGATTTGAGGCAGGTCCTGGAACTTTGCCTGCAGTAGGGAGATGCAGTGGGGCCAGCAAGGAAGGCTGCAGAGCTCCTCAGAGGTCATATGTGGAACTGCCTCTGGACAGTAAGAATCGTATCTGGGTGAATCTGAGTCACGGGAAGGGAAAAGAAGCCCAAGGAGAAAGATTCTTGGGGAATTTCCAGAAACCCCGGGGCCTCCCAAAGGACAGGATCCCCAGGCAGAGGGGAGAAATGGAAGCACAAATGGTGTCCCACCTGCTCCTTCATTTTAACTCCAGGATCTTTTACACCCCATGGAAGCTTCCTAAGTGAGCAGATGGCCATTATTCTCACCTGTCCCATGCGCCACTGGGTACTACCCAGCAAGAATGACTTCTTTGAATATTAGGGAATCAGAAAATCAGCAGGCAGGAGGGGGATAAATATGATGAAACTATCTCATCTTCATATATTAAAACATCAGAATAAAACTTCTTTGCACCATTTTTAGAAAGAATGACTTCTTTGGTCTAATATGCCAACCAATCCCCTTCAAATATGTAAACGACATGCGAACGACCATCAAGTTGTTCCTTGCTCTTCTGAATTTCTGCTTAGGCACTTTCAACTCAAGAACTCCCAACCAGTATAAACAAACAGCAGGGCTCATCCATGGAGCCTTTGCCTCTCCACCAGCAGACAAAAAAGTAGACTACCATACTGCATCATTGGGAGATGTTGAGACTCCAAAGGTTCTCTGCTGAGCAGCTGGAACACAGAAAGGACCTGACAGGTTCATTGCCACTCTCTGTTCTTGCTACCACCGCGCATGACTCAAGAGCTGAGAGAATCAAATGATCTGAACACAGAAATGATGTAGCTCTTACTGCAAAGCATGGACCATTCATACTTTACTTTTGACATCATTAAAGTATGTAACGATCTCATGTTGCAACATCAGCAGTAGTAACTGCTATACTACATTACTAACCACAATGCGTATATAGCAGTACCACAAACACAGCCTCGCCACACAACACAGTGTGAGTGCTGAGGCATGCAGAGGTGGAGTCCCACCAATGCTCCAGGCTATAGACAGAACCTTGCCCATTGCTGACATAAGGACATAGAACTGTCCCAACAGCTACTGCAGAGTGGAGGAAAGCAGAACGATGAAGACCAAGGTCTGGCAAGCCTAGGGCAACCTTGGGAATGAACAATTTGTTCCCTTTAGCTCAAGCCTGGGAGGCCTGAGTTCTCAGTAGGATGTAACTGGTCATAGGATGGTTCATGGAAAAAAAATCCAGTCCTGACAAATCTGCCTGAATCTCCTCATACCTTCCAGGATCAGAAACAATGGTTCTGTAATGGGTAATTTACCTGCATTTTGGGGAGGCATCTGATCGGCTATGACAAAACTGATTGATTCGCAAAGGCCAGCACAGCACTTTAGGGAAGGGAAATTAAACTGGAGCTGAAGGAGTTTAAATCAGAGAAACCTATTCTCCTTGAAGAAAAAACCTCCATTAAAAAAATAAGGTGGAGAAATCAAAAAGGAGGTTGGGAAAAGCGGGATTTAGGTCTGGCCAGAAGACAATGAACTAGAAGAAGCCATTACTAAAGGAGCTATCTTTGGTGGCCAGCCTCAGGGATACCATCCCGTATCAATTAAATGTCTAATTTGTCACACTAGCAAAGCAAGCTATTCAGAGCTGAGTAGTCAGCTTCCAACCACAGGTGCATGCTCAGTCTAGCATCCTCCCCATGGCAGGCACCATCCAGGGCAGAGACCTGCAGGCCTGGCATCACAGACCAGCCTGATGGAGGAGAAACGACAGGTGCCTCTGTCACAAAGAAGCACCAGGTCTTATAAGGCAGCATGGTGGCAGACTGCTGGAGCACCAGTGACACTCCCACATCTGCTGGATTTCAAGAGTACCTCTTAAAGTCTCCTCATCCGGAAAGTGGAGGTCATGTGATCATTCTCATGGGCTGAAGGGAAGAGGCCACTAAGAGAGCTTCAGCTTTCTCTAGTCACCTTTCTCATTCCTATGCCACAGTACCTGACAAAATCAATTGAAAAATGAGGAGTTTATCTTGGCTCATAGTCTGAGGTGTCGAAATCATGGCAAAAGGAGCCTGAAGCATCTGGCCACATTGCATTCATGGTGACGAAGCAAAGAGAGAGATGAATGCTGCTGCTAGACTCACTTTCTACTTTTTATTCAGTCAGGGGCTGTTCTAGTTTCCTTTTTGTGGCTGTGATAAGTCATTCCTACCAAAAGCAACTTGGGAGAGGAAAGGTTTTATTTGGCTTTCACGTCCAGGTTACTGTCCATCACAGAGGGAAGTCGGGGCAGGACTACAAGCAGGGACTGAGCAGGAACCATGCAAGAACACTGCCTGCTGGCTTGCTCACAGGCTCATGCTTAGCTGGGTTTCTTATACAACCCAGGACCACCTTCCCAAGGACTGGGGCTGCTCACAGTGCAATGGGCTCTCCTGCATCAGTTAATAATCAAGACAGACTTTGTCACAGGGAGATTTCATCTAGACTATTCCTCAGTTGAAGCTTTCCTCTCAGATGACTAGTATGTATCAAGTTGACAATTAAAGCTAAGTAGGTCAGAGACCCAAGCCCACTGAATGGTGCTGCCCACATCCTGGTGGGTCTTCTCACCTCAGTTAGCCTACTCTAACACTCACAGACGTGCTAAGAAGTCTATCTCTTTGACACATCTAAATCCTGTCGAGTTCACAAGCAATATCAGCCATCACAGGACATTTTTCCACAGTCCCTCACCAGCACTCTATCCTCTGTGTCTCAGCCTTGTGTAAGTCTCCCAAGAGTATGAGCTCTGGGGACACTTCAGAGTCTCTGCTGATGTGGCTTCTCTCTGCACAGGCATCTCAGGAGGGACACACTGATCATACTGGGGGCTCCCCTTCCACACTGCGCATAATTGAAACAAAGAACACGCCCACTCAGGGCATTGTGCAACCTCGGGCCCAGCCTCCACATGTGTCCTTCCACTCCCATGGGAATGACCCCAGTATGACTCTGTGCACCTGACAGAAACCCTGGAGTCTCCACCCACATCAGAGGGCACCTGTGATAGCCAACAAAGGAAAGAGTACACGGTACCCAGTGTGGCACTGGACACACAATAGGTACACAGAATCACAAGGCTCTTGCCTGATAACTCGCTCTCCCAGATTTCCATCTTTTTCTCTGCAGTGGGGATGCCATTTCTATTCAGCAATAAGACAGATTAACCTTGACAGGGTGCTGGATCCAGCATACACTATTATCACTAGGCCTCAGGACAAACCCATGAGGTTTGATCTTGAGCAAGCACAGTAGGGACCTTCCCCAACTACTCCACCAGTGAAGAAGCCAGTGTCCCAGGTTGCTGGTGCCTCTTTTCTGTATGTTACTCCCTGATGCGCCGGGATACTCTGGCATTACCTAGATGGCCACAAGTGTGCACAGCACAGCCTGGCAGAGCCCTTGACAAATGACTTTCAAATATAATTAAAAACATATTTCAATAGAAAGTACCTTGCCAAGTCTATACCAGAAAAGTGAAATTAACCTTCAAACTGTAGTGGGACAACGGAGAATCATGAGGGTTTGTACGAGATGAGATACACTATGGTCTAATTATGCGACAATAACTCACCTCATTAATCTCCAAGGAAACAATACTGACAACAGTTAAACACTGTAATTAACAAAACCCGTTTCAAAGTTGATTTTAATTTTGTAGGACTTGGTGATATTATCCAACTGAACTGTGGAAGAGACAGAATGTCAGTAAAGTAGTCTGCTTTTTTAAGGGCTCTTGACTAATGGGATCTTGTACTCACAGGCTGATCCTACCAAGTAGGGTTTCTTCTCAGAACCACAGGGTACCACAAGGATGAGGTGTGCACACTGATAAGAACTCCAAAGTGCCGCCCTCCCAAAGATGTGCCAAACATAAAATTAAGTCTGTGTTTGTTGGCACTCGGAAATCTGTGCTCAGCCCTCTGGATGGGGAATAATTAGTGTTGAGACACTCCAGTTGACACTCCTTGCAGAGATTCAATGACCAAAGCTGTCACAGGTTAGACTACCAGGGGCATGACTGTTCAGAGTAGACAGATAATAGAACGTAATACTAAAGGGTTAGAGAGATGGCTTAGTGGGTAAAGTGCTTGTCATACAAGTGGAAGGACCTGAGTTCATTCACCAGAACCCACATAGAAAGATGGCTGTGATGATGCGTATGAATAGTCCCAGCACAAGGGAGGAGGAGACAGAGAGATCCTTGGGTCCTGCTGGCCAGCCTGCCTGCAAGAGTTCCAGACCAGTCGGCAATCCTTTCTCAAAAAGAACAAGGTGGACATCACCTGAGGAATAACAGGCTGACCTCTGGCTTCTGTACACACCTGGACACACCCATACATTTCCCTACACACACTGCACAGACAGAAAAAGAATAAAGAACCAAATTGTGATCATCTTAGCAAATTCAGAGAAAGTGTTTGATTAAACCCAATGACCTTTCAGGATTAAAACAAAACAAAACACTCAATCTAAGAGCAAAAAAAATCACACTGCCAAGACAACAGAGAGCATTTATGCAAACACACAAGGCAGCATGACAAGACCAGGAACAAGACAAGTCCCACCACTTCTAGTCCACATTATAATGGAATGCAACTGTTATTCCAGCGAGGACACATGGACAAGAGAAGGAAATAAAAGTATTCAAATTGAAAGGGAAGAAGACAAGCTATGTAAATATCAAGAGGAAAATATACACACATACATACACTCAAATTCACACAAACATAGACTCACACCACACACACACACACACAAACTATCAGAACTAACTCACACCACACACACACACACACACACACACACACACACACACACACAAACTATCAGAACTGATAAGCAAGTTCAATGGAAGAGAACTGAGAGTCTGTAATTGAACCTTTATACCAAGACAAGTAAGTGAACATCAGCTGTTTCTCAAATGTCTCCAATGAACAGCTTGAATTTAAGAAGACAATTTCCCTTAAGAAAGCATCAAAAAGAATAACATATAGACATGAGACCACCAAAAGAACTGCTATACATGTGTATAGGAAACTTCAAAGCATGTTCAAAAGGAATTTGGAACTTCCTAAATAAAGAGAAAAATTCCCAAATCAAAGATCTGAAGATTTAATAGTAAGAGTAAAATAATCCCCAAATAAATCCAAGGATTCATCCCTTCCAATATCTAGCTGCCTGCTTTGCAGATACTGATGAACTGACCTGAAAGTCCAAACCATCCCAGAAGTGCCAAGGAGAGTGACAGATCCACACTCCAATTCCAAGTATTTCACAAAGTCACAGAAATTGTTATAGCATAGAGTAATCATAAAGATAAACAGAGAAATAAGTGGAACAGAGGCTAGGAATAGATCTCAGAGAAGAGTGTTTGCCTAGCAGGGGCAAGATCCTGGGTTCCTTCCCCAGAGAGACAGATGAGACAGAGAATGAGACACAAAGAGAGACAGAGAAGGAGAGAGACAAAGATATAGAGATAGGAGAGACAAAGAGAAAGGAGAGACAGAAGAGGGGAGAGAGCCAAGAGAGAGAGAGACAGAAACAAAGACACACAGAGAAAAAGACAAAGACGCAGAGGAGAGAGCCACAGAGACACAGGAAGACAGAGAAAGAAGAGACAGAGGGAGATAGAACAGAGAGTGAGAGAGCCAGGAGGAGAGGAGAGAAACAGAAAAGAGACAGAGACAGAGACAGAGGGAGAGAGACAGAGACAGAGACAGAGGGAGGAGAGAAAGACACAAAGGCAGAAAGACAAAGAAAGGAAAGGCTGAGACAGAGAAGAAATAGAGGAACAAGACAGAGAGAGAGACAAAGGGAGCGAAGAGATAGGAGAGCTAGAGCTAGAGAAACTGAGAATGAAAAGAGAGAGGAGAGAGAAGAAGACAGAGAAGGAGGGAAGGGATGTCGATGGAAGAGAACTGATAGTCCATAATTGAACCTTTGCATCAGTACTCAATTGATTTTTTATTTTTGACAAGAATGCAACAACTGCTCAGTAGAGAAGAGCCACTTTTTAAACAAACACTATTGGAATGGCTGGAGTCATCTCAACACAAATGAATGAATGTATGGATTCCAGATGCGGGGTATGGGGAGGGTGTCAGTGAGGAAGGGGGTATAGTGATGATTAATGTTGATTGAGATGTTCTGTATGAAATACACAATGATTCAATTTAAAAAATAGCGAAGCTAGACCTTCCTTCATCATGTTCATAAATTAATGCAAGTAGACCAAATACTGCGTGTCAGAAAAGGATATGGGAATGGAGCTGTGTGATCCTAGGCTGGACTGGGCTCAACCTCATCCGATACGGCAAGGAAAAACCAAAAGAGAAAAATGCATCAGAATTCATGAAAAGGAAAAGACTTTTCACTGACCGCGTCTCCCGCCAGAAAACTAAAACACAACCCATAGAAGAAAATATATGAATATCACACACCTAAAATAAGAATCATATCCAGAATATGGGTATGACTCTTAGAACACAATGTTACAAAATAACAAGGGCTGGAGAGAAAGCTCAGTGTGGTTAATCATGGACTGCTCCTTCAGAGGACCCAAGTTCAGGTCCTAGAACCCACACTGGGTGACTCACAACTGTCTGTAACTCCAGCTTCAGGAGATCTGATGCCCTCTGGTGGCCTGGTGGCCTCAATGGGCACCCACACATGTGCCAATATCCTCCAACACATATACACATAATTAAGAATAAATGAAACATTTAATAAATAAATAAAAAAGATAAGTAACAGTGCTTGAGAAATGGAGATAGAATGTGAATAAACACTTCTTTGAAGAGACATAGAGGACCAGAATGCTCATAAGATACTCAGCATCATGAGCCATTAGTGCAAACCAAGCCCACATTGAGCCTCTGCTTCATACCCACTGGGGCTTGAGACCGCAGCAAGTGTTGGCAAGCCTCCACTCCCAGCTGGTGGGAATAGAGGTGCATAATAGCATGGTCACTTTCAAAACTATTTGGCAGGTCTCCAAGTTGTTAAAGATATATGAAGAACAAAGAGCCACCCTGTCAACCAGCAAATGCACTTTGGATATGTGCTTAAGAGAAGCCAAAGCAAGTGTCCACATAAAAACCTTCACACAAATTTTCATGGGCATATTCTTCCTGGAGGCAGTAAAACACATCTAGATGCTGATTAAGGCAGGGTGGTGCATGCCTGCAGCTTCAGAACTTGAGAGATGGAAGCAGGATGCTCGGGAGTCCAAGGTCAGACTCAGCTACATGAGACCCTGTCTCAAAAAAACAAAACAGAAATAAAGCAGCAATGAACATGGATTAGCAGATGACCCCGTCGGAGGATATGGAGTCCTTTGGGTACATATCCAGAGGGGTATGCCTGGCTCATGTGGAAGACATTTCCACACTGATTTCCTCAGTGGCTGCACCAGTTTGCATTCCCACCAGCAATGAGTAAGTGTTTCCCTTTTTCAGAGACTCACAAGCCTTTTGGCATCTTAGTCATTCTGAGTAGGATAAGAAGAAATCTCAGTTTTGATCTGCATTTCCCTGATGGCTAAAGACGTTGAACATTTTTTAAAGTATTTCTCAGGCATTTGTGTCCCATCTTTTGAGAACTCTCTGGTTAGTTCCTTGCCCCCATTTTTTATTGGGTTATTTGATATTTTTTTGGATGTTTTGTGTTTTTGAGTTTTTTGTATCATTCAGATGCTAAGCTTTTGGCCCACGGAGAGCTGCTGAAGATTTTCCCCACTCTGAAGGTTGCCTCTTCATTTGACAGTGTCCTTTGCTGTACAGAAGCTTTTTAGTTGTATGGGGTTCCATTTATGAATTGTTTGACTTAATGCCCATGCTATAGGAATCCTATTCAAAAGTCATTTTCTGTGCCTATGTGTCCCAACATATTCCCTACCTCGTCCTGTTTCAGGGTACCAGGTCTTATGTTGGGTGCTTAGTCCACTGGAGTTGAATTATGTGCAGGGTGAGGAATAGGGGTCTAGTTTCATCCTTCTACATGTAGCCATCCAGTTCAACCAGCACCATTAGTTGAACCTGCTCTCTATTCTTCAATATATGTTTTAGCTCCTTTATCAGAAATCAGGCAGCTATAAGTGGCTAAGACTTAAATCTAGGTCCTCAGTTCTTTTATATTAATCAATGTCTCTGTTTTTATGTCAATACCATGCTGATTTTATTACTACGGCTCTGTAGTAGAATTTGAAATCCAGGATAGTGATGCCTCCAGTTCTTTTTCTATCGTTCAGGATTGTTTTGACTATCTGTATTTTTTTACATTTTCATATGAAATTTGAGAATACTTTTTTAGTTTCTGTGAAGAACACATGTTCACTGCTGCACTATTCATAAAAACCAGGAAATGGAAACAACCCAGATGTCCATCACCTAACGAGTGAATAATGAAAGGATGCTACATTTACACAGTGGGATATTATTCAGCTGTTGAGAAAAAATGAAATTCACAGGTAAATGGATGGAACTAGAAACAACCACCCTAAGTGAGGTAGCCTCAGACCCAGAAAGATCAACATCGCACGTTTTCTCTCCTAAGTGGATGCTAGCATTGAACCTTTACATACACTCATTTCACCTGGGAAATCAATAGGGGTCAGAAAACTAGTAAGGGGCCCCGGGAAGGAGGCTTCATAGAAGGGGAGATAGAGAACAGTGGTATGGAAGAGACAGGGGAGTAACGGAGTAAGAAGGGTTAAACGGAAGTGAGAAGTGGAAGGGCAGAAGAGGAAGCATGGGGGGAATAACTAACAGTACAGGCCTTAAAAACGTCATATGGAAACGTACCACAATGGAAGCGAGAGAGAGAGAGAGAGAGAGAGAGAGAGAGGTTTAAATGGAGTTACCCTATAACAGGGGGACATTTCCCCTACTAGATAACATAAGATAGAAAATATAAAGTCCAATGCTAGGAATGGAGGGGTGCCATAAATCTTCAAAAATACGAGCTATTGCCCTTGCTCTTGGTTACCCATCAGAACTTAATGGCAAGACCCGATTGCTGAAGACTACCAATGTGAGTCACAGAGCAAACAAGAAGAAATCAAACTGTTACTGAACTCAAAGCTTCATCTCTACTGGCTAGCTCTCACAGTGCTGGAAGGTGCTATGCCTGCTACCAGAAGAGAAAATTAATCATCAATCCTGCCCAACTGTGAACCCTGTGAGGTACAAGACTAGCCTCGCAAGATATGCCCATCAGTGCAATAGCAGCCAAGTACCTTCTGGTTCGATTTAGGGCGTGCTTCCTAAGATGTAACCCATAATCTTGTATCATTATAAAGGCCAAGAACCTGAGACTAGATATGTCACAGACCACAGGGAAGAAACTGTTACTATTCTGCTAAACTGTTCTGCTAAATTGACATAGTATTGAACCAGATCCCCATAGATTAGGGCATCTTTCAACTCTCACCAGAGAAACTTCGTGCAGTGATGGCAGTTAACACAGAGACCCACAACTGGTCAATGTTCAGGGAATATGACTGTGGAGTGCTCACCTCTAAATGAAATACCCACATCACACCCTCTTCTTCCAAGGCTCGGGCTCATGGTGGAAGATGGGTGGGAAGATTGTAAGAACCAGAGGTAATGGATGAATACATGAATCCATGTTATCTGGATACCATAGGGAAGTTGCACATATAAACCCACAGCACTTAGGATGGCATGCACAAAAGCTGTGCAAACCCAAGCTAGACAGGGTCCCAGTTTGCATGGGGGAAGTAGGCAGGCAGCCCCGGCCCTAGCTGAGAATCTATTGGCAACTGATGAACACTAGGACAAGGAGACTCCATTTTCTTTAAGAGTGTGATACGTGGTAGGTTGACCAGATTCCAAAGGATGGACCTATACCCAAGAGCATTTGGGAAACACAGGTTGGACTTGATAGGCCTTTAAAAAAAAAAGAAAAGAAAACTTAGTAGCAGAGGACTTGAAGTCAGTGGGGTAGTGGGTGGGGGTACTGAGAGATGGAGTTGGAATATAATCAAAATACATTATATGAAAATATCAGAGAATCAAAAAAGACTTTAAAAACAACAAAAAGCAAAGAAAAAGTTAATAGATATTTTAAAATTACTATTGCACTAAATTTCTACATTTCTGCTGGAGTCTACTTGGAACTCTCTGACATTTTCTGTTAGAAAAGCACAAATGAAGATTTCTAATTTCTAAAGGAAAGACAAGATATTGAGCTGAAATTACAGGAGCTGACTCTCTACTGCCAACACAAATCTCCTGGTGCCAGGACAGGTTCCCAAGAATGTCCTGGAGTCCCAAAGCTAGCAAGCTCAAACCCTGATTTAAGAGACAGTGACCCAAGACAGAAGCACACAGACTTCTGAGGACAGACAGTCTCAGGTCTAGAGTCCAGATCTGCTGCTTCACCCTGGAGTCTTGGTAAGACACTGAGTTGCTCAAAGCCTCAGTTCATCTGGTATAAAAGACGAGGGCTAGGGGATGTTTTGTCAATAGAGCATTTGACTTGCAAGCATGAAGACCTGTGTTCTCAGGGGATTGAACCTGGATGTGATGCTACCATACTTGTAATTCCCGCACTGGGGAGGCAGAGACAGGTCAATCCTTGGGGCTTACTGGCCAGCCAGGTTAGTCTAGTTGGCAAGTTTTAGGCCAGTGGGAGAATTGGAACAAAGGAGAACTGGGTTGGCAAGAAGGCTTAGTGATCAAAAGTGCTCGCCACCAAGCCTGGGGACCTTAGTTCAACCACTGGAATACACGTGGTAGATGGAGGAAACCAACTGCCAGAAGTTGTCCTCTGACCACCATACACACGTCATGGTACTCTTCTCTATATATTAATAATTAATTAATTAAAGAAAACAAAACCCAACACAGGACTTATTTCTAAAGATTCCCTTAAAACTTAAATGGTAATGCCTATGAAGTAGAGACTATAAGCCCTCAAATGAATGCCAAGTCCCATCATCAGCGGTATAAAAGCATCACCATCTTTCCTGCTCTGCCCCCTTCATGTTTGTTCTCTTAGATAAGGAACAAATTCGGGAATTATTAGGAAGCTGCTTTATCAGCTGGGAGGGAGCAGACAAACACAGCTGTATTGTCATGATTATTGAATGCCCTAGGCCTGCTGCACCACTCAGTAAATATTTGTTAGAAGAACAATGAATCTGCAGATGAACTTGGACCCCTTCGTCTGCTGCTTGCCTTGGTCCATAAAGAGGGGGCTCTTGCAGCATGAGCATCCCTTCTCATAGCAGCGAGTTTCCTGTTCATAGGGGCATCTCAAAACCTCCAGCCTCTGCTTCCCTCATCTGCCATCCTAAAATCCTCATCTTGGACAAGGCAAGCCTTTCACCTGCCTTGACCCAGGAGAGACAGCATGGGGACTATTTCTGCGGAAAGCAAGGAAGGGCCACATTTCATAATTCCCCAACACCTGAGGAGTGACAAGAGAAAAGACAGATTAGTAAGGAGACGTTTCTACCCAGAGCAGCGCCATACATCTTAAGCATTTGTGCAATGCATTGGTATCTCCTTGAAGAAAATGTTCCAAGTTTGAGACTCACCATAAATATCTTCCAACGTGGCGCATGTCAGCCGGAATGTCCCCATTCTTGAGTGAACATGGGGACAATACACGGTGAGGATGGAAGTGAATTATGGCTGAGAACATATTTAGTAATCTAATCGTCCAGTGGACACCCACAATTTATAGTTTAATCATCCACAAGGTATAGTTTCCCTGTAATTGAATTAGATCTTGAAATAAAGCAAACCTGATTTATATGGTTGTTAACAGAAAACACAACAGGATCTGTTTTCTTGTCTGTAACAATAACCCAGTGGTTAGGGCTCATGCGATGCCAAGGAACGAAGGAAAGCAAATGACTGCAGGAAATCTCAGGTTCACTGCACAGAGAGACTGCAGGCGTAAGATTGGACCAGCCAGAAAAATCATCTTCCATGTTTTTTGTTCATTGAAGGCAGATGTGCTGTTTGACTTTAATCTGCCCTGGGCTTATTCAGTGCAGTGCACTTTCAAGTGTAGTTATTCATTCACCCAGTAAACGTTTGAGGACCTTCTGCCTACAACAGCATCTGTTGCCCAAGAAAAGAGCCAACCCAATGACCTGGGCCTTGGGCTGATTTTCTCTCCCTCTTAGCCCCAGTCTCCATGTCTGTGAAGTGGAGACAGTAAGAGTTCCCTTCTCAAAGCAAAGCTTTGCTGGCAGAAATTCATCTATGCAGTGTGTATACTGCATTACAAATCTTTGTGTATGTATATATGTGTGCAGTGTTTGTGGGGGTGCAAGCTCATATGTGTGTGCATGTGTGCATAGAGGACAAAGGGCAACTTTGACATCTTTCCATAATCAGGTGTCATCCAACATTACCTTAACCAAAGTCTCTCATTTTGGCCTGGAACCTACCAAGTAGACTACCTCCTCAGCCCTGCAATATAATTCTTTCCATTACAATTTTATTATCATTTCCTTGCCCACAAATAGTTTATAGATTTGCAAGCAGACAGACTAAAACTGTTCGTGGATAATGTGATAGTCGGTGATACATCTTGTATTTGTCATCTGCTGCCACAGCAACACTGAGTAACAAACAGCACACTTCAGTGACATTCAGCTGGAGTGAGTTACTGTTTGTATATCTGATGTCAGTCAGGGGCCAGCCAGCTGGCAGGGCCTTCTTACCTGGCCTTGCTCGTGTGTCTGAGGTGAGCTGATTTTTGGTTGGCTTATAGTGACTCAGGGCATGATTTTGTTCTATGTCCTTTGTGTCCACTTCCTGTGACTAGTCATTGGCCCAGGCCAGTTCGTGGGGTGATAGGCAGAGTTCAAGACACTGAATAAAACACACAGGAAACTTGAGGTCTGAACCAGGATGTCATCATTCCTGCCTTCTTCCCCTGGTCGCTGGTGGGTACAGATTTGGGAAGGTACCGCAGAGGGACTCAGCCACAGGCACTGTGTGTGTGTGATTTGACTTATCCCATATATCTTTGCACAGAGACGCCATAGAGGGAAAGGCTTCCCAGTGCTATTGTGACAAGAGGACTCAAAATCTCCTTGGTGAGTCCTGATGAGAAAGCATGGGCTTCCCAGGACACCTGAGAACTCATGGAGCACAAAAGCAAACACTTTGCTATCTTTATCTCCCAAGCACTTAAAGAACCCAATGAGTGAGCTGAGAAAGACCAACAGACATGAGCTCTGTCTGCCCATGTCCCACACAAAGTCACAGTCCATCCATCCAGTGTGGACACCTTGTACTTCCCCCGACTCCTAGTGAGGAGACCAGTACACGCTGTCTATGGTATCTCCTTTCAAACTCACACAAACCTACCATCTTCACTCTTTAACAAGTGATGCCCTCAGGGTCCTGCCATTAACAAACTTGGGCAAAAACAAAACAAAACGAAAGTAATGCCTCAGACAAGAGAATTAGAGCATGCAAGGCTCTCTGTGGTGTCATGTGTACCATGTGTCTTCAAAGACCAAGAGGAAAAGTGCTGGGGAGAGAGCTCAGTCAGTAAAGTGTCTACCTTGCAAGCACTGAGTCTATGAGTTCAATACTCCAGAAGTCATGTTAAAAAAAACAATAGCCAAGCATGGTGGTGGTGTGTGCTTGTAATCTCAGTGCTAGGGAAGAAGAGATGGGCAGATCTGAGGTTTTGAATCAGCCAGCCTAACCTAACAGGCTAGTTCCAAGCCCATGAGAGAAACTGTCTCAAAAAAGCAAGTTGGGAGGCACCTGAGAAATGTCACTCAAGGTTGACCTCTGGCTTACACACACACATATATGCACACATGTGCATCAGTACACCTTCACACATGAAGCATGCACAGACATGCACAAACACATACCCAGCACAAGAAACACAACGAGATGTTTCCCCCAGTCTCCTCCACTGCACCACAGCCAGCACTCCCGGCCGCCTCTCTGAGAATGGACCTCTGAAATAGATGAAAGGCCAGCACATTTCCAGATCAACCAGCTTGGACTTTTAGATCCTTCAAAATGGCATCACTTAGAGAGACAGACATTCTCTGTGGGAACAAAGAGAGAGCAAGCTGGGGCATTGAGGGGCAGAGCCCAGATTAGCTCAGGCAAGGTAAGTATTATTACACTTCAAAACAGCAAGACTGAACCCAGGGAACTTTCTACCCATCTTTACAGTCTCAAGGGCAAAGGGAGCCTCTAGATGCCTAGCTCCCATCCATGTACTTAGGCCCCTGGATCTCTTCCCCACTTCCTTGTCTTGCTCCTGGTCCTCCTTATCTTAAAGTTTCTAAATGATTAATCCAAATAGAGTGTATCATTTTGGCCTCAAGTATCAACAGATATACCCTAAAACGGCTTAAGTAAAAGAGAGAAAAGAGGACTAGAGAGATGGCTCAGCAGCTAAGAGTGCTTGATGTTCTTCTAGAAGACTGTAGTTCAGTTTCCAGGACCTACACTGGACAGCTCACATTTGTCTGCAATTCTATGTCCAGGGGATATATAACACCCTCTTCGGGCCTCCATGGGCACTGCACTCACATGAGAGACACACACAAAGACACACATACACATAAAAAAAGTAAAAATAAATCTTGAAAAACAAAAGGAAAAAAAAAGGATGGTCACATACAAGACATCCAAGAACAAGTTGGTTCAGAGTGCTTAAATCAGTATCATGGCATGTCAGATTCCTTCCTAAGTGGAAGGCAGAGGTTCTCCATATCCCCTACCCAGAAATGTTCCTTACTGGCTAAAATAAAGTGACACCATTCTTAAATGAATCACTAGAACTTCTTCCAAAGATTACCACAGAGATTCACCATGAAGTAGCCTTTGGAGCTGGACGGGTTCCATCACCATTGAAAAATGTGACTTCAGTATTTTAAAGGCAACTTAAATTCCACAGTTTTGAAAGGAGATGAAGTGGCAGACATTTGGTGACATCTCAATATAAAGGAAGGCAGTAGCCTTAATAATACAGAGCCAGTGGGGAAGGAGGTATAAACATGACTAAGACTGATTAAGATATTCTGTATGAAATACACAGTGATTCAAATAAAAAAGAATAGAAAATCTGGATTAGAAATACAGTTCAGCAGATAAAGTGCTTGCCTAGCTTGCATGACGCTCTGGCCAGTGCATTTAAAATGGGATGTGGTAGCACACACCAGTAATCCCAGAACTCAAGAGGTGGAAGCAAGGGGATCAATATTTCAAGGTCATCCTCGGCCATATCATTACCATGATGCCAGGCTGAGTCCTGAGAGCCTATCTCAAATAAAGAGAAAAGAACTAAAAAATTGCCAACAAATGAAAATTATGGTACTCAGACACCAGGGACATTTCCTCAGATAATGTTACAGAAGGATGCTGTGAGGATGGGCGGAAATTTGCTGAGAAGATTCAGCAGATTCTTGACACTGAATGACTTGTTATTGTTGCTGTCATGATGATCACCATCATCATCATCACCACTACTGCCATTATCATGACGATCATTGTTGTCATTGCCACCATGGTCATCACCACTATCACTATCATCATCACCGTCACCATTATCACCTTCATCATTATGGTAATGACCATAATCATCATCACCACCATCACCACCATTCCCATCACACCATCATCACCATATCACCATCATCATCACTGTCCCCCTGAAAGATTCCAAACTACTAGCTTCAAGCTCCTTTACATATACACATGCTTCAGAATCATAGATGTCTTTCTCAGGAATCAAGCCCGATGGATTCCACCTTATGATGGGTTCCTATTTTCCAGATAATAAAGTCCCCAAATGTCTTACTATGGATACAAGGTCCTGCAATACCTGGTTCCAGTTCCTCTCCCAAACTTACCCCCACCAAGCTCCACTGGCCATCTTCCCACTTCTCTGACATGTCTTTCTTCCTCTGTCACAGGGCCTTTGCTCATTCTCTCTGCCACATGAACTAGCTCCTTCCCTGGTTATTCCTTTCTCCTCTTTTCCTATGTCTTTGAACCAAATATCACATCTCAAGGAAGCCTGCCCAAGAATAGACCCATCAGTGATCTATTCTCAGCTAAGAGGTGAGATTCTGAGTGGTTAAGAGCAAGAATTGTGAGGTCCAGCTATGGGGGCATAGATCTGAGCTTCACCATTTGGTATGTGTGGCCTCGGGCAACTTAGATTCTGTGCCTCAGTTTCCCTCATGTGTATAATGCAGATCTAACAATAAAAATCAGTCACAATACCCACCCTAAGGGCTATTTGGAGGGATAAATGAATTACTAACAGTATTTGGAACAGTGTTGTGCACATGGTAAATGACATGTAAGCACTTACTAAATCAAATTAGCAAGCAGCCTTGTGCCTGCAGAGAATCTCTCTTAGTCTGCAATTAAGCATTCCCTAACATGATCATTTGATTACTCAGTGTCTCCCCTTCCAGATCAAACACCCCTGGAATCTAGTGGCATATCTCATTGTGCGTCTGAACACAGTAGCTCCAGGCACAAGACCTGGCCCAGGATCAGTTTGTAAGAAACATGTATTTAGTGAATGAAGAAAACTTAACACACAATTTAAGTCCCTATCTCCTTTGCTTCCACCTGGAGCAAGCAGCACCCCGTCCCTCCCTAGGTCTGATCTACAGTCACAAATACAGCTGAGAAATGAAACTATCACTAACAAGCCCAGCAAACGCCGGGCTCCCAGAGGACAAAGAGCCAGTAATGGGCTCCATATTGCTTTAGATGTTCCAGACCACAAAATGATCACGTCTGAGATAATGTGAGCGTGGTTAACCCCAAATTCCTCCACTCACTCCCTTGCATGGAACTCTTTTCAATATCCGGCGTGTCATCCCTCCATGACCACAACAGCACAGGATGTAAGCCTTAATCAGAAAGGAAAACATTAATTGCAGAGCTGTTTTGAGAGGACCCAGGTGCCAGGCCTGCCAGCCTTACAATGAAGGCAATGAAGGCAGCATGAGACTTGTGTTTGCACAGCAGTGGCCTCGGCAAAGCCCTTTCCCTTCCATCTTGAAGGCTGGAAAGCAAGCAGGTGACAGGAGATAGTAGCAGAAGAAGGTCGCTACCCCTCTCTGCCAAAGAAGCCAGTGGAAGCAACAGGAAGTACGGATGCCAAGGCTTGCTCCCGCCCTTGAACTTGCCATCCAACCTGCTGCCCCCACTTCTCTATCTGTAAGTAGACAGAGCAAAACCATTGGTGCTCTTACTGAATTCTGGGCCCCACACTCTCCTCTCTCTAAGTGCACTTTTTCTCAGAGTCTTACATGTATCATATATGCCAGAGAGCTAAGAGAGACAGAACCTGTCCTGAGGTCTGACCAAACACCCCTTCACAGAGATCTTAACCTCTTAGGTGCTTATCTGAAAGTGAGGGCAGTAATGCATAACTTACAGATCCATTGTGAAGAACACAGATACTAACACGTGACTCACGGACTGTAGGGATGCTTTAGACACTAAGCTGAGTCCAGAGAGCAACAGCTAGACTTCCAGATTCTTGTGACCCCAAAGAAAGAACTTGGCTAAGGACACATATAGAGTGATAAAAATAGAAGCTACGCATAAAGTAGTAGAGATTCCTGAGAAGAAAAGTGGGCTAAAGAGCTGAGACAGGTTCAATTCTGAAATTCCCAGGCTGAGCCTCACGACCTTTTAGAAGTCATTTACCTAACACCTGCATTTCTCCCACATTTGAATATTACATGTTTTTCTTATGCATGTTCTGTACTTTACATGTAGTCCTAGTGGGAAGGGCATAGCAGTCTTCCTCTGCCATTTTCAAAAACCATGTGTTAACCCTGATGTCTCTCTCCCCTTGCCCCAGTCCCCTGTCACAGGGGCTTCATAATCAGGAGCTGTTAGTGTAAGGGTCTTACTAGTAAGTACTTTCTATACGTGTAGTGGAGTGTGTAGTGGAATGACAAGTGTCAGATGAGCATCACTCCTGAAGGAGACAGTGTCATTCTTTGGGAGGGGACCTCAAGAACACTACCTAACACAACTAGCTAACTAGGTATCCTTTTAAACAAGAAGTGCTGGGAGAAAGCCTTGGAGGATAGGAGACAGACGAGCACCATAATCAACACACACAGGTCTAGACCTGTCACTGCTCACGGAGGACACATCTAGGGATGCTCCTGGAGAAAGGCGGAGCATGACACAGCATCCTGTAGGGAAAATCCATTCAGAATTCTCACTCTTCTGCTAGGTGACTGAGCCAGGTGTGTTCATCTCAATGAAGTCACATGCTCAGCTCACTGATAACAGCAGAGAAGGGTGAACTTTCCTATTCCTGAAAGGACACCATGAAGTTCATGGGGAGCACCCCTCCCTGACACCACGCAGCATCCTGAGTTCCTTCCATCATGGCTACACTGAGCCACAAACCTGAATTTCTAACCTGCCTCTCACTGTGGCACAGACACTGATGCACTAATGTGGAACTCATCAACACTGCACGGGTTCCTAGGGACAGAAATGAACATATACAAGCTTAGGCAGAAGTGGGATGTGGTAATTCGTGGACTGCCTTGTGGGGCTGAATAACCAGATTCTGGGGAGCAGCTTACTGAGCTGGCATTTTTGGAACACATAAATTCAACAAGAGGCTCAAAGACTACCACAAAACTCTCCTGCCTCTGACCCTTAGTTCACTCTTATCTCTGCTTTCTATGAAAATCCGGTCAATTCTCAGTTGCATCAGACTTGTTTCTTGCGAATGTTGGGAGCCATACGGCAACTCTTGAAGCTCTCATCTCATAAATTCTGCTTTCAGGGAGCACTGGTCCTCTCACAAGCCCAGTGTGACTACCCCCAAGTGGACCCCTACAGGCCAGCCTTGTGAAATCCACACCATGGTGCCAGTCCGTGGCCCGTAGCGGCACAGGGAGGGCACACAGGAGGATCTGATTATACGCTGGGGAGTGTTTGGGAAGCATGCCAGCTCCAGAAATTGGGAAAGCTTTCATTGAAGTGGAGGGGCCAGCTTGTTAAACAAGCATAGGGGTTGGGGGACTGCCTGCTCCATGAAAGAGTACTCACAAGGAAGTTATGCGGGTCAGCTAGAAGCATACGGGGCTTGTAACAGCCTAAAATTGCAGTCAGAATGTTTATTCCCTCCAGACCAGTGCTTGAGGAGGAATCCTTGCTTCCCAGTGAACCACCAAAGGAATCCATATGGACCGATGTTTAAAGTGTTGCTTTGAACATGAAGGACGGTATCTTCCTGCCTTCATCTCCAACACTTGCAGAGGCACCAGACACTCCATCTGCCTGACACATTTTCTGAATGAATGATGTTATAATGAGTACATCAATTAAAGACAATGAATAAATGTAGTCAGACAAGTTCAAGTACCAGAGGATCGCATTTCTCTCCCCAGATGCCCCATTCCTTTGTGACTCCCTTAGGTTTGCAGGAAGTCATGGACTCTAAGAGGATTCCCCAGTGTAGGGAAGAGATTGTTTCATTGGTCTCAATAGCAACAAGTATCCTTCATTCATTTTCTTTCAATAGCAGTAATTGACTGTGCAGTTGGCACTATGGATACAGTGTCAAGTTTAATGCTCAAAAATGCCTCCTATGAAGCCAGTCAACATTCAAGAATGAATGGGGAGGCTCATAAGACCCCAGCCCTAGGTGAGGAGCTATTGGCAGTCGATGGATGCTAGGGAGAGAGTCATTTTTCTTCAGGGGTATGACCCTGAGTAGATTGCCTATGCTCCAGCAGATGGCCCTAACATGCCCCATGCCCATATGAGCAGCATTAATTGAACTCAGTGGGTTATAAAAAGAGAATAGTATATGAAGTTCAGAGAGGACACGCTTGAAGGGGGTGATAGGGAGCGGATGTGATTACATGATACATATCTATTACATGACACATGATTATATGATACACTGTGCACATCTATGGAACTCTCAAAGAATAAATAAAAAGTATTACATACATTGTTCTAGTTGCTGGTAGGTACTAAACTCCAATCAGCTTCAGCTGAGGTAGGCACTATTATCTCCAATTAAATAATGGGAGACTAAAACTTAGCTAAAAGCACTGCCCAGTTAGCATTCAATAGCAGGGTTGAGATTTGAACCAAAGTTGAGCTGGTAAATACTACCACACCACTTCCTGAGAAATCACTGGGATGTGTCTTTTCAGTTCCATGCTTAGTGTCACGCCTGCCCTTCACAGAGGTTTCGTTGGCACTCACAAGAACCCAGTAAAGTCTTAGTAGCACACCTCTTATGATTTAAAGATGAAATGACCTCCATAGGCTCAGAGATTAAAGCTGAGGACCACAGCTGATGATGCTATTCTGGAATCTTCTGGAAACTTTGCAAAGAGGTACTTGGCTGAAGGAAGGAGGTCACTGTAAGCAGGTCCTTAGGGATATCTTGTCCCTGGCCCCTTCCTGTCATTCACTGCTTTCTCTCTGCTATGGTGCAAGCCTCTCTCTCTCTCTCTCTCTCTCTCTCTCTCTCTCTCTCTCTCTCTCATATGCGCGTGTGCGCGTGCACACACACACACACACACACTCCTGCCATGATGGTGTTCTACTCAAGCACCCATGGACCAAACCTACTGAAATCATGAATCAAAATAAATCCTCCCTCCCTTATGTAGTTTTCATAGCAGTGCAAACATGGATATTATTGCTGCTTGACAGATGAGGCTGTTGAGGCTGAAAGAAGCTAAGGTTTCCACTCAGGAGGTAATGCTCCCAAGCCTTACACTGTGCAGGTATCATTTAAATCTTTCCTGTAAACTGGGCTTCCAAGCAGTGCACTGAGAGCCTGAGTGTCAGAGAAGATTTGACATCTCACTTACTCTCTGAGCTCCTTGCAGATAGCTGGTGTATGGGTAGAACTTGGCAGGTGATTATTGAACTCTATCCAGGTTCAGCTCCCTTTATAAGCAAGACCCTGATACTCAACTATTCAAGACATGAAACTGTGCCTTTGAAAGAATGCACCCCCTTCCTCGAGGCTCTCAAAGAATGACTGACTTGGAAAGTCAAACACATCAGAAGCAGTAATCACAGGAGCTATTTCTTCCCCTCAAACAGCTGCGGCAGAGCTGAGAAGTTCCAATTGCATACAACCAGGCAGCCTGTGCCCGCCTTCCTGTCTCTGTTTAAACTGGTCTTGGCTGACTCTGAGGATGCTACAGGAGTGAACCCCAGTACTGGGGGACAGGAAAGGAAACCACTCAATGATGAGGTTTATGTTTCCTGAGAACCGTAGGGTCTGAAAAAGTCTGAATCCCAAATCCGTGCCATGGGTGACAACTGCATCCCCCACACCTGGATGCACGCTAATAGTGAGCTCATGGAGATGAGCAGGGGCACACAGCTAAAGCACAAGTCACTGATTTTGCACAGAATGCCCAGCTTCCTTCTCCCTGCTGAAAACAACATGTGTGCAAATGCATTTGGATGAAAGAAAAAACCTGCAGGTAGGAGTAGGTCAGAGGTGAAGGAACCACACTCCAAACGCTCCAAACTGTTCCAAAACACCCACACTGTTCTATCTGGTTCCAGCAATCCCTCCCCACCCTCACAGAACATTAAACCCTTCCTGAAAATTCTAAACGAAGCCCTCTGGAGAGGAATCAACCATCAGGGGAAAAAATAGCAAAACTCATTTCATTTGGCAACCGATGCTTTAGGAAAGACATAAATATTGGATTTGCAACTTTATTTTCCTCCAGAGAAACACTCTGGAGAAAATTAAAACAATGCAAGATTTAATTATTAAAAGCCAAAATTCCTGTACATATTTTTCCTGGCCCAAAGTTTTAAAAACAAACTCCCAGAGAAAATACAATTTTAATGACTAACTCCCTCCCACCCAGATGAAGTCTTAAATCATCTCTCTCATGACTCACCACAAAGGCAGGCAGAGCTCCAGGGAAATCAAAGGTCGGCTTCCTGCTAGAGGAGGAGAGAGGCAGCACATAGGAGATTTGGGAGAACTGACACCTTCAAGTCATCTCACTCAGGGGTGGATTTTCAAACACATCTTCTAGGCTTTCTATATGAGGCAACACATTGAAACAAACCAAATTGCTCACCTGTGTACATTTTCTTCTCTTGTGTAAAGATGTGAACAAAGAACATAATGACAGGATGTAAAATGAGCAGTTAATTCATTCAGTAGAGTGCATTCCATGACTGTTCATGGTAGTGAGCAGAGAAGGTGACCAGTGCCAGGGAAATGGAAGCATAATTCTGTCTGAGAAGTCCCACCTGCTGGACTTCCTCCTCTGAACTCAACACATTAAGGCTCCCCTTTCTTTATCCTCATTGGTCAGCTACTTGATGAGCCTAAGTTGATCACTGTCACCTCTCATCTCTGTCTCTGAATTACCCTGACTTTGGGGGTTGATCCTCCTTCTGCCCATACTGATCACAGGATACACCAAAGCTGTCAGATGTCATCGTGTGAAGACTCCTGGTTTCTGTGCTTATGGAAAGAATGCCAGGCATTATGGAAGATGGTCTTCAAGGTCAGAGGTCAAAAGTCACTGGCATGGGGAGATGGCTCAGTCAGTAAAGCACGTTGCCTTGCAAGCATGATGATTTGAGTGCAATCCCCAGGATCTATTTTAAAAAGATAAACAATTGGGTATGGTAACATGTGCTTGTCATCCCAACATGGGAAAGGAGAAAATAGGTGGATCCTCAGATCCCTCTGACCTGCTAGTCAGGCAGCCTAGCTTACTTGGAAAGTTCTAGGCCAGGTGTATCCTTGTCTCACAATACAAGATGGGAGACACTTGAGGAAGAGTATCTTAAATTGCGCCCCTGGCCTTCACATGCGTATCAGTTACTTTGTTACTGTGATAAAAGAATGAGCAAAGCAATATGACAGAGTTTATTTTGGCTTATGATTTCAGAGGGATAAGCGTTCATCAAGACAGGGAGCAAGATAGCAGGCTGACATGGCGGCAGCAGCCAAAAGCTGAGAGAACACATCTTCAACCACAAAAACAAAGCAGAGAGGAAAAAATGAAAGTGGGGCAAGTCTATGAACTCCCAAAGCCCACCCTCAGTGACACACTTCCTCCAGCAAGAACACACCTCCCAAAGCCTGCCCCCAGTGACACCTTCCTCCAGCAAGAACACATCTCTTAAAGATTCCATGACCTCCCAAACAGTACGACCAGCTGGGGACAAAGTGTTCAAATATTTGATCCTGTGGGGGACACTTCTCATTCAAACCACCACAACATGCATGTGCACACAAGTGCATGCATACCTATGTCTGTGCACACACACACACACACACACACACACACACAGTTGGAAAAGCCAAATGATTTAGTCGATGCACTCTATACATACGAAGTTCAGATTATTCTTCAATGAGGTACAAGGAAGGTCAAGAGCTCTCATAGAATAAAAAATAAAGATAAAACTGAGCACAAACTGGGGTGGAAGGAAAGCCTCCTAAAGGAATGGATGGTCTACATGGTCCCTCTTCTGGACATGAGCAAGATTTTCTACAGTCTCATTCTCGTGTGGCCCATTGGTTTAATTCTAGGTCTTTACTCTGATAACCCCATGATTCCAAAAGTTGTCCACAGCTTGACAACCTGGAAAATGGTCAGATCATCCCAGCCTCTTATATGTTGTCAGGAGCACAGAGGAGAATCAGGTCAAGGTAACAGGGTCCAGCACCAGAAGAGATCCTCCGAAATATAAATGCAGAAGGATGTAGTAGTGCATACCTGAAATCAAACTCTTAGAAGACTGAAGGCAGAAGAATTCTGAGTTAGAGTCCAGCCTAGGCTATACAGTGGAATCCTATCATATAGATTAGATATAGATATAGATATAGATATATAGATATATATCACTATCTAAAGATGTCTGGAGAAACTAAAGTGGCTGGCCACTTCCACTCGAGTCAGATGTGGTGCACTAAAGGCATCTTGAAATAACTTAAGGCAAGAAGAGTAAATAAACCTGGGATGATTTATCTCCCAGGAATAACGGTATGACTGCTGAATAATTACATGCACCAATCTTTATTAGTATGCAAAGTAGCTGGGCCTGGTTGGCTCCCAGCACTGATCAAAGGACAAAAAGCCAAGAGAGCTCTGCACATTCTAATAAATCACACCCCCCACTCCCTGGGTGCAGGGGTGACCCCCAGACCCTGGGGCCTCGCTGTGGGCTCCTCTTCTCTGAGAGATAAGCAGACAGCATTTAATTTCTCCCTCCCAGTGATGGATTAGGCCTCTGGAGTTCCTCCAGAGGAGTTCAGAAATGGTCTAGGTTTCTCTTTGTATAAGTTTTATTTAAAGTATACCCACTTCATCCAGCAGTTTCTGCGGCTCATGGTGCCTCCTGCTCACATCTGTTACCAGCTCAGTGAGGTGAGCCCAGGGGTGGCTCTACTCTTTGACGGAACAGGAAATTTCTCAAAGTGGCCAGTAAGAAGGAAGCTGGAAACTCTCTAGTCTACAAGTCCACTTTAACTTCTACCCATCTTTAAAGGTAGATCTCAGCTCTTGGGTCTAGCCTGAGCAAAGGGATAGAGTTGGAATAGCCCAAATAGGGATGGTTTAAATGTCCATAGCACTGGAACCATGCCAGGCATTTTTCTAAGCCATGTGCACACAGATACATACACACACACGTACATCGCATACATATACACACATACACCCTCACTCACATACAAACACACACACATACATAAACACATACTTGTTCACACACATTCACACGCACATACCCACAAGCATACATGAAAATATACACAGATGTATCCATGTGCACATTCACACACATACATACACACTCTCAAACATACAGATAAACACACCATGCCATCTATAAAGACAGAAATAATTATCAGTTATTTTGTGTATTGAATCTGAATAGTTTACACACCTGTGCACACATATCTAATACACACATCCAACACTTGTGACAAGTTATGGAATAAAACTGTTATTATACCATTTGATAGATGAGGAGACTGAGACTCAGAGAATTGGAACGAAGTTGTGGTCATCCCTGCACCAGCAGTGTCATACTATGGCTCAGAGAATGAAGAAATCTGCTCATTTAGTAGTCAAACTACAGTTCAAGTGTCTAGGCTCAAGAATCTGTGAGCTGCTGTCTTCCAAATGTGGTCATCACACTCATGAACTCACAGCAGCCGCGGCTGCCTGTACAAGATCAAACCAGTCAACATTTCAACATGGATGGGGGAGGAGACAGCCAGGCTCCGCACCTCACTGCATTGCTATTGGCTGCTGGGGAAGGAGAGTTGGTTGGTTCTCTCCAGGGCTGTGGCCCCTGTGGGAGGGGGACATATTTGAGGCTGTCTTGAGGGAGACAGAGGAAGGAGTGAGGGACATGATTAAGGTAATTTATATACTTGTATGCAGTTATCAAATAATAAAAATATTTTTTAAGATGAGTCTATGGGTGAGTAGAACAAGATATCCACGTTTTGATTGCATTTAAAATCCCTAAATGAGTTTCCATGTGCTCACAGAACTAAGAGCCAGAACCCCCAGGGAACAGCAGGATGGCCTTGAGAAGGGGCCCCTGGCTTCGCCTCCTGCCCATTCCCTCTTGCTGTCTGGACTCCAGGCATCCTGACCTCCTAGAAGTCCATCCAGCACAGAGTCTTGGTTCTCTCCCTGGGCAGCAGTCCCCTGCCTTCTTTGCCTGATCAGTTCCTACATATCTTTCACAAAGACGTCATTTACGTGTCACATGCTCCACAGAGCCCCTTTCCCAATTGCCACTCCACACACACCACACAGACTCAACTCTGTTCCCCTGCATGACGGTTAATACAGATGGTCAACTTTAACAGGATCTAGAATCACCTATGAGACAAAACTCTGGCAGGTCTGCGAGGGAGTCTCTAGATGAGGTTAGCTGAGGTGAGAAAACCCAGTCCTAACTGTGTGAAGCAACATCCCATGGGCTGGGGTCCTGGAATTAATAAAATGGAGAAAGTGAGCAGAGCACCAACATTCATCTACTTCCTGACTGTGCACTGTGATCAGCTGCTCAGTCTCCTGCCCCCATGACTGCCCTGCATGCTGGATTATTCCCTTGAACTAGGAGGTAGAGTAAACTCTTCCTTCCTTAACTTGCCAGGTATTTCATCACAGCAAATAACTAATCCACTCTGAGTGTCCTCCTGAGATATGGCTGCCCTCTTTCATAATATACAATAGGATTTAAAGTCCTATTTCTTCCAAGATTCCTTCATGCCCTAGACTGTAAATATCATGAGGGAATCACTGTCTCCATAACAGCCCATGCTGGCCCTAGCACCTAGGATATATTTACTTAATGACATACTAAGGGAACAATTTTAGGATATACCATGATGCATATTTAAGAGTCCCAAGTTTGACTAATTACTACAGACACAACAAAATGAGTCCATCTGCCCATATTCCCATCTAGTCCGTTGATTTGGGCACAGATGGTACTATCTAAACACAAGAGCACTTATTAAGCATATCTGTCAACTTTGTATTACTATAACAAAACACCTGAGGGGATTAACCTATAAAGAGAAAATATTTAGTTGGTTCACAGGTCTAGAAGATGTAGTCCAAGATCTGGAAGCCCCATTGCTTTAGAGCTGTGCTTAGGGCACTGGGTATGTCAGATAAAACCACTCATATCATGAGCCATGGAGTGCAGAGGGATTACACAACACCAGTGTTCCAAAGTCCCTCTCAAAGTCATGCCCTCAAATACCTAAGACCCTCCCCCAGGCCTCACCTCTTAAAGTTCCACAGTAGTAGCTCCCATTACCAAGCCTGTGATGCCTGTTCTGCTAGGAGACGGTATACTTACTCATCTACAGGGTTTTCTTTTCATAGCTTCTTTCAATCTTTTGGATCTATATCCAGGAATAGAACTGCTAGCTAATATGGACTTTTGATAGATGATAGATAGATAGATAGATAGATAGATAAATGAACTATGAGCAGTCTGTACTTTAAAATGTAGTACATGATATACATAGTTTTCAAGTAAATTTTACAGTACTAAAATTGACTCAAGGAGAATCAAGGAACTTCAAGCCAATATCCCTAAAACAGAGTTGAGGATCCAAGTTACCTTTCTGATATAATATTCATACTGTGAATCAAAAGTAAAAAATTGTAAAAATTTCTCCCTGTGGTGAAGTTTTACCAGATTTTCAAAGATCAGATAATCTGCTAACTTGTATCAACTCATTCAGAGACTCTAGGAAGAAATATCACAAGTCATCCAGTGGCATTACCTTCTCACAAAATCAAACATAGACCGTCTAAGAAGAGAAGACTTAAAACCCTGGTCAATTAATGTAGATTAAAAGTCTCAAATAAAACACTATCAAGAGTCTGGAGAGATAGCTCAGGAGTTAAGAGCTTTCTCTGCTCTTCCATAGGACCAAAGTTCTGTTCCCAGCATCCATGTTAGATAGCTAACAACTACTTTTAACTGAACCCTGAACCTCCAGGAGATCCAACTTCCTCTTATGGATTCAAGGGGGCACTGAATGCATATGCACATAGACAGATAGACAGACAGATAGATACTTTTCAAAAACACTATCAATGAATTCTTCCAAGTCCCAATATAATCATACATCATGATCAAACAGGGATTATCCTGAGAATCCAGTAACAGTTCCAAACCAGAGTCCTAAGAAGGGAATACATCACATTAAAAGATTAAGGTGAGAGTCTATGATCCCAACAGCTGATAAAGAACAGGTGTTTTTTAAACCTCACCCATCCATGGCTCAGGGACCATTTCAGAAGAGGGGCAGAAAGATTATAAGAGCCAGGGTTGATGTATGCATGCATGTAAGGAAACAGAGGTTTTCAGGTCTCTGGGAATTTGCTCATATGAACCTACAACAATGGTGACAGCATGTACAAGACCCATGCAAACTCAGTCAGACAAAAACTCAGCATAGAACTGGGGAAATGATCAGCAGGCCCCAACCCTACCTGAGGAACTACTGGCAGCTGATTATTTGGGGGTGAGGAAGAATAGATCTTCTTTAAGGGAGAGACTTAAGAGAGGCTGACTAGACTCCAGTGGATGAACTTGCACGGAGGGACAGCTGGGTACAAATGCTTAGCCAGATAGAAGGGATGTATAAAAATCCCACGGGAAGGCTATGGACAGGGTGTGGATGGGGGAGGGGTCTAAATTTTTATTAAGATCTATTGTATGAAATGCACAAAAACTCAATAAAAGGTTTTTTTAAAAATGGGTGTTTTATAAAAGTTAATACCTGCTTGCTGAACATGATGACACATGTCTTCAATTCCAGCAGTCAGGAGGCAGAGGCAGGCAGATTGTAAAATCTGTTAGCAAACTAGGGACCATAAGTAACTATCTTCACTCAGCAAAGTTACCTCTCAAAATCTAGTGCAAAGACTACTTAAGATGAATCTATGGTTCCTGTAAAACCAAGAATAGAGAGAGAATTCCTGTTGCTGCTTCCACTCATCATCACAACAATGAAAATGGTAGACAGACAGAGAGAGCACCAAGGTAACCTGCACAGACAACGTGGTTCCCATAAGTGGGACATCCAAGGTCTGTAATTAAACTTTTAGCAAAACTTCTAAAGATATACATATAAAATCAATAACATCATGATCTCTAAAATCAAGCAATTCCAAAACTATATGAGAAAAAGCATCCTATTCACATGGTACAAAAACCTTCAAGGTTGGGGATGGAGAGATGGCTTCGTGGTTAAGAGCACTGGCTGCTCCTACAGAGGATCTAGGTTCAGCTCCAACCACCCACATGGCAGGTAACAACTATTTATAACTCCAGTTCCATGGGATCTAATACCCTCTTTTGACCTCTGTGGGCATTACAGGACATGGGTGTGCTTACATATATTCACTCAGTACAGTCATACACATAAAATTTTTAAAAATAAAAATACTAAAAACCTTCAAGGTGCCTAAATTTTTTTTCTGCTTAAAGTGTGGTGTGTGTGTGTGTGTGTGTGTGTGTGTGTGTGTGTGTGTAGAATAAAGGGAAATAGAGAGGATATATAAATGCAGATTGGATTATGTGTTTATGGATGTAGATTACTGAGATACGGAAGGACTTCCCAAAGTGCTGAGGTACACTCTCTCCATGAATGGCAAGGCAGTATCATAAGGTTGTAAATTCAAGACTATGCATATCAATGATAATTATTTTTGTCAAACTTTCAGTATTGACCTTGAAAACCATGGGTGCAGAAGACTAGGAATAGTGAAGAGACGCTGGGTGCACTGGAGATGGTTTTACTATCAAGTGGGAAATCTAAGGCACACATGGCCTTTGACCTTCAGAGTCCACCCCTACACATTTAGTTTACACAAAAAGGGGCAAGTTCACTCTTACCTGTTATAGACTTGTTTGGAAAAGTGAAAAATTAAAGTAAAACCTAAATGCCTATTCATAGGAGACTGGATAACAAAACCTGATACAGTCATATGGGGAACTATGTAGAAGCTGCATCAAGATGTGATGCACAAAAGGGACATGGGATGCTGTGAGTGTTGTTGGGCTCATAAATATTTAGAAAACACCTGTGGGGATCATCATCAGACAGCAGAGGAGGAGAGTGGAGCCAGGAATGGGACCCAAGTGTCAACTTGAAAGTGATCATTTTGTTTAGACTTTTACAAGGTCTGAAGCAAATATCAAATGGTGACAAAGCAGGATAAAGCTGGGAAGTGGGCAAAGGAAGTTAGAGTAGTTTTACAGTATTCTCTACAACTTAGTGCCAAGAGTATCTCACTTTCTGGATTTGAATACATTAACCAGACCCCTCAAGCATATTTAACCTAATTAGATACAGAGGCACAGCTGGGTTCAGATGTAAATTCTTTTATTTTTCTCTTTTGTTTTTATAGTATCTATTTAAGGTATAGAACAAGATGTCTTGATATGTTATACATATGTACAGTGAGATGACCCCTAAAGGTAAAAACTTAACATCCTCTTCACCTCACACAGTTACTTTTTTTGTAGTAAGAACACCTAAACTCCACTGTCTGCCAAATTTGCAACATACATGCAATGATAGCAACAGTACTTCTTATGTTAAGCATCAGTTCTCTAGGTTTATTGAGCCCACATAATTACAGGTGTAGGTCGGAGGACACGCACTTTCTATTTCATTTCCTTTTAGCAAGACCCCATCACGGCAGTCCTAGATATTACGTATAGTCTCATTCAAAGAGGCCTACAGCATCTGATTTCCCAATTTTAATGAGGCTTAGTTTGGTTCCTCAGTCCCAGTAATGTCTTCCTGATCCACTCACTACCTTGATGTGTCCATTCAGCTCTCACTGAATGGCATTAGCAGCCATTAATTACTTCTTTCTAGCTCCACTGGCTCTCAGACCATAACAGAGTAGACCTGCTTCTTCCCATTGCTGAGGCTTCGCTATAAAGAAATGTTCTGTGTTAAATATTTGCATAGGTATGAGAAGTGAATGATTATTGGAGTCAGATGATGAGTACACAGGGATCTGTCAGCTATTCTCCCTTACATGAGCATGTTTGAAAATTCCTATCATAAAAATTCAAAATAAAGCACAAGGTTAAAAACTGAAATTTCAAACATGAAGCTCTCTGTAAGGGAATCCACCAAATTTCTTACTATAATTAATGTCAGGGTTGTAAGAGTCTAGATGGCTCTAATACACTGTTTTATTTCCAAATTTATCAAGAAAGAAATAGAGAAAACTGGTCCCCCATCTCTGTGGTTTCCACATTCCTGGGTTCAGACAGCTGTGGATCAGAAATACTTAGAAAAAATTACAGCTGTACCAAACACACACAGACCTTTCTTTCCTCTCATAACTTTCTAAATAATACAGTGCAGCAATGTTTTGCATATAATTCACATTGAACTAGGTATTATATGGAACCTAGGTATGATTTAAAATATCTAGGAAGAATGAGGCTGAGCAGATGGTTCAGCAGTTAGGAGTGATTACTGCTATTACAGAGGACCTGAGTGAGGTTCCCAGCACCTACATCGAGCTGTTCACAACAACTACCTGTAACACCAGCTCCAGAGTATCCAGCACCCTCTTCTGGCCTGTATGAACACTAGCATTCACGTGTACATACCCCCACATAGACACACATAATTAAAAATAAAATAGAATTTTAAAGTGTTTGAGAGGCTCATGGGTCAATATTGGTGAGAGAAACACATAAGACCCACGCTGACCCAATCGGACTAAAACCCAGCATAGAACTGGGGAAATGGGCGGCAGGCCCCGGTCTTAGCTGAGGAACTATGGGCAGCTGATCACTCCTGGGTGAGGGAGGGTTGATTTTCTTTAAGGGAGAGACTCTAGACAGGCTGACTAGACTCCAGTGGATGAACTTTACCAAGGAATATCCGGGTACAAATGCTTGACTGGATAGGCCTTAACATGTATGACAGAATGCGTGAAATCCAGCGGGCGAGCTATGGACTATGGAGAGGTATGGGTTGGAGAAGGGTCTAAATTTGATTAAGACCTATTATGTGAAATGCACAAAAAATAAAATACACATTAAAAAAACAAATATGACAGTATTCTATATAGTCAACTTCAGCATCTAAAAAGTTTGATGTCTGGGGGAGGTCTGGAACTAGCCATCAATGATATCAAAGAACAATTCTATTATGATTATAATTAGAAAACCAAACAAAAAGAACAAAATGGGAGGGGTCAGAGGCTATATAAGAGGCTTATTTTTAAGTTGGGAATTAGAACCAATATCCCTCAGAGTCATCATTGGGAAGAATCCTCCTGGCAAAACTCTTGGGAAGGAGCGCATGGAACAGAGACACTCAGACCCCAGAGCAGTGATAACTCCAAAGCATCTGCAGAACACAAAAAGTCAGGACACAGCCAGGAACTGGTGGATTATCACCAAGTACACAGTGAAAACAGAGACCAGGTTAGTCTCCAAACCACAAATTAAATCCTGACAGATTTCATGTACCAAGAGGGAACCATTTCCAGAACCCACATCAAAAAATCTCAACACCTGCCCTCGAGATAGGTAGAAGGCAGAAAGTTGAAAACCCACCATGACTCTGAAATGACAGAGCGGCACTGTGACAATTAAGTGATTTTAACAGTGTGTCAACATGAAGGATAACTGTCTTGGAAAATGAGCTTGGTAAATCTTCACCCCTCAGGCTTGCACGTATACCCCAGTCAGGACATGAAAACTGCAGAATGCAATAATACAGTCCCTGGCCACACATCTTGGCTTAGCACAATGTTCGCCCCCATCCTGTTAAGGTTACTTCTGAGCCAAGCGCAGCTGGGCTCCATCTTCAACTCAGAAGTGAAATGGGAGTTTAGCTCAAATTTATCTCACTTACGAAGTCTGTTACTGAGATGCCCCTAAGCTCCACATAGAGGCCGGTGACAGATACAAAAGACCTCTAACTAGAAAACAGAGATGCACAATCTGATAGGCTGCAGAAGAGGGTTCCCTTTCTGGACCCCAAGCATTGCCAAGTCAGAACACTTTGATCAAGAGGTAGCATATGACCTGAATGAGGACCTTCCCCTGGGTGAATAAGTTGTACAAAATATAAAGAAAATGCCAAGGTGGACTTCCCCCTGACGGAGCAGAGGCAGGAAGCCTAAGTGACATCTGAGACGATTTCATTTCTCTCCACCCAAAAGTTCTGGAAGGAGATGCATGTCGTGTCTTTTGCAGACACCCACACTCAAATCCATCAAAGCTGACTGTCTGCAGACTTTGACTGAAAGGAGCCTGAACCTCAAGCAAGAATCTTCTCTTGTCCCCAATACATAATGAGATTTTTTAACCTTTTGTCATCCCACCAGTAATATAATAGCCGGAGGGGGAAAGGGTTGAATAAAATGTCTCTTATTTCCTATACTTAGGTATAGCCAGAACGTGTCTGTGTGTGTGTGTAGGTGCACATGTGAGTGTGAATGTATGCATGAAGCATGTAGAGACCAGAAGTCAACTTCACATGTCTTCCTTAGCCACTCTCCACTTGTTTGCTGAGACAGACACTCCCACTATAATCTAGAGTTCCTCAAGCAGGCTAGGCTGGCTGACTTGTAAGGATCCCCAGTACCAGGATTACTAGTGTGCAACACCATGCTTGGCTTTCTTTTTTAAGACTTGTTTTATTTTTGCTTGTGTGTATATGTATAAGTGTGTGTGAATGTGCAAGTGTATTGTGTCTCCAAAGAAGCCAGAAGAGGATGTCAGAGCCCCTGGAGCTGGAGCCAAAGGTGACAGAGAGATACCTGATGTGGGTGCTAGGAACCAAACTCGGGTCTTCTGCAATAGCAGCAAGCACTCCTAACCACTGAGTCAGTGAGTCTCCTCTCCCTCTCCCTCAAATCTTTATGCTTATATGCCAAGCACTTCACTGGCTGAGCCATCTTCCCTGACCCCAGCATGAGATTTTGCTGCAGAATTCCACATTTTCTTTTTTCCCTTCTGCATACATACATACTTTTAAAACAAATTAGGATTATCCAAACTGGAAATTATGTCATCTTTCTGCAAAGATCTACAGTTTGGATACTCTCCAAGCCTCATTACCTATGATCTTCATCTCTTACTGATGAAATTGGTGTCGGGAAAGGGTTAAAGTATTCACAGTAGGCGGGAGGTGATTTATCATCTCAGGGACTGGTGGTAACAGAAGGGTCGATGTGCTTAACAATTCACACCGAGACACACACACCCACGCCTGTCCACTTAGCCCTCTTCCATGGCAACCAGAATCCTGCCTTCACAGGGGTCTGAAAACTTCTCGACATTTAAAGCACCCCAAGTTGGTGTCCATGATGGGAGGGGCTGGGAAAGGAATGGATTGAACAGTGAATCTCAACATTTGCAAAACTATGCATATCCATGTCAGAGCTGGCCAGCGCAGACTGCTTGAGCCACGCCTCGAGCCTATGGCACCTCTTGGTTTGACCCTGCCTTTCAAGTGTTTTCTCCCTTTATTATATGTCAGCCTCTCAGTACTCTCTCAAATTGGGGTAACCATGGTCCTTATGGCCCAACCAGGATGGCTAGCTTAGATTCTGAACAGTCAGGTGCTGAATGAAGAATTCCTGAAGAGGGGCTGGACTCCACAGGCAGGTCTGGTCTCCAGGCAGAAATGCATAAGAACACATCTCCTTGATTACTCTGTATGTATTTGTGAGTGTTGTATGTATGCAGATGTATGTGCACAGCTGTGTGTCTATACATGTATCTGCACTTGCGTGTAGAGGCCAGAGGACAAGTGCAGCTGTTGCTCCTCAGGCACTGTTCATCTTGTTTTCTGAAACTGGGTCTTTTACTTACAGTTCACTGATTTAGCCAGGCTGGCTTGCCAATACATCCCAGAGATCTCTTGTTTCATGAGGGTTCTGACAATCAAACTTAAGTCTTCATGCTTTCATAATGAGCATTTTACCCAAGTAGCTGTCACCCTAACTCCTACACTGCTCTTTATGCTGTGTAATAATAAATCAACACAAACTTAGAGCCCTCAAACTACATTATCATATAGTATGACTGGGTTTGATGTTTTACACATCACATAGCTGGTGCCTCTGCTCCAGGACTTCCTCAGGATTCCCCCAGCTGTGAGCAGAATTCATCTCCTTGTGGCTGTAGGACTAGGGTTCATATCCTAAGTAGCTTTATCTATCAAACAGACATAATCTAGAGTCACCTAAGAAGGGAGTCTCAATCGAAGGAGCTCCCAGGTCAGGCTGGCCTGTGGGAATGTCTACAGAGAATTGTCTTGATTGTTCATTGATGTAGGAGGGGCCAGCTGACTAAGGGTGGCACCATCCCTAGACTAGTAGTCCTGGGCTATGTAGAAAAGCTCCCTGAGCATAAGCCTGTGAGCAAAGCAGTAAGCATCTTTCCTCCACGGTTCCTACTATATTTCACTGGCTGTGAGTTCCTTGGTTGTAGGTAATGCTGAATAGAATAGCAAGCAGGCCTGGTTTGAAGATTGTGCCTTAATTTCCTGCTTTGACATCCCTCAATAATGAATTGTGATCTAGAACTCTAAACTGAAATAACTCCTTTAAGTTGAGTTTGGTCAGAGTGTTTCACCATAATGACAGACATGAAACTACTATAAACCGCCCCTTTCTCTTGCTGGCCACTGCCTAGGGGCCACTCTCAGACCCAAGAGGTTTCCTTCAGGACTCTGCCAAAGTCTTTCTCACACTCTCTCCTCTTGTTTCTGTAGGGTCAGAATTGAGTGCCCCTGTGTACCTGTCAGTGGTGGCCACCACATATGCAGCGCATTCTCATCACTGGAGGGCTCAGTGTTTGTGAATGAGCCAAGCTGTTCATGACTACTCACAACTCCAAAATCAGTCTCCAGACACTTTCACAGTCACCCGGGCTCATGTGCAAAGCAGCAACCCAATGTGCACATCTCAGGTGCAGGTGTCAAGGAGGGACCATGCCTTCTGGTTCCCACACTAGGACAGAGACAAACAGAGGATGCAGCCCACAGCTGGAGAGCAGGCTACTGAGAGGAGACACTGACTCTGGAGCCAGGTGGGTGGAGATGGGGTCCAACTTTGGCACCTGTTGATGGGTGGCCTTTGGAAAGTCACTCAAACATTTCTGAACTTTCTTTTCTCTTTTATCAAATCATAGTAGCTTAAAAGTTCTTAGGATTTAAGATTCTAATCCAAATAGTATACATGTGTTAATATGTGAGCCTGTATACAATCTCCATGAAGTACTGACTTTACTAATGTCAAATCATTGGTCCAGTAAGTTTCATCTCAATTCATAGACAACAGATCTACCACTGTATAGCCACTTGCAGCCCCCTGAGGCACAACAACAACACATCAATACAGACCACAAGAGCCTTCTGAGGTAATGATTCTGCCTCCTGACTTACATCCCAATCCTCTAGTATTCACCAAGGCTTTTCTTCACAGGTCATGGAAATAAAGTATGACATGGAAATTGTGACATGATGCTGTCATCTACACATGGATGAGAACTGTATAGCTATAAAAATAGAAACCATCTCATGTCTTAAGTAAGTTTATGATTTTGTGTTGAGGCACTTTCATAGCAATCCTTGGCTACCTATAGCCTGCGGGCTGAGGTCTGAACACTCCAATTAATATCAACATCATATACAGCAGAAATTTTATTTCAAGGACACTGGGGAACTCAAAGTATTTTTTTTTTTGAGACAGAGTCTCATATAGAACAGACCTCTCTTAAACTCTGTCTAGCAGAGGATGGCTTTGAATTTCTGATCCTCCTGCTTCCGCCTGAGCTCAGAAAACCTAAGGCTTAAAAACCAGCTTTGAGAATCCAAATAGCTGACTACAGGGCAGGGAGCTTTGAGCAGTATATTAGTTCTGTTCCTTTAGAGAATCCTGACTAATAGAGTGAATATATACATATATATATGGAAATTTATTAGATTGGCTTATATGATATGGTCCTACATAGTTCAACCAGCAATTGCTGTCTCATACTGGAGGGGTCAAGAATCTGTAAGTTGCTCAGTTCGCAGAGCTGGATGTCTTAGCAGTTCCAGTCTGGCACAGGAGACCTGGAGGATTCCTGAAGAGCTATTCAACCTACATAAGAAGCCCTAAGAAGCTGGTTCTAATATAGGTGAAGGAATGCCACAGCAACTAGATGAACTTGCCAGTACAAATGAAGCCATATCCTTTTATCTGGGCTGGAATCAGAAGGTATTGCCCACATTTGGGGTAGGTCTTCCCAATTAAAATAATCTGATGAAGGAAGTCCCTAACAGGAGCATCCAGCAGCTTGCATTTTAGTTGATTCTATATCCATTCAAGTTGACAACCAAGATCAGCTATCACAAGTAGGGTCAGTAAACAAAGGGGAGTGGGGAGCACACCCTTTTCTACTTATGTGCCATTGTATTCAAGAGCCTATTCTGGGAGAAAGAATGTGATCGGCTATGTTGGATCACCTGCGCCCTTCTTTGGAACTCTGGGGCACATCTATAGTCTCTCTGAGCCTATGACCCTACTGGAAGATATTCTACAAACAAAATCCAGATTGCATAAGGGAAAAATAAAAGCCCGAAATGAAGACAGGAGAGCAATACATACTGCATCCACCTAGAAAACTCAACGAGGCAATGCCAGAGTCCACACTGACAGGAGAGCGTGTTACCATCCCCACATCAGTTCCCTGCCCCCATCAATCTGTTCCAAACCCACCTACCTCATGTCATTTCTGCATGACATCTTCTACAAAAAATTGATGATTCAGAAAGAAATTCATTGAGTCCTTGCCTTCCAACCCCTCAAATTTTACTAGGAACTTACCTTGAAAGAAAATTGATAATAATAGACTTCATGTTGTACTCGCTAAGTCCCTTGTTACTGTGCCTAAAAAGGCTATGTGCATTATTTTGTTCAATTCTCATTCCATCCATCCATGGTCAGTACTGACCATAGTGTTTGGCAAACTGTCAACAGGTCTGCTAGACCCAAAGACAGTGTCCTAAGCCCTCCTCAAGGACATTACTATATTCTAGGGCTCTACACTGAGGATGCTCTTTTCCGAAGATAATTCTTGGAGTCATAGGCAAGAATTCCACTGGGCTGAAAATGCTACTGGGTAGAGTCGATGCATTAAAATGTCTACCATAGGCTTCTCATTTGGTTCAATCTGTGAGATGAATCTGTGCAAACCAAGACTCATTCATGGAGAAGCAACCAGCCATGGCATGTTAACTAGACTAGCCTGGTCTTCCTTCTCCTTTACTTCCGTCTAGCTCGCCTTTAGCTTCACCAGGCATACTGACGTCTTCTGCTCTACAGAGCTCATGCAGTCATTGTCCCCACTGGCAGGAATGACCTTCTGCTGGTTCTCTACATGACTGCTGCCCCTTAGACTTGATGTCTCCCTGTCTATTTTGCAGAAGACCTTTGTTGGACATTGCTGTGGTCTGAATATGAAACATCCCCCAAAGGGGTTCATGTGTTGAAGGTCTACCCCTTAGCTGGTAGGTCCAACCACTGAGAAGTTAATGGATTATAAGGACTCTTAATTCATCAATGCATTCATCCATTGATGGATTCATGAACTGATATCACTACTCAGAGATGGTAGAAAGTAGGAGAGGAGGCAGGTTTGAGGAAGTAGGTAACTGGGAGCTTGCCTTGAAAGATCTGTCTTGCCCTCACCCCTTTCTGTCTCTCTGCTCTTGGCTGCCACCAGGAGCACAGCCCCCTCTGCCACATGCTTCTGTGAGAATTAGGTTTTGCCTCACCAATGAGCCCACCAATCAGGAGCTGAAGCCCCTGAAAGTGTGAACCAAAACCAATCTCTGTCTTCCTTTAAGTTCTTTTTCCCAGACACTTGTTATGGCAACAGAAAGTCTGAAACAACTAGGTTGCAGAGTCAAGAGACAGAATAAGAGTGAATTAAGATAGAATTAATCCCTATTTTCTATTTCTATTTTTCTTTTTCCTTCTGTGTGTGCATGCGTAGTATATGTATACTTATGTTTGTGTATATGCACACATATGCATGCAAATTTTAGCGTGAGGGCACATATATATGCCAGCATACATTTAGAGGCCAAGGGTCAACACTGGGTATCTTTCTCCACAACTTTCCACCTTATTTTTTCAGAGGGAGTCTCTCACTGAACCTGGAGCTCACCAACTAGATAGACTGGCTAGCCGGTGAGCTCCAGGGGTCTGCCTGCCTCTCCTTCCTCAAACCACAGTGCTTGGCTACACATCCATGCCACCAAGTCTGGCTTTTTTGCGGCTCTCAACTCAGGTCCCCATGCTAGTTCTGCAGGCACTTTACCAAACGAGCCATCGCCCCAGTGCACTGTTTCTAGTCTTCTGTTTTAAGACCCACGTGCAGTACTCCAATGTCAGGGTAATCAGAATCTCCTAACATCCACTTAGATTCTCCCTTTTCTACTGAGCTATCTCTGAGTAGGTCTTCGGCACTCTGTTGCTCCAGATGTCTTATTCACTCTATGTGAGACACTAGAAAGATACTAAATGTCTCTTTAGTACAGCTCTATTTGGGTTGATACCCACTGAGTTCATTCTTAGATATATCAGAACCAAACAGGAATTTGGACATGTGGGTTATACCTTGTCTTAGTTACTTCTCATGTGGGGTTCAAATGCCTGAAAAGAAGCAACTGAAGGAAGGAAGAGCTTATGCTGGTTATAGTTTCAGGAGAATAAAGTCCACCATGATGGGGAAAATATGCTAGCAGGTGCATCAGGTCCTAGTCACATTGCAACTGCAGTCAGGAAGTGGAGAATCAGCAGGAAATGGGATGGGGCTATAAGACCTCAAAGCCTGCCACAAGTGACTCACTTCCTCCAGTGAGGCCCCATCCCTACAGGCTCCACAGCCTTCCCAAACAGCGCCACCAGCTGGGGACCAAGCATTCAATCACATGAGCCTGCAGGGAACATTTCACATTCCAGGCCCAATATTACGAACCAAGTCTCTGTGTTCTTCCACTCAGGAAATACATGGACCACAAAGCCAAAACATACTTGCAAATTCTTCCCAGTTAAGTAAGGGTACCAGACATAAAGTCTCCCTACCTACGGGAAACCAATTGCCTTTAAGTCAAAATGGCACTCAATGATATGAAATTCTTGCAGTATTTCAAAAAGCATTTTCCCTTTAAGCATTCATTTCTGACAAACAAAATAAATTGTCATGCCACATGCATATAAAGATTGCAAAGATGAGCCTCTATTAAACTCTACTTAGCAGCAAAGCAACTCAGGTGTTATCTAAATTTAGACCTCTCTGCTCTGGCTCTTTCATCCTGAAACCCCATATCTTGCAGCTTTTACTTAGACTTGCAGGAGTTTAATAAATAGAAAGAGTTGGCACAATGCATTAAGATTAGGTCGGCCGGAGGGCTTGACCTGGTTGGACAAAATTTGGTATTGATTTCTCTAAATATATTTTTTGCAAGATGTAGACCCTTGCAGAGAAAGAAAAGGATACAACTGTGGATTTAAGACAAAAGCAAAACCAGGCCACATTTTGCTCATTTTCTTAGTGATGGAGGACAGAAAGAGGTTGCCTAAGGAATCAGTGAACAGAAGGTACCAATCACAGTTCAACATAATTTTGTGTGTGCAGGTGAGGTGTGTGTATGTTCCTGTGTATCAATGCACATGTGTATACATGTGTGTACACAACTGTATGTGCAAGTATGTGGAAGCCAGAGGTCAGTCTTGGGTGTCATTCCTCAGTCTCCATTTGCCTCATTGTTTCAGACAAAGTCTGTCATAGGGTCACCAATTCAGAGAAGCTGTCTGGTCAGCAAACACCAGGGATCCACGTGTCCCTCCCCCAGCTCTAGCACTGGGAACACAAGGTCATATGACCATGCCTGACTTTCTATGTGCTAGGGATTGGGCTCAGGTTCTCAGGCCTGTGAAGGAGACAGTTACCAACTCAGCCATCTTCTCAGCACACTCCACAGAAATATGTTAAAAATATTATATTTTTAACATTTGTCTATTTATTTAGTGGTGTGTGTGTGTGTGTGTGTGTGTGTGTGTGTGTGTACCACATGCACGCAGTGGCACACTAGTGGAGGTTGGAAGGCAACCCACGGGAGTCACTCCTCTCCTTCCACCATGTGGGTTCCAGAAATCAAACTCCGGTTTGAAGTCTTCGTGGCAAGTGCCTCTACCTGCTGAGCCATCTCACTGGGCCTCCAGCATATTTTTAAAATAGAAAATGTACTGCCAGCATTGAGAGCACAGATATGTGCTACTTTGTACCCTGAGAACAGAGCTATAAGTAGAGATCAGGATGTCCACTTGTTCTGGTGCAAGAATTCCTAGTGTGGCTGCAAGAATTCCCAGTGTGGGATTTTCAGATCTAAAGGCAGGACAATATTAAGTAAGCTAGGATGAATGGCTGTCCTTGGAGGATACTGACTTAAACACAGCGTTATGATGACAGTCTCTAAAGTGACTTTTTGAGAGGCCAAAGTGGAGTCTCACACGATGGGGCAAGGCTCACCTTGGCTCCACTCACCCATCTGTGTCACTGTGTTGGAGCCTCTGCGAATGGAAAATGGCATTTTTATCTCTGCTGCTCCACTGAAACTTGTCAGAGTCCTAAGCCATAGGTGTCAGTGTGCCCTGTGCCACAGGTGAGTGGCCCAAACGTGCAATAACTAGCTCTGCCCTGCATGGAATTCAGCACTGCTGCCCAGCCAATAGCAGAGAAGTCTCCTTATTTTATTCACCTGCTTTTGAGTGAAGACACAACCCCATCAGGTTTATATGACCTGCTGAGAACATGTCTGTGGACCAAGTATGATGCTGGTGAGAGTTTCTGAAACTAGGGTCTAAAGCACAGACGTGATCTCATCAGAAGAAAGCTCTGATTTGATTTACCATTCTCAGTCAGCTTTGGGGAATGGGCATTTATCCCATGATAGCTGTGAATCCATGGCAACAGAGGAAGCAAAGAAGCAGCCCAGGGAGGTTATCAAGCAGCAACCTACCTGTAATTGACACCCTTCCTCTCCTATGGTCACACACATTATTTTTATCAAAAGCCATAAAGCCCCTTATCCATCTTGGAAACAGAGTGAACTGTTCAAATCTTCAGAAAGAAAAGTGACTTCCTATGGCCTTCGGGGGAGGCAGCTGATCAACTACTAAGACCAACTTCCTTAATGAGTGATAGATGTCAAGAAAGGAAGGAAACAATGCCCTCCCACCACAGCCCCAAGTAGACAAAGCTGAGATGGTTCTAAAAGGTACAGGAGACCGTGAAGCACCCTCACACTTGGGGTGTGGCTCTGATAACACCCACTTCAGTCTCAAAAACCAATCGAGAAACAGTCTGTATCTGATACCTTCATCTCAGTGACAGGAAATTTAAAAGGAGATAGGGTTTGTTTGGGCTCACAGTTCGAGGGGACGCAGTCCATGGTGGTGAGGATGTCATGGAAACAGGGCAGCTTATGTCTGTGGTGGAGACAGAGCGAGTGTGAGAGAGAAATGCTATCATTTATGTGCCTTTCTTATTTCTCCCCTTCTATTCAGTCTGGACCTCTGGACCTCTAGGGACGCTATGACTTATTTCAGGTTAATTTTTCCTTCTTTCCTGAAATAAATCCCTCTGGAAAGACCCTCATAGACAGACCCAGATGTGCATCTCTAGGTGATTCTAATCAGTCAGGTGACAATGAAGGTGAATGAACACATAGTTGCCTTCCTTCCTATCATGCTGAAATACAGTTATTTACATTTTGTCACCATTATTTCTAGTCTTTATACAACAAAAATTCTTACAGACATTGCCAACTAGATCCCCTAATCCTATATCATCCAGGTCTGCCTGCCTCACCCAATACCCCTCCCCAGACAGCCACTGTCCAATATATGATGTGGAGTTATGGATGTAGCTCTCAGTTGGTGCAGTGCTTGCCTAGTATGCACAAAGCCTTGGGCTCTATCCTCGGCAGCACATAAGCACTGTATCTTACAGCTCAGATGGTATTTGCCTGTAAATCCCAGCATGTGGAAGGTGAAGACAAGAATCAAGGTCAAGGTCATCCTTAGCTACCTACGAAGTTCAAGGTCAATCTGAGCTACATGAGACCCTGCTTCAAAAATAAACCAGAGCTCCATGTGTCTCCCTTCACTGACAGGTTTTCATATCCCATGAGCTTTCATATGTGGACTCCAGATCCCAAATAAGATCATCACACTGGATAGCCTATATGCCTCTTGTTTTCTTCACCAAGAACTGTTTCTGAGCCTGTCTATATCAATACAGGGATCCAAGGAAAGCATCACATTTTGAAGGCCCACTTAGATCCTCTTAACAGATACAGAGCCCCGCAGCACATAAACACAACTTATCTCTCCACTAATGGCCATTCAGGCTACTTGAAAATGTTCAGTCTCACAAGCATGTTGCAGTGAACACCCTTGTACACACATCTTCATGTGTATGCAAACTACTTTGACCAAGGCTCATGATTAAAGGTGGCATTGCTGTGTCTTACAAATATATATCCTCAAATATGTTAGGCTTTGTTCACTCACTCTGCAATGAGGTTATGCCAACCTACAATCCCAGAAGCCATAGAGAAGTCACAATCTCTCCTCCTACTCCAGAGTCTTCTTTAGACAACTAAGATGGCCTCACTGTGGCCTGCTAAGAACAAATCTACACACACACACACATACACACACACACACACACACACAAGCACAAAGTTCAATTCAATTCTCTCTCCTCAGCAATGGCATCATTTTGAAAGCTAACGATGCATCTCCATTCGCCCACCTTCCAATAACTTAATGAATTAGCCACTCGCCCATCAGAACTGAACTGTTGGGATAATACATCAAAATCAAGTCAGGCGCTCACACTCATATGGGCTGATGGATTTAAGGCGAGACCTTAGGCAATAATAATGTTGTTTAGAAGACAAATCTACTCATAAGCACCCTCCATGACAAATGATGGACTCGGGGGCTATTTACGAGGTCCAGGTGGGAGCGGTTTCAACTTAATTAAACTTTGAAAACATAATAGAACTGGAAGGCAGTGCATCAATTTCTAGGTCCCCTATCAAAAAGTCCATGATACCCTTAATAGGTCAGCCATATCAGCTTCTAGAAGCTATAATAGCTTAATACCTAATGTGCACTGTTCCAACACCCCTTGATCTTGCAGAAAATCAACACTACCTCTGCCCCTTTCCTCTCCTCTTCACATCCAGTCCATCTCAGCTGGGGAGGGATCCTGACGCCTCTATCCCTCCTCCATCACGCTGGGTTATGACAATGAAAAAATATAAGGCTGATGCTTCAGACATGGTCTGAGTTTAGGAAATCCTGAACTGTTATTGTTCCAATTCCTGGGGACTCAGGTGTAAGTATCTAACAAAAACATTCATGTATGCATGTTCTTATGTGTATGTAGACACATGTGCATACATGCACATGTATGACTACTCATGTATATGTAGATAACATGCATGTGTGTAGGTACATGTGCACTCCTGTGTGTGCTAGAGAGAGAGAAAGAATGAGAGAGAGAGAGAGACCATAGGACAACCCCAAGTGTGATTCAAGTGCCATCCATCTAACCACCCTGGAACTCGCCAGGTATGCCAAGTTGACTGACCACTGAACCCCAGGTGTCCACCTGTCTCTACCTCCCTAGAACTAGAATTATAAGCACATGCCACTATGCTCAGCGTCTTAAATTTTTTACTACAGTTTAACTTCTTTGTTTGGGGGAATGCACATATGCCACAACCCATATGCGGAGATCAAACAACAACTTCAAAAGTCAATTCAGTTCTCTCCTTCTATTATGCACCATTTGGGGACTGAACTTCCCAGGAGTTCATCAGGCTTGGTGGCAAGTGCTTTTAACTCCTGGTTTTGGGGGATCAAACCCAAGTTCTTTCACTTCCAAGGCAAGCTCTTTACCAAGCCAGCCATCTCCCCTAAAATAGTCGTAAGACCCATGAAAATCACAACCCAGAAAACCTAGAACTCTCTGGTACCCTTAAACTACCCACAGCTCATCATAGGTCCTAGACACACCAGTCAAGCCTCCTTTATGTCTGGTGAATCTGAGTGTACACAGACTGTTTCAGTGACTCCCTACTGAGGGTGATGCTGATTGAAAACTGAATCACTCCAAATTCCTGTCCTGATTTTAGGCATGTCTGGAAGTCACTTCCCTGTGTGGTGCTGCCATACTGCAAAGTGCAATGTGTAACAGATACTATGACACTGTTGACACAAAAACACAATTCTCACTCCAAAGGGGTAAGAGATTGTTTATTCTGAAACCAAATGTGAGTGAGCATAGCCCAGGAACACAGATTTAAACTACCCCAGATTCTGTGTTCCAACATGGTAACAGTTCCATGAAGATTTTATTTTAAATTTAAACATTTTTCAGAAGAATTCTCAAAAGACAAAATATAAACGGTTAAGAATTATCTTGAAACATGTTCAATATCTGAAGTGTAGGGAAATGCAAATTAAAACTACTTTAAGATTTCTTCTTACCCCAGTCGGAATGGCTAAGATTAAGAAAACAACCTACAACAAATGCTGATGAGGACGTGGGAAAGGGGAACACTTACCCACTGCTGATAGGATTGCAAATCGGTGCAGCCACTGTGGAATTCAGTATGGTGAACTCTCAAAAAGCTAAAAGTAGATCTACTATATGATCCAGCTTTACGACTCATTGGTATCGAGTCCCAAAGGACTTGATATCTTATTACAGAGACACTTGCTCAGCCATGAAGATTTTCCAGCCACAGAACACAGAAAATCATAAATCAAGATACTTTACAAATATATTAGTAGAAACATCAGGTAGGTAGGTCACAGCAAAGACGAGAAATCTCAACTAGAGGCCTCAGATGCTGATGGAATTCTTGCCCTTTTGGTTGGTAGAAATCAGGAGTCCATTTGTACATTCCAAATGATTGACCTAATGGCCGCAGAAATGTTAGGTTGCACACAGGGGAGGGTGGTAAGTGGTTATTAAGGGGCTAAAGATACCTAAGACGATTTGTCTGTAGACTTGGGACATTTTACCTTCTTTTTAACCACTGAAGTTCTAATCAGTTAATCAGACTTACAGGAGGTTCAGTATTAGTTGCAATTCTTTCCGGGAACTTAAATTCACAGAAGTAACACGGAAAATTCAGAGAGAAAGAGAGAGAGAGACAGACAGACAGACAGACAGAGACAGAGACAGAGACAGAGGCATAGAACAACCTCTGAAATCCATCTCTCCCAGCAAGGTCAAGTCTTAGAGGTGGAGGGTTACACCCATGCTTCTAAAGATGACCATGTTCCAAGTTTCCCTGAGTCAGCATCTTTAGGTAAGGTTCATGTATCATTGTTTGTAAAACCCTTTCCAAAAGTTTCAACTTAGTAGCCAGGGACAATAGTCTCTGCCAAAGGAATCTGAGAATTCCTTATTTTCTGGACAACAGCAAGACAAAAGCAAACATTGCCTTCCTCATCTGACAAAATGGTCGCCGATGCTGATGTAAAACTCAGTTCTCCAAAGGGAGTAAAAGAAAGTTTACTCTGAACCAAATATGAGTGAGGACATACCAGGAACATTAAGTTCAAATTGGCCCAAACACCACACTCCAAGCTGGAGGTGGTTACATGAACTTTCATAGTTACAGAGCAAATGAAATTTATAAGGCAAAACACTTTTCAATAGCTGGAGAGCAGACTCAGAGGTTAAGAACAGTACAGCTATCTATGGTAGAGGACCTGAGGTTGGTTCCTAGCGCCCATGTTGGGTAACTTACAACCACCTGTAGCTTCAGCTCCAGGGAATCTGATGCCCTCTACTCGCCTCTGTGGGCACCTGCATGCACAAACATAGACACACATAGACACACAGTGGACATAATTGAAAATAAAATCATTATAAAACTACTTTTCAAATGTACTGATGAGAACATCAGGAAGGCAAGTTACAGCAAAGCAGGGAGGCTTCTCTATAGACCCACGATGTTGTTTGATGACATTCTTGGCTTCAGGGTTGATGAAAGTTAGCGGTGTGTTAATACAGTCCAAACATCACACCTGATAGTCACAAAGATGTTAGGTCAGGTAAAGTATGACAATAAATATCTATTAAGAGAAATGATATAGAAAAGTCTTTATGAAACCTCTTACTCTGGATAATAAATATAAGCCAATAAGAAAGAGAGACAGAGGAAATAAGAAAGGGGAAGGAAGAAAGGAAGGAAGGAAGGAAGGAAAGAAGGAAGGAAGGAAGGAAGGAAGGAAGGAAGGAAGGAAGGAAGGAAGGAAGGAAGGAAGAGGGGAGGGAGAGAGGAAGGGTCAACAAATGAACTATCACCAAAGAAAATCAAAAAGATATCCCAAGATAATTTGACTCTGGATCAGCAACATTCCAACTCTCTACCCTCAAAAAGTTCTAACAAGTCCTTTGTAGAATTTTTAACATGATTTTTCTTGGAACTTCAGTTGATACTTACAGATGTGACTACACATTTTACCTTCTCTACAGAATATGTGATTTTTTTCTGAGAAGATACAAATAACAGATACCATTTAGTAAGAGTTTATACTGCATTAGGTTAAAGAATCTGACGGCCTTATCTCAGCAAATCCTTACAATGACCTCAAAGATGTCTAATCAATGCATGACCAGAGCCCACAGAATATAAACAATTGTCCTGCAGTTCGCATTCCTACCAGAAGCAAAGCTAGGGTGAACCCAGTTCCTCAGTCTCCAAGGCTTCACTCATCACAGCCCAGAGGCAGCAACCCCTAAAGGCTACGAGGAACTTCTGTATTTTTAAGAAAGAATGCATTTCACCTATCAAACTGTCTCTGACTGATGGCCAAAGACCTCTGCATTGTCCAACCCTTCAGTGTGTGGCTATCAAGGATTCAGACACCTCACTCTCAACAGAGGTCTAGATGGAGACACGCTCAGACAAAACCCAATCAGCTCCGCGTTCCCGTTCCCAGCTAAAGGACACTGGGCTAGTCACTCATCTCTCCTGCTCCAGCTGTCAAATGGGGCCACCACTGACCTCCCCAGGATGAGAGGACTCTAACTCGTTCCACTGACAAACATGCCTGGCACAAAATCAGATGTTAACATGTGGTAATATCTTCTATATTATGGCATAGGCACCCAGCCTCCCACTGTGCAATTATAGAATTCTTATCTCCAGTACTGCCTGACAAATTATAGAGTGGGGCTCTTTTTCAAAGCACTTCTCATCGATTACCTCATTTAAACCATTTCTATTGAGCACTAGCTGCTACAACTGCAAGATGGGTTGGGCTTTTTTTTCCTGCTCCCAGACGACCCCCCAAAGGGGATCCTTGGTGCCCCCGCAATGGTAAGATTTTTAATGGATGCAAATTTGAAAGGCATGCTGCATTTATTAATCCCTCATTAGAGTAAACGGCAGCAGAGCCTGCAGGAGCAATCACTCATTTACATGAATAGCTCTCCTTTACTCCAGAGCCTAACAGAAAGCAGCAATCTGAAGCCCAAGCTGAAGCTTCCTTACAGGAGATAGTATCTCCCAACCCCTGAGACCCAGAAGGATCAGGAACTGAATATCATCTACATATCAACACTGGAAAAATGTACTAATGGATCCTGAGCACATGGGAAAATATTCAGATTCCATACGGGGGGTGTCTTGAGCATTCGACAAACCTCAAGACACTTTCTCTTCCTTAGCCAGGTGAGCCTTGCTACAAATTCCCCAGGCTATCTACCCCAGGCCTTCGGCTAACACACACACACACACACACACACACACACACACACACACACACACACACCCTTCTGTTCCTTGTATGACTTTACCAGTTTCATTCTACCAGTCTGAGATCCAATCTCACATTACCAGAAAAGTTTCTTCTGATCACCTTATCTGAATGAAAGAGGAAGCAGGAGAGATGGAGGAGAAGATCAGGGGAGACAGATGAAGAGCAAGGTATATAGACATATGTATGAAAATGCCGTAGTGAAGGCCATCGTTTTGGAGGTTAACTTAAGAAAAAAAATTTTTAAATTAAAAATAAATAACATTGGCCAGTGAGGGGGCTCACAAAGGCACTTGTCACCCAGCCTGAGGATCTGATTTGATCCCCAGGACTCACACGGTAAAAGGAGAAAACTGACCCCAGTGAGTTGCCGTCTCACCTCCAAGTGCACACTGTAACATATGCACACCCTCCTGAATTAAAGAACAACCAACAAGTAAACAAATAAATACAATTTGAAAATAAATAAATAAATAAACTAAAAGGCCCTTCGGTGGAAACTCGCCATTTTATTCCACTCATTCCTTTGCTTCATCTCCAGTTTCTCTCTCACCCAGTTTAACATGTGCTTGTCTGTATGGCTCTCACACACACACAGGTGTAAGATCCACAGACAGGAACCTGCATGCTCCGTCCATTGTTCTGCATCTGCATGCAGAACTTCTCTGAAGACATGGGCGGTATATGTGTGTGCACGCAGAGGTCACAAACGGCCTTGTTCCACCTCCCTTCCATCGTGACAGCGCACCTCTTACTTTTACTCAGTCAGTTTAACTGGCTTGCCAATGAACCCCAGTCATCTGCCTGTCTCTGTGCCCCCACACTGGGCTTCCAGTGCACCACCATGCTCAGCTATGTTTACTGGAACTGAGGATCAAACTTGGGTCTTTGTGCTTGGGTATAGCAAGTGCTTTACCGAATGAACCATCTTTCTGTGACTTTATCAACCACCTCCAACTGAGCCATCTCTCTGTGACCTTATCAGCCACCTCAAGGGTGCCTGCGCCTTACCTCACGCTTTCAACGTCAGTGTCTGCTAGGTTGGAACTCATGGAGGATGCCCTCAAACTCCACTCCTGTGGGCACCAGAAACCTGTACCTTAACCCAAGGAGAAAGCCACACACACTGAAGAGAAAGAACCATTCTGAGAGTCTAGTGAAGTCTAGTGACAGCCTTCCTTCAGATCTGTGCCTGTATCAGTCCCCATGGACCCTGGATACCACTAGGCCCAGGGCATCATTGGACAGAGATGTTCAATAGTTACAGCCACAAAGTGAAGACCCTTTCCGATGAGACTTCCTTCTTCCTCCATCAGGACAAATGAGTAGAGGTGCGATTGGTAGAGGAGCCACTGCCCTGAGCCCAGGTCACTTCGGTCCAGGAAGGCTTCCTGACCCCATCTCACACCCACGTCTCCCAGCCCCCTTGACTTTCCCCACCTCATGAAGTCCCATCTCTTTATTATTTTTTTTTAATCTTTAAAATTCAATTTATTTTTACTTTACATGTGTGTTATGCCTGCATATATGTAAGTGCACCTGTGCTGGGCACTGCCAACAGAGGACAGAAGGGGACATCAGAGTCCCTAGAACTGGAGTTATGGATGGTTGTTAGCCACCATTGGGTGCTGGGATTTGAACCTCGGTCTTTTGCAAGAACAACTAGTGCTCTTAACTGTTCAGCCATCTCCCCAGCCCCGAGGTTCCATTTCTTCATTAACTCTATTTATAATCTCTCCATGAACTGGTTCGAACTCCCTTGGTTTTGTAGAACTGGAAATTCAAACCAGAGCCTCCTACACACTAGATGAGCACTTTACCACTGAGCTGCATTCCCTCCCCCAAGACCTGTTTTTACTTTGAACTCACTCTGTAGCCCAAGCTAGCTTCATACCTGGGACCCTCCGGTCCAAGCCCCCTGAGCACCTGGGGTTGCAATCCTGCGCCACCAAGCCTGGCTCATACAAGTTCTTGGGATCCTCCTTTCACCTTTCCTCTGTGACTCAGTAAACATATGGGAAGAGAGTTCCCTCTTCCTCCTTGGCTTAAAATAGCAAATGATTCGTAGGTGAAAGATAACAAGATCTAGCATCAACTAAACACATGCTAAACGCTAGGCAGCGTGCTAAACGCACGACTTTCCCTCCCTCCACTTTTGTAGGGTCCTGACTACTTCCTTTAAAGAAAGTGAGACAGGTGCGATTTTGGAAAGACAAGCTTGATCAATGTCACACAGGAATTCCACCATGGAGTTTAAATTCAAATTTGGATTGCCTTTGCTGCCAGAGCCTGAGATCTTCGTTGCCTGGTAAAATGTTCCTTATCTGGTGTGCTTGTTAGGGTTTACCAACTTGACACAAACTATAGTCACCCAGGAAAAGGGAACTTCAATTGAGGAATTTTCCAGATTAGATTAGCCCTATCTGTAAGACATTTTCTTAATTACTACTTGATGTAGGAGAGACCAGCCTACTGTGAGTGGTCCTTCCCTGGGCAGGTGGACCTGGGCTGTGTTAGAAAGTTAGCCTAGCAAGCCAGAGGAAGTAGGCCAGTAAGTGGCGGTCCTCTGTGGTTCCTGCCTCAAATTCCTGCCTCAGCTTCTCTCAATGAGGAACTGTAACCTGTAAACTGAAATAAACTCTTTCCTCCCTAATTTGTTTTTGGTCATGGTGTGTATCACAGCAACAGAAAAGCAAACTAGGACATCTGGCATTCATTGCATAGAAGATTGCAGGAAAGAGAATTGATGTCCGATGGTATTCTCTGGGATGCACCAGCCACTGCCGCCCGTGAAGAATGTGTCCAGGCTAACAGGCAACCCTGGTTGGACCGGATGGAAATGCACACTCCTAGAAAATATCACAGTACCTCAAACTACCCTGCCCTTTCCAGGGCATTCTGCCTGGCTCCTGTTTACCAATTAGCCGAGCAGTTCTGTATTGCAACAAGGCATAAATGGAGTAATGAATTGAGATGCAGGTTTCATAAAAGTGATTAACTGCTAAATTCCAGTTCAGCTAACAGTTCAATTATCCCATTTTGCATCTCGGCTTTCCATCCAATTCTGCATTCACGCAGCCCCAATCACTGAGGCACCTACAGCCTCCGCATTACCATTAATTAAGCCATCGCTCTTCCCCAGAATCTGTCCACCCTCACTCGTGAGCTGCGTTTGCAAATCAGGGCATGTATAAAGAGCTTTGAGAAGCAAACATAATACTGACAGAATGAGAGCTGACCTAGAGTGGATTCAATGATCCCTATAGTGTGCACATATGGGTGTGCACTTGCGGGTGTGCACACGTGCCACAGCACATGTGTGGAGGTCAGAGGGAAACTTTCAGGAGTTAGTGCTCTCGTTCCACTGTGGGCTCCAGGGGTGGAACTTGGGTCTTCAGGCATGTGCTGCAAGCATTTCTAACTGCTGAGCTATCTCGCCTGCCGGATACATACATATCATTATATGTTGCTCTTATTCACCCACCTCAAAGCTTCCCCCTCCCCCTCCTCCCCCTCCCCCTCCTCCCCCTCCCCCTCCTCCCTCTCTATCATTGCTCTTCTTCCTCCGGACCAAATAGTCTCTCTTCCTCCTTTCGTAGCATGTGTACTCCGTTACCTGTGCCCATTCTCCTCCTTCCTTTAGACTTTTCCTCTTCTCACAGTCCCCTTTCTATTTTCTGCATGTGTACATAGATATACACGTGAACACCACATTTATACATGTATATATAGGCCATATATATATATATGTATTATATATATATATATAACCCATATATATATGGGTTCCTATCATGAGAGGAAACACTCGTGTTTGGCTACTTACCCCAAGAAATCTCTAACTGATTCTTATCACCAGCCCTTGCTGCTCCAAACACAAAACTCAGTTTCCTCAAAGCACAAATGTACAGGTGGCCTCCACACAGAACCTGTACTGCTCACACACAGGAAATGTTCTAGACTCAACTAGGCCTGGAGTAACCAGCACCTCTGACCTTTTGTAATACAGATCAATGCCAAGTACATAATTGCTGTTGATCCAAGATAAGCCTCTAGCAATCAAAACAAGATACCCCAGTTCAGTACCTGGGTCTCCCCCTGCCTGCTGTTTGATCTGATCCTCCATAATGGCACAGCTAGAATTGCCAACACCATTCTGGAGGCGAGGGGTTGGAAGTGGGCTTAGGATGATGTCTGTGAATAGACATGGCTTCTTGCAACCTCAGTTTTGTTCATCAATTTGTGTCCATTTGAAATTTGTGTCCATTATTATTCAGGGAACACAACCATAGGGCTGGACACTGTTCTTAAGGGCTTTATATTCACAATCTATGTTCAAATTTGAATCAATATTCAAAACTCTGTGAGTTGGTCTTATTGCTATCCGTGTCTTGCTCATGAGGAAACTGAACACCAGACAGGGAAGCTGAAGAATTTGCTGAAGGTCACACAGCTAGGAAGATGAAGAACTGGGCTTCAGAGTCTAATCTTAACAATATTCTAAATTACATGTAAACAGGTCAACAAGTATCTAAAATATTATTTTACTACGTAATGGATGCATGCATAGATGAAAAGGTGGGCAGATGGACTGGTGGATGGATACACGCACACATGGATGGGTAGGTGGATGGGTGGATGGAAAGGTTTTATGGCTTGTAAGATCCCCATCACACACTAATTAAACTTAGACATTATCCCAAGGAGCCTCTATGACCAGAAAATGCTATTCCCCAGGACATGTGGTTCCCCGAAACCACATCTAGCAGGGCTACCACGTCCCTTATTTATTTCAAAGCAATGTTGGCAACTCCCAGGGGCTGCTGGGTAAGTGCAGGCAGGGATAGAGGACCTTCATACACCATCCACAAAGAAGAGGGAGCCATAGCAGATGTTGTTAATCATGTGTCTCTCCCTTACAGATGGACCCTGGCACCACCATGACAATTCACAGACTAGGCCCAGCATCTCCATGGCTGAGAGGTGACAGGTGGGTGCCTCCCAAGAAAGCTTCATACTGAGACTCCATTGTCATGCTTAAGCATAATCGTCCTTGTCTCTCAGTGACTTGCTCTCTGTGTTTCTGTTATCTGGCAATGTGAGATCCATGGGTACAGAAGGCAGCTGTCTTTGGAACACAATTTGCTTCTTTCAGGTGGTAGGAAAGCAGAATCTTCCACCATTTACAACTGTGGCTGCCTGCCTAGAGACTCAAGGCTCCTCTCTCACATACCAGTAAGTTCAACCTAAAGTTAAGAGATCATTCTACAGGAAGCACCTTCTTGTAAACCAGAGGACATCCTGCCTGGGTGGGTCCTCTTTTCCTTCTTCGGAATCTTCTATGGACCAGGACAAGTATATATCACACATTTTAATCTAAACAATAGATTTTAACAGCACTGATAAGAAATGGCTCAGCAGAGCCACAGGGCTGTGTGTCACCCAGCAATGGTGGATGGATTCTGTTGGATCAGAACAGTATTCTGCAAAGTCCATGTTTGGGACATCTAATATGTTCTCTGTATATTATAGATCCTTCCAGTTCCAGGTAAAGAAAAACAGAACTGTTTCAGGAACATCCTTACACACAGACACACACCTGTGGTTCTTCCTAAGAGAAGATGGGTGTATTTGTTCAGTAGTCAAACATACACAAGTATGAATTCTGTCTCCATCACAGGAGTGTGGACATGAACACACGGCCTAACCCTTTCACTAACCCTTGATCCCCATACTTTCAAAACAAACATGGTTGTCTTAGCCATGTCAGAGAAAAACAAATCACACTCATCCTGCAAGTCTTAGCATAAATACTAGTTACTCAGAGATTCCTTCTCTGACTTCTGAGTTCCGTTAGATTCAGTTGCCTCTAAAGATCTTCATAAATCCCTGTGCACCTCCACACAGAGCACAGGAGAATCATGGGCTTCTTAAGCTTTCAGTCAGTGACAGGCTGTAAATACAGTGTTGGTTCTATCATTTCTACTATATACACAAAATATACATAGTATATATTCATACAGGACTCCACGCATTTATATATGTATGGTCCTGTACATTTATACGTTTCTAAGCATGCATGTTTCTATGTGTTTATATATTATTTCATTTATACATGATTTATATTCATATGAGTCTATGTATTTATAGATGATTCTATATATATGGTTCTATACATTTGTATATGATGGTGATTTAAAAGCGCTATCAGGCATTTAGGAATGTATGCATGTGTGTGTGTGTGTGTGTGTGTGTGTGTGTAAAACAATCATGTATATGTAATGCATATAATCATACGTATATATAATTATACTACTGTACCCTACAAATAAGTATAAGCATCATACTTCAAATGAAAGAACATTATGTGTCAAATAAAAAGCACAAATTACAGAAAGATTATAATGAATTCCAATGGTTCCTAGAAGGCACTCCAGTGTTGCAGCACAATAGTTCACCTGTATGAGAGAGAGAGAGAGAGAAAGAGAGAGAGAGAATGTGTGTGTGTGTGCGTGTGTGTGTGTGTGTGTGTGGTGATACTACTATAAATGAAGTCCCTGCCCCCTGGCCATGGAAACAGAACATACTGACTGATCCCTGAGGATGGCAGCAAGCAATCCTGGGCTTCTTGTGTACTTGTTATGTTTTACTGTTATTTTAAATTATATTCCTACTACTCATGAAAAAGGCTTACTATGAAACAACATGCTGTGGGCCGGGGCAATGGCTGTTGGTTAAGTGCTTGCCTTGCAAACACAAGGACCTGAACTGGATCCCCAGAACCTGTGGCGGTGTACATATGCAACAGAAACGGAGCCCTGGCAGCCAGCATAGGCAAATCAGTGAGCCCTAGATCCTGGTGAGAGACCTTGCCTCATAAAACAAAGTGGGCACTTGAGGAACAACACTTAAGATTGACTTCTGAGCCAACATGGATATGCACAACCCCCACATGCATGTACCTGCACATACACAAAAATAACTAATGGAATAATTAATTAATTAATTAAAATTTAAAATGCATGTTTGGCCTTCCATCCGAAGATAAACCTGAACTTCTCCGAGTTGGGACTGTTGCCCCCGACACAGCAGCTTCTGAGAGCTGGCCTTGCACCCTCCGGACCCCACTGAGAACCGCTTCCTTCTGATGGCTCCACCCCCACCCTGTCTCAGTGACTCCAGCTTGAATAATGAGCTCTAGATGTATTTTCTTATACTAAACCATTTCTCTTTTCCAATGCTAAATGACCAGACCTGTGTGTGTCAGTAGAAAAACATGCACTGCTTTTCCAAAGGGCACAGAGATGCAGCCACAGACTCCCAAAGCGAGGGGCAGGGTGTGCCCACTGACTCAAAGCCACCTCACAGCCAGGTACATGTTTGAGAAATTACTGGTCCCGCCCCAAGCTTCTCAACTTCTTCTTTAAAGTTCAGTATGAAGAAAGAATTGCTATGAATTATTAAGAGCAAGAATCCAGAAAACATACCTAGGGCCAAGGAATTCAGAGAATCTCTTTTATCTTTCAGGTCTAACAGGATTACCTGCCATGGCTGAGGCAAGCATGGCTGCCAGGAAGTTACACAGATTACTAGGCAAGCCGGCCATGGAAGCTATTTCTCCTCCTCAGAACATTACCTCCAGGCAGCTTGCCTTGCCGGGGTGGAGGTGAAGAGGAACATCAGACACGAGTAGATCTCAGTCCCCCGGCTGCCGTTTTCCTAGGAAAACATGATTTACTTTTTGAGTTCCTGTAGTCAGATAAAACGTCAGGCTCATAGGAAGCACCGCACACGGCCTTTCCTGCAAGCTGGGTCTCTATTGGGACCTGGAGAAGAATCCTGGACCTTTGAACGTCAAGAATACCTAAAGTGAGCTTTAGGGCTTTCCAAGTAGCAGGCATAGAAGCCCGCATGTGTAAAGGCCCTGGGTGGAAGAGCATAGTGCTTCCAGAGATGGCAGGAGCAATAGACTGAATCCCAGAAAACTCCTCAGGCACTAAATCTAGAACCTTCCTGACACACACCATCTGAATAACCTTAGGCAAGTTTCTTAATCCCTCTGTGACTGACTTTCCTCAGCAGGTAAGTGGCATCTATCTGCTGAAGGAGTCACAGAAAGTCAGTGATGGTTAATCTAAACTGTCAGTTTAGGAAGGATCTAGAATCACCTTAGAGACAAACTTCTGGGCATGTCTATGCTAGAGTTTCTACTCTAGGCTCACTGAGGTGGGACAACCCGTTGTAAACACTGAACCCAATAAAGAAGGAGAAAGCAAGCTGAGTGCCCGCATCCATCTCTCTCAGCTTCCTGACTGGATACAATGTGGCCAGCCAGCCTCCAGGCCTTGCTGCCCTGCCTTTCCCACCAGGATGGAATGAATGATTCCTTCAAACTATAATGCAAAATAAACCCTTTCTTCCTTAAGTTACTTTTGTCAGATATTTTATCACAGCAATAGAGAAAGTAAGGAACACTTACAAGGCTCATATTACATAGAGCAAGTAGTGGAATCCTTAACTCCTGTGAATCTGTTTGCTTGGCCCATTCCCTGGCCCTGGAGTGATCCAATGACTCAAAATACATACTTTTTAAAAAATACAACAGGAAGCATCTAGTAGCATTAATACTCCCATTTCTGTTTCCCTGGGTGACCCAGAGAGTAGGAACAAGCTTTGACTAGCCATCACTCCTAAAAGGACACTAATTACTCAAGGGCCTTTACCTGGAAAGAGTCAAGGCTCTGACTGAAGTCTAAACACTCTGCCAGGCCGATGGCTGGAATCATTGGTTGGTCTTCCTCACACTCTAACTTGAGCAGTCACTGAAACGGTCATTTTAAATTACAGCACAAGAGGCCTTCTACTCACCGGGTGGCCTCCTCTCCAGAAGAGGCACCAAGTTAGAAGATGACCCAGGCTCCTCAAGGTCACAGGGATGGGGAGATGCCCCTTCCCCCTTCATCTCTTGCTGGCTTGCACTGGCAGACTGATGGCTTGCCCATCAACCGTTGTGTTTCTGTGTAGGAACCCGAGAACAGCTTGTCTCCACAGTCTATTATAATTACCACTAACTGCTCCAAAAACTTGGCAGTTTTGAATTCCTTCCCACCCATGATTGACATTCCTAATTAATACTATTGTTTCTTTCCTCTGGCTGAATTCCCCAAACACCAACATGCATGGCATAGACTAAAAACAGACATTGAGGAAAATAACATCGGCATTCATCTCCAGCACAAATAGATCCAACGCTTCTGTGAAGGATACAGGAAGGACCTGGCTTCCTAGTACTGAGGGATCATCCCTGCCCTACAGCCTCCCTCCTTCCACCCCAGTCACAGGATCCCTTTTCTCCCTCGAGAATCCTTGCAGTTGGATTTCAGCACCATGCTGGCAAAGTGTGGTCTTGGTTCCTTTCGGCTCTTGCTTTGCTTTGAAGTTCCAGGTGGAAACTTCCAGAGCAAACCTTCCAGGGCTTGTGAGGAACAGCATCCTCCTGATATGCTTTAATGGCATCCACAGCAAACAGTGGGCCATCCTATAGCTCCTTCCAATGGAAGCATCTCTGGTGGCTGTGAAGGGATAGTGGCCGGCATTTACAGAAAGCCTTGTTTACTTTATTGGGTCATGTCCAAGAAGGATTTCAGTATCAGGGGCTGTGAGCAGGACAGGATCCTTGCCTCTGCCACTTGGCCACTGGGTCCCTTCCTTGGGTCCTCTGAGCCTCAGCTTTTTCTTCTATAAAGTACAGATAACAGTGTCAATCTGACAGGGTTGATGGGCAACCCAATGACAAAACCCTGCAGTTAATGGAGACTCCAGCACACAGTAAGTGCTAACTTAGTCTAGTCATTAGGGTACAATTAACCCACATCCATGTTTGAGAGATAAATCTAAGAAAATCACCAATAGATATTAGAGGAACTCTAAGCTTGTGTGATTGAACTAAGAAGAGAGATGGAATGTGTGGTATCCAGGAGAGGACACTGTGGGGCAGTCCAGGATCAATCTGTGGCCACCAGGGGCAGTCATGGGACCTGAATGGCTTACCAAAGAACTGGAAGTAAACCAGAGGACCCAGCTTCCACGTGCCCTGAGTGCTGATTCTATGAGCAGTTCTGCTTTTGTTCTCATACTTGTGAGAACCACAGTCACATGTCTACAGAGCTCAACAGTATTAATAAAAGGACTTCTCAGACGCGTGAGACCAGTCAAATGTTTATAGAATACTGAGTAACAATTGGCTGGAATATACCAATTCAGCAAAATAAGATGTTCATAGGAACAGTATCTCCATGCTGGGTCTGCTTAGGAGGTCAACGTGTTTCTTAAGGAACTAGAGGGGCATTCTGGAGACATCTCCCAGCAAGCATTCTTGCATAAACTTTCTCATGAGACACAAGGCTTTCCAGACACACACGCTCAAGGTGCAGCTTAATTCACCAAGCCTATTTTTAATGTCATAGGAACACTGTTTCACAATCCCTTCCATCAATGCTGCACAGACCCCTCGTGCAGTTACTCATGAATCTGAGCAATACAGAAAAGCAGAAGTTCATCTGCATGGACTGGTTACAAGCCTGTCAGCCCAGCTACTCTGGAGGGAAGCCTAGGCAGGAAGACCATGAGTTCAAAGACTGCTTGGGCAACTTAGAAATCCTCTGTCTCAAAGTAAAAAGTAGAGAGCTAAGAGCAAAGTTTACTGATACAGCACTTGCCTAGAATCCACTAGTGGGGACTGGGGACATAGCTCAGTGGTTGAACACTAGCCCAGCATGTGCTAGGCCATGGGTTCCATCTCTAACACCACAAACACTAAAACAGAGACTTGCAAGTGAAAAATCAGCCCTTGTGGCTTTAAAAGCATATACAAGGAGTTGGAGAGATGGTTCAGCAGTTAAGAGCACTGGCTGCCCTCGAGGAGGACCCAGGATCGATTCTCAACACTCACATGGTGACTAACAACCAACCGTTGCTCCAGTTCCAAGGGGTCCGACACCCTCCTCTGGCTCCGAGGGCACTGCATGACACGGGTGTACCTACACACATGCAGGCAATACACCTACACACAGAAAATAAAATTCACAAATAAAATATTTTTAAAAGTATATATGTACCTATAGTTCTATCCCCTATCCTGTCTTTTCACTAAAACAGGTCTCACTCTGTATCTTAAGCTGCCCTCAAACTTGACCCCCTGCTTCAGGCTCCTGGGTGCTGGAGTTCGGTGCCAGCTGCCGCACCCAGGCTCATACTTACTTTCTTGATCAGTGCTGAGTTCCCTGTGGATGAAGGAGAATGCTAGTTTCATCCACCCAGCTTTCCAGGTTTTGCTTTCTTCTCACCTTTTTGCAATTTTAAAAAAAATGAACGGGGTTGAAAAGATGGCTCAAGGATTAAGAGCTCTTACTGTTCTTGAAGAGGACCCCAGTTTAATTCCCACCTGTCACTCCAATTCCAAGGGATCTGACACCCTCTCCTGGACTCCATTGGCTCCTATACTCACATGGCAAACACACATAGACATACACATATGGCTATCATCAGTGAGTCCACCTTCTTTCGTGCTTGACAAGGAAGGTCCCACTCTCAGATCATTGGCAATGCTGAGCTACATTGTGCTTAATGTAGTTTGAAAACTGCCCAACTCCTTCTATATAGGTCCTCAGGCAATACTGATGATTGAAGAAAGCTTGTTTTAACAAAAATTTTATAACATAACATAAACGTTACCTACACCCCGAGTCCCAGAAACATTTTCCCTTACCAGAGCCTGGATGTCTACTCTCAGAGCAGTAACAGAAGGCCAAGAAGTCCTAGAGGTGAGCTAGAGAGATGGCAGTCAGTAAAGCTCTTGTCTTGCAAGAACAAAGACTTTGATCCCAAGAAACTATGTAAAAATTAGAGGTGTAAAGATGTGCACCATAATCCTACCGCTGGGGAGGCAGAGACAGGAGGATCCCCGGACTCACTGGCTAGATGGTATAGCCAAATCAGATAGCTCAAGTTCAGTGGCAGACACTGTTTCAAAGGAGGTAGACAGGCCTTCCTAAAAATGATACCTAGAGTCTTCTTGGGCCTCCACACATGTGTACGCTGATGTGTGAATGCACACATGTGCACACACACACACACAGTTTTCAAGTGAGAAAAGCAGCTCCGGAGGACATGTGCTCCACCTACCTGCCCAGTATGTCAGGCTAGACACAAGCATTTCCAAGATAATGGTGAACAAACTCAGGTGTTAAACCAGGCACATGAAACAGAAGTGGGAGGGAGGAGAGGCGTGGCCTGCTGTCAGCAGCCTGTCACACAACAGGAAGAACAGTGACATCTTTGTGGCAGCTGAGAGAGGAGGGAGAGATGGGTTTGGTTAAATGAATCCCACCCACCTGCCAGTTCTGCAAAGCCATCTGAGACTACACTTTCATCTGACGAGGAAAATGATCCACCCTGTTTAGACTTCCCAGTAAGAAATGGTCGGACTGCCCATCCCTTCCCAGCAGCCTTGGTATTCAGCAAACCTGCTTCTAGGACTACAGGCTACGAGGATACCTCCCATTCCACCCTCCAACACACAAACAAGTCCTGTTCCTCCTCCCAAATCTGCAAGGCTGTGTGCAAAGCTTCTGAAGCAGATACAAGCTTTGCTTCAAGGTTTATTCAGCTCAGAGTTCTCAGAGATGACTTTAATTTTGTATTTCTCTGAGTCCTTTTCAAAAGTTCCTTTTAAAGTGTGCTGCTTCATGATACTTTTTTTTCCTGCTGGACAAAGCACTATACTTCTAGAAATGCCTCATTAAGAAGCCAACCAAGGCACCCACTATCATCCCCTGGAAAGCGTTCCAGAGGCCGATCACTCTGTCTTTTCCAGGACGTCCTTGCCATGGGCAGTTTCACCGCATCAATAAACTAAGCCTTGCTTCACTGGAATGTCTCATTAGCAGAGGCAGCCCCCTTGACCAACCTGGGGCGGGAAGGATAGAGTTGTGTCTTTTTCTGCTGATTTCCTTTTGAAATCCTGGCTTGGTGTCAGAGCTAAGTAAGAAGGAAGCACTAATCCTAATGCAATTTCCCAGAAGAGACACCAACTAGAAAGGAGGCGTTGAAAAGAAAAGCAGAGCTCAATTCAGAAAGAGGCTCAGAGGGTTTGATCAACCCCAATAACACAGGCAGGATGCTTAAGAGGCCCCACCAAGTACACTTTCTAAAACTGGTTATACCTCAGATCACAAGGAAAAATATCTCAAGATCATTTTAAAGTTGACAGCAAATGACTCACATGCAACCCTATCTATCCTATAAATAATGACAAATAACCAGGGTCTGGGAGATGGCTCAGTGGGGTAAATACCTGTGTAAGCACAACTGTGAGGAGACTTCAGATCTCCAATTCGCATGTGAAAGTGGGGTGGACATGGTAACCCTCTGTAATCCAGTGTGAGAGGCAGAGTCAGGGAATCCCCCAGAGAAGGCTGGCTGGAGAAAAGAGCTGGAAAAAGAGCTCTCCGGGATCGGTTAGAGACCAAGACTCAATGTACAAGGTGGAGAGCAATCAAAGTGCCTGACACCAACCTCAGGCCTCCACAGACAGGAGCATGTGTTCCTGCATGCACATACAGGCACCCACACAAGTGAGCATATGCATACGCTGAAAACTAGTACACAAAACTATCTATTTCCCTGATAATTCAAATCATATTTGTGGGAGACAAAACCACAAAGGCAACCACAAACCATATAGAACCAAGCAGCAAGTGCTGCAGAGTGTAAGTGGCTCTTTCACTTCTTGATGGATCAGGAAACAGACAGCCAGTCCAGAACCAGGACTGGGCTGTAAGCCTCAAGGCCCATCCCTAATGGTCTGTGTCTGTCAGCTAGGCTTTATGTAACAGTTTTCAAAGCTTCCCCCAAACAGCTGGGAACCGTGTTCAAACACATGAATCTATGCACACTATTTTACATTCAAACTACAGCATGCCTGTATGTATCAGAAAGTAAGAGTGCGCAAATGACTAAACCGAGCTCTGGAGTCAAGAATCCAGAGGAGAGAATAAGATAAGCCTACAGGAAATATGAGAGATGAGAAGACGATTTGTGAAGTTTATAGCAACTGTTAACGAAACATTTTTTAAAAGACAAACAATAATAGTATGGTAAACCAATAAAACTAAACCACACACAGATAAGTCCACATAGCTGAGAGATGTTTAATAACACAGAGAGAGAGAGAGAGAGAGAAAGGAGAGAGACAGAGGAGAGAGAGAGAGAGAGAGAGAGAGAGAGAGAGAGAGAGAGAGAGAGAGGAGAAAACAGATTGGAATGGAATCAGCTACTCACCATGGGCTTAATGGCTCAGTTTGAAATCACCTGATCTCCTGGGAAGTCAAATGAAAATACTGGGTTATTAATAGTCCTATCGCTATCACCCTGATGTTTCAAATAATATCTTCAGATTGACTCTTTAAGCAGAAGAAATATAGATCTACTCCCTAATGAAGAAAAACAGAGGGAGCTGGGGAAACATCTTAGTAAAGTGTTTGCCCTGCAAGTTCCATCATTAGAACCCACATGCAAAAAAAAGTCAAGCATGGTGTCAGGTGCAGGTACTCCCAACGATAGGAAAGTGGAGACAGCAAGGTCCCTGAGGCTCACTGGTCAGCCTGGCCTGCTTGGTGAGTTTTAAGCAAGTGACAGTCCATGTCTCAAAGAACAAAGCAGATGGCTTCTGAGGAACAACACCCATCGTTGATCTCTGGATTCCACATGCATGTGTGTCCACGTATACATGCACATGCACACACACACACACACGCACACACGCACGTGCACGTGCACGCACAAACCAAACAGAAGCCATGGATCACAGCATATTCTCAAGTTACTGGCCACATCATTTTCTTCTAACTAAATAGACACCCCACTCTCAGGCCTGTCACTTCACCCACTTCCTTCCTGCATTCAATCCATTCGCCTGTATGTATCTGGTTTGTGTGTGTGTTCCATCGTTATATCATCTCTCTGCCATGATAGAATGACGGGAAGTGAGAGACTGATCAAGGCTGTCTTGTGGGATACTGTCAGTTGTTTCTCCTCGTCGCTGTGACAACGCAAGCTAAGGAAGGGTTTGTTCAGACTCACACCTGTGATATGGTTCATCACGGTGGGGAGAGCATGGTGGCAGGAGGCGGCTGGTCACAGTGCCATTCATTGAGAGATGCACGGCGCTGCTCAAGTCACCTCCTTCATATCCACTCAGATCCCAAACTGTGAAGTGCTGCCTCCCACAGTGGAGATGAGTCTTCCCACCTCAATTAACCCAGCCTGGGAACTTCTCAGACATGCTCATGTCCCAAGGTGACCCTGGATCCTGTCAAGTTGACAGTCGTTATTAAACACCGCAGTACTTCAGACCAACAGCATAATGTGAGTTTAGTGGACGGAGCAAGCACCTTGTACTCTGAGCCATGTGACTACCACACCCTCCTTGCCCTTGTTCTGTGAGTACCAGCATGGCACAGAGAGAGAAAACCTGGAAACTTGGCAATGAGACTCCATTCCCTCATTTCGTCCACACATAGAGAACTGGGCTAAAGCCCAGCACCCCCAGAGAACGTCCTTTCCTCTCTTTCCAGCCAGCTGAAGTCGGTGCTGAATGTGCCCGGCTGGCTCATAGGCAGTTCTGTTCAATCAGAACCACCCCACAAGCCTCCCTCAGGCACATCCTTGTTCTCTTCCATGAGACATGCCCTGCGGCTGACATGGCTGAAACATCTCTCTTGCAGAGTCTGACAGGACTGAGAGGGTGGCAGTTTTGACGGCTGGGGCCTGATTACTCTGTCCCCCTTTGACATTTCCACAGCTCATCTTCTTTGCTGACACACTCTCGCTAACAGGGCCTTTCAGAAGATGCTGCTGAGAGACTGGGGCCTGCTGACACCTGCCCCCACTTCTGTCAGCTTTGTAGAGTTCTGCCTAGCACAGTCAGGCCCAGGATCCACTGAGAGGGCTGCACAGGAGAGCTGAGGTGGCCTGGGATTTCCAGGATTGTTAGATGAGTATTGCAGGAGTTATGAGAAAGCAATTGGAAGAACTTGAGCCATACATGCATGCACGCATGCATGCATCCATACATCCACCTGCCCATCTACCCACCTACACATACATACATTCACCCATCCATCCATCTACCTGCGTACCTACCCATTTACACATACATATCGGTACCTGTCCACCCATCCTTCCACTCATCCATACATCCATCTAGCCACTTACTCACCCATATACCCACCCACCTATCCATCTATCTATCCACTCATCCATCAGTCCACATACATATACACATATGAACCTACTCATCCATTCATTGATCATCCATTCACACATCCATCAATCTACCATTATATACCTGCATACACTTATCCATCTGTCCTCCCATCTACCCACCCACTAAGCATTTATTAGTGCCAACTAGATCTAAACACTGATACAGGCACTGGTTGTTTCTAGGAAGTTTCCCCAAACTGGGATACTAGCAAGCAGACTCACATATTTTACCAGTTGTGAGTCTTTCTAGAAGTAGGAACCATCAAGATGGCTCAGTAGGTAAAAGGGCTTGCTGCCAAGCCTAATAATCTGAGTTTGATGCCTAGGACCCAGGCATCTTGGACCTCCATACATGTACCATAGTATACGTGACCCCCCCAAATAAATTTAATTAATTATTTTTATTTGTTTATTTTTATATGTGCAAGTGTTTTGTTTTGCCTGCATGCATTTAAGTGCACCCATGCATGCAGTGCCTGCAGAGGCATCTGTCAGGAGACATAGCTACCAAGACACAGCTGTAGTCTTCCCAAGTTACCTCATAACTAATTGCTTCCTTACTTCGTATCAGAATCGTGATACGAAAATAAATAAATAAATAAATCTCTCTCCTTAGTAACCTGTTTCAAGTATTCGTTAAAGTAGCAAGAAATGAGTTCTCTCTCTTTCTCTCTCTCTCTCTCTCTCTCTCTCTCTCTCTCTCTCTCATACACACACACACACACACACACCAATGATGGTATTCATCATGAGTGGTGTAACCAAAAGGCTCCATCTCCAAGAGCTAATCAGATGCTGCATTAACTCATGAGAGCTAAACAACCCAGCTTCAAAACTTTCCATTATAGTGACACAAAACAGGGGCTGGAGAGATGGCTCAGTGGTTAAGAGCTCTGGCTGTTCTTGCAGAAGACTGAGGCTTGGTTCCCAGCACCCACATGGAAGCTAACAACCTTCCATAATTCCAGTTCCAGAGGATCTGACACCCTCTTCTGCCTCTGTGGGCACTATATAACATGGGTGTGCTTACACACCTGTAGGTAATACACTCACACACATAAAAACACACAATAAAATATAGTAAAACAAAATCAACTAGTACATTCTCTTTCAGATTCAGCTTTATGGACAGTTCACCTCACCACCGAACAGCTGAACTCCTCTGACCACTCTCTTTCTAAAGCAGTTCACATACTACCTTATTATTTTTTTAATTTTTTATGTGTCAGAGTGTTTTGCCTGCACCTGTTTAAGTGCACCCATGCATGCAATGCCCATGGAGACCAGGAGAGGGCATCAGAACTGGAATTACTGATGGTTGTTAGCCACCAACCATGTGGGTGCTGGGCATGGAAGTGGAGAGATGACTCAGTGGTTAAGAGCACTCAGTTCCGAGCACCCATTTTGAGCATCTCACAACCACCTGTAATTCCAGCTCCAAATGACCCATGCCTTATTCTGGCCTCTCAAAGTAACTGCACATACATGTGCATACACACACACACACAAAAAAAACCTAAAATCTAAAAAGAAGATTAACCAATTGATTAAAAAGATGATTATGGATGGGGCTAGAGAGATGGCTCAGCAGTTAAGAGCACTAGCTGCCCTTGCAGAGGACCTGGGTTCGATTCTCAGCACCCACATGGTAGCTAGCAACTGTCTGTAGCTCCATGTCCAGGGGATCTGACACCTTCTTCTGACCTCCACAGGCATTGCATGACAAGGGTCCGCTAATGCACATGCAGGCAATACACTCATACACATAAAATAAAAATAAATTTTAAAACAATTATGGATGTGTAGGTATCTCTGGTATGCGGACTTGGAGTCCTCTGAGTATATGGTGGTTGGGTTGCATGGTTCTATTTTAGTTTTGTGATGAATCCTCATACTTATTTGCTGGTGGCTAGATTAACTGACATCCTCATCAGAAGTATTAAGGACCTATTTTCATTCTATGATGTGTGTGAATATTGTAATATAAAGAACTGGTCATTGTAGGAGCTACAGGTAACATTTTCAGTATTCAAAACTGCAGTTTAACAAGACACAACCACATGCATACATGTATACATGCAGGAACAACACACATTCTAAAACAAACACCTATAGATGAAGCACCAGAGGGAGTTTTGGCTCTGAGTGATAGGCATACACACTTCACATCACTTATTTATTATTGTTCTTTTTAAGTTCTATATATGCTTAAATGATTGTTTAAAAGGTAGGAAAATAATAAGCTAGAAAAGCAAAGCTAAATGTGCTGGTGCGCACATGTAATCCTGGAACTCAAGAGATGGCAGCAGGATGATCAGGGGTTCAGTTATTCTTGGCTATATAGTGAGTTTGAGGCCAGCTTGAGCTACATGAGACTGGAAAGAAATTTTAAAAACAAAAAGAAGAGAGGGAGGGAGGGAGGGAGGGAGGGAGGGAAGGAGGGAGGGAGGGAGGGAGGGAAGGAGGGAGGGAGGGAGGGAGGGAAAGGGAGAGAAGCGGGGAGGGAGGGAGGGAGGGAGGGAGGGAGGGAAGAGGGAGGAACAGGATGTATGGAAGAAAAGAGAGATGGAAAGAAAGGAAGGAAGGGAGAGGAGAGAGAGAAACAAAGACAGACAGACTCAACTTGAGTTTTGAAGGGTTGGCTGCACAGTGAGGGATGACAAGAGACCTTTCAGGTTTTCTTCTTTCTAACCTCAGCAGGAAATGACAGAGGAAAGGCCAGCAGGTGAGTGAAGGATGCTCCACTGAATCAGCATCTTGACTTTGTCAGAGGACAGTACCAGGCTGATTCAACACGGTGCCTCTCTCCTGAATGGTACTTCTAACTCCCTTGGGCCTCTCTGGTTAGCACGTCATTCTTCCAGATGCTCTAGGAGTCCCGCCTTCAATCTGCACACATACAGTGCACACAGTCACAGACAATGCCCCCATCCAGTTCAGACTCCTCCTTGGCCAACACTGCAATGAATCTTCCCAGCTGGACCTTGGTCTCTGGGCTTGCTGCCCCATCCAACTCTGTATTCACCACTCACCTCTCAGGCACAGCATGCATCTTAGAGGATCATTCACAGTCCACTTTGCACATCTTTTAGCATTATCATCTTAGCTCTAAAGGAGTTATTTTCAGCACTTGATCTCTATGGCAAATACAAAACAATAATAATAATGATGAACCATGCAGAGGGAAGGAATACTTCCAAAAATTATCTAAGTAGAGCCAATGGCAGACATGACTTTCAAATCTCTCCAGAAGATAATGGAAACACCTAATGGGGCTAGCACCCAGAGAGGTAGAGACAGGTGATAATAACCCCAGTGGAGCACACAGTGTAGAGTGATCTGATACCTGAGTCAGAATGAAGATGGAACTGCAACAGAAGTCTGGTGCAGGTATCCAAACAGTAGGGTCTCCCCCTGTGTTCCAGGCATGAAATCGATAGCTAAATTCACATGTAGACAAAGAGGAGCCCACAAAGGGGCTGAGAAGGGATTGTAGTAAGCAGATAAAGACAAAACAAGGAGTCAAGGGCTTGCTGCAAATGGAAGTTTGAACTAGGGCCACTCACTGAGTCATCTCACAAACCCTGACCTTGATTTAACTTTGTGCCTCCATCTCTCTGTCTCTCTGATTACAGACAATGGACTCTGCATCTAAACTGGGGTTCCTAACTTTCAGTGAATGCCTTGAAGTCCTTTGATGTAATGAATATCATTAACTCCTTCTCAGAATGCGTTCCAATTCAAGAAGACAGAACACAAAGAATTATAAAAGGCATCACTAACACTGCAACACAGATATCAAAATATTTTAAAGACAGACTAGTGATTCAGCTGTAGATGTTCCTTTATTAATGCATTCAGTAACAAGATCAAGAAACAGACCTAGTGACACCATAATTTCACAGCAGTGATGAGCAGAAATAATATGTTTGTAAATTTGCAACAAGTGTAATGTGATATGAAAATAGTTATGATTTGATTGACGATGAAGTCATGGATTCTACTGGAAGCCACTGTCATTTGCTGCCTTCATTTACAATAGAAGAAAACTTTCCCTTTTCAGTTACACTTATGAGACACAAACACATTCGGGTTCACAGCGTTCTTGTGCTCTGTCCATGAACTTCACTTTAAAAGGTCTAGACCGGAACAATTGGGAATCTAGACAATGATTAACTGGCAAGCTACAGTCAGGGGAAGAAGACTCCAGGATAGCTGCATGATATCTTGTCAGTCCTGCTGAACCTCCACAAGGCTGTTGTCCTTTCCTCCTCCTGCCCTCATGTCCTGTCTCTCTGACTGGGCTGGCTTCCTCTTCTTTTGATTGAGCATTAATTCATCCATTCCTATGTGATTTGATCACGGATTTACCCAACACATTTGTTGAGTGTCTAATGCATGATGAGAAGTTTCAAATCTGGAGGTAGGAATATAAAGGACACAATTTTGAGACAATAGAGATTACAGATCCTCTTTTCCTAAGACAAAGTTTCTGAGTTCAGAGGACCACTGCTTTATGTTTACAGTGTAACCCCAGAGCTTATCACACTGACTGTGTGAAACGATAAGCACTCGTTGGATGACTAGCTGAATGGATGGATGGATGGATTGGTGAATGGATGAATTGATATTTGTTTGGAAAGAGACTACTTGAATAATCAGATGGATGGATGAATTAATGGATGGATAGATGGACGGATGCACGGATGGATACACAGGTGTACGGATGGAGATACATGGATATGTGGATATTTAGCTAGATACATGGATGCATGCATAGAAAAATGGATAGGCAAGTTGATACTTTTTATTAATTTTAATATGTATTTTGTTTCATGTGTATGAGCATTTTGCCTTCATGTACTTAAGTATAATAAATGTTTGCAGTGCTAATGGAGCCCAAAAGAAGGCATTAGATTCCCCTGGAATTAGGGGTATAGAAGGTTGTTAGCCACCATCTAAGTGCTAGGAACCAAATCAGGGTCCTTTACAAGAGCAACAAATGCTCTTAACCATTGAGTTATCTCTCCAACTACACTATTTGCATTTTTGATATTCATTATCATCAGATACATCTCGATCCATCAACTAAGATAACCAATTTGACACGGGGGCCCTGAAGACCTCTCCATCTAATATACTTGAGTCAAAGTCCTGTCTATAGGAAGAGAAAAAAGACCTATTCAAAAGACAAAATTCAGCTAGAAATCCATTACTACCAACCAAGATCATCTTTCTAAGGATTCTCAACTATATTACATATATGAATTTGATGATCAAGGTGACCTTGAAAGTTATTCAAACTCACACCCACACAGAGTGGCCAGATTCCCCTTGATCTAGCTTCAACCTTGGGTTTCAGTGAGAGTTTGGCTCTGCTTGTGCCCTTTCGACCCCAAATGATGTCTTGGTCTAAGTTCTAGGCTTCCCAAGGGATTGCTTGCCTAAATTCTTAAAAACCAACCAATGAAGGTTCAATGTTTCAGGCTGCTGACACTTCATTCACTCTCTTCGCTCACTGGCTGGAATCATCTAGGCATTGCTTCCTGTCGTGGATCACTGACAGCCATGTGGCATGTGACCTCCTGACCCTACCCAGGAGTCCAGATCATGGAGTAGGATCAAGACTTGCAGATATCAGTTCAACCCCCTCCTTCAGCAAGTGGATCAGGACTGGAAAGTCATATCCACAGCAATGTGAGAGATGAGCTAATGTACAGACCCTACAGTTTGATTCTAAATTTATATGATCTCTATACCAGTGCAGACTGGTTTCTGATTCTGATGAAGCATTTTATTCAACTGTAGTCCTGATTTCATCCTGTGTGAGACAGTAATGAAGCACGAGAAAGGATGAAATGGGTCTACGATAAGAGTTTCTACGTTAGCGATTATCAGTTCTCTGGCTTCTGTTACCAGGAACCCACAATTTTATGACCGCATAGAGCTGTCTTTGAACTTGATGAAACGAGCGGTTGACTACTCAACCAGTCATTCGCAATGAAAATTTAGTAAGTAAATCCTCAATCAGAACATAAACCACCACACATATTTGTCTATTTATAGGAAAATCTGACTGTAACCATAGAAGCTGCAGATCTGTAAGCATTCATGGCTGCTCAAAGTTTGATTGTTTTGCTGTGACAGACACTATGACCAAAAACAACTTAGGAGGAGAAAATGTTTTGTTGGCTTACACTTCAAGGTCACAGTCCATCATTGAGGGAAGTCAAGGCAGGAACCAAAGCACAAACCATGGAGTAACACTGAGTGCTGGCTCACTCACAGGCTCATGCTCAGGAAGCTTTCTTATATATCTGAAGATCACATGCCCAGGGATGAGACCCCAAAAGTGAACCTGGCCCTCCCACATCAACAATTAAGTAAGATAACGCAAAGAGAAGCCCCAGGCCAGTCCTATCAAGGAAATCCTCAATTAAAGTTCCCTCATTCTGAATGACTCTAGACTGTGTGATGGTCACAATGAAAACTGACAAACATATCTCACATAAGTTTTAAAATATGATGAAGATGACAAAGAGGAGGAGCGGGGAGAGGAGAGGGGACAAGAGGTGAGAGGGACTTCTGGAGTTGATAGGTAGGATTAGGGTTTGTCTTTGTTTCTCTTCCTATTGCAGTGATAAAACACCTTGGAAAAAGAAGTGATAAAGGGTTTATTCAGGCTCACAGTTCAAGGAACAATCCATCATGTCAGGAAAGATAGAGCAACAGGAACTTGAAAGAGGTGATCATATCACACCCACAGTCAGGAAACGGAGAGGGATGAATACATGTGTTTCCTCTGTTTTATAAAGTCCAGAGAACTTCTGTTTTATAAAACCAAGGGAACAGCCCCACCCACAATTAACATGAGTCTTCCCATGTCGATTAACACAATCAAGACTATCCAGCACAGGCAAATCCAGAGATCCATCTCCAAGGTGATTCTAACCTCTGTCAATTTGGCAGTTAACACTAACCATCACAGGGATGAGTTGTGGTAATATTTTTATAGCTATATGTTAATGCCCAAATTCATTGACTTCTATACACTGAGTACATTCATGTTTGGCTCTATGAATTATAGCTCAATAAAATACCTAAAATTTTATATAATAGAACCTTTCCCAACCAACACTCTTAAATAAACCTGAGCATCACAATACATTAATAATAATTATATTAACAACAGACATATTAACAGAACACCAGCTACCTCACTAAGTGCCTGAGATGCATTATTTCTTTCAGCCTCAACAACAACCCTCTAAGATGGGTGTTATTATTTAAATTTTACAAAATAAGAAAGCCAACTACAGAGAGCCAAAATGATTAGTTGGTACACAGGACACTAAGAAGTAGTAAAAAGAAAAAAAACTTGAACCTAGTTTTTTATTAGCCCCTAGGTCTTTCATATTACTGATAGTTTTGCTGTTGTTGATAATTATTGATGGATATTATTATTTATTGTTCTAAAACAATAAATGATGGAACAATTATTTATTGTTCCCAGTCAATCCTTCAATAGGCATTCACTAAACAACTACTATAAGTTCAATGTTTAACAAACTACCAACAGTGTAGCAGTTAACAGCAGACACTGGAAACCACCTTGCCTGCCTTAGTGCTCAAAATCTAGATGTGTTTGGGTGTTATTTAATCAACAATTATACGTTTTAAAAAATACATGACAATGTGCAGAATTTTTCCAAGGAGAAATACAGAGTAACAGGGGGCTTCAGTGGTGACTCCTACTAATCCATGTCACTTGTAAAGCGAAGACTTGAATAAAGATGCTACTAAGGTCCACCACATGACACCTCGTCCCCATAGTGCACACTCTCAAGAGCAGTGCTGGGGGGTGAGGGAGGAGAGAGGGAAGGAGAGAGAGAGAGAGAGAGAGAGAGAGAGAGAGAGAGAGAGAAGGCATAGAGTGTACCCATTTCCTCTGCCTGAAAAGCTGGTCCAGAAAACATACAGAGTGCTCTCAGTTTCCCACCAAAATAATTCCCTTCCCATTTGTAATGAGACCCACTTTGGAAGATTCTAGAAAGAAATTTAAAGCAGCATGTTCACCACCAGACCTAGGCCCATCTCAGCCTCAGTGCTTCTTGAGCCAGCTGTTAAAACAAGTACTGCTTTCTGCCAGATGTCTTCCTTGACTGCTTCAATCTATTCCACCTCCTATGGCTGGAGAATGCAGGCACCTTGGAAGTCTTCCCACTGGGAGACAACAGGAGTTCTTCACTGGCTTTATCAAGGGATCTCACCCCATGAATAGACAGAAACTATCAAGGAGTCTACATGAGAAAGATTCGGGGCCCAAGAGTCCTTGTCCTCAGACCTGGACCTGCACTTCCATCCAGGCAGTCACCAGTGAAGTCACAGAAGCCCTGGTGTTCCAGAAGAGACATCTGCCATTATTCATGACTTCTTGCCTAATTCTGAAGATATTTCTTTCAAGACTTGACTTCCCTTCTTACACACACACACACACCAGATTCTGAGCAATCCTTAGCTTCCAAGTGAACTCAGTCCTGACACGGGCAGAGCATTAAAATGAAAAATGAGCGCCCTGAGTCACAGCATGTCTCTGCTACTGTGTCGCCTTTGATAATTCACCCAGATGCTCAATGAGCCAGGTTCCTCATCTGTGAAGTGGGAGTCAGCTTACCTCACAGCGCTGCTGGGAAGACAGAATGAAATTAACTTAATGTAAAGCAGTTAACACTTCTGTCACAGAGAAAGGACTTAATTCATAACTCTGCTGGCCCCATTCTCTCCAAATATAGGGTAATACTTCATAGGATGGTCAAAGACTATGACTTCTGTCTTGAAACACTGAAAGGTCTGGCAGGGAAAAGAGCGATAAGACATTTTCCATTTGTTAGAGGTTTTACACTTTGTGTGTGTGTGTGTGTGTGTTGTGTATGTGTGTAATGGAGATGACAGATGCATGTGGGTACCATGTCCAGCTTTATGTGGGTTCTGGGATCTAAACTCAGGTCCTCATGCTTTCACATAGCAAGCGCTTTGGCCACTGAGCCACCTCCCCAGTCCCCCATTTTGGTATTTAATGTAGAACTTGAACTACCTATTACATACCTGTTCGTGGGCTCAACAAATAATAGCTGATCGTTTCTTAGCATTCACACTAGAGAACAGCTGAGAGCCAGACAGATGTAGCAGAGATAGCCATGGGGCTCCATTCAGCCTGGCAGCCAGTGCATGGCATTGTGAAAGAATCACCACACCACTCTGTGTAAATCTTGGTGACATCTGAAGTTATCTAGGGAAGAATGTCATGTGGTGAGCTTTCTATAACACAGGTTATGCATCTGGTATCTAGAGAATTCTTCATGAGGCTGAGACCTCAACCTCTTAAGGAATTAGCATGAAGCTGCGAATTGGAGCTCTGAAGTTCCTCCTGACCGGGAAATACTTTGAGAAACATGATCCAGGATTCATCTTCCAGTGTTATTTAAATATCTGTCCTTCTGTGATAGTTAGCTTTAATTATCAACTTAATACAATCTAGAATCACCTGGGAAGACAGTCTAATGAAGGATTGTCTAGACTGGACTGACTTATGGGCATCTCTGTGTGGATTGTCTTAAGTTAACTGATGTGAGAAGATCCAGTTGACTGTGGGTGGCACCATTCCCTAGGCAGAGGGTCCTGAACAGTGGAGGACAAGCAAGAAAGTGAGTGGGCCTACACACATTTCTTTCCCTCTGCTTTTGACTGTGGATCCAGAGGGACCACTGTCTCAAGCTCCTGCCTTGACTCCCCCACTATAATAGACTATACCGTGGAATTGTAAGCCAAATAAACCTTTTGATCAAAACAACAGCAACAGAAATAAAACCAGGACACCTTCTTTAAACAGAGTTTACCAACACACTTTCACACCTAGCACTTGACAGCAATTGAAAATGTATAGGGGGGAGGAGGCTTGTGGAGGAGGGTCAACCAAAACTAGGCATGTAAGAAAACACCATAAGGAAGCCTGCTACATTGTAAAGCAGTTTAAAAAGGAAAAGAAACTATTTTACATTAATTTAAAAAGAAAGAGAAACTGCTATATATTTACCTTGCCTTCAGTCATGCTACTTTGATATTATTAACTTAAAAGCTTTTCTTCAGTTTTGCTTCTGAGTTCTCTAGGGCATATTCATGCATGTCTAGCAATTATTTGAGTTCACCTTTCAAAGATTGTCACTTGTATCTTGTGCCATCTTACTGTAACTGACAAGTCCCCTCAAAGAAAACTGTAACTATGAATAAATACAAAAACATATTTGAATTACTTTTTCCTGGTCTCATTGATTGATTGAATAGCTACCGTACACATTATCTACATCATTGCTGTTTCTTTTAAGCTAATCCCATGTTTGAACCTTCCCAACAACAGGCAATTGAGAGCATTCTCAGATTAGAAGAAAATATTCAAAGACAAGAGTAGACCCTCTCATTGATAATGCCCTCGCTGGTTGTACAACTACGGAACAAGTTACCAGAACCCTGGGAGCTTCTATTTTCCCAGTAGGCTGTGTGCAAAGTGATCCCTCACTGTTAAGAGTGTGAAAAAGATGAAATGGAAGCAAGTATCCCAGAGCTCACTTTCTGGTGTATGCTGAGGACCAGTGAATGGGCTTCACCCCAACAGGAAACATAATACCATGCCCATCAGACTAGACAATGAGGTTTAGGTCCCAGGTGCAAGCCAGCCACTTATCCTGTTTTGTTTGCTTGTGATGCATGTGTGTGTGTGTGTGTGTGTGTGTGTGTGTATGTATGCATGTACAGTCCAGATGTCATCATTGGATATCTTCCTTAATTGCTAATTTGTCTAATTTGGCAGGCCAGCAAGTCCCATGGGAGCTTCCTGTGTCCACCTTCCCAGTGCTGGGATTACATATGTGTACACCACTGTGTCTGGACTGTTTTAAAAAAGACTCTTTTGTGTGTGTGTGTGTGTATATATATATATATATACATATATATATATGTATATATATACACATATAGTGTGTGTGTGTATGTCTGTGTGTCTGTGTGTGCACATGCATGCATGCCATGTGTATGCAGAAGCCTTTGGACACTAGAAGAAGGCATCAAAGCCCCAGAACTGGAGTAGCCCCAGAACTGGAGTTACAGACAATTGTGAGCTGCCCCAGCATAGATGCTGGGAACTGAACTAGGGTCTCTGGAAGAGCAGTAAGCACTCTTAACTGCTGAGCCATCTCTCCAATCCGTGTGTGGCTTTTGATGTAGGTGCTGGGATCTGAACTCAGGTCCTCCTACTTGAATGGCAAGCACTTTACCCACTGAGCCATCTTCCGGACTCTTAAACAAATTTATTTTTATGGTCAATTAATGATGTCTTCACAATGCCCAAGGGCAAATAGAAAGGCAAGTTAGCATATAGTAAAAAAAGCCCAGTTTGAGTGCACAAGACAATGCACACACAGCTGCAATGCTTCTTCCCTACCTCAGCTCACTCCTCTAAATGCTGGCTTCTCACTGTGCAGAAGGGAAATGATAATGCCTGCCAGACCATATCACAGAATTAAACACCATCCATAAAGAACACTTAGCACTAAGCTCACCACAATACAGAGGGCTCAATGAAAGAGCAGCTCTATTGCCACACGTCAATCAAGATCATCTACACTGATGAGGAACATTAGGAATTAAATAACTTAAATTGAGATTTGCTGTTTTTAATCTGATTATGTTTTTAATTTTCATTGTGTATGTCTGTTGCACATGGTATGTTAAATAGGGACATTTTCTTTTTCTGCTTTAAAAAATAGGTGCATACATGCACATTCATGTACGTACAGGTATATGTGCACGTGTGATACGTATGTGGGCATGCATGTGGAAATCCAAGGACAACCTCCGCTGTGGTTCCCTCAGGAGCAATTCATCTTGATTTTTGAGACAGGGTCTCTCACTGGCCTGGAACTCAAGTGGACTCGACTGTGAGCCTCAAGGTCCCTCCTGCCCCACCTCCCCGGTGCTGGGTTACACGTGGGGGCCACCATACTTTCCTTTTTATACACGGGTTCGGAGGATCAAATCCAGGTCCTTGTGCTTGCACAGAAAGCATTTTACCAACTAAGCCATTTCCCTAGACCCCTTTTCTGTTGTTTCCACATCTAGAAGAGGCCAAGTCGGATCAGCAATATCTCCTTAAAGTCCTGAAGCTTGCTCTCAAGCAGTGGGGAGAGCAGAGCTAAGAGAGAAGGGAAGGAACAAACATTCCTTCATCAACCCTGCCTGCTTGAGCTCCACGCTGCAGGGAGCCCTGATCTGTGGATTCAGCAGTACATGAGGAGGCACAAACTTCTGCACGTTCAATAGCCTAACATCTGGCTTGTAAAACTCCTAAGAAGTTAGCACATGGCTCTTAGACGCTGATATCCACACCATCATTGTGAATCAAAGACTGTCTTTCCTGAAAGACCTCACATGGATTATCTCCAACATCTGCAGCTCCAATATCTGTAAAGCATGATCCCATTTTGCAGGGCACAGTCAGAGAGTAAAAACTAGCTGTCCAATGGCACAGCAAGAATGTGCCAGAGCCAGCTTGACCTAGACAGGTCCCACTGCAGAGTCTCTGCACTCTCCTCTGCAGACAGGGATCAGACTCCTAACATCAACCACATCAACAAAAGTTCACACCAGCTGGGCCCCCACCTGCCCACTCTGCTGGGCGAGCGGCCAGCCAGATGGGATCTCGGAACATCCACAAAGTGAAAGAAAGATGGATGAGCAGATGGCAGCTTTATCTTCCCATCTTTTAGGACTTGAGAGGAGCCCCCCTGCCTGTTGGCCTTGCCTGAGCTGGGCACAGACCCCTAAAACCAGTACAGAGAGGACACATACGGCCCAGGCGCAGAGACTGCAGGTGAACCAGCTGGGCCTGCGCCATCCCAGCCCTCAGCTGTGGAAATGAGCGGCTCTAAGCACTTCTGGAAAATGAACGATGTCTCCCTGGCCAGCGTCTGCCCCAGGATCAAGCCTTGCAAAGACGTGGGGAATTGCTTATGCAGCAGGAGAAGCCTCAGTTCTGTAACGGGGAAGGGATGCACAAAGCAGGGGGCAGTGGAAGGCAGTCACCTCCAGCCCAGCACAAATTCAGGACCCCAACTTCCCCACTATGACACTGCACATTCACATGCGTGCAAAGGACAGGGCAGAAAAGGGCCAATGGGAGCCTTTCCGTTCGCTCCACTTTAAGGAGGGATGGTCCTGGCACAACCATCTACGTGCTTGGCACTCTCTTCCATAGGTAGTGCACATTAGTCCTTGCAAGTTGCTCTGATGCTTGGAAATACTATCAGGTGGCTGAGCTAGGCAGAGCAAGGGCTGGTACCCTTATCTTTCCCAAAGCCTCCCAGCAGCAGGACATGGGTTTGGGTTCAAGCCTGTCTCCTCCAAAGCTGAGGTACATGTCTCTGTCCTCCCTAAGGAACAGTGTGCCTTCTATGTAGGAAGCACTATGCCCCACTTCCCAAATAACCTCAACCACCCCACTTCTTGGATAGCTCACCCCACTTCCTAAATGAGATTGTTCTGTTTCCTGGACAAACTCACTCCACTTCCTAGGCAAGCTCGCCTCACTTCCTGGATAGCTCACCCTACTTCCTGGATAAACTCATCCCACTTCCTGGGTAGCTTACCCTACTTCTTGGATAAGTTCACCCTTCTTCCCAAGAAGATCACTCTGCTTCCTGGATAGACTCACTCCTCTTCCTGGATAAGCTCATTCTACTTCCTGAATAGCTCACCCCACTTTCTGGATATGTGTCTGCATGCTGACTGGACAGATGGGACTAGAACACGATATGCTTAGAACAAGATTTCACTAGGAATTAAGATGGATGACACTCAGCACAGACAGTCCACAGAAGCCTGGCCTGTCATGTGCCCACTGAGAGCGGACTCTCTACACAAGCCAAGCTTGCCATCATGCCTGCTGAGGGAGGGCTCTCCACACAAGCCTGGCCTGCCACTATGCCAACTGAAGGAATACTCTCCCAACACACTGTGTAAATAGCTCATCCGTGGACTCCTAGAATACCTGCATCCTCCCCATATTCCACTATGTCTGTGCGTCAGGTCGGCAAATGAGGGATCAGAGAGGCCCATACCCACTTCTTCAATCTGATCTTCTGAGGACATTACCAAGCCTCAGTTTCTACATCTGTAACATGGGTTGATGATAGCAGCTGCCTTAGGCATTGTAAATACTGTATGAGAGCAAATATACAAGATGCTACCTAAGGTCTCATGACTGGTGACCTCCCAGGCTGTCAGTTGGCTAATACCATCATTGCTAAAAGTGTGTTCGCAGGATGTCCTGCCTCCGATATGCAAATGACTGCTGATGTTCTGGTAACAACAGGTTTAGAGGAACTATGCCCTAAGCACTCCTCATGGTATCCAGATAGGAAGGCTCAGGACCCAAGGGAAGGAGATGCAGGTGACTACTAGGAATACCATGGCCAGAAGACTGAGGGTCAGGGTAGCCAAAAGGGTCACACACAGGCCAGGGCAAGGACTGCTGCTGACAGCCCTGACCAGGTGAAAACTGACAGGCCTTCTAAAGAGAAGCCTGTGGCTCTTGGAGGTTGGCCAGGGGAAGGACTGTATGAACCCACCTGGGTCCTCTGGTCCTGAAGCCTGCTCCAGACTCCTGGAATTGTTCATCATGATATTCATATTTTCTACAGAAGAAGACTGGCGGGGAGCTGATGGAGGGAAGAGAGACAGCATTGGGGGAAGGGAAATAAAGCTAAGGGTGGGGTGAGAACAGGGAAATCAACTCAGGCAAGGATACACTCAATACTCACACCTCCACCCTGCTCTGTCCTCCAAGAGGACAAAGAAGAAAGGAAGAAAGGAAGAAAGGAGGGAGGAAGAGAAAGACAGTAAGAGAGAGGGAAAGGAAAGGAGGGAGGGAGGGATGGAGGGGAGGGGAAGGGAGGGCAGGGGAGAAGGGAAGGAGGGACGGAGGGAGAGAAACCGACTGGCTCCTATAAGCCCGGAACAGGAGAGAAGGCAGCCGCCCGTCCCTCCCTCCATGTGTATCTAAGCAGCTGGAAGAACTCAGGCAGTTTTGCTTAAAAATCATTTCCCAGGGGATTAGCATCCCCTTTCACACTTAAAAGCCTTCCCCAAAGCCAAAGAATGAATTGATTTTCCTATAACTAATCACACTCCTGCTTAATAGCAGGAAGCCACGGCTTTATTCTCCATCTCTGCTGCTAAAAAGAAAGAAAAGTGCAGACTGGGCAGCCTGGTCTCTCCCACCTGGGCAGGATGTGGGATGATAAAGGGATCACTCAGCAGAGCGCCTGCTGTCCCCACCTCCATGACACCACAGGCTGTGGCTGCTTCTGAAGGTCATGACAAGTGTGACCTCCCGTGACCAATCTGCTCACATCTCTCTGCTCATAAGAGTTGGGCTCCCAGCCCAAGCACCTATCTCTTCCTAGAAGAAGGGGTGAGCCTCATCTCACACTGTGCCTACACAAAAACACAGCTCTCACCCCAAAGAAAGTGAGAGATTGGTTATACTGGGGTTGACAATGTGTGACCATGCTCCGGGAACATGGATTCCGACTCCTCACCCACCGCACGTTCCAGCGTGGCGATGGTTTCATGAAGTTTTTTCTAGTAACAAAGAAAATAATTAATCGAGAAAGTGTAAAAGTGCATGGGGGTGCTTGGGAGATGGCTCAGTTGATAAAGCGCTGTCCATGCAGGGAGACACGAGTTCCATCCCCAGAACCTATAAACAAAAGCCAGGAGAGAGGGCATGCATTTGTGGTCCCAGCACCAGAGAGACATAAGCAGGTGTGACTGGCCAGCCTGTCTAACCACAGCAGCAAGCCCATGTCCCACTTAGAGTAATAAATGACTATTTAGCAGGCTACAGACAACCAAAGGTAATTGAGTTTTAAACCTGCAACATTCCAACTCTCCACAACCACAGAGGTTCTAATGAATCGGTCAGCCTTATAGAATCTTTAGTATGGGCATGACTTTCTCTGGGAAGTTCAGTTCACAACTGTACACTCAGGATCACAGGGCTGGGTGACTGGTGAGTCCCTATCCAAACCGCAGAGGTTGTTAAGAGGAAAAACAAAGTATCAGCTCATCCAAAAATACCCCAATGTACCACTCAAATTTGTCTCTATTTAAGCACCGGCAAGCTTAGCTCAGGGAGGGTGTGGTGCTGGCCACCACTGCAGACATCCTTCAGTGGTCAGACCTGCCCCGCACTCCATGGAAATCTTTCTCAGGACATGAGTGCCAGCCCACTCCATGATCTACCCAGCATAAAGGACTCAGAGGTTCACCACAAAGTGCCCACCTGTCTGAAAACAACCAACTCAAACCAAGCCAGCTACACTGGGTCACCAGGATTGAGCAGTCTCCAAGCAGAAGAGACAAACTGATGATGAAAAGCTTGAGCTCACAGAGCAGTCTGTGGACAGGGGTATTTGTAAAGTACCAAGTCATAGACTAGAAGAGGAAGAACAGAATCACCAACTAGGAACTACATACCAAGTATTCAGATTCTTGGGCCTATGGGGGACATTTCTCATGTAGACTATCACATCTGTCCAGTATTACCTGTATTTTGATGTACTTTTAAACTATGAGGTGGTGGATTCAAAGGCACAGATAAAAAGAAGAGAGGATAGGTTTTTGTTTTAAAGCAGCTCTGTGCTCTCAGGGACTGGAGGCCTCACCCACAGCCTCCTCCTTCTTCTGGGTCACTTTCTCAACCCAGCGGTGGTATTGACATCTGGATAGGGTAACTCATAGAGAAGTCATGTTATGTAGAGGACACTGAAAGCCTCCAGGGTCTTCCTCCCTGTGGTAGTTAGTGTCAATTACTAACTTGGCAGAAACTAGAATCATTTGGCTGGGGTTGGGGAGATGACTTAATAGTTAAGAGTGCATACTGTTCTATCAAAAGATGGAATTTGGATTCCCCCATCAGGCATCTCAAGACCCCCTATAACTCCAGCTCCAGAGAATATGACACACTCTTCTGGCCTCCATGGGCACCCACACATACATACACAAAGCACATTCATATACACACAAATAAACTAATGTTTTTAGTTATTTATTTTATGTATGAATGTTTTGCCTGTATGTATCAAAGTACACCTGTGAATGCAATACCCATGGAAGCCAGAAGAGGGCACTGAAACCCAAGAACTGGATTTATGAACTGTTAGCTGCCATGTGAATGCTGGGAAACAAACCTGGGTCCTCTCTGTAAGAGCAGCCAGTGTTCTTAACTACTGAGCAATCTCTCCAGTACCCTCTCTTCTAACCCCTAAAATAAATCTTAAAAAAAAAAAAATAGAAAGACCTGGGAGATGGGTGTGCCTGTGGAGGGTTATCTTGATTTCATTAGCTGAAGATGACCCACCCACTCAGTGCTGTCACTCAGTGTCCCCATCGGCATAAATGGAGAAAGGAGCTGAGCAGCAGTTTGCATTCACTGCAGTTTGCATTCACTGCACTTTGCCTCCTGACTACAGATACAATGTGGCCAGTTGCTTCAAGCTCCTGCCATCTTGAGTTCCCCACCTTGTTGGACAGAATCCTTGAACAGTGAGCCCAAATAAATCATTTCTCTTGTCTGGATATTCTGTCACAGTAACAGGGAAAGAAACGAAGACAACTCCCTAAATGTCAACTGCACATCACCCCAGATGTACCACCTGAAAGAATCCCAGCTGCTACCAACACTGAGCCTTCTGCCTCTGGCTTCCTTTGCTGAGCCTCACATTTTCCAGGCTCCCCACCTTGTAGCATTAGTGTTTCCTCTTGCTTTAGGCATAGACTCCAAACATTAAAAAAGAAAACAAACAGGTAATCAAATAAAAACATGCACATGAATATTCAGTGTGGCATTCTTGCAGTTGTCAGGAATAGGAACAACCCAAATGCCCATCCCCTGAGGAACAGATAAACAAAACATGGCATATTCATAGATAGCATTAGCATTCAGCTTTGCATTCAGACTCTCAGGGCAAAGTAAGTCACCAGAGCAAGGCTATGGCATGCAGAGTATTATATATTTCCAATTGTTTGTTTGTTGGCAGGGTTTTGCTACACAGTCTAGGCTAGCCTTGAACTCACTCTGATCCTCCAGTCTCAGTTTGATGGTTAAGTCCAATAGTCAATTCAATAGGATCTAGAATCACCTGGGAGACTAGCCTCCGAGCCTGTCTGTGAGGGCATTTCTACATTAGGTTGAGATGAGAAGACAGCACCATTCTCTGGGCTGGGGTCCTGGACTGAATGAAAAAAGCACCAGCATTCTTCTCTGTCTGCTCCCTGACAGTGCACGCATGTGACCAGCTGCCTCAAGCTCCTGTTACCACGCCTTCCTACCTTGATGGACTGTACCCTTGAACTATGAGCCAAAACAAACCCTTCCTTAGGATGCTTTATTGAAGCATTTTGTCACAGCAACAATAAAAGTAACTAAAACCCCTGGTCCCTCCAGTGCTAGGATCACAGGCTCGTGCCACCACACCTGGCTTTGTACCTCTGACTTTTAGAAGATCAGATTAGCTGAGACAGACTGTCATTCGCATATCTTCTAGTGAGATCTGCTTCTGAACAGGCACACGCTGAGTCTCTGGAAGGTTAAGCTATGCTGACTCAAATGACTTCCACTCTAGAGTATGGACCATCCACTTAGTAAAGATGTAACCTTCCAGGCACATCATCCACCCTCGCCCCACAGGCAGTCTGAGCACTTTTCTGAAGGCGCAAGCCCTCGGGCCCCATGGCCTGCATCACAGCCAGGGTAGGGCCCTCTGCCTGCATCATGGATCACCAGTTCCTTCTGAGTCACTACCCCACACTACCGTGTCTCTGATTCTCTTTCACATACAGCTTTCACCTATTTAATTAGAGCCCTCATCTACCTTTTTTTTTTATTTAAAGGGGGGAAACCACACTTTAACTCTACAATGGGCTAAAATTATACCTTCTGGAAAGACGTGGATGCTTCCTGACCATGAACTTTTGCGTTTATGAATTGCTAATTTGGTTAATGGGCTCGTTCTGCTCTGAAATTTGCATCATGAAAATTACTAGCTTCGAGGAGTCCTCTGTGTACCGCCCGGTTTGCACGTTCTGTCGGAAAGGTCACATCTGACATCGTAAAACAGCGGGGCCTTTTGTAAAGGTACCCATGTAGGAAATCAAGCAGGCCCAGTGGTATAATGTCATGGTTAAGGAGGGGAGAAAAGATCTTTAAGTTAATTTTCATTCATATTGTTTATGCATATGCAAGCCGAGCTCCCTTCTGTGGAAACCCTTTCTCCTGCCTTGAATGCTATTTGCTTCCCTTGTGATTGGAGGATTGAAGTGGCTGGAAGTTTCTAGAACTGGAATCAATGGTGGCTGGGGAAGCTCCGGTCAGTAAGAAAGTAAATGAATGAAACAGAAGGCACTGTCCTCCAGAGGAGAGTGGACTCCAGATGTGAGCCAACCAGACACCAAGAAAGCCAAATATAGTTGTAATGGACTCTAGTCCTGAAAACGCTGTGAATTCTCAGGATTGGGGTGTATGCATGTGCACACACACATACACTTACTAACTGAGCCTCTCCCCAGCCTTTGAGGGTTATTAATATTTCAGTTAGAGTACAAAGTGCTAGACTGTAATGTACACGTTTTTAGCATCATACTTTGTTTTTAATCTTTCCCCCAAATATCCTCTTCCTTTCCCTCCTACCTATCTGGGAACAATCCACCCTTCTGCTTTTATGTCAAATGTCACCTGTGTTCCATCACCCTTCCTGTGTCCAGTTCTCTCCTCTCTCCTCTCACTCCCTGCACACTTCTTTCCTCTCATCATCCATTTTTTACTTCTGTCATACAACACACATACACACACACACATATACACACACCATGCCATACATACACCACACACTACACAATACACATACACAAACACACATACCCCACAGAACAACACACACACACAAATTTAAATCTAAACTTGGGATATGAGAGAAAACATTCAATATTTGTCTCTCAGACTCCAGCTTAATTTGTTTACCATAAAGGAATCTGTGGCTGGAGAGATGGCTCAGTGATGAAGAGCATTTGTTGTGCTTGCAGAGGACCCAAGGTCCATTCCCGGCATCAGTGTCAAGCAACTCACAACCACCTACAACTCCACTTCTGGAGAATCTGATGGCCTCTTCTGGCATTTGAGGATATACACACACATAGCACATACACACACACACACACACACACACACACACACACACAGCACACACAGACTTGGAACACTACAGGGAGATGAGTGGAGCTGAGGAAACCAAATGACTCTGGTTCTGATAACTTTGCCCTGCACGGTTGACATGGGCTGCTCAGGTGGGCCTCTAGCATAAGTTCGTCAAGTCAGACAGACAGAATCTCTGTACCTCCAGAAGGAGTTACGAGGGTCTCAGAGAACCTTGTATTCCTCAGGGAGCATGAGGTCACGCCACATAGTCAGTGGTATTGAGCGGTGAATGCTGCATAAGGCTTCACATCCCTCACTGAGCTGCAGAAGGCAAGAAGACCAACCAACCGCGCCCTGGCAAGAGGATGACGCAAGAGCAAACAAGAAAGCATGTCACTGTGGCAACGTGGTCTCAAGTGCTCACGCCAGCACCCTCCCACATGTCTGTCCACGTGTCTTAGAGCCAGTCTGATCTGCTCTCTCCTCTGCTGTCATCTGGTTAGAGTTTCAAGTCTTCCGTGGACCATGCCTGGCCTTTGCCTCAGGGATAATGTGGTTGGAAGTGTGGGCAGAACATCTGCCTACTGATGTGGGGACGGATCAGATACTAAGGCAGGGCTGGAGATATATATATATATCTTGCTTCCTGCTGGGGTTCCCCATGTCCTGCTCAGGATGCAAACCCTGCTGTGGGCATGTAAAGGGAGACTCCAGGTTAAGTGGCATTTCAGCCTCTGGGCAGCCTGAGGCCTGTTTCTGTGCTTCATCATACAGTTCTTTGGATGAGACCAGTCCTTGAACTGAAAAGGAAGCCCAGGTGGGTGTGTGGGCATCAACAGGTGCCACAGGCAAGGTAACTAAGCTCTGGAATGAGAATGCTCCTTTCCCCTCTGAGGGCCACATGAGGCACCTGGTACTCAAGTCTTTCCTCATATCCCAGGCAGAACACAGGAACAGTACAACATCACAGCCAAAGAGTCTTTTGTACAAAGGAAAACGAGAGACCCCTCCCAGGAGCACATGGAGCTTCCCTCCCGCCCCCTCCTTCCCCTGCAATTACTAGTAAATTCCCCCATTCATATGTTTGCTGGCTCCTATTCAGCCAGGACTTGAGGCTGCCTTGCTCAGGAGGTGGGCGGCTGGGTACATTCAGCCACACACAATCTCCAATCACTGCACCTGACTGGGACATGCACTTGCTTATATGAAATTTTCATTTCAATTCCAGCCTGAAATGGTACCATTTCTCAGCAACACACCCCAACACTCATTTGCTGAAGGTTTTTCATCGTCTGATTCCTCCTCCCCAAAAGCCTTACCTAATTAATGCACCACCATGCAACCTTCCTCTTTTAAGACACACCAACCTGGAAAGGTCTGGAATTGAAGGTTTTGATCTCCAGTGGATCACTTTCCTGGATTTCGGATAATTCACACGGCTGCTTAAAGGCAGATCTTCACTGGCTATAAACAGCCCCAAGTTTGCAGAGCTACACAAATAAACCTTTTGTATCTCCTCTGGCAGCCTCTTTCTGCCTGTCTGGGCAGCAAAGGAATCAAAGGGGCTCCCTGACCAATGCTTTGAGGCTCACTTGGAATGAATCACTCTTTAGCCAGGAAGATAAACTCCATCTCCAAGCCAGGTGTGGTAGCTCACATCTGCAATCCCAGCATTTGGGAGGCTGAAGCAGGAGGATTGTGAGTGTGACGTCAACAAGGCCCTGTCTCCAAAAGTCAAAATAAAACCACAGAAATCTCCTCCATTCCAGACCCTCCAGGGCTTTCTGTGAGCCCAGAGCAGAATCCCATCTTCATTTCTGATGGTGTAGCCCAGCCCATCAGCAGCTGGATCTTAAAGAAACACAGGATGGTGAAGTCTGCTGAAGACTGCAGAGTTAACCTGTACTGTAGCAATCAGTGCACATGGGCGAATTTGCAGTGGGTTTGTCTGCGAGGTCCCTGGGAACTGGCTCCTGTTGCTTCCTAGACACTGGCCAGCTTGATGATTCTTAGACAGAGCATCTGGTCTAGTTTCGTTTCTATCGCTGTGATAAAATACTCTGACCAAAAGAAATTTGGGGAGGGAGTTAAGGATTTATTTGGCTTATACTTCCAGATTAACAATCTGTCATGGAGGGAAGTCAGGCCGGACCTCAAGCAAGCACTTGAAACAAAAGCCATGGAGGAATGCTATTCACTGCCTTATACACAGGCTCATGCCTGGCTAGGTTTCTTATACAACTAGAACCTAGGGAACGATGCCTTTCACAGGAAGCTAGGCTTTCCTACATCAATTAACAATCATAGCAAAAGCCCACAGACATGGCCACAAGTCAATCTGATCTAGGAAATTTCTCAGTTAAGATTCCCTTTCCAGATGACTCTAGGCTGTGTCAAGTTGACAGTTAAAGCTGTCAAGGACAGTGTGCCACCCGGGCTCCAGACACACCTACCTTGCTCAGCTATCTACCCAAGCATTCTCCTAAGCGTTGAATAGGCCTGAGGATGTGTGGCACACCCTCAGGTGGGGAGTTCAGACAGCAATGTTCTTGGATGAAATGTCCAGGTCTGTGACATTAATGTGGTCTCTAGGAGTCAGGCAACACTCAGGCCTTGCACAGGGGCCTGCATAAGGGTCACGGTGGAAGGAATCATCCAAGGCTGCACTTCCTAGGAACTCCGTTCCTGTCCTTTGCTTCATGGCTCTTCCTACCTGACATGGGGTCAGATATAAATGTTCTGTTGGGTTAGTGTCTATCTTTAAACTCCAGAATCCCTTCCATTCCCTGTGAGATCCAGAACTTCATCTTTCCCCTAACGATACTCTCAGCCCAGAATAGAGACCATCTAATGATAGCACACACATAATGATAAGTATGCATGTGCACACATGTGTAGTCAGCTGTGTGTGCGTGTGTATATGTGAAAGGTTACATGCCCATCTGATTCTGATTAATGGCAATTTGGGATCAATGGGTAAACTGAGTTTATCTGTAAAGGAGATTCCTGTGGATTCCTGGGTGCCTTGGAGATGAGCAGCCCTCCAATGGGTGCCATATTGTCAAGCCCACCCCGAAGGTGACCTCACCTGTCAACCACCACAAATGCCTCCCTTCTGCTCCTTCTCCTCCTTCACTGAGCTGTGCAGGCTGCAAAGGGAAACCCTGTGGAGTCTCCTTGAAGGGTCCCAGGATACAGGATAATGAGAAAGCAAGGGCTCTGTGTAGAGCTCAGGACACAGGATGGAGAGAAAGTGAGAGGTCTATGCAGAGCAGGAGGGAACCCCTCCTCTGCTTGGCCTGAAACATCATATGTCAACAGGAAACTGCTTATAACAACCTGGGGGAACGGCTCAGGGTGAAGTGCTTGCCATACAAGCATGAGGACCTGAGTTTGGAACCCCAAAACCCACACAAAAAGCTGGAAGTAGAGACAGGAGGATCCCTAGCCAGTCAGCCTAGTTAAATCCATGAGTTTCAGGTTCAGGAAGAGACGCTGACTCATAAGATAAGGTGGAGAGGAACAGAGGAAGACACCCAACATAGACCTCCGGCCTCCACATGCACACACATACACATCCATCTGCAAACATATAAACACGTATGTGTGCTTCTCTCTCTCTCTCTCTCTCTCTCTCTCTCTCTCTCTCTCTCTCTCCCCCTCCCTCTCTCTTTCTCTCTCTCTCTCTCACACACACACACAAACACACACACACACACATTAAACTGTTCATAACCAAATACCCCAAGTGACCTCCAAGGCATGAGATGAACAAAGGCCTAACCATAGCAAGGAGAGCAGAGTGGCACTGCCCAGGGACTGAAACTCCACTCCCTGCCAGCCATTCCTGTAAAGAGTTCCCTGACATGGACAGCTGGTATCCACAGAGACAGGCAACAAGGAAAATCTGCTTCCTTCCTGACCCACTCCAAAATGCCCCACATAGAATCCACACACAGGCTGCACAGAATAGAATCCTGCAGGTTACACATGTCACAGGACAGCTATACACAGAGGCCAACACATTTCTGGGCAATGACATAATGTTGAAACATCTGGAGGCTGAGTACACCGGAACAGGGTATAAGAATGATGACCATGCAGTATTGAGGAGACGGGTGGAGGTACAACCCAACTCTTTCTACCCTACTCGCCCATCCCCAAACCACCTTCCTGGGTGATGCCCACGGGGGCAGGATGTCTGCTGAGAAGAGCACAGGGTGGTTGGGACAAAAGCCTAGGTGGGCGGTGGCAGAAGATAAAGGCAGATGGAACCAGAACCTCTAGAAGTCACTGCCCAGAGCTCATCACTGAGCTAGGGCTACTGTCCACACACCACCTATTAGAGCAGGGACTGTTGTAGGCTCCTCAGTCATCACCATGCTGTGAGGTAGGACAGGATGGAGGGAGAGAATCAGAACACCTGGGTCAGTGGTTTCATGGACAGGGAACCAGCCTCTGCCAAGTCTCATTCTCCTCAGCTACACCATGCAGCAGAAACTGACCAGCTCCCCATGGGCTCCAGTGGGTATTAAATACTCGTCATACAAGCACCCAGCACTATACTCAAGGACAGGGTCTCCTCCTTAATCTCACTCTAATTCCTTGTTCCCTTTGGCTACTCAGCAAAGCAGCTCCCGTGTTGGAGAAATGTAATGGTTTGAATGTGAAATGCCTCCATGGGCTCATGTGTTTCAGCATTTGGTCCCCAGGGGACACAGTTTGGGAAGGTTATGGAACATTCAGGAAGTGGAGCCTCACTGGAGGAACCCCACTTCCTGTTCACTCTCTGCTTCCCTTCTGTAGAGGTAATGTGACCAATTAGTTGCCTTCTGCTCCAGCCATCCTTCCAAACCGTAACCCAGTATAAACCCTTCCTCCTTTGTTCTAGTTTGCCTTCAATTGCTGTGACAAAACACTCTGACCAGTACCAACCTGGGGAGGAAAGGGTTTATTTGGCTCACATCTCCCACACCACAGTTCATCACTGAGGAAGCCCATAGTAGGAAGTCAGGGCAGGAACCTGGAGCCGGAGCTGAAGCGCAGGCCGTGGAGGAATGCTGCTTACTGACTTGCTCCCCAGGTCCTGGCTCAGTCTGCCTTCTTTATACAATACAGAACAACCTGCTCAGGGGTGGTAACCACAGTGGACTCGGCTCTTCCCACATCATTCAACAATCAAGAAAATGCCCCCCAGACATGGCCACAGGCCAGTCCAATGGAGGCAACTCCCCAGTTGAGGCTCTCTCAACCCAGGTGTGCCAAGTTGACAACTAAAGCTACACAGCATATCCCTTAACTTGCTTTTGGTCAACTATCTTGCCACAGCAATTAAGAAAGTAACTAATCCAGGAACAGAAGTGTCCTCAGTGTGGCTATGGGTCTTCTTCCATCTCAGAGGGGCCCTGGTCCACAGAGGAACACCTGGATATACCCCAGAAAGACTCAGTGCTCCTCTGGGGCACGGGTGCCAAGTCCCACAGGGGATGGAAACTGGTCGCAGCTCAGGGGTGGAAGGTCCCCAGAGGCCAACTAATCTCTACCTTTGCTGCTCTACATGGGCAGGGCTCTGTGACAGGAGACAGTGAGCTCTCATTGTCCCCTGGATGTGTGTGTCCTCCTCTTCTCCCTCCAAGGATCATTCCTCATTGGCTTCCACAGAGAACCACTAGAGGACCAGAAATGGCAAGGTGTTGAATGACGTCAAGGCCATGTACAGTGCAGGGCACAAAGGAGCCACTGGCTACAAAGCATCACGAACGATAAATAACAAAAGCTGTGTTTACTAAGCCCACACTGGGCGCCCACACAGGTGGGTTCTCTGACATACCCCATAAGCCAGAGCTCCTGAATCACCCTGTGCTGGGGTGGAGCCAGCATCTCACACACACTAGGAAGGTGCCCTGCCATTGGGCTATACCCCAGACTCATTTTTACTTTGTATTTTGAGACAGAGTCTCACCTAGTTGCCCAAGCTGGCTTTGACGTCACTTTGTAGCCATGGCAGGTCTTGAACCACTGATCCTCCTTCCTCGGCCTCCGGGGCAACTGGTGACACAGGTCTATCTGGCTTGAGCTATTTTCCCCTTTAGTACCTGGGGATCCAGTACATTTGTTGCAACACTCAGGGTGCCTACAAGAAAAATGTGAGCCATGGACGCGCCTTTCCTTACTACTGAAACATGGTTGATTTATGCCAGGGTCACGGAGCCTCTCTACGACTTACCACCTCAGATGCTGACTCGGGGCCTAATTGAGGGAGGTTTTATGGAAGCCCACACTGCATGTTGGCTGGCTTTCTTTGCAGCAGCGTGTCAGCCGGGCTCCCGCGTGATGGCTTATTTAAAATATCGGGGAGAAATAAGATTCACTGTGAAATTAGTTGTCGGTAGCTTAGAAACTACTAATGATGCGGAGATAATAAGGGATTTGCAGGGTACGCCGATGCTGTGCCATGATTAGTGAGCGCAGCTTCACCCCCTGGATGCTTGTGGCCCCAAGCTTCCAAAGCAAGAGTTATGCATATGCATCAGCAGCAGGCTTGCAGATCTCAGCTCCTGGGGGCAGCAGGCTCAGGGCCTCCTGGTCAGAGGCTCAGTGCATGGCTCTGATTTGCAAAAATGATTAATTTGTGGATTTTGAAAATGAAAAATGTTTACTTCCCCAGTCTAGGAGAAAGCAAAGGCCAGTCCTAAATCAAATTCCCTTTGAAAATGCAAACAAAAGCTAGGGAGAAGGCTGTGTGTAGAGTGCTCTTGCTACCCAAGCTTAAGGACCTGAGTTGGAATCCTCAACACTCCCATTAACAGCCAGGTACAGTAGCACCTGTAAGACTAGCACCAGGAAGGTAGAGACAAGCAAACCCCCAGAGCTCGCTGGCTAACAGACTAGCTGCAACCTTGTTTCCAAAAATAAGGCAAAGAGTAAGAAAGCCACCTAATGCCAACCTCTGGCCTACACACACACACACACACACACACACACACACACACACACACACACACACACACACACAAAGAAATTAAAACACACCAAGAGCAGAACGGGAAAGAGCCTTGCCATCTCACTTGGTCTCCAGGCCAGGTATCCTCAGACAGCTAGCTTTTCCTATGCACCATCACAAGGCTGCTCCTAACCTCACTAATTCCCCATCCCCGTGCTAGCTAATGAAGAAATTCTTGACATTACCTGTTGGAAATAATGGCCTGGGAGTCACTCCTGTAATCTTCCTGTAGCTCAGCAGCTGAAGGGTTACGTCTGACCCCTTGAGGAGTCCTTCAGGTCCTATTCCAACCTTTCCATCAGCATCATCATGATCCCCCATGTTGATGTCCTGTTAGTTGTCAATTTTGAGGGGAAAAATTGTGTATATACAAGTGTGTGTACATATATATGTATATGTATGGATGTCAGAAGTAAATCTTAGGTATCGTTCCTCAGGTCTCAACCACTTTAAAAGAGAGTGAGGTTTTACTGGCCTGGAACTTGCCAAATAGGCTGAAGTTTCTAGCCACCCAACCCCAGGGATCTGCCGTCTCCAGCTCCCAAGCACATGCCACCATGCCTGGCTGCTTCATACGCATTCTGGGTCTCCAATCCGGGTTGATGTGCTTGCAAGACAAGCACTTTGCTAACTGAGCTATCTCTATGGCCATGGTTATTAGTTCTATTTATTTATTTCATGTGTGTGTGTGTGTACTCAGTCATGTGGAAGCATGTGGAAGCCAGAGGGTGACACTGGATGTCTTCTTCTATCATTCTCCACCTTATTTTTTGAGACAGAGTTCCTCAGGAGACTGAATCTTACCGTTTCAGCTAACTGGCCAGCAAGCCCCAGAGATCGTTCTGTCTCTACTACTCCAGTGCTAGGACTCCAAGTTGATGCTGCTGCACCTAACATTTTACATGGATGCTGGGGATCTGAACTTGGGGCCTCATGCTTGTGAAGCAAGCACTTTACCCACCGAGTCATCTCCCCAGCTTTCGATGTTAGTTTTCATATCACCTCTGCATCCCTAAATCCAAGAAACAATGAGCCATGTGCTAGGAATGAAACAGAGTAAGAATCCTCTTAGGACCATCTCACAGCATCTAATGCTACAAATCCACAGGACCTGGGTCTTGCCCTGGCAGAATCCACCCTCAGTCTGTACAAACAGGCAAGGCCAGGTTCTCCTTTGCACACAGTATGTCACTTGGCCAAGTTATAATCGCCATTCTTTTGGCAAAGAAGGAACCACATGCAAATGGCATGTGTGTCAATGACAAGGCACATGCATAATGAGATATCAGGAAGTCATCTGAGGCTAAAACACTCATTTACATGAAAAACAAATCACTATGGGATGAATATTTTTGTCCTTCACATCTCAATACATTTGTCACTCAAAGCTACAGGGTCTAGCTCCGAAAAGTCCCTGTAGTCTCCAGTCCTGTTTTCATGCTCTTTAGCTTTTGGCTTAACTCTTTGTGGGATGTAGGCCACCAAGTTTCCCCAATGGATGCTATGACCCTGCTGCCTAGAGAGGTCCCTTCAGAGACAGGTAAACTAGCAACATGCATACTCCTACCATGCCCCAAAGCATTTGTGCAATCTGTGCCCAGAATGGAAATTATGTATTCAATTTAACCAGTAGAGTTGATACCAAGGAATGAATAGCTTGAGGCTTCTGTTGGAGGGCTACCCACCCAGGTGAACAGTCCTCCTCTTTGAAATATGAAGAAACTGCACAAGAGTCAGGGTCCATTGATGTCAGCTTTCCCAAAAAGATGAGGAGGAGGTATGACTCAGCAGTGGGCTGTGGCAGTTACTATTTGGGATGCCTGGTTTATTTCTACTCTATTTCCTTTATTCTAGTATCAGGCTCTGGGCCTACCCGACCACATGAGTGATCCTGTGACCCACTCTGAGCAATAGTGGTAACTCAGTGATTGGTACAGAGGTGGGTACAGGATTCAAAAAGAACCAATCAGGATAAGTGAATGTTATACATAAAAGAGTCTCAGGACTGGGGAGATAGCCTAGTCCATATGGTGGAAGCATGAGGACCTGAGTTCACACCTGCGTTCGCACCTGAGAACCCACATAAAAGAAGCCCAGTGTGGAGCTATGAACTTGTCATCTCAGCACAGGGGAGGCAGAGCCAGGCAGATTCCTGGGGCTTGCTGGCCAGCCAGCCTGTGTACTTGGTGACAGTGAGAAACCTTGCCTCAAAACACAAGATAGACGACACCTAAAAAGAAACCACATCTGAGGTTGTCCTCTGGCCTCCCCAGGCATGCACACATGCATTTGTGAGTATCTCTACACACAGCACACACAAAAGATTCTCTTCTATTGACATGGCGGTTGTATCACCAAGAAGCTGGTTCTTGTTTGCTCCACCTCCCATGCTGTTTGGGTAGCTTCTGTCTGCCCAGAGGAACCAACCGAAACAAAAGATACACAGCTGCAGGCCGGTGTCCCTCCCTCTGGGCTCCCTGGTAAGTCTTCTTTGTCCCTGTGTGATCCATGATCCTTTGCAACTGCAACCCAACAGATTTCAATTGGTGTGAGCAACAAGAAGTACTTTCTATCACTGAGGGCCTCCTGGCCAGCGCTGGCCCTGGTCCAGAAAGCACAGATATGTATCTTTAATCACACTTAGACATTTCATTGGATAAATTTGTACAAGTTCTTTAATTTTGTGTTTTTCCCTCTGCAGTTTAAAATGATTAATTAGCTTTAACTTAAAAGGATCCAATTAAAGGCAAATAGTCCCTATTTCCGTCTCCTTGTATCTGAGCCCCTTGCTCTTTATCACTTGTATCAGCACTTTAATTTGCCCGTATTTCCCTCTTTATAAAATATTAAGGGAGAAGTGGCATAAAATAGTCCAGTAATTGCTCTAGCATTGCGGTGAGGACAAGATTACAGGCTTTGCCAAAATTGAGCCAGTAGCTGGAAGGCAAAACCAGCATGTAATCACCCAGTGTCAATTTGCCAACTGATGTATATTAAGTTCGAATTTGCTACATTCAAGGAACTGAGCGCCTGTAAGAGGTAAAGAAACCGGGTGGTTTGAAAGTCAGGCCTCAGCAACTCTGCCCCTGAGGTTGCTCACATAAGTTCCTGGCCCTCCTGGGAGGCAGAGAGGACGTCCCTCATGACACTCAAAGGCAGGTTTGTACCTGGTAAGGAGATAACCATTAAAAACTATCTATGCAGATGGGAGAAAATAAATCAAAGTGTATGGTTCTGGGGAGAAGAAGCTTACACTGATATAAAGGAGTTAAGATTTCAGGCCTACAGGCTAGGGAGATACCTCAGCCTGCAAAGTGCTCTTAGTGCAATCACGAAGACCTGAGTTCAATCCCCTAGAATACACACACACACACACACACACACACACACACACACAGGCCAAGCTCAAAGTTGTCTTGGTATGTTGGGAAAAGTTACTGCATTTCTGAGCTGATCCGTCTTCCCACCAGATAGAGAAGAGAAGAAGGACAGAAGGAAGAGGAAGGGGAAGGAAAGAAGGCTGCCTCCTGACCATCTGACCAAGTGCCAGTAGAGCAATGGCCCCCAGATCCAGCCATGACACGCACTCTCCTCCTCCCTCCCGAGGACTCTGGTAGGATCCTGACGCCCAGGAACATATAAGAATGGTTAAGGACACATGGCTGTGGGCAGAGAATAAGGTGATCGCTATTTTTGAGCGAATTTCCACGGATATCCTGTGTGATGTCAAAACCCACTGAAGCCCTTGCCTGCCAAGACCATGCAGGGAGCAGAAGAGGGCAGTGGGGTGTGAATATGAACAGACACGATAGTAGATATGCTCGAAAATGGCACAGCAAAGCATGTTTCTTTATACAGTAACCAAAACCTTATTTAAAAAAATAGAAACAAGTGTTCGGGAGGTTGCTCAGTGGCTAGAGCACTTGCTATGCAAGCACGAGGACCTGAGTTCCAATCCCCCGACACCCATGTAATTTATCTATGTAAATGCTGGGTGGGTGTGCCAGTCTATTTGAATTCCAGCTTCAGAAGGCAGAGACAGGGGATCCCTAGAGCAAATTGACTAGCAAGACCAGCCATGTCAGTGGGCTCTGGATTTGACTGAGAGACCCTGACTCAATAACTACAGTGGAAGAGCCATCAAGGATGATTTCCAACATAAAACTTGGGCCTCTGCAAACACCAGCACACATGCAAAAACATGCACACACATGCACACCACATACACACAAAGTATGAAAAACAAAAATAATGGATCTTATTAGCTGAGTCATTTCTATTCTGGGTATTTCTGATCATTAAATTATCAACATGACGCAATCAAGAATCACCTGGGAAACTAGTCTCAATGAGACCTAGTCTAGATCAGGTTAGCCTGTGGGCATGTCCTGGGGAGTAATCTTGATTAGTGGGAAGGCCCACCCACTGTGGGTACATCACTCTCTTGGCAGGGGATCCTGGATTATGTGAGTGGAAAAAGAGCTGAGCCTTAGCAAGCATGCATTCATTCACTTAGGACTTTCTCCTCTTGACTGTGACCAGCTGTTTCAAGTTCCTGCTGCCTCGACTTGCCCATGTTGTAACCTGAAATTGTGAGTCAAATAAACCCTTTCTCCCCTAAGTTGTTTTTGTCGGGATATTCTATCACAATAGCAGAAAATGAAACTAAGACAGGCCCTTCCATCTGCTTAAGTAGAGCCTCATCATAAAATACTGTACACATTACTGGCTCCATTTCACAGGGGAGATGGGGACATCAGCTAGGAAACATTTAGAGAGGTAAATAGAGGCTTTCAGGAGACTCACCTCAGGATGTAGAACAGGAACTCAATAGATCAGACCGCAAGTCCACGAACATCAGACAGTGGCTAGTTCAGCCACCTCTTCCCTACTATAAAGTAATAACGATTAACAATAGATCGACTATATGCACAGGACAGGTGTCATGCCCAGTGGTTCACAGGTACCATGGGATCTTCATAAAGTGGCCCCTGGGCACACACAGCAAGCCTCTTCTGAGGGCATCCACCTTAAGGAGTAGAGAAGAAATCCAGGCATCTAATACATCCTTAAGATCTCTGTGTCAAAGTCTAGAGAGGACAAGCAGGTAGAGGTTTAAGCCATTGCTTGTTCTGCTCCTGGCTGCTGTCCTGGCACTTGCCCTAAGCCTAGGGAATGATTCCATGTCTCTCCAGAGAAACTGAAACATACTCTTCCAAAGGGAGAGCACATCCAGGAGACACTCAACTTCCTGTTCCCAAACTCTGACCATTTCGTTCAAACACACAGCTAGCAGCTGTGCACAGGGTTCTAAAACTCAAACCTAGATTCAAAGCACAGAAAAGGGGGTGATTCCCAGGAGCCCCCAGTCTAGAGGGTGAGAGGCAGGAAAGGAGAACAGCAGAGCATGTGATGAGAACCATAAATAACACAAGTCAAGGACTGAAGACAGTGGGGCTGGCAGGATGGCTCAGTGGGTAAAGGTGCTTGCCACCAAGCCTCATGACCTGAGTTCAATCCCTGAGACCCACATGGTGGAAGGAAAGAACCAACTCCCACAATTTGTCCCCTGACCCTCACACACATTGTGGCGTGTGCATAACACAGTCAATAAATAAATAAAATGTGATTATAAAAACACGTTTTAAGAGTTGAAGAAAGAATGCTAAACATTTGTGGGGATCAGAGAGACACTCGAGGATCTGCCAGTGACATCAGCCATCAGCCATGTCATCCTAGGTACTGTCATCAGAGCAAATTCACACAATGAATAATTGGTTTTGTTTTCATTTTTGCTTTTTTGAGACCAAGTCGCACTCACTCTGTAGCCCAGGCTGGCCCTAAACTCACAGAGACCTCCCTGCATCAGTCTCCCAGGGCCTGGTGTCACAGGCATGAGCCAGTTTACCAGTTACATTTCCTTCTCCTTCTTTTCCCTCTTACCTTATTTTAAACATACCTGCAACACACACACACGTGCCCATTGGTCAGTTATGGAACTTGGCTTCACTGGCCATTTGTCATGGGCAAGCTCTAGACACAAGCATGACCTTTCTAAGCAAAATAGCTCCAGTACCCCGCTTTCACGCTCTTAAATGTCAAATGTTGCCACTCGGCTACAGTTTTTCAACAGGGGTAGAAAAATAACCACACGAACTATCTAAGAAGCACATTAAACACCAATAAGCTGAAAAAACCTGTAAAGTTCAAGTCACTCCTCTCTGCAGTGACCCTTTTGTCCACACAGCCAGTCTCCCATGTGCCTGATAGTTCAGGTGATGAGGTACAAGTTAGGGGCCCATCCCCAGACCTGCCTGAGGGTAAGTGATGACTCATAACCTTCACCAGGAGCAAAAAGTCAGTAAGAACAGTTCAACAAGGAGGGGGACTGAAGTCCTCTCTACAAGGAGGACATGTATGCCACCTGCCAGTGAAGCCTGAGCAAGCCAGGAAAGAATCACAGGTATTGAGCTGTTGAGGTGGCTCAGCAATTAAGCCTGATGACCTGAGTTCAATCTCCATAACCCACATGGTGTAAGGAGAGAACAGATTCCCTCCAGTTGTCCTCTGATCTCCGCACACACACGCTGTGGTGGTTTCAATGAGGATGTCCCCTACAGGCTCCAAGTATTTGGACAGTTTGTCCCCAGTTGATGGTGCTGTTTGGGGAGTCTTTGGGTGGTAAGGCCATGCTGGAGAAAGCACATCATTAGGCTTTGAGAGTTCTTAAGCCTTATGGGATTTCCAGTCACTCTTTGCTTCCGATGTCTGCTTGAAGATATGAATCTCTGCTTTCTGCACCTGCTCTGGCCACCTCCTGCCACCAGGCCACCCAGTCATGACGGACTCTGATCTTTCAGGAACCATAAGCTCAAATAAACTCTTAAGTTTCCTTGGTCACAGCATTTTATCACAGCAACAGAATAGTAACTAGTACACACCCATGGCATGCATATACCCTCCCGTATATAATTAATAAATGAATAAATGGAAATGCTTAAAAAGAAGAAAGATCAGCGTTCTTGATGGTTGGTTAGTGGGAAAGAATGACTAATGGTTCCCCTAGGCTCTCCACTCCCCTGCACAAAGCACCACATCTCTGCGCTTCAGGGGACTCTTGAGAGGTGGACAGGGATATAACAGATGGTTAATGTTGATTATCAACTTGATAGGATCTAGAATCACCTAGGAAACAAACCTCTGCCACAGCTGTGGGAGTTTCCAGACTGGTTTAAGTGAAAATATATTCACCTTGATTGTGGGAATCACCGTCTCACGGTCTGGGGTGCCAGACTGAAAAGAAACGAGAGTGTAAACCCAACGCCAGCATTCATCTCCTGCTGCTTCATCACTATAGATACAATGTAACCAGCTGCTGTGCGCTCCTGCCACCATGCCGACCCCACCATGATGGACTGTATCTCTTCTTAAACTGCGAACTAAAAGAAACTCTTCCTGGGCCAGTGAGATGGCTCAGGAATGAAGGTGCTTGCTGCCAAGCCTGGCCACCTGAGTTCAATCCTAGGACCTACGTAGTGAAGGAAAGAACTGACTCTTGCAGGTTGTCCTCTGTCATTCACACACACACACACACACACACACACAGTGTGGCACAGGAATACACACACAATTAGTTAATTGTAATTTAAAAAGAAAATTTCAAAATAAACCCTTCCTCCCTTAAGTGACTTTTTGTCAAATAATTGGCCACAGCAATGGAGAAAGTACTGAGTACAGAGTTATGGGGCCGGGGAGTTCCCTGACCGAATCCTCACTGACTTGGAGGACATGGGGATTCAACCTCAAGACACATGAGACAGGCATGAGGCTGTGAGCCAGCAGCAGGCTTCAGCAATAGCAGCTTCCTATGATGCTGCCATCATTCGGGATTTTTCATGTTTACTGGGACTTAAAACATGAGATGTGAAGGCCAAGACCTAGTCCCTGTCCTAACGAGTTGGAAAACCTGCACCTTACCCACATGGCTCTTGTTATGGCTCAACTCTGGAAAGTCTCCAACACGCTCATGTCTTCAACACTCCGTTCTCAGCTTGTGGTGCTATTTTGAAGGCAGAGGAGCCTTTGGAAGGTGGGGCTTGGCTGGCAGAAGGGGATTACTAGGGGCAAGACTCAGAAGGTCAGTCTTGCCTGTGGTTCTGACCTGAGCTCTGGTCTGTAACACATAAACAAGTCTCCATAGAATTCACTGCTGCTTCCTGACCCTCAGTGATAGACTGAAACTCTTCTGATACCCTGAGGCCAAATGAGCCTCTCCTCTCTGAAGCTGCTTCTGGTAGATGTTTCATCACAGTGATGAGAAAGGAACTGATATAAGCTGACAGACCCCACCTGGACACAGAGGCTTAGACACTCAACTGGAGTCCCACTGAATTTGGGGATAGGCTACACATTTGCACCAACAAGGAGCCAGCCTCAGCCAGACCAGCTTCTCTGAGTCTGACACTAGATCCCATTCTTATAACTTCAAGTCTGGTGCTTAAATTACTGTGAGTCCCTCTTTGTGGAGTGGCTTTGAGTCTACAGAAACTGTCAGGGTTCTCAGAATTTGTAGCTAAAGTCCCAGAGGGCAGAGACTTCAGGGCAGGGACACACAGCTCAGCTGCAGAGGTTGACACAGCCTGCTTGGGTGATGAACGTATTCTAGTTGACAGGCACGGGGTCTCCCCAAGTGGTTGAACGCTGAATAGCATCTGGTATGTGCTTAACACGCACACATATACAAGGAGGGTGCTGCGGTTTCCCTTCTGGGCCATGGTGCCCAGCCTGTGGCCCCAGCATTGCCCTCTCAATGAACTAGAAGCAGAGAATGCAAGGAACGGTTGCTTCTCCCTGAGGGGTTCTGGGGTTTCCTTTTCTCTTTGATGCTGCCTGCTTGTTTGCATTCAAATGTGAAATGTTCCAATGAGCCAACAAGCTCTTGTGTTTGAACACATGGTCCTCAGATGGTGGTGCTGCTGTGGAACCCTTAGGGAGAAGGAGGAAGTGAGTCACTGACGTGGTTCCTGGGGCGGGGGGATACTATCCATACCCCCTCTTTCTGCTTCTTGTGCACCATGAAGATGCTCCTGCACCTCGCACTCTCTCTGCTATGACGTTTGGCCCAAGTTCATGGGCAACCATGGACTGAACTTTCTGAAACTGGGAGCCCGTTTAATTCTTCCTCCCTTATGTTCGTTGTTTTGTCAGATGTTCGGTCACAGAGATGCAAGAGCATCCTAAGGCTTGCTGCATTTGCTCATTTTACAGTGCATAGGGGAGAAATGTTAGAAAGACATTTAACTTTGCTGGAAAGATGGCTCAATGATTAAGAGTGCTTGCTGCTCTTGAAAAAGATTCAAGTTCATTTCCCAGCATCCATGTCAGATAGCATACAACTATCTGTAACCCAACTCCAGGGAAACCAATACCCTCCTCTGGCCTCCCTGGGCACCTGCATATGCATAGTATACACTCACACTGACACACAGACACTCACACAGACAGACACACAAACAGATACACACACAGAAATAAACAAAAATTTTAAAAGACCTTTAGTCCCATTCACGATTCACTTTGATGACATTTGGGATCAGCAAAACTCACTACCACACAAAACCACAGGATTCCTTGCTGTGTGCTCTAATTCAGATTAGGACTGAACTGGTCAGCCACCAGAGGACTCAGTAAGGATCAGGTAGAAAAGGCTCTTGATAAAGGGCAGGTAGGCTCCAGGGAACCCTCTTACACCAGCAGGCTACTTTTATACATTTCTTGGGGATATAGTGGATGACCAGCAAGAACCCAGAGTCAGCTCTAACTACCTTGGTTGACACAGAGGACTCTAAGAGTCATGTCTCCCTGTCACTGTGCCAGTTCTCTCAGCTGAAGGTCCTTGGGTGCTCTCCACCCCCACTGAGGTGGAGGCCGAGCAGTAACTCCAGGAGATCCCAGCCTGCAGATGAGGGCTCATCCCTAGGGTCTGAATTCTACTTCACTGACTTAGATTTTTTTTTCTCCAGCCCAGGTCAATGAAATTCAAACTCAACTGAGAGGTCAGAGCTTGCACCCCGCCCTGTTACTGGAATCCAGTAGGGACCAGATTTGGGGCGCGTGGGGGCGGTCAGTAGTAATGAGCAGACACAAACAGGAGAGGGGAAAAAAAAGAAATGTAGTCTGAGAATCAACAGCAGAACTAAAAGCTGGAATCCATTGCTCTAGTCCTCACCACCCACCAGCCGGGCCAGTGTGTCTCAGCACACCTGGTGCAGATGCTGAAACTGTGTTCTTACCAGCTGCCAGCGGAGGCATGGCAGAGGCAGGAAGACTCTTATACCATTTGATTATCGCTTGACATTCCCTAATGTCAGAAGGTCCTTGATAATACCTAAGGTGAGTAAAATACCTCAACATATTGTTTTGACCACTTCTTGCATGTTTAAACCCTGAACTTCATTTTGAGGACTTTGTGGGGATCTGGGTATTGAGTAAAGCTAGCAACCCCGGATACCCCGAAGGGATGGCAGGTGTCTGGCCTGCTCTGCCTGATGACCTGGCCTCAGGAAATCACTGTAGATATGAATATTCTTTCCCCTCACCCCAGACCAGAACCAGATTTTTGGGTTTCTTTTCCTCGTTCCTGAACTTCCATGTCAGCCCTACAGCCTTCCTGCCTTTACCCCAAAGACCCCACCTTTGACTTTCCCGCCTTCCGTAACGGTCAGAAAGGCCTCCCTATATAAACCCCTGCCTTGGTTTTGATAACCGAACTACCCACCGACGTAGTAGCCAGAGATCCTCCTCCGGCTGCACTCTGAGCCACCTGAGGCCCTGTTCGATCGTTCTCCATTCTCTGGCATGGCTGGAGCACAACAGCCGTGCTGGAGATGGAGACCCACCCACAGACTTTAATTATTTAATTCTCATTCTCTCTCCCTTTCTCTCTCTCTCTCCTCTCTCATCTCTGCCACACACACACTTTCTTACAGGTTCTTACATACTCAGTATGACCCCTAACTCACTGTGTAGCACAGGATAGCCATGAGCTTCTGAGCCTCATGCATCCACCGCCTGAGTGTTAGGACCCAATTTTGACATTTGGGTCACTTCTGAAGATTAAGGTTTGTGATTTTTTGGTTGGTGGTGGGTGGGTTTTTTGTTTTGTTTTTTCAAGATAAATTAAGGCATTTCTTTTTAGTTTTTTTAAGTTTTTTTCTTACTGAGCTTTCATATATTTCATACAACAGTTCTTCATCAAATTTAGAATCACTTCCCCATCCGTGGCCCCCAACCCTCCACCAGACCTCATGTATTCCACCAAATGTGTTAAGTCCTATCCAGTCAAGCATTTGTACCCAGATGTACTTCCATGCAAATCCATTCCCTTTAATAGAGACAGCATACACAAGTTCCATGTAAGCTCAAGCCAGACAAAATTCCATCGTGGACATGGATCAGTGGGTAAGAAACCCCAACCCCACCTGAGGAACTATTGACAATAAATAGCTGCTGGAGAGGGAGAGTCAGTCTTATTTAAGGGTGAGACTCTTGGTAGGTTAACCAGGCTCCAGGTGGACCCATAGCAAAGGACATTTAGGGACACAAATTTGACTTTATAGGCCTTAGTATGTACCTGAAATTGGGCAGTAAGCAGTAAGGATGAGTGCAGGTAGAGGAGAGGATCCAAATACAATCAAAATTAGGCCACAGCTGCCAGACAGTGCCAGACTAACAGAATGAGTTACCCGGATCCTGCCCACCTAGTCACCATCCCCCTGCACTGGGACCAGTTCCATCTGCATAGCTCCAGGGCTCACATCTTTGCTATTTAGCTTGTCAGAATGGGCCCACTTGAGTCCCATCCTCCAAACTTGGGCCTAGACTGCTTCACCCCTGTGGAGTAAATTTATAGTTTCTCTCTTGGCCTCAAGGGACATGCCTCCAAATGTGATTGACAGCCAAATAACCAATGACTTAAGGGGGAGGGTCTAGCAGAAAAAAACAGTGAAAGCTGGGAAGGAGACCAGGACCTCAGGGGCCACTGGTCTCCATCTTTGGTGTGTGTGCCAAAGGTCCACGGGACTTCTGATCAAAATGCTGACTCCCCCATATGAAATTTCTGTCTTTCTCGGGGATGAATCCTTTGTAAGTACCCTGAAATACATTAATTTCTCTAAGAAAGCATTCTGTGTTCACTCAATCGGTTCAAATCTGGGGGCGGGGGCAGGGGTCCTGAATGCCAGGCCTCACTGCAAGAGAATTCATAAGATAACCCCACTGGAGAGCTCCCAGTTTGCCAGCCTGGATCTATCTGATCCCTACAAATAAAAAGTCACAAGTGAGAACCTGAAGAACCAGACCAATTATGTTTTCATACCTGATCAGAAAACAACAATAAAAACAGAACCAGATTCAGATTGACAAAGGCAGGCTAGAATTTTATATCAGGCATACAACCAACAAAAGAAATTCATATGACCAGATCTCAACACAAAAACACAAATAATATGGAAAACCAAGATACTATTCTCCTACCAAATCCCACCAGTTCTATAGAGATCTTGTACAATGAGAACTACCCAGAAGAACCACAGGACACAAAATTTAGAAGAACAATCATAAAGATAGTCAAAGAATTCACTGCCTTTAAAGAACACACAAACAAAGAACTCAAAGAGGATAGGAATAAACTCCTGGCTGAAGATCAAGAAGATTTGAATATATGGCTGGATGAAATGGCAAAGACAGTTCAATATTTGAAAAGCGAATTCAGAAAAGAGATACAGATATTGAAGGAAACTCAGGTAGAAATGAAGATGGAATTGAAAGACTCAATAAACCAACTTTAAACAATAGGAGAAAGCCTCACCAGCAGAATGAATCAAATAGAAAATACAATATCAAGACTGGATGATAAAGTTGAAGAACTGGACCACTGAAGCAAGGAATATGAAAAAAATTAAAAATAGAAATGGAATAGGCAGGAAATGTGGGATACCATGAAAAGACCAAATCTATACATGATAGGCACAGAGGAAGGAGAACAATTCCAGATGAACGGAACTGACCAGATCATCAACAGGATTATAGAAGAAAACTTATCCGAATTTAGAAAGTCATACCCATACAGACAACAAGAAGCACACAGAATACCAAATATACAGGACTAAAACAGAAACTCTCCACAAAATATCATAGTAAAAACCCCTAAATGTATAGGAAAAAAGAGAGATTACTAAAAGCTGCAAGAAATAAAGAGGTTGCCTACAAAGGAAAACCCACCAGAATTACAACTGGCTTTTCAATGCAAACTATAAAAGCCAAAAAAGCCTAGTACAAAATATTCCTAGTTCTAAATGATCACAGATGCCAGCCCATAATAAATAAGGAAATTAAAATGGCAATATAAACCCTCCAAACTAAAAAGATCTCAGGCCCAGATATATTCACAACAGAGTTTTGCCAGATATTCAGAGATCTTCAACCAATATTGTTTAAATTATTCAACAAGATAAAAACAGAGAGAGACAACTCCCAAATTCCTTCTATGAAGCCAGTATCACTCTAATGTCAAAGTCAGGAAAATACAACAAAAAAAGAAACTGTAGGCCCATATCCTTAATAAACATAGTCCCAAAGATTCTCAACAAAATACTCACAAACAGTATACAAACACACATCAAAAAGATCATTCCTCATAATCAAGTTGGTTTTATTCCAGAAATGCAAGGATGGTTCAATATATGTAAGTCAATAAAGGTAATAAATCATATAAATGGACTTAAAGACAAAAATCACATGATCATCTCAATAGGTGCAAAATGCCTTTGACAAAATCCAACATGCATTCATGTTAAAAGTTCTAGAGGGAACTGGACTCGGGGGAACATAATATTATACATAAGATCCCAAAAATTCCACCAGAAAACTGCCAGAAACAATCAATACTTTCAGCAAAGTGACAGATTACAAAATCAACTTTAGAAAGTCAGTAGCCTTTCTAAATAACAATAACAAGCAACTGGAGAAAAGAATTCATTGAAACCCTCCCATTCACAGTAGCCTCAAAAAAACAAAATGTTTAGGAATAAGCCTAACCAAAGACATTAAAGAGTTCTACAATGAAAATTTTCACTCTTCAAGAAAAGAGGTAGAGGAAGACAACAGAGATGGAAAGACCTACTGTGCTCATGGATTGGAAGAATTAATACTGTGAAAAGGACTATCCTTCCAAAAGCAATCTATACAGATTCAATGCAATGACAATCAAAATCCCCATGACATTCTTCACAGAACTACAAAAAAATCCTAAAATTCATATGGAATCACAAAAACCCCGATAACCAAAGCAACCTCAGTTTTCAAAATGAGTAATGTAGGGGAAATAGTCATACTAGATCTCAGACTACTTACACAACTACAGTCATAAAAACAGCATGGTCCTGGCCCAAAAGCAGACACATGGATCAACGTAACAAAACAGAAGACCCAAACATGAATGATACAATTTCAGTCACCTATTATTTGACAAAAGTACCAAGAACACATAATTGAACAAAGGGCATTTTTAACAAATGGTTCTGGCAAAACTGGATCTCCAACCAGAATGAAAGAATAAAATTGGACCTTTACCTTTCACTCTGCTCAAAAGCCAACTCCAAATGGATCAAAGACCTCAATGTGAAACCCGAAATGCTGAAACTGTTAGAAGAAAACATAGGTGTTACTCTACAAGGCATAGGTGCAGGAAAGGACTTTCTAAATTGAACATCAGTTGCCAAGGAATTAAGGTCAGCACTTGACAAATGGGATCTCATTAGACTGAAAAGCCTCTGCCAGCAAAAGAGGCAACCTTTGGAGTGAAGACCAAGTTGATAGAGTGGGAGAAAATCTTCACCAACTATACATCTGGCAGGGGATTAGCTGCAAGAATATACAAAGAACTCAAAAAGCAAAGAATCAAGAAAGCAAATGAACCAATTTTTAAAATAGACTATGGATCTGAACAGAGAACTCTCAAAAGAAGAAATAAAGATGCCTAAGAAACACATTAAGAAGTGTTCAATATTCTTAATAATTAGGGAAATGAAAATCAAAACAGTTTTGAGATTTCATCTCAATCCCAGTCAGAGTGGCTAAATTATGACACCAAACGCCAGAGAGGATGTGGGGAAAGGGGAACGTTCATTCACTAACCAGTGCAATCATTGTGGAAATCAGCATGGAGAACACTTTAAATACTAAAAATAAATCTACCATTTGATCAGGTCATGCCACTCCTTGGCATATATGCAAAGGGCATCCTATTGCAGAGATATTTGCACAGCTGTGTTTGTTGCTGCTCTTTTCATCATAACCAAGAAATGGAAACAACTTAAATATCCCTCATCTGACAAAGGTAAAGAAAATGTGGTACATCTACACAATGGAGAGCTACTCAGCAGTAAAGAAGGATGAAATCATAAAATTTGCAGGTAAATGGACAGAATCAGAAACTGCTATACTAAGTGAAATAAAACAGACTCAGAAAACGAAGCAACATCTTTTCTCTCTCACTTGTAAATTTTAGCTCAAAATCCCTAGATATTAGTATATGTCCTGTTGCAACTACAGGGGCCAGGAAAACTGAAAGGAACCATAGAGGGAAGAAGAGGCCCAAAAGAAGAGGCATAGGAGACAGGTGTTACCAAAGGGAAAATGGCAGAAATGGGAGTATGTAACTGAGAAGGGAGAAGGGAGGGTTAGACAAGGGACCACAGGAGTAAAGGGGAAGAGGCAGCTTGAGAGAAGGGGACGAGAGGAGGCAGATATTACCAAGGGGGAAATGGAGCACTTTACTGGGGAGGGAGACGGAAGGGCTATACAGGGAGAAGAGTGTTTGTCCCTGGGTAGGACACATATACCAGATCTCTGCCTTCCAAGGCCCAGGGACCATTGCAGAAGGAAGGGGGACTGTAGGAGCCAGGGTGGTGGGTGAGCGCCAGGAAATAGAGTTTTCCAGCAGCTGGGCAGTTGCTCATATGAACTTACAGCAATGATGACAGTATGCACAAGACCCTTGCAAGCCTGAGCCAGACAAAACCCTAGCATGGAAGTGGAGAAACGGGTAAGAAGGCCCAGGCTTAACTGAGGAACTATTGGAAACCAATGATTACTGGCAAGGGAGAGTTGGTTTTCTTGAAGGGAGCAACTCTAGATAGGTTGGCTAGGCTCTACTGGATGGGCTCACACAGAGGAACATCTGGGGACACAAACATGTCCCAATAAGCCTTAACATATACGACAAGATGCATGAAATCCAGTGGTGGGGCTCTAAGAAGGTTACAGATAGGGGAGTGGGTATACATATGATCAAGATGTGTGAAATTCACAAATTTCAACAAAAAGTTTTAAATATATATAGTGTGACAGTTGCAAAAAATTCAATTAAAAACAGTAACTGTTCTGTGATCTATTGCTTTTACTCAAGCTCTAGCTTTTCTGACCTTTATAAATTATTATTTGCCCATCATGGACACACACACACACACACACACACACACACACACACACACACACATCATGAACCATGTTCCCATGCTCAAGACATAATCCCAATAAATATACAGATACACGTATATAATAAGGGTGCTTGAAGAAATGGCTCTGTGATCAATAGTCCTTGCTGCTCTTGCGGAGAAACCCACATTCAGCTCCCAGCACCCACAATGGGCAATTCAGTACTTCCTTCAGCTCCGGGGAAGCCAGTGCTGCCGTCTGAACTCCACAGGTACCTGCACTCATGTGCACACACCTGCACACATACTTGCACAAAAATGAAAAGAAAAATCCTTTTTAAAAGTCATAATCCTTATATGTGGGCACTAGAACATCAACTTGAATGTTCCCCAAAGACCCATATGTCAAAGCTTTATCCCTAGTCTGTGGCACAAGAGGAGCAGGAGATTTTAAGAGGCAGCATCTAACTGAAGGATGCGAGGTCACTCAGGGCATGCCCTTGAAGCAGGAATTAGGACGTCAGCCACTTTCCCTCTTGTTGTTTCTGGCTGGCATAAAGTATGCCAGCTTCCTGTCCCACACACACCTCCATGATGTTTTTATTGCCCAATACAGCATGGCCACATGGCCATGGACTGAAGCCTCTGAAACTGTGAGCCAAGATAAACCTTTCCACTTTTTACATTGCCTATCATGGGTATTCTGTCATCGTGATAAAAATCTGATCAACATGGTGGGACACAAAACCCTGGTGGGCTTCTGCAGTTCCCCATTACCCCTCTGCTCTATTTATTTGTTTACTAAGCCTGATACACCAATTGGATAAGAAACCGTCAATGGGAAAATGGCAACCTGGTACCATTGTATGGGATAGGACAAGATCAATTTCAAATCAAATTATTAAAATTACACAGCCATAAAGCTGAACTTAGGGAAAAAAACTTAAATTATTTCTAATAGCAGAATTTTTCAGCATCTTAATTTGAGTAAAAGAAAAGGTTTAAATAGATTTGAGGGCTTAAATACTTCTGAGGAAAGCGGAGACAGCAAAGCCGGCATGTCTAATTCACCTAAAAGTAATTAACCAAAAGTAAGTTAGATCATTATTCCTCCAAGATCAGCATTTTAAAGGAAGCTGATTTATCTGAACTGATTGGAGCTTTCAATCCCAGCAGAAATGGAAGCGCTTTGGTTGTTAAGGGGAACACAGAATTGAAGCCCAATTAGGCAAAATTCTTTCTTAGGGAAAAAAAATGATTTCACTGAAATGAACACTCACGTGTGCTCAGAAGGACACCCAGGAAAGCAAAAGAGAAGAAAGTCTTTTATAAGTTCAAGTTGAAACCCCAGTCTGGGTCCCAGGTGAGATCTGTCACAAGAGAGGGGACTCGTTGCTAGCTAACCCAGAGAATAACAATCAGCTGCTCACAGCTGGGTGACACAGGGTCACAGTGGTCATTGACTCCTAGAGAGTACACAGCTGAAGGAATTCAAGACTAGAGAGGAGATGCTGGGATCCTTTGTGGTCGGGGTCTGTTGTGAGTTAACCATGCCCCGCCACACACACACACACATCTAGGTCTGTATGTTGAGTCCTAACCCCAGGACTGCTTTTAAAGAGTGTTTAGTGCAGGGAGGCTAGTTAGTCAGTAAAGTACTTGCCTAGCAAGCATGAGGATCTGAGATTGATCCCCAGAATCCACATATAAAAAGCAGGGTTCAGTAGTGTGCACTTGGAATCCCAGCACTGGAGAGGTGGAAACAGTTGGATCCCTTACCAGCTCACTTGTGAGACAGCCTAGGTGAAGCATTAAACTCCAGGCCAGCGAGAGAACTTATTTGCAAAACTAGCATGGAAACTGTGAGATCACAGAGGTTGCCCCTGTAGAGGGGATCCGCAAGGCTCATATCCTATCTAGTACCTTTCCTAAGGTGCTAAGCTCCTAGTGTGGAGCAGCCAAAAGGGAGGGCGAGGCAACAGGACTGGCTTCCTCACATGCTGCCTTATATATTTTCTAGCATTTCCACCATCTGCTGAAGTCAGAGACCCCTCCTGTCTAAGTTCAGACAGTCCATCCATCTACACTCAGACATCCCTCCCCTCTAAGTATGTAAAATGAATTTCTAGGGACTGAGGCAATGGCAGTTAAGCACTTACCAATCTTGTGAAAGACCCAGGTTCAGTTCTTACCACCCACATGGTGGCTCACACCACCTGGAACACCTGACACCCTCTTCTGGTCTCTGTGGGCTCCTGATGCACACGGTGCATATAAACACATATGCAAGGGCACACACATAAACTAAAATCTTTAACGGGGATTTCCTTTGTTCCATGAGTTGCTATTGGATCTCCTATCCCAGCTTCCCCTGTGGCCAGTATTACTAAAAGGGTGTTTCACCTAAGATCTCGTCTCAGCACATCTCTCTATCAAATCTGGAGTCTTCACTGTTATTTTTTTCTTCAGTTAGTTATTCAGTTGGCTGGTTGATAAGTATGTGTGTGGAGGTCAGACGACAGTTTTGGGCAGTTGGTTCTCTCCTCTTTCACCATGTGGATCCCAATGAAACTCAGGTCATCAGATTTGACAACAGGTACCTTTACCCCATGAGCCATCTTGTTGGCCTGAATCTTTACTATTTAAAACAAACAGTGTCTGATGAACAATAACTAAGGTTGATCTCTGGTCTCCACATGCACATCCATCATACACATATGTGTGTGTATATCTATCTATCTATCTATGTACACACACACACACACACACACACACACACACACACAGGTATTTATGTTATTAGACCAAAAATGAGATCACTGTGTGGTCCCTGGCACTGTCCATATCAGGAGAGGAAATTCTAACA